>JAZKJV010001282.1:569122-1169122 GCA_037367405.1 Ottelia alismoides
TAATCACTCTTTGAGGATTTAAATCACAGGAAAAATTAGGGGTAAAATTCCTTGAAAATTATTGTTGATCTCTTTATCTGCAGGACTACGTAGCTGGTGATTGATCTCATACCCCACAGCTTGATTCTCTTATTGATAAATATTTCTTGAAATTATTCGATCTGTGATAGTATTTGAGGATCAATTGATAAATTTATTTGAGGATGAAACTTCACTAAAATCGCAGATCCAGTGCTTCATTTTCTCTGTATATTTCTTTGCATTTGCATCTCATTGCATTGTACATTTTTGCAACACATAAATTAATCACGCATTTATTAATTATCTAATTTGATTTGAGACAACGCAACTAGGAATCCCTGTTCCCTGTGTTCGACCTTGGTACACTTACCAAGTAAAAATACTCCACAACATTCAAAGTATGTGGTTTTTGCTGAACCGAATTCGTCTCCTGTACTACAACATAATTCTACATTTTTATAGAGGCGAATTCGACGTTCATCAAGGGGGTCGATCTAAGATGACTTCCGAATTAAACATGTACAATGACTTGTAGAACGCAAAGATTGTTGATTTTACAGTCCTAATTCTCACGGGAGTTCCGCCAACTATTAATCCAAAGGTTGGGTCGAGCTCCATTTACACCTTTTAATCTGATTTGGTATGGAACTTGGTCTCCTTTCACCGCTTCATCTTTAGTTACTCGAGGACGAGTAAGGTTTAAGTATAGGGGGTTGACGAATCTGTGAATCATCACTGTAATTATCTGAAGATAGAGCTTTGTCCTGAGTAATTAGATGCATTCATGTGTTTATAACTCATAATCAACATTCACACACTTGTAAATAATTTTCATAAATTAGCATTTCATTTGGCATTCACATTAACGTGTAAATATTTACCTATCTTCACTCAATTTTAATTAATTTACATTGATATAAAACCAACTACATTGTGTGCATATCACTAATATTAATCAATGAAAAATCCAAAAATGTGAACTTCTATATATGTGAAATATTTTCAAACCTACTTGTAGGACAAAAAGCCATTAAACCTGATATCCCTCACATACAATGTCCAATTTCACTTTACTCACTTTTAAATTAATATACATTCACTTATCTATAAATCTAGACCATATTCAAAAAAATCGGAGTTCATTCGTGAAACTAAGGTTTTAGGATCGAACTATGTAATGCACATATTTACTGATTTTTGATTTGTTATTTCATGTATATATCTAAATCTTATTTATTTATTTATTTCGATTTATTTAATTCATCTTATTTTCTAACTGCTTACATAAAGGTAAAATAAAAAAATCATAAAACTAAAAAAATTCTGACATGATCACACCAACCAATCCAACTGTATATATCTCACATTTTCCACTTATCTCTCACTCGGAAAAATAAAAAATGCATTTATGTACATTTTATCATTTTACACCATGTTTAATTTTACATGCATTTATTGTTTGGAGGAAACCAAAAAGAAAAAGGGGTATTTACACCCATAACCCTGAGTAATTCTGCAATAACATTCATAACCCTGCATAATCGCGAATTACACCCAAGACCTCAGATAATTACTCTGTCTCATATTCATAACCCTCCGTTAGTTTTTTCTTTAACCCAACTATTTCATTGAGGTTAATCTAACCCTTATCCTATCCAACAGTTGGTAAAAAATTAAAAAAAAAACAAAAAATCTATGTCCATCTTGCAGCAACCGACCTCACCCCTTCTTCCTCCTCCGTCCCTCCATCGGAACAGGCGGGGAGGGGCTTCTGCAGTGGGGGGAGAGGGTGGGAGGGGGCTTCTACGGCAGCCCCAGTTTTGGGAGCTGTAACTGTAACCAAAGCCTCTTCATTTCGGGTGAGCCGAGAGCCCACACCTCCGCCCCGATCCAATCTCCACCAAGCTCCAGTTCCATCAGCATGCAGGGACTTCTTCATCACCTTCACACAACAGGTGAGCTCGAGCTTTGTGCAAAACCCTCTGGCCCTGTCTCTTCCCCGACCTTCATCGACTCCTGAAGATATTCGTCGACAATTGGAGATAACCAGTCGCCTTCCTCCAAGAATCTTCAGCAACTGTATCTCTGGCGAGCCAATCTGTAGGTCTATCAAATTTCACCTTAGTTCGATACCTGTGGGTCGTGTGGCTCACACGAAGAAGGTTACATGGGTAATACCTGAACGGGGAAGGAACTGTGGACTTCGCCTGGATGTGAGACCTGGGCCGTAGATGTGGTCAAGCAGTGGGGGATTAGGGGGATGTAGTTGAGGACGATACGACTATAGCAAATATTACGGAGGCAAAGGGATGGCGATTGGATGTGATTGGAGTTTATTGGAGAAGACACGAGGTTGGGGAGCAACAGCGGGGACGCAAGGATTGCAGGAGATGTGGTAGGGATTCGTAGAGGCCATGGACACAACAGAGAAGTTGGTGGCATGGAACAAGGGCGATGGAAGTGTAGGATAGGACGGGGCTTGACGAGGGAATGGAGGAAGATGGAGGAGTTCGCAGGGAGGCGACACTTTGATGAGGGAGGCGGGGCCTTCGACGGGGAAGCTTGCAGCGGCGGGGGGCCTGCAGGAGGGTTCGGCCTTCGACGGGGGAGCTTGCAGAGGCAGGGGTAGGGGGCCTGCAGGCGGCTTCGAGCTTTGATGATAAGGGAGGGAGGCGGCAAGGGTAGGGGGCTGAGGGGGTTTTGACGAGGGAAGGGGCTTCAGACTTCGATGATGGGGAGGGAGGACGACGAGGTGGGGGGAGGGGGGGTGGTGTCGCGACCCCAATTCCGGGCAGTCGGATCCTCCCATAACCGGATCTGGTTACTCAGTAGTAATTTATTCAACAATCACAACTAACATTCAGAAACAGACTACAAATAAAGTATATTCAGAAGAAAGTATTTCAACACTTTTCCATTCACAAAAAAAGTTTACATAATCCATTGTCCTACTACAACCATTTTCATGTACATCAGCTTGAAAGGAAAATATACAAAAGATTACTAACTACCTTACAAAGTAAATCAACTGTGGCTGGATGGATGTCTACTAAGGTCCTTGCGTTGGCTCACCGATACCTGTTAGGTTTTCCATAAATCATAGGATAAAAATTAGCGAATGCTAAGTAACGAAGAAGGGAAAAGCAAACAAATGGGTAATTTTTCAAAACTTGTTATCACAAAAAGTTTCATTCCTTCTCATTAATTTAACTCATATTCCTTTCTATTCCACATCAGGGATTAGTCTAGGGAATTACCTCACCACTATAAGGACTCTGAAGCTGTGGACACTTCGGGAATGGAGATTGCGTTGATCTTGGTAAACTTATGCCGTCGCACATCACCTCAACCAATCCTCCAATACTACCCTGACAATTTTCTTTTATTTTATTAAACAGGGTCTCAAACCCTCGGCCCGGAAAACAAATGAGCATACCGTCCTCGAGGACTCGGTTGCTTAAAATCTCATGCTAACATTTAATCATATAACCTAGCGGCTTTAAATACATATTATCATGACCCAACCGCTATGAACCACCCGTGCCTCCGCATGGCACAACCACATCTTCCGTCGTTCAACCCGAAGATATTGGCTCCCGGGACCACGCGTTGCAGAACATTCATTTCGTGCGCACTTATCATAACAGGGCAACCATGTACCACCTAAGTAGGGAAACGTCAATACGGGTTGCTTCTGACAAACCTACAGGTTGCATGCCCGACCTGTAGTTCTACTCCAAGTCATCCTTAGCGTGATACATGATGCTTTTCATGATCCAACTCAAACCACATCAATTCCCATGACGTAATTCTTTCGTTAAGTCTTCGATTTGCATAATCAGCAATACTTAGTATAGACTCACATATATATTATTCATATGCATATATACTCTTATTTATGCCTATTTTAACTCCCAAACCCTAACTTTCAAAGCCACCACATCGATTTGATGCATAAACCTTATTTTAGTGGGAATCACAAAGCAACTGCTCAGACTTTATCAAAAATAGCCAAAATTAGGGTTCTTTATAGCACAGAACATAAAATCAAGAATTTCAATAATCTCGTTTGAAAACTCAAAAGCAAAAGGAAGGATTTCGTTACCTAATCGAGCTCTCTCTCACGTATGCAGTGCTTTATCATGTTTCGTTTTTAGAAAGGATGTTTTAAGGCTCCTGAAAAGACCGAATTTCATTTTTTTTTATCAAAAATGCTAAGAACGTGTCAAGAACGCGAAGAACGAACGAAGAACGCGAAGAACACGAAGAACGCCAAGAACATATTTTCTCTTGAAATTTCAACAGAGCTTCCCCTTATACGGGTTGATATTTCTAGGAAAATTTCGGTAGAGTTTCCCTTATATCGGGACATATTTCAAAACAAAAAGAGTTTCCTCTATAAAATCAATCGTGAGAAAACAACAGCAACACTGAAAGAATATACTCAAACAACAAGAGGTGAAGAATTGGTAGACACCACACATCTTAGGTGAGTGAATATGTGACAAATCACAGGGTTCACTGACGTACATAGCCGCCCGCACCTAAGTAGGGTATTACACAGATTTCTCCATCAAAATAACTGTAAAAGCATAATTGAAAGAATAGAAACATAAGCGATGGAGAATTGGTAGACACCACGTGTCTTAGATGAGTGAATGTGTGAGGAATTATAGGGTTCACTGACATGCATAGCCGCCCACACTTAAGTAGGGTGTTACACAGATTTCTCCTCGAACCACAATAGAAATTGAATCAGAAAGAAAGATGAATCAAGAATAAAGCTTGGAAGAAAAGAGGATGAGTTGAAATCCTATCTTATGAAACAACCTAAGAGATGATCATACCTTTCTCCTCCTCGTTCTCCCGGCAGCGCTTCGCTAGCGCTCCTCCCTCGCCTCCCACTCCTCCTCCCGACCTCTCGACCCTAGCCCTTGGGGTGGTGGTGGTAGTAGAAATCGTAGAGAATGAATGGGTAGGGGGTCTATTTATAGGCTCTAGAAAACCACTAATCATGGTTAGAAAACCATGGTTTAGACCTTAACCATGGTTTAACAGCCCATGGTTTTGGCCAAAACCTATCCCAAACTTGGGGCTTAAGTTAGAACATTCAAGATGATTCTAGATTTACTAATGACGCTTAATTAACACTAATCATGATTAATTTTCACTAATCGCGATTTAACTTTCGCGGTTTACGCTTATCTTTTGCTAACTATTAATTAGTGTTGCTAACGGTCATTAGCGGTTTTCACTCCATCATTAGTTTCTTTAATCACACTTAATTAGTCTTAATGACAGTCATTATGGGTTAATGACTTCTTAACCCTCCTTACTTCTCTTTCTTCCGAAAATCATAACAAATCGAAACGAAGTCCGATTCACACGAAACAAATTCCGTTGGTTTTCTCTTGATGAGTCAGCTCTTATTATATAAGATCCGAGATATGCCAAGTTCAAGGCTTTACAGGGGGAGTTGCCAGCCTGGAGGAGGAGGAGGTGGGGGTTGCCTGGGGTCAAGTTTCCGGTGGAGGACGTCGGGGGGTGGTTTGCCTGGGCTGAGGAGGAAGAGGACGGCGGAGGATCCATGTTTTCTCAGATTTTTATTTCAATGGCATACTTCATAAATGTGATATGATTTTAAAGGTAAAATTGTCAAAGTTGTAACCTTTTTCGTGAGAGTTAACGGAGAAAATAGATGTTAACTAACACAGGGTTATACCATGTAAGAGTTAAGGATTATTCGAGGTCTTGGGTGTAATTCGCGATTACGCAGGGTTATGAATGTTATTGCAGAATTACTCAGGGTTATGGGTGTAAATATCCCAAAGAAAAATACAAAAATAAAAAAAATCGATATTTTAGTCTATAAAATATCATAAAAATCACATCTGTCATATTTGATTTCGTATGCATTTGAGTCCTTCACGAGTATTGTAGATCTCTTTAATATCTATAATTTGTTTTTTTTATTATTTTTGCATTTGGGACCATTTTCTATGTATTACTCATTTTCATTGCATTTTCTTGCATTGGTTAACTATGTCCTGATCAACTTGCACACGTGTCAGCTCTTGCATTGGTCCATGTCAGGCACATGGTCAACCGCCCGGGACCTGGTCAAACCCCTTTCATCCTCTAGTGTCGTCATCTTAGACCATTGTATCTTGGACGATCCAACGACCCCTATACATTCTTCCATTTCACTAGGTCCATCCTATATCATTGGATTTTAGATGATCCAACGACCCTTATCAGAAGACCTTTTTCACCCCTTGATCCATCTGGACCGTTGGATTTGGGAAGATCCATCGGTCCTCCTTTCGTCTTCTTTCTCCAGTCCTCCTCAATCCTTCCCCAACGGTCGAAACCATTGCTGATCATCCTCCTACCTCTATCAAAAGCATCCCTATCTCCTTTAACTATCACCTCTCCTCCTAACTCCAGCCAATCCCAACTGCCAAACACATCTTCCTCTTTTTTTATCCATTCTCAACAATCAACCTCCCAACCATCTCATCCCCCGACCATTTCCAACCACTGACGACCAACCATCAACTGCTACCTAATCATATTGGCAAACCCAATCTTCGGGAACCCAACCTCCACCGATCCTCCAGGAACCCATTTCCTAATGCCTTATATCCCCTGCAAGCGATCGTCCATAGTCATCTACGACTCTTACCACCTCTATCCCATACTTTCTATCACCAACACAAAACGACATCAACATCCCCATCGCCAAACATAGCCAACAAAGAACCCAATCCCATACACCCATCTCCTCCCTATTGAAGAACCCTTCTGATTTCCTAGATCGGGCATCTGCTGCTCTGTCGTGTTTGTAACACATAGATATGTAGAGAGAGAGAGCCATAAGGAGGGGATGATGACAACACTCCCACTTTGTCGACGACGACCTCCTGCGGGCGAGATCTACGACGCTTCAGACTCATGTCATTGAGACCCTACTCCAGGGACCGACCAAGCTTCAGAGCATCCAACTGACTCTTCAAGATGAGAACATGAGTTGAGATTTTCTCCTCCACTATCAGGCACACTTCCCAGGTAACCACCCTTACCCTCTTCTCATCTCAGCTTCTTGTTTGTTCTTCTTTGTTTAATCCACCCATATTTGTTACTCATACATCTTCTTCTTCGTTCATGAGCAACCCACTTCTATCACGACTAACCATCGTCACCTTTGTCTTCCTCATGCTTATCCTCTATGTGTTACCCCACGAACGACCATAGTTCCTCTCTACCGCCATCAAGAGCTTATCGCCCACCCCCCTCTTCGTGTTGTAACTTCCAAGTTGAAGCCAAAGTTTCGAACCTTATCTCACTTGCAAGTGCTCTTCAGATCAGGAGCCTTGATCAACGAGCGTCTCTTCACTACTCTGAACTCCGGTCGTGAGTCGACAAGTCATGCCTTTAGCTTCACTGACATCCCTTGGCCATGTATCGGCTAATTGGAGAAAGAAAAGGGGTCACCGCCAACCTCAATCGAGGAGGAGGATGAAGAATACCATGTCCTACATGTGGCATTCGATATTAATCAAAGGGCTCTCATCAAGCCTAATTATCAGCCATTCGATTCGATCAAGAGACCCTTCTAGACCGTTCCTTCGTACTAAAGCTCCAGCCGTCAAATCATCGCCCAATCCATGTGCTTAATAGAGGACATGGGCGTTAATTGCATACGACAACCTCGTACTTTCCAGGTTCCTAGAGAAGCTCCCTTACGTGACTAGGGTAATGTTGCATAAAGGCCCTCACACCTTCTGGATATCATAGAGACAACCCTATGAGTGGAGAAAACTTTCATAGAGGTCGAACCACTTCTAAAGAATTACAAAATAACACATGAAGGTTTAGTTTGAAACATTCATATTTATTGTCCTCACATTTATGTCCCTAGAACCATTTTATTCATATATTGAATATTTGTAGTTCAAATTTTGTGTTCTTTATGTCATCTTGTGGATTATGTTATTCTCTATCATATAGAACATTTAGTTGCATATTTTGAGACAATATTTAACATCAATTAATCAAAGGGCATTCGTGTATTTTGTGTGGGCTATTTGTTCTCTAAATTAATTTTATTGTTTAGAAATTTGTGAGAATTGGGGGTATAATTTGGGAATTAGTTTGACATTTATTGATCACAAATTCTTTGAATTAATTGACTCTAAGGCTTTGATATTTAAATTGAGGTACATACATTAATTGTCCGGCACATTTACGTACGTGATTCACATTGCGTTCATTCATCATTTAAAAATTCAAAAAAATACTGCATTTATTTATTCCCTTGTATTTTGCATAGCATTTATTTTCTTAGATAAAAATATTTACAAAAATTCATCACCATATCTGCTCCAATTGATTTCATCTATTATTTAAAATGTCAAAATATATAAAATTCAGAAACACATAAAAATTCATCTTTGAAAATCTAAACTTATGCTGTTTGAAAAATTAATTCTACACCCTCATATTACCTCCGTGAGTTCAACATAGGGACTTGCCCAGGTAAAATTAACAAATTTGTCACATTGCATTAATTGCATAATTATTTTTGTGTGATTTTGATAACCCACTCTTTATTTCCTGCTACAAATTGAAGATAATTCTCCTTATTTAAGAGTGATGAAGAGTGTGTTATTCGTGGGGTGATATTTGGTGGAGGGTGGCACCGCTATCGTGGATGGAATGAATAAAGATGTCACTGGAGGACGCGTGCAAGGCGTTGGACTGGGGGCTTCTTGGTGTGGTTCTTCATTGCTAAGCTTCTAAGCGAGTGTGTGTTGGGATGGGCTTCAATGTTTAGGGCTTTGGGAGTGGCACAATGCTTTTGGGCAGAGGGAGGGACTCCAGAGGAGGAGCTTCGATGATGACAGTGGCATTATAGCTTTAGAGGACAAGGACATAAGGGTTTTGGGATAACAACGCTAGGGTGTCGTCTTTGGCAGAAGGTGGATGACGTTAGGGGGTTGGGGAAGCTCTTATACCAAGTTGAGAACATAACGAGAATTGCTTGATTTATTATGAGAACCTTGAGCTCCTTATATAGATGGACCTAGGGTTAGGGTTTTATGGAATGATGCCTCTCCACTCAAATAAATAAATGCCCTCAGTGTTAAGATTTACAATATAACACTTAAGAGATATAAATAAAGGAATAAAGAAGATATATCTGGAGCAAAAGAAGCTCTAAAGATTCAAGAAGAATTCCATGCTACTTGGGATGATATTACGGATTTAAAAGATTCAAGAAGAAGGCATGCCACGCTACCTGGGATGATATTACAGATCCAGAAGGACACTCTACTTCATAATTAGAAAAAAGAAGAAGCATGCCTCCACCTAATGGTTATAGAAGTTTAGGCTAGTGATTCTAACTATTCCAATTTGCTTGAAGTATTTAATAATTTATTCGAGTCTTTCAAATTAGTTAAAAGTGAGAGCAAGAAACTTAAAGAAGATAATATTGAACTATTAGTTGAAAAATAAGTATTCAAAAAATATATTGAGTTGTAAACATCGATAGACTAGAATATGAAGTAAGTAGTCTTAGATTAACTAAAAAGTTAATAAAGAACCCATCTACCATTACTAAAAGCATAAAAAATCTAAACAAATTGTAAGGAACAATAAATATCATCAAAAAATAAGGGCTAAAATTGTACAACATCACTATTAATCCACAATCTTTGTGTAGCCAAGTAAATAGAAATGTTCTAACAAAAGTGGATTAAATATATGTGTGCCAAGGAAATGTTTGAAAATTGTTCAGATGTAAAAGACATCAATGTAAAGAAATGGACCTACATCAACCACAAAGCCATATTATTGCAACTTCTACAGCCGTTCAAGATAAGTTATCTTTCAACACTTTTATGATAGCTAAAGGCTCAAACATAATTGTTTAAGTGTAAACCAAATTTGTGATAAAGGTTTTGACGTTGTGTTTTCTCATAATTGTTTTTGACGAAACCTCTAAAGAAATCATGCTAAAAGGAAATATATTTAAGAACGTATACACCATAGACTTAAAAAATTGGTGCTTTTGATTGTTTGCTTGTAGATAGTATGTTCTTTGCGGTGTTGAACGTTAGATCAACTTCATCACAATTACCTAAATAAGTTCGTAAAATGGACAATGTTTTAATTTTCGTGAAATTTCATCGAAATTTCATTTTTAACGGCCTACAGATATCGAAACTCCCCTCTCTGTCATTTTCTCGTATTTCGACCGAAATAAGCTGAAATATCAATAATATTTCGACATATCAAACCATATCAATTGAATTTGATGCTATTGTGTTATGACCTAACTACACAAGGCACAAGATCAAATCTCCTCTTTTCTTGCAATTTCCAATCACCCCGTTTGGCTGTCGGGAAGGAGGAAAAGTACCACGATGAGAAAAAAATCCCAGCGAAAATTGCGAAATCCACCCTTGTAAAGATCATAATTTCCGAATCCAAGCCCTTCCCAGCGAAACCCTAATCATCATCTTCCATCCCTTCTCCCCGTCCCATCTAGGGTTTCCTCTCCCACCCCCTCATGGCGACCGCTCCCCTCCCCGTCCCCAGGGGCTCCTGCGCCGGCGACGGCTGCCCGTCGCCGGAGACGTGGCCCCTCCTCCACGTGCGGCACCGGGGGTCCTTCCGGCGTCTGTGCTGCTCGTGCGTGCTCAAGTACCACCCGGGATCCTTCTGCTCCTCCTGCTTCGACACCCTCGACCACCCCTCCGCCGCCCTCGTCCACTGTTCCCGCTGCCCCTCCGTCTGCCACGTGTCCTGCCTCCCCTCCCCCTCCTCTCCCTTCCTCTGTCCCCCCTGCTCCACCCCCAACCCATCCTCCTTCTCCTTCTTCCCCACGTCCCTCCCCTTCTCCCTCGATCCCTCCTCCTCCAAGGTCCTCCTCGCCGCCTCCCGCATCGCCTTCTCATCCATGCGCAAGGCCGCCGCCTCCTTCCGCGCCGACGCCGAGCGCAAGGTGAAGGAGTCCGTCCTCATGCGCGCCCGCACCCGACACCTCCTCGAGGAAACCATCGGCCTCGCCCGGAAACGCGACCCACCACCTCTGGACGCTTCGTCCGTAGGCGCCAAGCGGAAGCCCTCCGCGGACCCCGTTGCCGCCGCGTTGGCCGCGCAGAGGAGGATACAGATCAAGGAGGAGCTCTTGCGGGAGGACGCCGATGTGAAGGTTGTCAGGAGTCATCAAGGTGGGATTTTTACGCGGATTTCGGGTGTTTTGATTTGTGGGTATCTCTCTTTTTACCCGAATTTCTTCTCTCTTTTTTGGGTTCTTGCAGATATGGCGGTGGTGGGTAATAATAATGCTCCCCGGGCGATATTTAGTGGTTCTGCTAAGGCGACTCTGCATTCGTGATCTCTCTGTTGTAGGTATAGATTTTTTTGGGGGTTGTCATGGGGATTGCTTCCTGTGACCTTTTGTTATGGAAAGTGTAGATCAATGATTGATTTCTCAAGTGTTATTGCGGTGGGGGTTTGGTGGTGATGATGAGGTGGTTTTTGTATATTAAGGATAACATTGGCAAAGCTATATCCGCTCATTTGGTGGCACTGTTCTTTTTCCCCTCCCCTTGTGTCTGTCCCTTTTATAATTTTTGTGTTGCTTCTGGTGGACGTTATTGTAATCAACAATGCTATCAAATTAGGATCGAACTCTGAGTTCAGGAGGGATCCTGTAGGACCATAGCTGATGCTAGAATTGAAAATATACCTGCTGCTAAGATAATAGAGTGGAGCTTTGAGAATGAGAAAACACCTATATTGCCGGGCAGAACCGTTACCTTGGTTCTCTGACATGGTTAAC
This sequence comes from Ottelia alismoides, assembly GCA_037367405.1. Classification (NCBI taxonomy): domain Eukaryota; kingdom Viridiplantae; phylum Streptophyta; class Magnoliopsida; order Alismatales; family Hydrocharitaceae; genus Ottelia; species Ottelia alismoides. The sequence continues at coordinate 580,998 of JAZKJV010001282.1, forward strand.
GAGATTTTGAGGTTTCTGAAGTTGTTCAACAGATGATTATACTCTGAAGGAGACGGATCATGTCTATCTGGAAATATTTTTTCATTCATGACAAATATTTTAATGGTCAGATCTTTTTTTTGTGTGTAAAAATGGTCAGATCATATAATCTTTTACCACTTTTGCCGCTCATTGTCAGTGGGACTTCTTTGCCTTCATTGGATACCAAGGGAAGGGACCCTCATTAATAATATGATTTTTTGCAAAAAAAAATCAACAAACAGCAAAACCAATGCCCTTTATGATGATATCCCGGGCCTTCAGCTCTCAAGGTACATATTACATGCAGTGTTTTCTGCCTCATCTTACCAGCTTAGCTCTTCTTGGAGATTTTCCCCATGTTCTCTATTTGCAATAAAAATTACATGAATTGCATTTGGATGTTGTCTGCAGACTCTGCACATGGTGTTGTCATACCGGCATGATAAAATTTTCCTGGGATGTTGATGTTGCATGTCAAGTGATTCGTGATCTTCCATGAAGTTGAAAGTCCCTTTTAGGGAAGGACTTCGCTTCACATGGTGTAGCCATTGGATGGCAATTTGGATGGAGAAGCTGTTTCCTTGACTGAATTTGTGGTTGTATCTTGCAGCCTTGTACTGGGTGGTTGTTATTCTAATTGCTCATTGAATTCTTTGTCGGGACTTCGTACTCTTAAATGAGAATGTTGTTATTGTATGAACTTGTTTCCACTTTATTGAGGAAAAAATAGTGTGTGCAGTAGATGTAAAACATAATTCATTTTTTACGGTGGCAAAACCTTTTTTTGTTATTTGTCGTAACAAAGTCGTCTTTTCTTCAGTTTTGTGCCAAAGCTGGCTTTGCCTTGCGAAGAGGCGGTTCTTTACACCAAAGCCACATCTTTAGAAGGTAGCTTTTATGCCAAAACTGTCGTTTGAAGGACGACTCTCTAATACGGGGAGCCTAAATTTTTGCCTAAAACCAAAGTGGGTTTTGTTATGATACATAACACTAAAAGTTTCACCACCCTATACGATAAATTATGTTTGACTTATACTATGCACATGAATTTTCCTCCACATTATTTGCTTGTTCCGACTACTTAGGGGGCATTCGATTCGGGAATAAGCAAGAATAAGAATGTGGAATAAGGAGAATAATGGTCTATTCGGTTGGATGATAGGAATAAAGATAATAAGGTGAAATAAGGGTAGATAAGGTGATAAAGATAGGAATAAAGGTGAAATAAGATGGAATAATGGTTAATAGTTATATCACTGGAAATCGTGTCAGCCCCTTATTCTAGGGTCATGCTTGCTTTGGAAATTGTTTTTTTATGAAATTCAAATTGCATGATGCAGAGGTTATTTCTCACCATTTTCTGTCTGCATCGTTGTGACTGCATCAAGAGATGCTCACTTTTTTCTTTTTTTCTTTTTTTATAAGCAGGTGAACTAGGAATGTAAAAGATTGAGTGCCCATTAAAGGGAAAAAAGAGAGAATAATAATGTAAGAGACAACAAGAGGGAAAAGTACCACCCATCACAGGAATTGACTACCTCGGCTAATAGAGGCATGGTAGCTTGAGAGGTCATTATTCTCGAGGGACAAGCAGATGAACAGACAGGAAAGAAAGAAAAACAACACCATCAATTAACTTGTATGTCAAAACGTGAATGCTCAGCTTCGATGTCCAGTGATCTCAATTGACACGCTAATGTCCGGAACTGCAGTGAGAGATCTTCCAATAAAGATAGCTGGAGCCAACAACCATCGAGGCATTGGGGGTTGCTTATCTTGAGGGTCGTAAAGATGGCAGGGGCCAGTGACGCATGGTGGGAGATTGGAGGTTGCAACTCTTCCGAAGAATTGGTAGTTGTGGAGGTGGCATCCACCTACGATGAGCATATTTTTGGTCCGGTCCGGTCCAGGCCCGGTACCCGGTCTGATAAAGCTTGAGCCCGACCCGAACCCGAACGATAAATGAACGGGCTTCGGCTTGATTTTTGGTCCAATCTAGTTTTCGGGCAAGGATCGGGCAAGCTTGGGCCCAAGCCCAAAGTCCGTGGGTCGGCCTGATTATAGGCCTGTATATAGGCCCGGATTTTTTTGAAATGTAATTTCTGATTTCTAATATTAAAGTGTTTCTTCCTTTTTAAATTGTCACTATATTATGTTGTTTAGACATCAACTATGTTCATGTTTTGAAGAAATACATATTCAATATGTATATTTGTGTATTAAATGTGTATTGTATTCACTTATAAAATATTTCCTAATTATAGCGGGTCGGTCCGACCTGGCCCGACCCATGTACTTGAGGGTCGGGCTCGGACTTGGGCTGCTATTTCAGAAATTCAGTGGGCTTAGGCCCGGCCTGCAAGTCCGTAAATTGGAACCGGGCTCGAGCTGGGCTAAGTTGGTCCCCGGCCCGATGCTCATTCCTACATCCACCAAGCGAGATAATGAAGGTGGTGGATGTGATTTATCGTAATGAGAAATTGGTGACGGTCTTCAGGAAGATGGAGGTGTCTACATCTGATGGAGGTGGAGATGGAGGAGGCGGCACTTGATGGAGATGGAGACGACCTGCATCGTCTCACAAATATGGTATGGAGGCAGATGTGTGACCCATCCTTGGGCTGTAGGGACATGTGTATGGCGATCGTCACTGGTAGGGAAGGACCATGGGATTGGGCGATCATCGAGGGACCATCAACCGGGGCCCCATGTGGCAAGGGGGTCTTGTGGTTTCCCTGGTGACAGGAGGAGAGGGAAAACCCTAGCATGTAGGGTGGAGTAGTGGGCTAGGGAGGCCCGAACCTGACCCGAAAAAGCCCGGGTCCAGCTCGGATCTGATGTAAATGAAGGCCGTCCCTTGGCCCTCATTCTATATAGTTTTCATGCATGGACCAGACCTATCCCGAACCCGAGATGGGCCTTGATGGCCCGACCTGTTTCTGAATTTCGCAATCTCCTCCCAATTTCAAAATTTCAATCTCCTCGTTATCCTAGCCTCCCCTCCCTCTCTTTCAATTTTTCAATCCCCTCCCATCTGTGTCCACGACGAGAAATGAGCAATCGGTACCCAATTCTGAATTTGACAAACTGAATGAACCCATTCCAATTTTATTTACTCATAGTCCTGTCCATGTCCATGAGCAAGCATCGATGGTCTCCCTCATCAACAGTACATGGTGCGTCGGCACCCCCTTCGATTCCCCCTTCGTGACAAGTTAAAGACACTCATCATCGACTCTTGAATCTGCAACAGATCCACACGACCCTCCTTGACCCGTCAACCATCATCGGTAATTATTCGAAATGTTTCTTAATACGCCCCCTTGATAAATATTACTCATCAATTTCAACACCAACAAGTAACGTGATCGACACGTTGACAATAACTTTTTTACATTTTTGCACGCATGCTTTACTTATTTAATCTGATAAAAAAACTTTGTAGTTGGATACACATTATATACATATATATTCACTGATGTAATGTTTGGTGATGTTAATTGCGATCACATCCATACTTATTTAATCATATAATAATTTAAATAACCCGGTCAAAAGGTTTTGAGGGCTCATATATTAGAACTCGTTCAAAAGGTAAGATTCGGTGAAAATGATAATAGGTCTTGGGTCGGACATGTGCCCTCAACTAACTCAAAAAATTGGACTATGACCCGACCCAAGGTTCAAGAAAAATTGACGAGTCCGGACCGGATTTCCTGAGGTGGGCCGGGCCTAGCCCAATGCCCCACCGATCCATCCACATATTTGCCGATATTGACATACTACTTCCTTGTCCAATCCGCGAAAAATCCTGAACACAACAAATTGGAATTCCAATATCTACAATTTTTTATGATTTTTTTCAACCGTTTTCCTCCGAAGATCTTCGTAAAAAACAGAGTAATGTATACATCTTCTTCTCCCCCACACTCACACTCTCTCTGCTCCACAGCTTCCTCCATCCAATGCCGGCGGCGATTCTCGCCGGGACCCTACAGGGAGGAGGATCCATCAACCTCTTCTCCTCTCCGCCTCTCATCCCCCGCATCAACGACCCCCACTTCCCGAAACCCCCACCCCTCCCACCCATCTCCCGTCGCCGACACCCCCCCCCCCCCCCCAAAAAAAAACCAAGTCCCCAAATCCTAACCCTATCCCGACCTCAATTCCCCCCACTCCCGCACCAGGTACTACAATCCCATCTCCGTTAACAGCACCGGCGGCGTCATCTCCGCCGATGCCGCTGCCGGCTCCGTTGTGGTCGGCGACTCCGGCCTCTCCTCCCCGGCGCACCATTCGAGTTCCAGTACAGCTACTCGGAGACCCCAAAGGCAGCGCCTTTAGCCATGAGGGAGCCGGCATTCCTCCCCTTTGCTCCGCCGATGATGCCGCGGCCATGGACCGGGAAGGCGCCGCTCAAGTCGAAGAAGGAGAAGGCGATGAAGAGGCAGAGGAGGATGGGGTTGGTGGAGAGAACGGAGGAGGCGGAAGAGGAGGGGAAGGTGGTGATGGAGATGGCGAGGCTGGTAGATGGGCTTGTGCAGCGTGTGAAGGACGGGAGCAGCAGGGAGGAGATATTGGGGATTCCCTTGTCGAAGAAGTGGGTGAGGGAGCTCATCAAACCGTACCTTTCTAGTAATCGCCAGTTGAACCTCGGTATATGCTATATGATCTTATTATCCCCCTTGGTATTTTTCTCCAAAAAATTCTTATCTTCAATAGACCTTTCAGTAGGATTCGAACCTGGATGAATTCCTGTTCACATGTTTGAGGAAAAAAACAAAAAATTATCTTGTGGAATTCTTAAGAAATTCTTGGGTAGGATAGAGTACTGCTTCTTGTTTATTAATGACATTATGCGATGTTTGGTTGGAAATATTAGATGATGTATTGCTTGTAAAGTTTGTATTTTTGGTGTAGATATACCTTGTGCCGATAAGATTGGGTTTTTCTTGCTGTGTCTTTTGGGAACGTTTGCTACCACTTGTATTCATTCCGCCACGTTGCTACCTTTTCTCTTCTCTTATGACGATGAAGGTGGATGGCTTTTAGGAAAAGAGCAGGAATGCATAACCCTGATGCTTGAACTCGCCCACAAGATCATTTATATATTCAGAATTCTCGAGCTATATATAATAGGATAGGAAATGCTGATAAAGAGAAGTACACCTGCCCATTTCTCGTTTCATTACAAGGGAAAGAAGAGTCAGCCGACCAATTGGTGAGTTTCGAAAATATGGAGGGCACATTTATATATTTAGTCTGTTAGAGGTGAAATCTAAAACTCATGTTTGGTTCTATTGTATGAAACCCATCTTTTTTTGTTTTCTCCACAATGAATCATGGAAGAGCGAATGTTTTAGAAATGTCTCACCTTAGATTGCACTGTAGATATCTAGAAGCAATAATAAGCCATTATGAAGCCTTACAGTCTGCCATCAAAGACAAATGATAACCTTGTAAAAGTTGTGCACTAACTCCCATCTTAACTTGGATGTGTAGGTAGGTCCGGATTAACTCATAACATGTTGGAATCAATCCATTGTCATTGGAAGCGTCAACCTGTGTGCAAGGTCCGACGCAGAGGAGTTCCAACTGTGGACATGGGCAATGTCTGTTATCATCATGAGGTTGTCACCTGAGCTTCTAATGCACTTTGTAGAATTTGTGGAAATGATTTCTTGTTTACTCATGTGAGGTACTCCTTCCATATATAGGTGGAGATGGAAACCAAATGTTATAGATGTTCCATTTCCATAAGACGGGATAGAAAAATATAATGAAACAATAAAATTAACGGGTAATACTCTCCCTTAAGCTAAAACATTGATGTCCATTATGGTCATCTTGGAAATTTGTTTGATGAATTGAGAATGGCTCAGGGCCTTTGTGAATTTATTAGATGCATGTTTCTTTGAGATATACCGGTCAGTCTTGATTTACCCCTTCTGAAACATGTCCAAAGTGTAATGACAATCCACCTTCATGCCAGGTAGTTGTTTTGTATAGGCCTCTTCATTCAGATCACCCTATAGGCAACATCCTTTACGTCAAGTTTATAAAGCTGCCGTGATAAGTGGATAGCTATAAAAATTAGAACATGCATCGTTGGAATGCGGGCATAAGAGAGGTCTCCTAGTAATCTATTCTATTCATTTGAGTGAGGCTACGGGCTTGGCTTTTATCTCTTCATAGAGCCATCAATAAGATGCTTGGCGGTAAAGAATCACTGATTGCCAAAAATATCAGCATCTTTGGGAGATTTCATCGAGGTCCACATGCCTTGAGATAGAAAAGCCTCTATCTCTTCATGCATGGCTCTGTGCCATTCTAGAACCAATAGGGCTCGATTATGGATTGGAGGTTTTGTAATAGTTGAAAGCCCTGCCACGATTGTCGTGTAATCTGGAGATAATTTTTTCACTGAGACATAGTTGGAAAGAGGATGTAGAGTACATGTTTGTTTCCCTTTCTGAAGTGCTATCGGAAGATCAATTGAAGCTGGGTATGCTTGATATCATCCTCGATACATTGCACATGTGTAAGCAAAAGGTTTTCAAACACCAAGTCACCAATGTTCTTATTTTCAGTCTTGTTTCCTCAAGTCACTCAATCCGAGGATTCTATTATTTATTTATTAGTTTTAATTCATCATGCTTAAGTTATAGGTATGGCAACATGGGGTGTAACTTGATGGTATAAGTAATGTATCAACTTAAGGGGTTTCGTGTGGGTTAAATTGTTTGCACCTGATGCAACCACATGTGTAGTAATAAGGGGGCAGTTCGAAAAATGTAGTTTCCAGGCTTACATAGGGTCAATCATTAACATGATTGTAATGCACGTGTCCTTTTTGGATTCTAAAATATCCCCCCCCCCCAAAAAAAAAACACTTTACAACATTATTGCAAGCTTATTCGACCAATAGAATGAATATTTATAAAAGAAGTACCTCTAAAAACCTTGGGTTGGGCATTGAACATATTGTTGTCACGGAAGAGGTGAGAATGTAGAGTTTGTTCTTCCCGTATGGTGGAAGACATGCGATTTATTAGACAAGTGGTCGTAAGTACAACATCTCCGCATAAGGTAAGCAGGGTAGCACTCTAGATAAGCAATATTCTGACAACATCCTTAGCAAGGTGATGCTTTTGCTCAACTATGTTGTTCGGTTGGGAGCCACAAAGACGTGATGTTTAGTGGATCATCCCATGTTCCGTGGAGAATGCACCCAAGGAACTATTGCAGAAATCAAGTGCATTGTCAGTATTAACATATTTGACATGAAGATTGAAGGCATTTTTCATCCCATTAAAAAAAATTTCATAACAGTCGACTTTTGCTTTTGATTTTATAAGAAAAATGTAAGGAACACATGTAAAATCATGAACAACCACAGGATAAAACCTATGCCCAGAGTGATCTGGAGAACAACTAGGTCCCATACATTAAAATGTATTAATTCATAGATAGATTTAGGTACGTGATTGGAATGATTTGGAAACGAGGTTATATGGTGTTATCAACTTGACATGATTCACGCTGAAAGGAAGGCATGAATTTTTGGTAAGTTTCTTCTCATTTTCAATAGTGGGAGATGATTAAGACGAAGATGGTTGGCAATGCTAGATTGCATCAAGTGGTACACCCCCCTCTTTGTGGCTACAACCAATCACCCGTTTTGTCATTGTGTTCAGTAAAATAAAACATCTCAAATAAAAAATGTCTTGAGAACTGGAATTGATTGGAAAATCGAGGATTGATTGTAAATGAGAGTGACAGGGGAAGGCGATGCCTTAGATGTCGAATTTCAATTTCGTTTCAGTAAGCATGGAAAGAATTTCGGTGGAATTTTGGTGCAAGGCCTTAGATGTCGGATTTTGATCTCGTTTCGAGCGGTGGAATTTCTGTGAAATGGTCGAAAATTGGGTAATTACTTGAAAACTCATTTTTCTTCTAAAATTAAGATTTCTAACATTCTTTAATCAATAAATGAGATAAAAATCCATAGTTTTTCGCTAACATTAAGATATCAACATGATATATTACCTTAAATTGCCATCAAATCTCTCCAACAGTCGTAATATGCCACTCAGAGCCTGAACCGGATTTGAAATCGAAATTTGAAACCATTAGTTTCACATCATGGATATGAAGAGAATGACGACATGTGTATAGTAATAGAGAAAAACACCGGGCAACATTGAGGACTATCAAATTGATATATTATGTAAGAATTTAAAGATCAAAATGATAACTTAGAACTTGTATTTTACCATAATGTTTTTGAACTTAGAAAAATATTCACGCATATATTTATTTTTTTGAAGTCAAAAGGAGGGAACACACGCTATGGTGTCCGCCCCAAATATATTAAAAAAGATAAAGGATGAAATACTTACAAGAAGCCAAGATTCAAATAGAATCTTAGCATGAATATATACATTATCTGAATCAAGGCCTCAAATATCGGATTTCGGTTTCGTTTCGATAAGCCCAGAAAATCGGTAGAATTTCGGTGAAATGGCCGGAAATTGGGGAAACGACTTGAAAATACTTACAGAAGCCAAGATTCAAATAGAATCTTAGCATGAATAGATACATTCTCTGAATCAAGGCCTCAAATGTCGGATTTCGATTTCGTTTCGGTAAGCCCATAAAATCGGTAGAATTTCGACGAAATGATCGAAATTGGGGAAACGACTTGAAAACTCTTTTTTTTTTCAAATTCAAGTTTTCTAATGTTGTTTAATCAATAAAAGAGATAGAAATACAAGTTTTTTTACTAATAATAAGATGTTATCATGATCAAGGCCTTAAAATATCATTTCGGACCATATTGTTGGCCGTCCAGGATGGAGCTGAATCTCAATTGAATGGATTCGTTTGGGCTAAATGCATGGGGCTTCTAAAATATTAGTAATAACTTGTGTCTAGGTTATGAACTCAGGTTAAATGACAAGATACTCCAGGCTAATATGAATTTCTAAGCTAATTAGATAGCCTCCATGATAGTAGTAGGCAAAATAATTCTTTCCTTGTAAAAGCCCATATAACACTCTCAATACATGTCTGGCCTTTTTATTCAACATGCATGGCATTTGCACCAATGGTCATGAGATAATTATAATAACATTGGTCTGTTAGCATCTTAGTCATGAGATGCATAATTGGCATATTTTTGAATGCAAAGATAACAAGATGGTTATCCAAAGTTGGCAATCAAATGGTAAAAACCACATTTGGCTCTCCAAGATGGCCTAGACAAAGATAACAAGATGGTTATAAAAAGATTATGATTTCTGAAGATTTTGAAGTTAGCATTCAAAGATGAAAAAAATCATATGTGGCATCTCAAAGTATGTTGAAAAATGTGTTGTGAAAAAAGATGGTAAAAAACTCACATTGCTTGGAATTTTGGAAACTTGGCTCTCCAAGACTTAAGTTGGGTTGTGAACTTGTGACTTGTCATATGAAATGGGAGCGTATGCACCGTATTTATAGGGCTTAAAGAGGACCCCTAGTGGCCTTATTTTATTGCAATGGTGGTTGTAATAGTGGCCTATATTGACCTGTGAATTTCATTTAGTGGCCAAATAATGACCTATGAATGTCAATTAACGGCTTAGGCATGCCATATTGTGGCCTAGGCATGCCAAATTCTCGCATAGGCATGTGGAATGAAGGTCAACACATGTATGAATTGAAAATCCGTGAACAATTTTGGCCGATATGAACCGAAATGAACCAGTATGATCGAATTTTGGCTGAAACCTGGAAATCGAGATTATATATGGTTTCGATATTGGTCCCTCCACGAAGTTCGGTCGAAATTCGCTGAAATTTAAGGCTATGCTATATATAAAATCAATGTATTTGCTATGTGATGCCGCGATTTAGTGATATCTTCTGGTCATCTCTCAAAGTTGGAGCTTCTTTTGTTTTTTGGACCGACAATCGGATGGAGTTTGGTACTCTGATGTTTAGAGTCCCACATATTATCAGTTATGCCCTCCTGAGATATTGTAATATCAATTTTGCCCCTCTCTTTTGTGGAATATTAGTTGTGCCCCTTAATTCTTCCAGTTTTATCACATATGCCCCTCAAGTTAGTTATCATCCACTTACATGCCAAACGGATGTTAATTTTTGGACATAATGGTACTTTCTAAGTAACCTAAAGGGTAGATTGGTCATTACTCTTCTCTTTATCTTTTTCCTTCCCTCCATCTTCCTCCTCCTCCTACCTCCTCTACCACTCCAATTGCCTTCGACCATACAAGTGGTTGAGCGTTCATCCCCAACCCCTTACTGAAGACTCAAGGAAGAACACCCATAATTTCATCGAATCGGACCCATCAGACAACAACAACTCCATGCTTCACCGTTTGCCCCAAAGCTTCCTCGTTGTACAAGCACTTGGAGGAGAATCTCACAACCATGTCACGCGTTCATGTGCCTAAACAATTGAAATGAATGCATCCACGATTCCCACATCCTCATCGAAGGAGGGAAGGGAAAATATAATAGTAATAAGAAGACGACATGTTTATCCGCTTGCTCGTACAAGCTTAACCGTCACTAATCAGATATGAAGCTGCATGAACCCTATGAACATCCCAATTTGCCCGCATCGCACGCATCATCTGAGCCGTTAAAGGGCATAAGAAGGGTTAAGGGGGGTTGATGAAGAGGGGGAAGATGAGGTAGGTGACAGTGGCAGACGGGGCTGGAGAAGATGAGAATCGGAGGAGGTGGGAGTGGAGGCGAGCATGTTCGGAGGAGATGCGATGAAGGAGCAGGGGACTGGAGAGGGAGGGGTTGGAGGATGGGGGTCAAAGGTGACCTGAGAAGAAGAGAATGAGGCGGTGGAGATCCCATTTACTACTTGACCAAAGATGAGAAGGAGGGTGTGCATAGGGCAAAGGAGGGGGGTTGGTTTTGACAATTATGCCCTTGTTAACAAAACCATGTTTTGAATAAACCATAGTTTATTTATACGTATATGATCATCAATCAATAAGAGTCCAAAATAAACGTACCAATTAAGAAGTTACACGTATGGAGCTTCAACATTTGTGGTGATACCGATATAAATGAGAACCTTCAAAGATTTAAAAAAAAAAGCATGTTGCAATAGTCGGTCGAATATTCGAATATTCGGGAATATTCAGGTTGGACCGAATATTGACCGAATAGCAACAGTCTATTTATCACCACACAGAATCGGAATATTCGGTCAAATATTTGGTCCATTCGGTTGAATATTGCAATAGTGACTCTCGTACAACCGTACGTACTCCTTGTAGTAGAGAGAAGTAATGAGAAAGAGAGTTCGAGAATGAGCAAATGTCTAGTGTCTTGTGAGATGAAATGATGCAATGCAAATGCACTAATATATATATATATATATATATAGCTTAAAAAGCACGCCAAAGTGGGTGAAATTTGGTGAAAGAGTGGCCTGAGTTGGAGGATGAATTTTGGTGAAACGTGGCTATATTCCTCTTTTTCTATTATTTCAGTCGAAATTCGACTGAGATGGACCAAAATATTAGCAAAATATGGGAAAAGAAAATATTATGGAGTATCGATTTTGGCCACTTGCCAAAATCAAATTTCAAACAAAATTCCAAGGAATTTCATCAAAATTTAAGGCCATGCTCGCTAGAAGCGACCTGAATCAGCATGTAGATGTCGTCAAGACGAGACTTAGTAGTTTGGTGAGAGTAAGTCTGTGTCAGTTTGTCCTATGTATCCTTCATGGTATCCTTGTGTAAAAGGTTTGTTGTAATGCGGGACTCAACGTTACTGGTCATCTATGTCTTGACCTGATAGTTGTTTCCAAGCCAAGACTCGTAGTCCTTGTCTATCTTTTTTAGAGGACCATTTATCAAGATGCGGAGGACACTACATAAATAGAGGAGGAGGTTGGGGGCGAGATGGGTCCACGAGATCTTGACGTCAAGGAAGACATCGTGAACAGTCTGGTTGGGAGAGAGCTGGAGGAAGACGTTGAGGTGGGGGGTGAGGAGATGAAGAGGACATCGGTGGAGTCATGGAAGGAGGGGAAGGTGTAGATGAAGATGGTTCTCTGCATTTGGGAATTGACGCTTGGCATCTTCGACTAAAACTGTCGGGGAAGGGTAGAGATGAGGGTGGGTTCTTCAGCACATGGCTATAACTGTCAGGAGGGATGAATTAGAAGTACCAAGAATGGTAGTGGAGGAAGGGAAGAAGTTGGAAGCATTCACTTGTTAGTACATGGGAAGTAGCGGTGTCCCTTGGGTTGCCTTGAGTCTTGTATATAAGAAGGGGTAGTGGCTCATTTGTAATCGCACCACACCCTACTCCAGAGCGAGTTTCCCCTTTTAATAAGAGAATGGCTTTATGCCTGTGATTGTGTGACAGTGTTCTTGAGCGAGTTCTTGAGAGTGTTCTTGAGCGATTAGAGTCGTACTTGTGCTTGTGTTGTAGCGTCGGTATGCGAGCAAGTACAAATTTGAGAAGAGTTGGAGCGTGTCCGTGACCGTTCTACTCGGGAAGGCTGGTTAGATACGGGTTAGCTCACGCCGCACAAGTCGAAATCGATAACAGGGTTACGACCCTATGACATTTGGTATCAGAGCAAATGAGAAAATCACAAAGCTTGGTCAATGCCAAGAAAGCGGACAAAGCTAGGAGTGACTGTTGGTACAATTGATCGCGGGAGCAAAGGAACTTGTTGGTGCAAATCCTTCTTCAATCGACAGAGCGAAGATGGTGGGTGTTACCGAACGTGTTGCAGCACTGGAGCAAGCAGTGGCGGAAGGGGAGTCCATCCTTAGGACTCATGGCCACCGCATCGCATGCCTGGAGGATCGTTCTTTAGAGGGATCAGATGTTGGGGATGAGACCCAACGCTCGACGGAGATGATCAAGACCTTGGAGGACAAGCTGAAAGTATTCAATACGGTGATGGAGGATCCATGTAGCGAGATCTCCTTTTCAAGACGACGATGGTGAATGAAGGGAGCTCTACAGAGGTGCATCGATGAAAGATGTCTGAAATCAAACCCTTAACAGGTACGTAGAGTGCGAAGGATTTGGTGAACTTCCTATGGGACATGGAAGTGTACTTCGAGGTGATCAAGACTAGGGAAGCCGAGAAGGTGGGCTTGACATCAATGTACATGTCAAGCGATACCAAATTATGGTGGAGTCGTACAGTAGACGGGGCGAGATCGAGGATATCCAACCGGGATGATCTAGTCACGGAACTAAAGGTGCAGTTCCTGCTAAAGAATATTGCGTGAGTTGCACGGGAGGCACTTCGACGCTTGAACCAGACATGCACTGCTCGTGAGCACGTGAAGCAGTTTACATCTTTGCTGCTGGACATCAAGGGCATGTCAGAGGAGGACAAGCTGTTCAATTTCATGGTCGGTTTGCAAAGCTGGGCTCAAGCCGAACTGCGGAGGTAGGGTGTGAAGGACCTAAATTCAACGATCGTGGTGGCGGATGCGTTGGTCGACTACGACGTCCAACCATGCCATAATGCTGAAGAGAAGGAGTTCACTAGCAAGCTGAAGGTGCGGTCGAAAGACAAGGGCAAAGGCATTGTCCATGAGCCATCAACGGAGGAACGAGAGTACTCTAAGAAGGAGCAATCCAGGAGCAAGATGCTTCATATGCAACGGGCCACATCGGGCGCGGGAGTGTCCAAAGAAGGAGAAGCTCAATGCTCTTCATACAGACGATGAGGAAGGAGACGAATGTGAGGTACACTTGGGAGCGCACTGGATGTGCATAGGATGCACGCAGGGTGCACTGGATGTGCGCAGGGTGCACTGGAGCGAGATACAGGTCGCGATAATGCGAGGCAGGGAGGTGCGCGATGCGATGAGGAGGGAGGCGTGCGATGCAGATAGGAGGTGCGAGGCGATGATGAGGGAGGCGCACGAGGCAATGAGGGCACAATGCTGCGAGGCGATGGGGAGGGAGGCTCGAGGCGATGCACGGAGGAGGGGGGTGGGTGGGCCGACGCACGCGAAGGAGGGGGGTGGCAGCGCGCAGGGGGGCAGTGGGTGGGGGGGCAGCGACGTAAGGTTAGGGCGGGATACAAGAACCCCGGTCTAGGAACGTTGCTCCGATACCATGCTGGTAAAACTGAATGTCTTGATATTCATAGAACCCCTTAGCTCTCTTATATAGGAGAAAAGCCCTTGGGTAAATTGCAAGATAGGTACACAAAGAAATAAAAATACATAAATAATACCAAAAGATAATAATAATCTCAACATGAGCAATCAGTGCTATGCACAAGGTACGCCTCACAACACTTCGAGTCAGAGATTTGAATTCGATGGAGGGAAGGAAGTCTACCGCAAAGAGCTTTGGAGGCATCAAGGCTTAACCAAGGATGCATAAGAGTGCGAAGGTGTGTGCTGAGCACCAACGTGTGTGCTGGTGCCACACAACCGAAGTCGCGGATAGGAGAACATCCGTGTACGAGGAGGCAATGCAGAGCTATGGAGGGTGATACAACATGGACAACGAGATAGACGTCCATGGGGGTAAAGTGACGAACCACACTGCCAACGATCTTACAAACAACAAGATACCAAAGATGCTCGTAGTGCAGGAGGTGCTCATTTCCAAGGATGCGGGGATGCCCACGGGGAACGATCGAGATCGACAACGAGCGAGCGCGGGGAGTACTTCACATGTGGAGCTGGTGCTGCCACACATCAGTGATGGAGATGTTATATCTAGGAGGGATACATCAAGAACAAGAGCTGACGAGGAAGCTCCATTTCTCACGGTAAAGGCCAAGTCATGGCGCAACATGTTTGTTCGTGAGAAGAACACGTGCAGAAAGGGAGGCAATGCAAATTTACAGCATCCTTCCAATTACGCAGCATCAAGAGGTGCACAACGGATGGAGGATCGTGACGGGATGCCACCTGGGGAAGGAATGCCCGGTTGAGGGTAGCCGATTCTTCAGGTGGAGGAGGCTTGTCACACCCCCAAATTTCATGATCGATAATCGTTAGAAAATAGAAGAGGAGGCGATAATGATAAAACAGAGCATAAGAATAAGAAACATAAACATGGTAACATCATGATTTACGTAGAATCCTACTCCGTGAGGAGCGGGATGAAACCACGGGAGAAGCCCTCAAAGGGGCATGTTATGCATTGCTTTTCTCAATAGATACAGGAGGTCTGGGGCTCCTTATATAGCCTCTCCAGAGCCTCCAAGTCCCGCCACTGGATGATGTGGGACTAAACAACTGGGTGGGGTAAATGGATCTTCTTCAGGATCCATTTACCCTGCTACAACTCATGACGCACATAACAAATACTCCAACACTCCCC
This sequence comes from Ottelia alismoides, assembly GCA_037367405.1. Lineage (NCBI taxonomy): Eukaryota > Viridiplantae > Streptophyta > Magnoliopsida > Alismatales > Hydrocharitaceae > Ottelia > Ottelia alismoides. Next base: position 596,379 of record JAZKJV010001282.1, read on the forward strand.
CTCAAGCTGGAGCATGTAATGCTCAGCTTGGACAAATAGAAAGAAACTCAACTCAACACTACATGACACTACGGACAATATCAACTCAACGCGCACATTGCTGCAGTCGAGGACGTTGCTTCTCATGCCGTGCAGGTGAGGAGGACGAACGGGCTGGAGTGTGAGTCTGCTGAATCTCCTCTTCGGAGAGCATGTGCTCTGAATTGCGCCTGTCAGAGTCACTGCTACTAGAAATGAGTCTCCTCATCGGAGTACTCTGGCCTGCCACAATAATGTGGACAACTGCTTCATCTCTGAAAAGGACCGAACTGAAAAGGCCGTGGCTGTGCAATCCTCGTCGGAGTCCACGATCGCTGGAGAATGGAGTCTGAAAATAGTCTCCTCGTCGGAGAACTGGGTCTCTCCCATCTGGCTCGGAGAATGGTGCACTACTCTGGTGTACCTATGATACCACATTAAAACCCTTGCCAACATGGCATAGGGAATGGTCCTCTACTCTAGAGTCCCTATGGCTCACATGAAAACTCTGGCCTACAAAACAAGAATAATGATGGGGGCCTTGAAACTGAAGATGGCAAACATGTGCTCATCTGAAAATGACAGCATCACTGTGCGTGTCTGAAAATAAGTCTCTCTCTGGAGATCTCGATAATGGGCCTCAACATGGAGTGCCTCGATCTTGGACTCTGACCAATCTGAATGTCGAGTCTGAAATTGCGCATCAAACTGGGACTCGGAATCTGAACTTCGAGTCTGGAATTGCGCATGAAGAATCTTCATCTGAAAATTATAGAGTCTGGAAGTTCTAAACTGGTCTGACTAATCTGATATCTTTGAATTTGCAACAGGACCTGTGACTCTACACCATACTCCCCCGTTCTCCCATACTGGTCGGAAAACACGACATCGACCAAGTTGGGAGAAGACAAAGAAATTGGGGAAAAACATAAACAAAATTTCTCGCGGCTTTTTTTTGTCAATTTTTTTAAACAGCCGTCATTTTTTTAACATAAGTCGTTTCATCAAATTTTTTTACGGCTTTTGCAACTCATCATTTTTTTTAAACTTGCGTACGGCTTTTTCCGGTGTACGCGCCTCCTTTTTTTCAATGGCCCAACAGTTTCCCTTTTTTCTGGGCTTCCATTTTCCAGCCCACTGTTGGGCTTTAAACAAAACACATATTTTTTTAAAATAAATAAGGGCCCGCTAACCCTTTAGGTACCGTTTGGATGACGGGTTACCTTCGGGTTAGGGGAGTTTACCCCCCTTAACCCACATCCCCCTCTCTCTCCGTGGGCCCCACTTTATTCCTTTTTTAAAAAATTAAATAAATCAATTTTACATCATCAATCCTATCAAAAATAATATATTATACCATCATATCATATAAAAAATATAAACTACTCCACTTCTACTCACTTTTCCAAACTTCAATACAATCACATCACAATAACCACTCACTTTTTCAAACTTCAATACAATCATATCACCCCAAACCTACTTCTAACCCACCCCCAGTTTAACCCTCTATCCAAACACCAAAATCCATAAACGGGTTACCATCTACCATTTTAACCCGCCTTAACCCGCCAACCAAACGCACCCTTAGGGTTCCCTTCGTGTGAACCCTCTCTTCAACTCTTCAAATATCGCCACCGCATGGGGTTTCTCGAGAGGGAGTCGCCTGGAATCACACAAAGTGCGCCGCTTGCAAGGAGATGACGAGGCCACTGCCGCTTCCTGAGGTCTGACCGGAGCTCCGCCTGGGCTGGAGGCGCCTGCACCTGCGCGTGAAGGGGGGAGGTCGCCGTCCTCGGCTCGAGGGCTCCTGCGCGCTGCTCGCGAGATATGGGCTCCGCCCGATCGTGCGGGATCTGGGTGCTTGCCGTTGGGCTGGAGGCCGTATGCTTGGCGGCGCGGGATATACTTCAGAGATGGCGCGCCGCCTTGAGCTTCTTCGCGTACGGGAGGGGCTTCTGTTGGGAGGTCGAGGCCGCCGCTACTCGGGTACTCCCAGATCAGGAGCAGCATCGCGTGAAGAACTTTCGCCTGGGGAGGAGGATGGGAGGCGCGCGCCCTATGCGCACGATGCGCGAGAATCGCCTGGAGGAAGGCGGATCAGCGCAGGAGGGGAGCATGGGCGACCATCTGTGGACTGGATTGAAGGGCTTCGTGCGCCAGAAGGTGCCGCCAGATCTCGCCTGGTGGGTTCGCGATGCGGGGGGTTGCCTAGAGAATGTTGGGGTTCCGCCATGGAGGCGCGCGGGGAAGCAGGAGTTCCGCCTGGGCTTGAAAACACTGCTTGATGGCCGGAGATGCGCCGCCAAAGGAGAAGGCGGTGGAGGTTCAACTTGGGAGCCAGGAGCCTCTGTGGAGCGCCTGGGATCATCACGAACTGCGATCTAGGGTTTCAAAAGAAAAACCCTAGACGTTCTTTGAATCTGATGATGCTGAAAAAAAATCTCATACAACGGCAGGATTTGCTGTTGTTAGAGATTGCAGAAGATTTCCTTCTTTATATTCTATTGTAATCCCACGAGGGCTTTTATGTTAAGAGAATATTCTATGTGGCTATTTGCTAAGAGAATATTCTATAGAGAATATTCTATATTCTAAAGAATATTCTATAGAATATTCTCCTTTGAGCCCTCTAGGGTTTAGTCCTATATAAGGACCCCTAGACCTCTTGAATAAACAACGAATCATCTTTTCTTATCATTCTTTCACATGGTATCAGAGCAGCGGTCCTAGGCCGGTGTTCTGACCTAATCACCCCTCCGCCACCACCAACCCTCCAAGTTCATCTACAACCGCGTGACGCCTCGGGTCTCCGCACCTCCTGCCTTAGGCCCGCGCCGCCTCGGCTGAGCGTCGCCAGGCTGCTCTAGGGCAGCCAGGTACCACCGCCAGGTCGGCCAGGCCCGCCTCGCGCTGCCAGGCGCCTCCGCCAGCCCTCCCAGGGCCTCCTTCCGCCGCCAGGCCGACTCCGCCATGCCCCCTCTTGTGTCGTCAAACGAGCATTGCCTCATCCTTCTTATTTCTTGATGAGGGTTTAGATATTTGATGATAAATTGAGGGAAGATATACTCTCTAGGTCACTTTTTCTTGACCTAAGCCGCCACAATGACGTCTGCCGAGATCAAGCCCACGTACCCTACTTCTTCTTTGCTGGTACAGGGCACTTCTATCAAGTTGAAGGGCTCCGAAAATTATGTTCTATGGTCTCAGTATTTCAAAGTGTTTGTTGGTGGCCAGCGCAAGAGCTACGTTCTTACAAAAGTTCCACCTGCGGAAACTGATAAGGACTATGAAACTTGGTTTGTTGATAATTGTCAGGTTATCACTTGGATGACGAACAGTGTCGATCCAAATATTGCTGCGAATCTTCTTTACAAAGACACCGCTAAGGCAATGTGGGAAAACCTTGAGCGTACATATTCTCAAAAGACGACTAAGTCTCGTCTGTCAGACATATACACAAAAATTTGGTCTGCCACTCAGGGAGAATCAAGTCTTATCGAATATTACAGGCTTCTTACAAGCCTTTTTGAGGAACTCCTTATTTTTCAGCCTGCATATTGTGATAAACAAGTAGGAGAACGTGCTGCATGGCAGGTTTACAGATTTCTCTCGGGGCTAAATCCAAAATATAAGCCTGTGAAAGATCAGTTTCTGATGGCTGATACTTTACCTACTCTTGCGACCATCTTCGGACGCTTACATGAGCTAGAGGCTCCGATTCAGCACTCTACCACCCACACCTCTACAGAGACGATGGCCCACTATACCTCCTCAGGATACAGAGGGCGTCATAACTATCAAGGAGGACAGAGACGTGATTCAGGGCATGGACGTGGTCGTGAATCTGGACGCATCCGTGACTCTGGACGCGGACGTGATCGTGGACGTGGACGTGGTCGTGATTCTTCTGCTCGGTATCCAGCATGTGTACACTGTGGACGCTGGAATCACCCTTCTGATCGCTGCTGGACAACGTTTGGCATGCAACCTAATGCTAACAATGCCTACGATGAAGTATCGTATGATGCAACTGCAGAAACATCTACTCAGCAAACCAACGAGGCACAAACCCCATTCACTGCTTCTGAATATGCTCGCCTACGACAACTGCTGCAAGAATCTAGCCCTTCTGATAGTAATGCTTCTGCCCCTACTGCTAGCCTGGCTACTACCTCAGGTACAGTAGCAAACTCTGTCTCTGCCTCTAAGCATGCATGGATTATTGATTCTGGAGCCTCTACCCATCTGACGGGAGAAGGAAGTTTGCTAACCTCCTCCCAGCCATCTTCCTCTGTGAAGACTGTTCGGGTTGCTAATGGGGATCATTCCCCAGTAACTGCTGTTGGTACTGTCAACTTTTCTTCCAAGCTGCATCTGACAGATGTTCATTGTGCCCCTGCTTTTCCTCTCAGCCTTCTATCAGTACAGAAGCTATGTCATCAGCTTAACTGTCGTGTTATTTTTGATGAGGTTTGTTGTTATTTTCAGGACATCCGGACGAGGAAGATTTTTGGTGGGGGTCATGAGAGGAACGGCCTCTATTACCTCGACATCCCTTCTGATTCCAACTTTGCTGGTGCAGTCTCCATCTCTGAAGATCCTTTTCTATGGCACCTTCGTCTTGGTCACCCTTCTGCTAAAGCTCTCTCCATGATGTTCCCTGAACTTTCTATGCTGAAACCCTTTGAGTGTGAAGCATGTCAGTTCGGGAAACATCATCGAACCTCCTTTCCTGCACGAACTGAGCCTCGTTGTCGTACTCCTTTTGCACTTGTTCACTGTGATATCTGGGGACCCTGTCCGGTCCGAAGTCTAAGTGGTCATAAATATTTTGCTGTCTTTATGGATGACTACAGTCGATCATCTTGGGTTTTTCTGTTAAAGGAACGCTCAGAAATTAACAATATTGTCAAGAATTTCTTTTACTATGTCAAAAACATCTTCTCCACTACTGTTAAAATATTTCGTTCTGATAATGCATTGGAATTTACACAAAATGATTTGACATCCTTCTTTGCTTCCCAGGGTGCTATCCATCAAACCTCTTGCCCATATACCTCCCAACAAAATGGGGTAGCCGAAAGAAAACTTCGACATCTCCTCGACATTGCCCGCTCTCTTCTTACCCAAATGAAGGTCCCCAAAACCTATTGGGGAGATGCTATTCTCACTGCTGTCCATCTAATCAACAGAGTTCCCTCTGTCTCCCTAAATGGCTCCACACCCTTTGCCTTATTGTATCCAAATGACTCACCATTTCCTCTACCTCTGCGGATTTTTGGATGCACCGCCTTTGTTCACAACTTTCATACTGCAGACAAATTATCGTCACGTGCAATTAAATGTGTTTTTCTGGGTTATTCCCAAACAAAGAAAGGGTATAGATTCTATGATCCTTGTGGTAAACGCTATTATATATCAGCTGATGTCACCTTTTTCGAACAAACTCGCTTCTTCAATCAAGATGTGTCTGACATACCATTAGAACTTCCTCCTCCACCAATTGTCTATAAAAGAAAACATGTGTCCCCTCTTGTTCCTGTTCCTCTACCAGTTCCTTTGTTGCAGGAAAATATGCCATCTTCAAGTGGCCCCACCAATACTTCTCCTGATGATCCTCAGGAGCTTCCCATTGCCCTACGCAGAACGAAGAGGCAATGCACTATCCATCCTATGTCTAATTTCACGTCCACTGATAGCCTATCATGTTCTGATAAAAGATATGCAGATGCTCTTATGACAATCTCGGTCCCAAGAGACTATCACATTGTATTACAGGACCACGGGTGGCGACAAGGTATGAATGAAGAAATGGATGCTCTCAATTCCATGGGAACATGTGATCTAGTTCCGTGTCCCGAAGGTGTCAGGCCTGTTGCCTGCAGATGGGTCTTTACTACGAAACATTCTCCAGATGGTTCTATTGACAGACTGAAAGCAAGACTTGTGGCAAAAGGCTTTACACAGACATATGGAGTTGATTACTTCGAGACTTTTTCACCTGTTGCCAGGATGGGGTCTATTCGCACTATCCTCTCTGTAGCCGTGAACAAAGGCTGGCCTGTTTTTCAACTAGATGTCAAGAACGCATTTCTATATGGTGATCTTGAGGAAGAGGTTTACATGATGCAACCCCCAGGTTACGAAGTCGAGGGGGAGTATGTTTGTCGACTTCGCAAAGCAATTTATGGTCTAAAGCAAAGTCCGAGGGCATGGTTTGAGAGACTTAGTTCAGAGATTAGCACTCTGGGCTTTCAGAGAACTACATCTGACCATTCAGTCTTTGTCAGAAAACGATCAACAGGTACTGTCATACTAGCTGTATATGTGGATGACATGGTTGTTACAGGTGATGACGATAAAGGAGTGCTAGAAGTGAAGACTTTTCTGCAAAAGGTTTTTGTCACCAAGGATCAGGGGCAACTTCGCTATTTTCTAGGTATAGAAGTCTTACGCACCAAGAAGGGGCTTCATATGTCACAAAGAAAGTACTGCTTAGATATACTAACTGAAGCAGGATTACTTGGGTGCAAGCCATCTGGCATACCTGCAGAACCAAAGAAACATTCTACACCAGATCCAGATGATCCTGCCTTTGAAGATACTACAAGATACAGAAGCCTAGTTGGCAAACTTCTGTACCTTACTGTTACTAGGCCAGACATATCATATGCTGTGAACAGAGCTAGCCAACACATGGAGAAACCATGCTACAGCCACTGGCAAGATGTTCTTCAGATTCTTCGCTACCTGAAGGAATCCCCTGGACGTGGTCTATTCTATGGGGAAAATGGATACACTAAGGTTGTTGCTTATGCTGATGCTGATTATGCAAGCTCACCTGAGGATCGTCGTTCTACGACGGGCTATGCGATGATGGTAGGAGGTAACCTTGTTAGTTGGAGGAGCAAGAAGCAGACGGTGGTTTCCCGATCCAGTGCAGAGGCAGAATATAGGGCAATGGCCCAAGCCACATGCGAAATTACCTGGTTACTGTCTCTTTTGCAAGAACTCAATATTGCTATCACTACTCCTGTTCCTCTATACTGCGATAACAAATCTGCCACTTATATTGCTACAAATCCTGTGTTCCATGAGAGGACCAAACACATTGAGATCGACTGTCATTTTGTTCGTGATGCTGTACGAGAAGGCAAGATTTCTACACCACATATCTCAACAGATCTTCAGCTTGCAGACATATTCACAAAGGCCTTATCAAAGAAGCGCCTTTCCTGGATATCTTCCAAGTTGGGCATGATCAATGGATATGCTCCAACTTGAGGGGGAGTGTTAGAGATTGCAGAAGATTTCCTTCTTTATATTCTATTGTAATCCCACGAGGGCTTTTATGTTAAGAGAATATTCTATGTGGCTATTTGTTAAGAGAATATTCTATAGAGAATATTCTATATTCTAAAGAATATTCTATAGAATATTCTCCTTTGAGCCCTCTATGGTTTAGTCCTATATAAGGACCTCTAGACCTCTTGAATAAATAACGAATCATCTTTTCTTATCATTCTTTCACAGTTGTGCCGCATGAAGCAGCAATGCGCCGCCTGGGCATGGTTGCTAGAATGAGGCGCGATGACACGTGAAACATGATTTTGGGTTTCGATGGAAACCCTAGAATGACGTTAATCCATACACTAATCTTCAGATAAATCATTACAATCGAATCTCGTATAAGATTAAGAACATAAAAAATCCCGAGAACCGAACCCGCTCTGATACCATGTTAGAAAATCGGAAGCGGAAGCGATAATGATAAAACAGAGCATAAGAACAAGAAATATAAACATGGAAACACCATGATTTTACGTGGAACCCTACTCCGTGAGGAGCGGGATGAAACCACGGGAGAAGCCCTCAAAGGGGCGTGTTATGCATTGCACTTTTCTCCGCAGTTCCCAGTTCACCGCGCCCACGCGGCGCTCCAGCAGACTGCGCGCAGCATGCGCACCCAGGCGGCGAATGTACAAGAATGATCGATGGAGCTGACACACACGGTAGCGAATGTACGAGAATGATCGATGGAGCTGACTTTAGGAGAAGTGTAGAGTGCATGGGTAGTACGGAGGTTATCCACAGAGTTTGCAGGCTCAACTGTACATGACAATGGAGAAGTGTCACACATGACATTGGCTCGGTAGCAGAGTGTCGTGGAGCTTGTAGCAGTGCAAGCATAACGAGTACAGACATCAATGCAAGACATGGTTGTTGATGCACGCAGCGGTACGTACGCGAGCGCAGAAGGGCAGTATGCAGTGAAACAGTATGCATTGAGGAGCAATGCGATACGATCATGATTAATTTGGATTGACACATGAATGCATGTTCATCAACTGTGATTCTTACTTTTAGCCAAGACCTTAAATATTGACATCAGTCATCATATCGGTGACTGGTCGAAATTTCGTCTATTTTGGTCAGACTCTTCTATCTTTGCAGGCCTTGTGTTTGTTATACAAGGAGCAATATATCCGCTGGCAACTTGATTTTTACATGCAAGTTCATACTTAACTTTGATTGCTTTTAAGTTTTGCATTTTGCTTAAAGATCTGGAGTTTTTCTAGCTGTGAAGTTCCAAAGATATAGCAACTGTAGGAAAAGAAGTGCAAGAATATAATTGCACGTGCTCATAACACTGTAGCATCTTTACTTAGTTTAAATTCAACCTGACACCCTTCTAGAAAGCCTGTCTAATTCTGGTATGCTACTTTTGACAGCCAAGAATGGCATATACATAAACCACGTGCAAGATGTGAGAGATGCTTTCGAGGAAACTCCTTTGGTGAAGATCAACTGCCAAGGTCTAGATGCATGTGATTATAAGAACATTGGTGCCAAACTCAAGGTTTGACGTGCTTAACTTTGTTTAACTATATCTAATCTAACGGCTATGCATGGATCAACATTTGCTGAAACAACATTAGATGCTTGGTTTTATTTCTTAGGATTCAGTCCCATGTGTTCTGCTTTCGTTTGACGAAAAACAAATATTGGTGTGGAGGGGTAAAAATTAGAAATCAAGATGCCAGCTACCTAACAGTGAAGGCTTTCGCCAACATTGCCTAGATAAAGACCGGGATTCCCTCGAGATACTGTTCAGGTACTGCAGATAAATGACATTTTGTTCGGAATTGCTTTTGGTTCTTCATAATATGAATATACGAAGCAAAGCTTTTTCACACCACACTCTCGGTTAGTCCCCTCGGTTGAGGGATGCGGTCAAAGGTGAGATGAAAGATATAATTAGGGTTTTCTCTTCGTTCTTGTTCAGTTGGTGGGATAAACTGATGCTATCCCCCTACCAGATTGGGGTTTTCTCTTCGTGAGAATCATCCGAAGTCTTGAGATATTCTACGCAATCTCATCCCCAAATTCTACTGAGTTAAGATGCCTATCGTGTATGCTGATTTCTGAGAGAATATGCTTATCTCTTCTAACTTCCCTTCTGCTGACATAAACAGGTTGTCGGGACAAAGTCTCCACTAAAAGTGGAATCTCCAGCTCAAGAATGTTGTCCCTCTGGAATCATGCCATCGAATGTAAGAAGGCTTTGCTTCTTGATGCTACTACCCTCAGTTCAGATGCCCTTTTGGAGAAGGTGGAGGAATTTTCCAGCGTCTCCCAATCAACAGAGCACTCGTATCCTGCATTGGTTCTGCCTGCCAGTGGTGGGGCTTATCTTCCCAAAGCATTGGAGGATGAGTTTGAGATAGAACGTGAACTTGACGTTGATAGCAGTTCATTCGAGGAGTTTGAATCAACAGTTCCTTACGGTTCCATTCCCCTGGATATGATTGCCAAACGACTTGATTCAGAATAAAACTTGGACAACACCACATCAATCACACCAGCTCACTTCTGTAAGAATACTACTGTCCATTGTATGTTCAATGTAAAATTTTGCTCCCAATTAGAGGAAGAGAACGAGCAACATATATAATATTATATATTGTGTAAATACAAAATTGTTGTCCATTAATATTTTGCAGGATGACATTCTTTCCACGATGTTGTCCCTCCTGTATTGACTTAAACTATCTATAGCAACGAGAATATAAAAACATCAACTTATAAAAACATCAACTTATGATATATAGATACTATGTGTTTTGGAACTCGATAATATTGTTCAGATATCTGGTAATAACCAAAACACAACATCAAACATAATGACCACAACAAACACTGTTTCCTTCAAGCCAGGCTTAATTGCCCTTATAACAAAAATCTAGCCTTTTACTTTAGAACACCAAAGACAGACGTACTCAAGAACAACAATTGACCACATGCTGAACCAACAAAGTTTGGTAGGTAAATAAGGAGGAAATGCAAAAGGGCAGCATAAGCAAAAACAAACTGATGACAGTAAGGTCTCGCTAAGACCACCTAAACAGATAATAGCGGTAAAATATGTTGATACGGAGGTTGCAGAGTCCCCTCAGATGATGGAGTCCTGCATAAAAATAACACTGAACCCACTTTTTAAGCTGCAGGCTTCTCCCACTTGAGGGGCTTCACAACCTCCCAGGTGAAGTCGGGGTCGTCCCTCCCGAAGTGCCCGTACGCCGCGGTCTTGAGGAACCTCCCGTTGCCGCCTCTCTTCAAATCAAGGTTGATGGTGATCATTCCGGGCCTAAAATCAAAGCTCTCCTTCACAATCTGCAGGATCTCCTTGTCTGGGATCTTGCCTGTGCCATAGGTGTCGACGAAGACTGAGAGTGGCTCTGGAACACCGATGGCATAGGACACCTGCACGATGCACCTCCTTGCGAGCCCATTGGCAACAATACTCTTGGCTGCCTGCCTGACAATGTAGGCACCGCTACGGTCCACCTTGGTGGGGTCCTTTCCAGAGAAGGCACCACCACCGTGGGCTCCCCAGCCACCATAAGTGTCAATGATGATCTTGCGACCGGTGAGGCCAGCATCACCGTGAGGTCCTCCGATGACAAAGCGGCCAGATGGGTTGAGGTGGAAGATGGTCTTCTCATCAAGGTACTTCTCTGGGATGACTGGCTTAATGACATGTTCCTTGAGGTCAGCAGCAATCTCGTCATTGGTGACGGTTTCGTCATGCTGGGTGGAGATGAGAACAGTGTGGACACGGATTGGAACCATCGCACCATGGTCATTGTGGTACTCCACGGTGACCTGTGTCTTGCCATCAGGCCTCAGCCAAGCACAAGTACCGTTCTTCCGGACCTCGGTGAGGCGGGCACCGAGCTTCGTGGCAAGGACGTGGCTGAGTGGCATCAGCTCAGGGGTCTCGTCAGTTGCATAGCCAAACATGTGGCCCTGGTCACCGGCACCAATCTCCTCAGGGCGCTTGGTGAAGTGACCATGGACTCCCTGGGCAATATCAGGGCTCTGTTGCTCTATGTTGACAAGAACCTTGCAGTTGTCAGCATCAAGACCAACATCATCAGATACGAAACCGATGGATCTGCACGTGTCACGGACGATCTTCTCGTAGTCAACATTGGCCTTGGTGGTAATCTCACCAAATACCATGACCATGTTGGTCTTGGTGCATGTTTCACAAGCCACTTTGCTGTCGGGGTCCTGAGTTAAGCAGGCATCGAGCACAGCATCAGAGATCTGATCACAGAGCTTGTCGGGGTGCCCCTCGTTCACGGATTCGGAGGTGAATAGGAAGGTCTCCATTTCCTTTTTTTCTTTTTTTTACCGCTGTCAAAAGAGACAATGGGTTAATTTTTACTATGGATTTCAAGACAAACCACGGCTACTTTAGCATGTAATTGAAAATTATAACAAGGCATCAAAATGGTTATATGTACTCTGGGTGCATAAAGAACAAAACATTGACAATTCCAACAGCTGAAAAAAAAAACAGTACTAAAGAAAAAGAGGTGGAGGGCAAGATAAATTTGCAAAATGGATCGCAAGACATGCTACAACAACTTCATATATAATTGAAATCAATTATCACCACTTTTTATCAACAGACAGTAAAAGGAGATTCTACTTAGCTGAAATATATAAGAACAAATAAATAAGATTTTGGTTGACACTCTTCCAAATCACCTTAAATGCATTGAACATAAGGACAAACCGAGAAAAAGACACAAGGTCTGACAATCTGAAACAATGACAAAAAGATACCCCGTATTTACTAAGACAAACGATACAAATTCATAATCTCTGGTGTCAGTGGAAGAGCTACTGGCGCTAATTTAAAGGCTTTGTTCCATTATTGGAAGCAATGTACTGGTCAAAAAGGGACCATGGATATTCCATTTGGAGTGGATAAGGATAGTATACTGTATACATACCAGAAAGGTTGCTCAATTAAATAAACAAAGTATAATCACTGGATTATAATCCACCTGCATATACCTGATGTATACCTTATTAACAACAAATAATAACTTACTGTGTTTGTCTTTAGTCTAAAGGCAATTATCTAGGCAGGGTTAGGCAAATATCTATCCCAAATTTCAAATGATGGTTGTATCATATACAAAAAGAGAACATCTATCTTTTGCAAGTGCAGATCTATGCCAACAACAAAGTAATGAAAAGATGCTACAGGAACTCTAGGAAGGATCTATAAAATTCCTCCAAATCAGGACCGCAAATTTCTTAAATTATTTCACTTTTGAAGTACAGATCTACAACAGCCTACGAACTTTAAGAAAGACTATAACAGCTTCAAAGTCCCAGAAACCCTGAAGTCCCACAACATCTTCAAACAGATCTAACCCTTCCTTAAACCTCACACTCATCACACCCAACCAACCACAGATCCGAGCACACCACACTCAAAAAGTTAATAAAAATCAAATCTTCCCACCCAAGAACAAAAACCCACATCTCAAAAACAACAACCCAAGTCGCCATACAGATCGAAACCCTCAAAAAACAGAACCCTACACCGCTACCAGATCCAACCAGAAACGAAACCGCAAAGGCAGCAACTTTTACCGAGAAAAAGAGATGGTTCCGAACCTTAACGAAGGGGGAAGGGAGATTGGATCTTGGCGGAGCTGATGGGGCTCGGAATCAGCCTCTTGAAATGGGAGGGGGAAGCGATCGACCACCTTTCACGGCCTTCCACTCGCAGCCCGACCCCTCATATTTGTAGGGGACACCACGCGCCCACTGATGCCCCTCATCACCGGCGGGCCCCACGCGTCACCAACCGGCATCCTACGGCTGTCGTTGGCCGGTTTGTTGATCCGGAATGTCGGCCGTCGGATGGGTCGGGTAGATCTGGTAAAGGTTTGGTGACGGAGAGCGACACCGCATTTCGATTTAAATTTTGACTCATCGGCGGTGGGGAGTGGTGGTTAAGGGGCTATTTGTGTTTGTGGGCCTAAAGTTTTATACCCACTATTTTATTTTAAATAGTTGGGCCCAATATGGTATCCGGAAAAAGTAAAGCCCATGTGGAAATCCCTATCACAAAAATTGGTAGGGTGGTGTTTTTTTTTGTGTTTATATTTTAAATTTACCCAAAATTTAAGAAGTTCGGAGGTAACGGTGTTGTGAAAATCATTATTTAGTAATCAGTTGGAAGGATCGCCGAATAAAGAATAAATAATATTCAAATAATTTATAAAAAACTTATCTTATTCTTGTTTCACTCATGAAAACTTGTGTTCTGGTTCGATTCATTGATTTCCAAAAAAAACAATCGAATGCTTAATGAGTTGAGTTTGAGAGAACAGTGAACTCGGACTTTTTTCGACGATCCTAACTACGTATGGAGGTTTAGAAATTGATCTTGACAATGTAACCACAACAGCTCATGTCGTGCTTCCACCGCCTCCGCTTCCGCATCATCTCCAGTTACACTCAATCCTTCTCGTGGAACTCTCCGATCCTTCTCCATTAGGAAACTTGACTCTATCGAGCATGTCGATTATGCTCATGTCAATTGATGGGGGGTGTTATTCTTCTTTTTCCCGTCCCTCCAATAGATATACAATAACATCTTCTTGAAAAAGATGAACCAGATGTTGACACTTGTCAACACCTGGTTGGTTGAAACATATAAATAAAATAATAACTATTAATTAATGTTATTTTAGAAAGGTATAAAAACAAAAAGTGTGTATAATTAAATTACCAACATTATTATATAATTTATTTGAATAAATAATATATATTTAATTAATTATAATATTAATAAATTTATATAGTATTCTTGATAAATAAGGTTTTGATTTTTATTTTAACAAGATAATAAATAGCATATTATTTTTATATTTTTTAATTATTACGATAATAAATAAGAGATGTGTGAATTTTTATGGATTTTAATAATTTAATTTAGGAATATAAATAAATAAAGGTATAGATGGCATAGTTCAATTTCATCTATTAATTATGGTTTTTGATCTCTTTAAAATATTAGATAATGTCTAAAAATTCTGAAATAATTTACATGCAATATGCAAGATCAAGAAAATAATTAGAAATTATAAAATCACTAAAACTATAAATAATATGTTTTGAATAAAATAAATAGTCTAGAAACCCAATTGTCATTAGGTTCTAAAACTGACCTTTTGCAAACGGACTTCGAATTTAGTGAAATCACCTTCATTAATTAGAGACTATTGTTTTATGAACTTAAAAGGAACCCACCGTTACCCGCAGTGATCAGTCCCTATGACGGGCAACATTTTCCACTTCTTCATTATCGTTATTGGTGTTCATCCCTCGTTTGATTCTTCCCCACCATCTGCTCTTTGTATCCCCTTGGAAGCTCAATCATGTATGTTCCTAGTTCATGTTAACGAACGAAGGTTTCTTTCTCGCAAAAAACCGCTCGTATTGTACCGGGGACCACGTGAGTTCAAACCGCGGTCTCGCTCAAATTATTCCCAGAGAAGTTGACCTACACTGTCTGTGGTTCAACTTAAGAGTTGACGATCGGATATAATAATACTGCATCTTTGAACCTGTTTAAGTTATAATGATCATATTTAGGTAATCAACTCCTGGATTGAATCAAACAGGGGATCTGTGATCTTGAAGCTCTCTCTGCTGCTGAAGGAAACGGTCACATGAATCGAAGTGTCCTCCCACGTGGACACGTGGACCGCCGTCAGCCCAACGTTCCTTGTGTCCATAAATGCACAGGCTCTTAAACAAGTCCATAAAATAAACATGTTGCTCTTAGTTATCTCTTCAGTTTTTTAATTCTACCAGACATGATATCGTGCAGTAAAGGCGAGGGCACGCCTGTGCAACTTGCTTCGTTAAAAACAATAGGTACAGTCAGCAATCAGCATGCATGATTATGGGTATTTTTTAAATCTAAGGTTCAGGAATCCTGAGTGATGAATATATTTTATCTTTATCGAGGTTCGAGAATCTGGATCTCAAGCATGCCTTTGGAGAATCATGTAATCTGCGCATTAACCTTTGTTTTTATAATCAAGGCCTAATATCTTTTGACGAAACATAGATGCAGATGTTAACGCAGGATGAAGACGTGGGTGAAAGTATTTCTTGTGATGTGGTTTTTCTGATTTTGTCTGGTTTTTAAGAGACTTTTCAAATTTCTATATATTTTAGTGGTTATGCTAATTTTTAAATTTTCGGGTATATGCAAATTTTTAGTGATATTTGGGAATAAGCATTTTTTTGAAGGATTTTTAACATTTCACCAAGAAAATGTGATTTTATAGTGCAGAAAATAACGCAAGTACGAGTTATAGGTAATATATATGTAGGAAAGGGAAGTTACATCATGATGTAGCTAACCTTAGCTACATCAAGGGCAATTTCGTCCTCTTTTATTATTTTTTCCGAAATTTTCACGATGGATTTTCATAACTATATCCCTCTAATATGTCATTCAAATTTTGTCGGAAACAGAGACTCCTACGGCCTCCATCCAGAACAGGTAAAATACAACAAATCTGTGACCGTTAAAAAATGTTTGTCTGGATGGAGGCCGTAGGAGTCTCTGTTTCTGATGAAATTTGAATGACATGTTAGAGGGATATAGTTATGAAAATCCATCGTGAAAATTTCGAAAATAAAATAAAAAAAAGAGGACGAAATTATCCCTGATGTACCTAAAGTTAGCTACATCATGTTGTAGCTTCCCTTTCCTCATATATATGTGTATATTATATGAAACACCTCTCTCTACTTAAATTGAGCTATGCCCTCATAGATCCAAGAGTGAAAGGATATAACTTGCAAAAATAAGATTTTTTTACAATTATGTCCCTCTTCTACAATATCGATTACACCCCTTCTTTTTTGCAATATCAGTTCTGCCCCTATCTTCGTGATGTTTATCACTTGTAAACTTCGGGTTAGTTGTCGTTAATCCATGTCCCAAACGAAAGTTAATTTGTGGACACAGCGGTAATTAGAAAGAATAGTTAAGGTAGATATATACTTTTTAAGGGCCTATTTCTTTATCTTCTTCCTCTTCCTCCTTTTCTATAAACCAACCACCAACTGCTCCTACACCCCCCCCCCCTCCTTCTCCGTCACAAGACCGCGAGTGGATCCTCTGCTAGCCAGCAGGGATCTGTTGTAAGTGGGGAGGGTGCCCGAACCGCTCGATCGAGATCAAACGGTTCGCATGAAATCAGGGTTTTTGTGGGCCCTTACCGTGCGAACCGCTCGATCTCGATCGAGCGGCTCGAGCACCCTCCCCACTTACAACAGATCCCTGCTAGCAGAGGATCCGCTCCCCACAAGACCTCCCACACCCAACCTTCGATAGTTTGCTACCCCTCCCCTCGAGCTCTCCAACCCCCTCCACCCCCACCTCATATGCCCCCTCCCAACTGCCTACCCCAAGCCCGAACCCCTCCCCACCTTCTAGGCCTAAGCACGAGATAGTGCTGGAAACGAACAAGTTAGTTGTTCTGATGCCAAATCAAGAAAAGGAAGTCACCCGCTTCGGAGGGCGATGGAGAGGAGGCAAAGGCCATGGAGGAGGAAGATGCCGCAGTCGTGGAGGTTGGGTGGATTTCCATTAAAGAAGAAAGAAGGAAGAGAAAGAAGAAAAGTGGTCAACATAGACGGAGAGGTACAAATGTTAAAAAAATCCTTCACCAGAAACAACAGTTCGAATAAAACATGATTTGGTTCACCTAATTGACGGTTAAACTCATGGCAAGCAATAACTGTGCAAAATGATACGGGCTCAATTGATATTGCAAAAATTAACGAGCGTGCTTTGAAAAATTATATCGAAAACCCCGATGCACAAAGATCGACTTCTTCAATGGCGAATTAGGAGGAGTTGAGATCACTTCCTTCTTAGTTCTTGGTTCAAAGACATACTTCATCGATTTTGGTAAAATCGGCATCACGTCCGCTCGTTTTTCACTCTTCCCATGGGCATTCATACTTGGTTTAAGATCAATTGACATCTCGATGGGTGATCGAAACAAAATTTCAGTCATTTTGATCAGTTTTTGGATAGAGGATTTTAAATTTCGATCAATATTCGACCATTTCGGTCGAATTTCGGTCATCCACCGAAACTAAAATTTAGTAGAAATTCAGTCGAATTTCGCCGAAATTTAATCCCATGTTGATAAGACTTACCTCCACATATCGCTCAACCAGCAAGGGTGGTTTGGTAATTCTTTGAAGATACGAGGGGTGAAACGCAATTGATCCAATACGTGGCAGTGTCTCTTGGAGATGATCCAACGGCTGGCTTTCGTACAGATCTAGCGGTCTGTAGGCTGATGCGTGACAAAGCGTAGATCGGTGGTTGCTTGTAATCAAACGGTGGGCTCTGCAGAAGATCCCCTCAACGGTTGAGATGTCCCAAGCTCGATAGGATCCAATGGAGGTAGCGGTTCAGCTTCCTCCTTAGGCGCGACGGAGAAGCTCAGGCAAAGGCTACGATGGCGGACTGCAGTTAGTCGGTGATGATAGAGGATTTTATAGGCTTCGGCTATGAAATTAGGGCTCGGGCACCAGAGCTCAACCTTGAGCAAGTGTGGAGGTTGTGGAAGGAGTTGTGCGTGCGTGTATTCAGATGGGCGAGAAGAAGCCCGTCCGAAGGATCACGAGAACTTCTTCTTTGACTTTCTTTGTCTGTAGGTGGAGGAGGAATCCAGCCAGCGAGATACAACTGTTCTTGTTGGTACGTCCTGGTGGAGATCGCTTTATCCTCCAGCGAGGTCCAGAGGTGTCAGGGAACATTACAACAATACATATCTACAGCGACAAATATTTTTAATGAATAAGACAACTAATAACACGCCACTGTATCATATTCGGTCCGTGTGGCTATCGGATTGCCTCGGGTAATCCGATTTACCTTTATGTATTCATGGGTTCGAATTACATCATAAATCAATGGTATCACATCACATTCTTTATTCCAACTAAGATTTTAAAAATCAGACCGGAAATTGAACCGGTCACTCTTCGGTTTGGTCAAATCGGGTCGAACCGTCGGTCCAAAGCGGCCGGATCGGTGACGACGTCGGCATGACGTCATCATTCTTATCGATTCGGAAAAAATCGGACCGTACTTAATTTACGGTCAGACCGGTCGAATCGGTTTTTTAAACCAATAAAATCGGATACATATGTGTAAGTATGTATTTATATATCAATGAAATAATCGTTAGAAATTTCAAATCTTTAAATAGAATAACATGATTGGCTATTTCGAGTAAAACTCTATAAAGTTAATCGCATTTTCTAGAATTATATATGAATATAATATTGTAATCATTTATTTATATTAGTTTCAAGAAAATTACTCTAAGAAAGTATTGACATAACGTATATTCCAAAAAACAGAGGGACATAACTTATATCACAGAAGTTAAGAAGGGTATACATGATAAAAACCTCGTTATTTCATCATTTAAACCTTTATTTTTTGAAAACTACAAAACCATCAAAACTGAGTCAATCCGGGTCAACCCGGTCCGACCACTAGTCGGACCCGGTTTTTTATTTTTTATTTTTTTATTAATTATAAAAAACCGACCGAACCGATCGGGTCGGGGCCAGTTCTCGGTCCAACCGGTTCAACCGACTAGTCCGGTCCGGTTTTTTAAACCCTGATTCCAACCACTCTCAAACCTTTATAATCATCCAAACACCTACTATTTACAGGAGGATACTCCACACACTCCATCCCAATAACCAAACGAATATAAGAATGTCCTAAAATAGGTATATTACTTCAAAAATCTCATAAGGAGCATCAACAATAGAGAATTTTATAATAATATAAATATAAAGAATTAAATAGTAAATACATGTGAGTAATGACATGATAACCGATAGAGGGAAAAAGAAATTCAGATATTTCATCTAAGCGCAAAATTCACAAAAAAACACTAGAAAGGCATTGAGAACTATGTGGCTCGACTAGAATAACCACCACTTCCTTCCAACAATTAAACCTCGCACAGAAGCTGCGCGCAGCAAGAGATCCCACCGCGTGCGGTCACCTTCCATCCATTACCGTGACATAATGCAACAACAGTAAACATCACCTTCGTTGAGCAAAGGATGATCCGTCGTCCCCCCTTTTGTCACAGTGCGCGATGGCGCGAGCAACAATAGCCACACACATTCTATGTTCAGAACCCACGGAGGAGAAGGCAACAAATCCTACCTCCATGCAACTATTCACATGCAAGGCATACCTTGAAAAAATTTCCAATTTGCCCCCAAAAGTTTAAGAGATTAAAGAAGTGCCCTTAGGCACAAACATTTTTTGTTGAAATTTTATTGCAAAATTTGCATTCAGATTCATGAGTTTGAGCAGGAATTTGGTCTGTAATTTTTCTTTTATTTTACAAAAATAAAAATATCATTATGACCAACTTTTTATTCTCTATCAGCTGATCTTGCAAATATATATTTTTTGATATCCAGATGATTTATTAAAATTTTGAGAGTGCAATTATGTGTTAAATTGCCCATTTGAGCTCTCAAAATATTATTAAATCACCAATTGCTTTGAAAAATATCATAAATTCAGGAAATTTGTGCTTAATCGTGTTCTATTGTATGCCTAGATTTCATTACAATTGGACGTGGTTTAAGCCTTAAATAAATGATCTAGTGGTGTGATTGTTTGATTTTTAATTATATCCCATATACCTTTTTGTTGAAATTTCAAGTCCCAAGGTTAATCAAAGAAATCTATGTTTTATGTAATTTTAGTTTGTCTTGAATAGAACTATGGATTTATTAGAAATTAATTATCAAAAGTCACTCTGTTTTCTTAAAATCCATAAAAATTCAAAAAATTCATATACTGTCGAAAATTCTAAAAAATAGAGTAAACGTAATTTGTATTGTTTTCATTCCAGTTCAAATTTCATTCATTTTGCAATTTGTTTGTTCATAAATTTCATAAAAATACCTAAAAATATTCATCTTTCATGCATACATCTTAAACTAAAAAAATTCATAAAAATATGTTTTAAACATTTCATTGCATAAGGTTTTCAGGAAAATTATTACTTAGCTCTTTTGAACCGTATTTGAATCGAGATTAAATTGTCTAAGTTGATAGGTTTATCTTGAGAATCTAGTTCTTTTGTATATTGCATTTGCATTCTATCACATAAAAAGAAAACACCAAAAATACTTCTTCTTTGGAAAACATATCACCAAGCAATCTAAATTAAATCCAAACCACATTGCTTCCTTGAATCAATCACTGGGCTTTCCCAGGATAATTTGGGATCATCACCCGAGATGGGTGTATCACTTCCAATTGTGATGATCATTAGCGAGCGATGAGCTATACTCCCTTATTATCCTCGAAACACAAGAACTTTGTTATAAGTCTTCATTAATTCCGCATCTTTATCAATAAATCCTTCACCTATTATTAACCATAATTTCTATATTTAAATTAACCCTTTTATTTTCTTTATTTTATTCTCTATTAAAGACCCCTAAAAATTAGAGTAATTATTATATTTACTTTGAGCTTTAAAAGAAACTAAAAATACAAAAAATAACAAAAGAATTAGAATCAAGTGTTTTTATGACTCCAAAAATATTCCCTTGTATATGTGATCTCATCATTTTTTATCCAACATGAAACTTATAGATATCCTCGAGATCTACAACTTTCATGTTTTGACTTTTTACTATTTTTTCCTCCTTCTATTTCTTTATAATTTCCTTTTATTTTTCTCATTTTTGAATAATTCGGTTGGGCCATGTGGTGCCCTCTGGGCCACACACGTGGCCCATTCTCTTTACACCACCCGACCTCCACCAGGTTCGTCTGATCTTCCATTTCTTACCTCCATCTTGGCCGTCTATTGGGGCTTCCATATCTGCCCTTGGATCTACTTCACCTGCCTCCATCTCCACCATTCATCTCTGCTTCCATCTCAGCCGCCAGATCCCCTCTCTCTGATGTAATCCCAGCCATCTACATTCGCTTCCATCTCAGTCATTGGATGACACTTCATCCAATGGCTCTGCGCCCTCCATGTCACCCATGCCCTCCTAGCCGTAGGATGAAGCCCATCATCCTATTATGATCGTTCCCTCGCACCCGCTTCCCTAGCCCTAGGATCATGTCAAAGGATCTAATCTCCGCCACTCATTCATGCCTCATCGTTGACCGTTGGATCACAAGATCCAATGGTCGGGACTATATCTTCATCCTCCTATTCACCCTCTCCCCCACGTAAATCACGCCGGCCATCACACACCCTTCCAATTTTAGCTGCTACCTCGGCCCTCTCATCTGCTCGATAACGCCACACCTCCATAGCCATTACTCCCCCGATTATCGCCATACCCATTACTCACTCCAAATCTGTTTTCCACGACCAATATAGTCGTCGTAATCATCCCTCTCACCTTCCACAACCAGTCGGCCCTCCACCTATAACTACCCTGCCTCCACCTCCTATCCAGTCCGTCGACCATTCAATGGCCTAAAGCGAGACCCTCTCCTCCCACCTGTGATAGACGGGCGGAGGATTGAGGATCGATGACCCATCTAGGACCAGGTGTCAACCCATGGTTAACTTGATCATGTTACGACCCTCAGCCAGTCGTTGAGCACCGAGGCACGGCTGCCCTTGTCATGCAAAGACCGGATCACCTCTTGGCGCTCAGCCCAATCCGCCTCCTCCACCGAATCCTCTTCTCCGATCGGGTAAGTTCCCTCCCCTCTTTCCTTTTGTTTCCTCTAATTTATTTGTGCACACACTTTGAGCTTAACCTTTACTCAACCACCCTCCGCGCTCTGCCGAGCACTCCCCACCTTCACGTGAGGCTCAGATCCACCATTCCCTTTCTCTGTAATAGGTTCGTCACCGCCCCCTTCTTCTCAGGCTCGTCGAGAAGAAATTGTCAGGTCCTCCACTCGTATAGGACTCCATGTCATTCACATCATACACTTGATCATGCCTCGGCTATATTCTAACAAATTGCATGTCCAATTCTCTCAATTGTCGGAAGCTTCGTTAGGCTCTATTCTAGAGCATGGGCTCCAACGAGCTTGCATCGCCCCGCTGCTCCACGCATCTTCATTAGTCGCCTGTTACACCATATCCTAACTAGGATCATCTGAAGGTTCTTGGACATTCCATACGTTAAATCAGAGCAAGCAAAGATTGATGTAGCTTGCCGGAGCCCAACCACATCCGCCGCAGAAACGACGGTGCAACTGAGGAACATGAGCTACATATACCGTAGATCTCCTTGATCGGATGGCTCTTGTGGTTCCCATGTATCTCGATACGAGCTTTCACGCATGATGGGACCAAGCCTACCCGAAGCTACTCGGGCCACTGATGAATCCACATTTCATCATCTTTATTCTATCATTTTGGCATCAAAAACCTTAGCAAATGCCTGTAAATAGCCTTAAATAGAGCATCTTAGCATTCATGCATGTGCATCTAATTAGTGTATAAAATACTGTAATTAAAGCCAAAATTATAGAATAAATAAAAGAAAAGAAAAAGAATAAAATATTGTAAATATTTTATGATCCAAAACCCCGAGACCTAGGCATCTTGATGAATAGGTCGACCAGGAATAAAGTAGGGGGAGATAAGGGTCAAATACCTATATTATTCTTTTCATTCTTTATTCATTTTGGGACCTATTTTTGGTTCCACTTTTTACACCTTAAATAAAGAAAATTTGTACATGAAGTTGTAGATAATTTTATAAAGAAAAATACAAAATTGATTTCACTGAAAAATAATACACAGATAAAAAGTTATGGTCTGAATAAAATTCCAAGATCCCAACTTCCCAGACCCGTATCTCACAACTGAAAACTCCAAATGTAGTAAACTCACCTTTAATTGTATATAGAATAAAATAATCTATTTAATGGTGGTGGTTTCGCATTTGGCGGAGCTACGGTTTGAAAGTTGAGTTTTGGACCCACATTGTACAGTTGTACTGATTAAAATATTCCATTTATTATTTATTCATTATTTTTGTATTTTTATATTTTTATAATCTTGTAAATATTACTTATAATAATTTTTTATAATAAAATCAGAATAAAAGTGCAAAGAGAACTCAAAATAAAAATACTTGTAGATACAATACCTAGGTACTAGACCTATGTACATACCTATACATTACTTACTTGTATTTTATTAAATATACAAAATATATTAGAAAAATAAAACAAAAATATATTTGTGTACATAAAAGCATTTTATAATTCTATAAAATAAGAAATAAAAATAATAAAATTAAAATCATAAAATACAAATCAATTAATAAAATATACAGGTAAAATACCTATAAAGGGCATAAATGTACACTTGTAAAAATATACTCCATAAAAATCATTAAAAATTACTATAAAATAGTTTATAAAATTCTAAACACTTTTTATTTTATAATCTAAATAAAATAATACCATTTACTATTTTAAAATGATTTTAGAAATAAATTTTCCAGGTTTTTCCTGGTTGGTCCACGTGGACCAACCAGGGGGCTCGGATAGTTGACCCAGGTCAACTATCTGACCTGCACCTGTAGGCTGTGTCAGACTATGTTTGACCCCGTCTTCACCCTTTTTTCGAGGATAAATCTTTCACCCTTTCAACTCAAGGTCTTTTGCAAATCTCTTCCTCGTTGAACCACCTTGCACGCCCAATGTTTGCCTTGGGAAGTGCATCGCACCATCAACCACCGCACCTCGTTCTTCCCCCACGACCGTCAACCCTACTTAAGCAGACCTTGGAGTTCGATTCGATTTGGAACCCCAATCTTTGGCTCACTCGCGCCCCTTTGGATCCCAATCAACTCCTGGAGGTGACAGCTCCAGGATCGACTCATCTAGGAGGCGGAGCAACGTGGCCTAGGGTGTTCCATCACCTCCGGCCGACCACCGTCGAGGTACCCCCAACCTCGGGCGTCCCCGGCCCTTGAGGTACATCTCTTCCCCTCATTTTTCTCGTAGTAGCTTAGCCATAGTTCTAGGATCAAAAACCCTAAAAAAATTCTCGCTTCCATCATCCCAATCGATCGATCCATTCATCTAGCCGGAGCGCACCTCCGGCCGAGCTTCATCGCTTCATCTCGCGCCTCTTTTCCACCCTCCATGGAGTCCGGCACTTTGCCCTGGACTCTATCACCTTCTTCTGCAGGTTCGAGCGTAAGAACGGCACCTGGGAGTGATTTTGGGGTCCGTCGGAGGAACCTGGAGCTCCTGAGCTCCGCCGCCGTCGCAGGCGAAGACCCATCTCCTTCCCAGCCATTTTGAAGCTCCCCAGACACGGAGATAGCCTGCAGGAAGCGATCGGGGCCATTTTGAGGCCTGAACGCCAACGAAGGAGGACGGGGGAGGTTGCGGAAGTTCGCCATCGCCGGCCTTCTTCCGCGTTCTTCCTCCTGGCCTCGTTGTCGTCCGATCAAGAAGGAGCCCCAGATTTAACGTGGACCGTCCGATCGTCAAAGCCCGCCACCGTCGGATCTCAGCTGAGATCTGATCTCAGATGTCCAGGCCGAACCGTCATCGCGAGCAGAGGAGTCACCACGTGTCAAGTGAAGACCCCCAGCCGTTGGATCTGCCTTGCGAGGGATTTTTGCAAGTATACCCTCCCTATTTTTATAATTTGCATTTAGTCCTGAAATTTTGTTTAGTAGTTTAAATATTTTGTAAACTTTGCAAAAAGGCCCTCGAACTTTAAATATTTACATAGAGGTCCTCTGCCACGTCACCTCACGTGACCTGTTCACGTGAGGTGTGGGCATTTTGCGAGGAGGCCCTCGGGTCTTTTATTATTTCGTTTCAGTCCAAGGAACTTTATATTAAGTGTAAACTTTTTGGAGAAATTGCAAGTGCGCCCCCAGAGGTTTTTGATATTGCACTTAGGTCCCTACCAGGCGCGTGCAAGTCACGCGCCCTGGTAGGTAATTTGCGCTGACACCCCTGTGGGTCTGTGTATTTGTAATTGATCCTGGAAATTAAATATTCAGTGTTAATTTTTGAGGAAAATTGCATGTATGCCCCTGGAATTTTAGATATTTGCAGTTATACCCCTGCCAGCTGTGACATTTTTGCTTGCTTGATCTATTTAATTAGGGCATCATTTTAATTCCAAAATTCTCAAAATTTAAACTTAAGCTCCTGTGTGGTTGGACTTTAACGCTATATTTTTAGTTTTTGATTTTATTGCTTTTTGATATTTATTAAAAATCAAAAACATGCTTTTTGCCTACTATCTAGCTTAGAAAATACCAAAAAATAGTAAAATACCTAGAAAAAATCCAAAAAAAGTACCTACTGTGTATTTAAACCTATTTTAGTGTCAATCCAAAAATCACTAAAAATCTCAAAGAAAAATCCTAAAAATTCAAAAACACTCAAAAACTTCAAAAAAATCTATAAAATCATAGAAAACTCCAAAAATTATAAACTCAGTTCCTGTTTCTTCTATATTTTATTATCTTTATTTGAAAATTAGTTTAGAAAAATTTTGTGGCTGTTTGCTATTTTTAATTCCCATTTTACCCCAGCCAGTAGCTTGTTCACTGATTTAGTTTATTTCAGTGTTTAAAAATGCTAAAAACATTTTGAAAAATACCCAAAAATCACAAAAATAGTAGAAAAATATAAAAATACCAAAAATATTTTATTCCTGAATTTTGGATATTTTTGCATATTTTTATTAATATTCTATCTTCTCTTTTATTACATTGTCATTATATTCCAATATTGAAAAAGAAAAAAAGAAAAAAAATTTAAAATTTTAAAAATCAGAAAATTAAAAACCAAAATACAAAATAAAAATAAAAAATTTAAAAAATTAAAAACCCACAAAAATACTTGCTTGCATAGTGTAGACACACTTCACACTCACACACACATTTGTGCACCTACCCTGTTTGCTCCCTGTGTTCGAACTCTCTGCATACTTGCTTGCTATACATCTTTTGTGCAGAGTTAAAAGTAAATTTTAACTCCACATTTATTTCTAATTCTTTGATCTATAGTGTGGGTTAATTGTTGACTTTAGTCCAGGATTCATTGCGGGTCACCGCAGCGACCTCGGTTGTCTCCGCCTTGTGTGAGACATACTTTTAGACCCCGTGAATCTTGGCTAAATCAAATGGCGTCGTTGCCGGGGAGCAACAGCGAGTAGTTCTTTATTTTTGCTTGATTGTGTTGTTTGTCTACCATTGCTTCATTTTATATCTCTCTTATTTTTGATATATTTTGTTGAGCTTTCTGACCACTCTTTTGTCTTCTTGCGAGGGACCGCGGAGCGAGGCGGATCGCCTAGGGGATCCGAAGCAACCACGTGAGGCGGAGCCGGTTTTTCTGAAGCCAAGCCGGCAGGAGAGAGCAGGAGTAGTGAGAGAGTGATTAGATTAGGTCGCATTTTTATTTTGTGAGAGAGAGTGACTATTAATTTGTAATAATACATGGACTTGGACTCTTGAACACTTCGGGCCTAATTTCCGGGTGTTTGTTCACCCGGAGGCTCACCGCGGTTTTTATCATGTTTTTCCGATTGTCATTTTCCGGTTTTGTTTTTCATTTTCATTTCTTTTGTGGATTGAGCCCTTAGACTCTAGGCTTGCTTGATCGATTAGAATAGGTCCAAACACATTAATAACCTTTGCATGCTCCTATAGATCGTTTTTGGACTTAGACTAATTATACAGTTAATCATTAGCTTTAGATCCGCGCACCGCGAGCTCATCCCGCTAAGCGCTTCTCCTAAACTCGATGTGTCGAGAGAAGGGGTGAGCCTAGACCGGACACTAGGATTGGAGGTTAGTGGTTAGCTTGTGGTTCTTCACGCTAGCAGTTGCCTATCTTAGGACGATTTCCGCATTGCATACCGCCATGTAGTTAGGTTTATAAATTCTGCTTTGCATCCCGCATGGAGAGAGCTGGGATTCGATGTAAGTCTTCTCACTTTGCATCCATCATTTAGGCACAAAGGTGAGATTTCCACCTTGGTGTCGACTTGCATCGGCTTTTCTGACTCTATTCTCCTCTGTTTTTGGACAAAGTAGGATCAAGAAAATACAAAAATCGTTAGGCACTTGTTTGAATCAATTCAAAAGAAGTGATAACACCAAAAAAATTAAAAAAGGGACTGCCAAGAAAACCTTGACCAAAAATAAAATCGGTAATTGGATTCATTGTTTGGGGAGAGTAACACCCTCACTTGTATTCAGGTTGCATGGGAAGGTCTCCTTCCAAGTGAGGTGAGCGCTTCGTAAGGATTAGAGCCCAAAACCCAACTTGTGGCTGCCTTGTGTATCGCCTGGATTTCCGAAGTATTGGCGCTACTATCGTACGTAGGCGAGTAGGGCTTGGTCGCCATTGGTGACTCACTATTGTGTGAGCATTGACCTTGTCCGAAGTACCGAGCATAGGCCACGCCTTCACGGGTGTGTTTGTCTCACCGTCTGCGTCCGAGTAGGATCTTGCACGCCCACGGGTGATTCCGTTGCGAGCGAGGTCCGAAGTATCGGTTTCGCCTATCGGCTTCCTCCCTCTTATTCTTTGGCTGAGTAGGGATCCAGGAAGGGTTACAAGGACCTCAAAAAGTGCAAGTTACAGGTTACACAGGAGGAGGACAAGTACGGGAATACTTTTCCGACAGTACTCTCTCTCTTTTAGGCGTAGCGCTCTAAGGACTCGTGAAAAGATTAATTCCTGAATTCAAGCTAAAACTGACAAGATAAAAGCCGAACCTTCACGGCTTCATGTGTTGAGTTGGTGAACTCACCCCTGTTTTGTGTTTGATTGCTAGTTTTATTTAGGTCAAGATCAAAAATACAGCACAATTGTGCGCAATTTTGTTTCTCCTTCATTCCTCTTCTTCTGCATTCCCTCTGCTCTTCCCAATAATCAAGATGATGGGACGGAGATCTCTTAGACCGACTTTGTCGGCACCGCTATCCAACACTCCTCCTCATTCATCTAGGAATACCTCGGAGAGTCCGTTCTCCGAGCTTGAGTTCACATCCACCCTGTTCCCCCTTGACCACCCTTCCCATTCTCCTTCTCTCAGTCCAATAGTTTCAGAATTCAGTGCATCATAGAGTTCAGATCATTCGACAGCACCTGAGATGGCCTCTTTTGCTTTTTCAGAGAATCCCGAGATGGCAGACAGAGGCGAGCACCCGGATGACCATGATCACCCTCCGTTCTTATTTGATCAAGCTGCCATCAACAATTCTTTGCTAGCATCCCTGGAGACAATGCAGAGGCAGATCCATGATCAGGGAACCTTTATGGGTGATCTCATGCGAGAAATAGCACAGATGAGAGAGAACCGACCTGGAGGCGGTGGCGGCGGCGGCGGAGGAGGACCTGATGCAGGAGGAGGTGATCCTGACGCTGAGAGACCGCCACAGACCATCATGAGGGAATTGCACAACCCAGCCGCGTCCCTCACTCATTGTTGGATCAGACTTCCGCCGATCCATGGAGATTTCGAGCTTCGGCCCCATACCATTCAGCTTCTACCCAAATTCCATGGGTTGCCGACCGAAGAGCCACACCTCCACCTCCAAGAGTTCGAGATGATATGCAGCATGATCCACGACAGGCTGATGACTGAGGACACGATCAAGATGATCGCCTTCCCATTCTCCTTGGTTGACAGAGCCGCATACTGGCTCAAGCACTTGGGGCGATTCATCGACACATGGGCAGATCTTCGGACCGCATACCTGAAGAAATACTACTCTCTCGGCCGGACAAATGCAGCTAGAGCCATGATAAGCAACTTCGTTATGATCCCAAATGAACAATTCCATGAAACTTGGTATCGCTTCCGAGAGCTCATTGACCGGTGTCCACATCACGACATATCCAAGCCCAATTTAGTGCAAAGCTTCTTTTGTGGGCTGACACCGGAGCTGTAGGGGCTAGTGAACACCTCTTGCGGTGGATCATACTTTTCCAAGGGTGAAGACGACGTCTGGGCCATCTACGAGGGCATGGCAGATAATTCAACCGTGATGGCCCAATCCCGTGTCTACATGCAGCAGAAGCCCCCGCAAGGAGCGAGAACATTCTAGAGGATCGCTCGCATCAATGCCGGTCCTAACACATCGTCGGCAGCCGCAACCCAAGCAGAATCAGCTGCAGCCGACATGGGCATAATTAGTGAGAAGCTGGACCGTCTCGAGATCCTCGAGAAGAAACAGATGCAAGGCATGGCCTAGATGGACCAGATTGCCAAAACCATGAGTGACCTGAAGACGCAGATCCTTTGCGTCCAGGAGGCACAAACTCACTCCCAGCAGCCTCCCAGGTCACGGGCTGACCCCAGCAGTAGCAGTTCCAACCAAGCCTCTACCTCGTACCGCCAGGTCAACCATATACAGGCAGAGCCAGTTCCACTGCTACAGTACTACCCAGCGCAGCCACCATCTCCAGATACTCAGATGGTGGTGTATCAGTCGGAGCAGCCACTGGCAGTTCTTCCTCCACCCTCCTTCGAGCAAGAACCATTGATGGAAGTCAATGGGATTTGGTACGACCGGTACCCTCAGCCCGGGATCCGTCATGATCACCCCGGATTCCATTGGGGCAATGATGGCTCCTCATCCCAGCAGCAGAATCCCGTTCAAGGATAGCAGAGCAACCAGCAGCAACACCAGCAGCTCCAATATGCCCACCAGCAGCAGTACCAGAGTGGTCCTCGTCCCGCCTATCAGGGACAGCAGTGGAGGCAGCGTCAGCAGCCTCAGCAATCACAGTATCAACCACAGCAGCAGCAACAGCCTCATTTCCAGCAGGGACACCCATCCGGTTCTCAGGGTCCCGCCTTTGAAAACCCCGCATTAGATGATCTTGCCCGCTTGCTCTCCGAACAACGAGCATCCTTCAGGCAAGAAATGGATGAATTCCGGCAGGAAATGAGGGAAGTCATAAAAGGCAAGGCCGCCATACCCGCTCAGATTGAACCTAACCCGAACAATCTGAAAAGGAAGTCTGAGCAGGTAGAGTTTACAGAGGATACCCATCCTAGTGACTATTTGAGTGACATATCTCTTTCTTTGTATGATGCTGATTTTGTGACTACTAGGAGCAGTAGGATGCTAGCCGGCGACGCCTCTTCTGAGCGACAACCACCAACTGAACCAGGAGCGCCAGAGGAGCAAAGTAGCGGTGCTGATGCCGCTAATGATGATGTTGAAGACGGTGGTGCTGAGGCCACCAATGATGGAGATCCAGACGACGGTACTGAGGCCGTCGTGATACCAGATGCAGACGGTGGTGCTGATGCCACTATTTTGGATGCAGAGCTAGAGCGCGGTGCTGATGCCGCGGAGACATGTGTCGGTGGTGGTACTGAGGCCACCACATCTACTTTTGTTGAGCCTCCCTCTGTGATGTTACCACCTTTTGTATCTATGGACTGTGGTAACAAAAAGAAAAACAAAAAATATGAATAAAGGAAAGGTTTCTGTTCACAGTGGATCCATATGTGTTGATATGATGATTATTGTAATGGATCCTCCCCCTTCACAGGCACAGGGTCCTATTCCTAGCCCTCCATCTGAGGAGGCCCCTACTATCCCCTTCCGTGAGGTACTTCACCGAGCAAAGAGGAACAAAAGAGAAAATCGTAAAAAGAGCAACAGGTAGAGTTCGGCAATCAGATGATAGACAGATTCCATATTCAGCTGACTCTACAAGAAGCACTTGAGCACATCCCCCTCTTCAAAAAGAACCTGAAAGAGAAAACTACAGTCCGCAGGAAGAGGAGGAACCACAGAGATCAGATCCATGTGCTCACTCATTCCACTTGCTGCACCATTCAGAACAAGCTGCCAGCCAAGCGACCAGACGCAGGAGCTCCCTATGTCAGATGCGAGATTCAAGAGCAGCAGTTTGATTATACTCTATTAGACAGCGGCTCTTCAATTAACCTTCTTCCGGCAGCCTTACTCGACCGATTCGAGTTTGGTCCTCTTCTTAGGAGCAGGACAGTCCTTCAGTTTGCTGATAAGTCGACTAAGAGGCCGAAGGGGTTATTGAAAGACGTGGTCGTTACCATTTAGGGCCTGAAATTCCCCGTGGACTTCGTTGGGTTGGACATGGAGATCCCTGAGTCGGTAACTGATGCCCCATCATACTCGGACGTCCATTCTTGGCCACAGCCAAGGCGGTGACCGACCATGATAGAGGGAAGGTATGCTTTCGCGTAGAGGGCGAAACCATACAAATAGAAACGATCGAGGAAACCAGAGCCAGAGAGTTAGAATGCTCGGAGCAGTCAAGCGAAGCCGCGCAGATGACAGAGGAAGAGCTAGACATCCACCAGGAGTGCGATTTTGTGATGACTGATGATGAGTCCAACTGGATAGATCTTGTAGCACCGACCCTCGCCTTGCCTACAGATCCACTATATCTCAAGCTCATGGCGGTCGAGAGCTGGGAGAGCACACCCCTGGATGAGGATATCCTGAGGCTGACAGTGTTGGGACGAGTGGTGCTAATGATTTTCATTCTTGCTCATCTTCTTCTGATCCCTCGGATTCAGACATTGACTGGGATGATTTTGATGACTATTTACCTTGTCTGATTCCTTCTGAGCTAACATCCGTGACAGAGTGCGAGCCAGTGCAGTTTATTGATGATTCAGCAGGCCGCCCTTCGTCAGAAATTCACGCAGAGCGAGAGTTCTCCCATGCAGACCTGGTAGCTTTCACACAGACATATCAGAAGCCAGATCTGCCACCTCCCAGTTGTCCAGAACTGAAGCCTCTGCCGCAGTCGCTGAAGTATCGATTCCTTGCGGGTGAGCCAGATATGCACCCAGTCATTATCTCAGCAGGTTTGACTGGAGAACAAGAATCTCGTCTGATGGAGGTTCTTGAAAGAAACCGCAAGGTGATAGGTTGGAGTATAGCTGATCTCCAGGGGATTAGTTCGGCTCTGTGCTCCCGCCACATCTATCTTGAGGATGACAGGCCGTCACGTGAATTCCAACGACGGCTGAATCCGAATCTTTGAGACGTAGTCATGAAAGAAATTTCAAAGTGGTGGAGCGCCGATTTTATCTACCCCATCTCCGACTTCAAATGGGTTAGTCCACTACATGTGGTACCCAAGAAGACGGGTATCACTACAGTTGTCAATGAGTCTGGAGAGGATATCGCTACCAGAGTGCCCACTTCTTGGAGGGTCTGTGTGGACTACAGACGATTGAATGAGGCCACCAAGAAGGATCACTTCCCGCTACCCTTCATTGATCAGATTATAGAGCGGCTAGCTGGGAAGAGTCATTATTGTTTCCTTGACGGGTACTCTGGATATAATCAAGTGGCCATTGCGCCCGAAGACCAGGAGAAAACGACATTCACCTGTCCGTTTGGGACTTATGCTTTCAGACGGATGCCCTTTGGTCTATGTAACGCTCCGGCAACATTCCAAAGGTGCATGCTGTCCATATTCTCGGACATGGTGGGTGACTGTTTAGAGGTCTTCATGGATGACTTCTCGGTCTATGGCGACGGGTTCGATGTGTGTCTTGACTGCCTAGACCGTGTGCTTCAGTGCTGCATAGAGGTCAATCTCGTCTTGTCTTGGGAGAAGAGCCACTTTATGGTGACTCAAGGGACGGGTCCTGGGTCATATCGTCTCCAACAGGGGCATGGAGGTCGATCCGGCCAAGGTGGATATCAATCAGGAAACTCAATCCACCGTCCAACTTATGTCAGTTGCGGTCTTTTCTGGGGCATGTCAGTTTCTACCGACGGTTCATTCAGGACTTCAGTCGAATTGCCCGACCGCTTACTGACTTGCTGATAAAAGACACCGAGTTTATTGTCAATGATAAGTGTCTTGCGTCTTTTGAGACTCTCAAAGATATGGTTTTTTCAGATCCTGTCCTTCAGCCACCCGATTGGTCTCTCCCATTCGAGATCATGACGGATGCTTCAGATTTTGCCGTTGGGGCTGTGCTTGGACAGAGGAGGGATGGATTACCTTTTGCTATTCACTACGTCAGCCGTTACTTTGGATGCCGCTCAACGGAATTACACTGTGACTGAGAAAGAGATGCTGGCCGTAGTCTTTGCTCTGGATAAGTATCGATCGTATATTCTCGGATCTAGAGTGACTATTTACACTGATCACACCGCCATCCGGTACTTAATAGTTAAGAAGGATGCCAAAGCACGTCTGACCAGATGGATCCTTCTGCTCCAGGAATTTGATATTGAGATTAAGGATAAGCCTGGAGTCAAGAATGTGGTGGCGGATCATCTCTCCATATTGGAGAATCTTGAGGAATCTGAGCCCAGCGCACCTATTACAGAGACATTCCCAGATGAGGCGATCTTGGCTATCGCCTCGCTCATGTGGTATGCTGACATTGTGAACTATCTTGTCGCCAAGATGGTTCCACAAGGTTGGCCCAGGCAGAAACTCGAGACCTTCCTGGCGAAGGCCAAGTTTTACCACTGGGAGGATCCCGTCCTTTATCATGAAGGAGGGGGCAATATCTGGAGGAGGTGCATCCCTCAAGAAGAGCATCATAGCGTCCTCACATACTGCCACAAGCTTGAGGCAGGAGGACATCATTCTGGAAAGAGAACAGCACAGAAGGTGCTTCAATCCGGTCTATGGTGGCCTACTCTCTTTAAGGATTCTGATGAGTTCGTGAAGAGATGTACTGACTGTCAGAAAATGGGGACCTGTGGACAGAGAGACATGATGCCCATGCAGCCCATTCACTTTTGTGAGGTTTTTGATGCATGGGGGATTGATTTCATGGGCCCATTTCCTAAGAGTCAGGGATTCGAGCATATTTTGCTCGTTGTAGATTACGTCAGTCGATGGGTTGAGGCCATCCCCGCCCGAGCTGCAGATGCTAAAACCGTGTGCAAATTCTTGAGGAAAAATATCATTTCACGGTTCGGGGTACCGAGAGTCTTGATTTCAGACGGGGGGTCTCATTTCATCAATGACAAGGTTAGGGCCCTTGCAGACGAGTTCGTCATTGACCATCGGGTTGCCACACCGTATCACCCTCAGATTAATGTCTTGCCGAAGTATCGAACCGGGAGATAAAAACAATCTTGCAGAAAGTTGTCCGCCCATACGAAAGGATTGGTCACAGCTTTTGGACTCGGTCTTGTGGGCCTATCGGACCTCTTTCAAGAATCCATTGGGGACCTCTCCCTTTCGACTCGTCTATAGCAAGCCGTGCCATTTGCTAGTAGAAATCAAGCCCAAATCTTTTTGGGCAGTCACTGAGTTACTGTTAGATCCCGAGAGCATAGGAGACCAGAGAAGAGCAGAGTTGGCAGCCCTGGAAGAACTGAGAGATACATCCTTTTCCAACAGCCTTCAGTACAAAGAGAAAGTGAAAACATGGCACGATTCCCACATCAGCCATAAACAGTTTGAGCCAGATCAGAGAGTATGGTTGTTTGATTCCAGGCTGAAATTATTTCCAGGAAAATTACAGAGCAAGTGGAAAGGTCCCTATGTGGTCAGGAAGGTACATGACAATGGCAGCATCGACATATCCGAACCGTCATCTTCCTCTACCTTCCGTGTCAATGGTCAACGCTTGAAACTGTATCTAGATCATGATCCGCCGACCATTGACGTTGCCCCCATTCTTTTGGTATGATATGTGTTCTTTGACTCACATCATCTGCATATCATACATAGGTTATCAATTCCATCTTCCATTGTACAGATCATCTGTCCATATCACTCTTTCATCTGTTGATTTATTTTCTTCTTTTCTTCTTTTCCTTTTCTATTCTCTTTATCTATCAAAAAGGTACCACCCTTGTAGACAGTTTTCCATACTTAGGACGTACTTTGTCCTAAGTATAGGGGGGTGTGCACCCCGAGTTTCTCTATTTTTCGATCCTCTCCATTGTCTCCTCTTCTTGTCTATACTTAGGGATATTTTACCCTAAGTATAGGGGGAGACAATCTGAGTACGATCTGTTCATTCCCACCCTTGACCCTCCCTGCGTTGTGTACAGTCTGTTATACTTAGGATTATTTGATCCTAAGTATAGGGGGGACGGTCAACTTCTCATTGGTTCATTCTTTAATTCATTTCTTTATTCCTTTATTATTTAGACTTGTCTATACTTAGTACGAGTTATGTCTTCTCTTTTCTCTCCGATCTATGAGGACATAGCTCAAGCTAAGTATAGGGGGGTCGTATATACTACGTATATACTTTAGCCATAACTCGTACTTCCGTATTTTCTTAGTAATATGGCTAATCATTCTTTAAAATTCATTAAAAACCTTAATAAAAAGGTGTTTTGTTCCTCAAATTCTTTCTGTAGATAGTGATTAATAAATCAGGTGAAAATGTTTTTTTTGCAAAATGTTTGAAAAATAGTTTGAAAATCTTTGTGAACATTTATTGAAAAACTATTTTGAAAATATTTTGTTACATGTTTTCAACCTGTGTAAAAAAGTGTGTTGTGTAAAACTTATTTTCTTTGTGTAAAATGTTTGAAAAATGATTTGCAAATGGTTTGAAAAATGGTTGCAAAAATATTTTGAAAAATCTATCTATATTGTTTGAAAACCTTTGCAAAATGATTTTCAAATGTGTGTACATGTTTGCAAAAATGTTTGTAAAAATTATTTTGGACTATAGTTTTCAAAAATTGTGTGAAAAGCTTGTGTCAAATAAGTTTGAGGAAGACATACATCACACCAAAATCCATCTTATTTATATTTGTATAAAATTGATCACTTACCCTTGTAAATTCTTGAAATCCACATCTTGTAAATATAAGAAGCACTCCCGTGTAAATATTTTAACCTAGATTTCAGCCAAAAAAACTTTTTGTTTTCAAAAATCCCAAAAAAACATTTGCAAAATAAAATCCAAAAACATTTGAAAAATCTTTTGAAAAATACAAAAAAATGTCATGCATCATCTTTTCAAAAATCTATAAAAAGTTCAAAATCTTGAAAATTGCATCACAAAAACATTTTCTGCATTGCATTGCATAGCATTCGTATTTTTCGGATTGAGTTTGATAGTTGAACAAGTCTAAGTAAAATCCGGAGATTGGAGCTTGGTTGGACCTTAAAATCTACCTAATTACAGGAACCTTATAGGAATTGGGTTTGAGGTACTTCAGGTCTAGTTGACTTAATTCTTTGAGGATCACGAGACTTGGTTCAATGGATTCTTGACTGCCTAAGTAGAGTATTTCGGAGCACACGCACGGCTCTTGTTGATAATGACCTAACTTGTACACCTGCACCTTCCACATGGCGCAACTCAGTTGGAGTGGTGAGGGGATTGGATTTGCCGGTATGAGACGCACACAAGTGGAAACATTTGTCCTCCTCTAGGGAGGGAAGTGCACCCCAACCCGTCCAGTGATTAGGAAGTCTAAAGACAGGAGGCTGTGGGTTGCGATAAAGCTTCAAAAGAGGGATAGTCTACTGGCTCAAGAGGAAAAATTCCTTATGTAAATGCTGCTGTGAATAGTCTTTCGAAAAAAAAGTGTTCAGGCATGTACAAAAATAAAGAGCCTGCAAGTATGTACAAATGTTGTAAAGTCAATAAGCAAGCTTGAGTTCCAAAGTCAAATATGTGAGCCTGCAGCAGGATGACTTGACTACACTGGTCTTGCATCCCAGGATAGGTAGCTACACTGGCTACCGTCCATTCTTCTCTTCACCCCCTCCTCTTGAGCTGGTTGCCACTTGAACTTAGAAGGGAATACCCCGCTCCTCGAGGATGGAGTTATTGGATTGGGGAATCATTGGGTTGTTGTACTGGAGAAGTCAGTCTCTTTGTCATTCTAGTTGGGGAGAGCCACCATCACTTACACTGTACGAGTCAGATTCATAGTCGTAAGAGTTTGCGTATGAGTTGAAGTATATCTGACCTGGCTATTGAGGAGACTTGGACAGAGTTTTGGGATTCTCAGAGACTGTTGGATTTCAAATTTGGTTCTCATTAGGGTTCTACCCGCACTAAAATTCTAATGGTCCGGCTTAAGCTCCAAACTTTGATTTTGTGAAGACAAGTTTGATGATTAAACTAAATCCAAGTTCTTCTTTTTCTTTTCTTTCTTTTCTTTTTGCACTTATTGCATAAGTGTTTGCTAGGGACTAGCAAAGGTAAAGTATAGGAGGATGATGAATCCACATTTCATCATATTTATTCTATCATTTTGGCATCAAAAACCTTAGCAAATGCCCGTAAATAGCCTTAAGTAGAGCATCTTAGCATTCATGCATGCGCATCTAATTAGTGTATAAAATACTGTAATTAAAATCAAAATTATAGAATAAATAAAAGAAAATAAAAAGAATAAAATATTGTAAATATTTTATGATCCAAAACCCCGAGACCTAGGCATCTTGATGAATAGGTCGACCAGGAATAAAGTAGGGGGAGATAAGGGTCAAATACCTATATTATTCTATTCATTCTTTATTCATTATGGGACCTATTTTTGGTTCCACTTTTTACACCTCAAATAAAAAAACTTTGTACATGAAAGTTTTAGATAATTTTATAAAAAAAATACAAAATTAATTTCACTAAAAAATAATACACAGATAAAAAGTTATTGTCTGAATAAAATTCCAAAATCCAAACTTCCCAGACCCATATCTCACAACTGAAAACTCCAAATGTAGCAAACTCACCTTTAATTGTATATAGAATAAAATAATCTATTTAATGGTAGTGGTTTCGCATTTGGCGGAGCTACGGTTTGAAAGTTGAGTTTTGGACCCACATTGTACAGTTGTACTGATTAAAATATTCCATTTATTATTTATTCATTATTTTTAAATTTTTATATTTTTATAATCTTGTAAATATTACTTATAATAATTTTGTATAATAAAATCAGAATAAAAGTGCAAAGAGAACTCAAAATAAAAATACTTGTAGATACAATACTAGGTACTAGACCTATGTACATACCTATACATTACTTACTTGTATTTTATTAAATATACAAAATATATCAGAAAAATAAAACAAAAATATATTTGTGTACATAAAAGCATTTTATAATTCTATAAAATAAGAAAAAAATAATAAAATTAAAATCACAAAATACAAATCAATTAATAAAATATACAGGTAAAATACCTATAAAGGGCATAAATGTACACTTGTAAAAATATACTCCATAAAAATCATTAAAAATTACTATAAAATAGTTTATAAAATTCTAAACACTTTTTATTTTATAACCTAAATAAAATAATACCATTTACTATTTTAAAATGATTTTAGAAATAAATTTTCCAGGTTTTTCCTGGTTGGTCCACGTGGACCAACCAGGGGGCTCGGATAGTTGACCCAGGTCAACTATCTGACCTGCACCTGTAGGCTGTGTCAGACTATGTTTGACACCCATCTTCACCCTTTTTTCGAGGATAAATCTTTCACCCTTTCGACTCAAGGTCTTCTGCAAATCTCTTCCTCGTTGAACCACCTTGCACGCCCAATGTTTTCCTTGGGAAGTGCATCACGCCATCAACTACCGCACCTCGTTCTTTCCCCCACGACCGTCAACCCTACTTAAGCAGACCTTGGAGTTCGATTCGATTTGGAACCCCAATCTTTGGCTCACTCGCGCCCCTTTGGATCCCAATCAACTCCTGGAGGTGACAGCTCCAGGATCGACTCATCTAGGAGGCAGAGCAACGTGGCCTAGGGTGTTCCATCACCTCCGGCCGACCACCGTCGAGGTACCCCCAACCTCGGGCATCCCCGCCCCTTGAGGTACATCTCTTCCCCTCATTTTTCTCGCAGTAGCTTATCCATAGTTCTAGGATCAAAAACCCTAAAAAAATTCTCGCTTCCATCATCCCAATCGATCGATCCATTCATCTCGCCGGAGCGCACCTATGATAATCACACTTTATCGAGGGTCTAAATAGTCCACACAAGGCGGGACTACTACGTCGCTGCGGCGACCCACAATAGAATGTAACTAATCAACAATTAACCCACACTAAAGATCAACAATTAGAAATAAATGTGGAGTTAAAATTGATTTTTAACTCTGCACAAATGATGTAAAGGGCAAGTATGCAGAGAGTTCGAACACAGGGAGCAAACATGGTAATTCAAACAATTGTGCGTGAGTGAATGTGAATGTGTCAAATGTCTACACTAAGCAAGCAAGCAAATAAATTTTTGTGGGTTTTTAATTTTTAATATTTTTTTAATTTAATTATTAATTTTGTATTTTGATTTTTACTTTTCTAATTTTTCTAATTTTATATTTTATATTTTTCTATTTTCTTTTTCAATATTGGAAAATAAGGACAATGTAATAAAAGACAAGATAAAGTATTTATAAAAATGTGCAAAAATAACAAAAAATTCAGAAATAAAATGTTTTTGATATTTTTAGGATTTTTTACTGTTTTTGTGATTTTTGGGTATTTTTCAAGGTGTTTTTGGTATTTTTAAATAGCCAAATAAAGCAAAACAAGGAGCAACCTGCTGGTTGGAGATAAAATGGTAATTAAAAATAGACAACAGCCACAAAATTTTTGCAAACTATTTTTCAAATAAAGATAGTGAAATATAGAACAAACAGGGCTTGAGTTTGCTATTTTTGGAGTTTTCTACAATTTTATATATATTTTTTGAAATTTTTGAGTGTTTTTGAATTTTTAGTGTTTTTCTTTTGAGATTTTTAGTGATTTTTGGACTGACATTAAACTAGGTTAAAATACACACTAGGGAATTTTTTTGGAATTTTTCGAGGTCTTTTAATATTTTTGGTATTTTCTAAGCTAAACAGTAAATAACAAGCATGTTTTTGATTTTTAATAAATATAAAAGTAAAATAAAATCAAAAACTAAATTGTTAGCGTGGAAGAACAAGTGCACAGGAGCTTAAGTTCAAATTTTTAGAATTTTTGGACTTAAAATGAAGGTCCAAATAAATAAGACAAGTTCCCAAAAATATCACAGCCTGGCAGGGGTATAAGTGCAATTATCAGAACATCCAGGGGCACATATGCAAATTCCACAAAAATATATAACGTTAAATACAAGTTCCTGGACTAAAAACAAATACCCAAACCCGGAGGGAGTTCGTTGCAAAATGTCCAACTCACGCGCACGGGGCACGTAACCTGGCAGGGGTATTCTTGCAATATTACAAAGTTCCAAGGGCTCAGATGCAATTTCTCTAAAACATTACAACTTAATTAAAAAGTTCTTGGACCTAAGCGAAATAAACAAACCCCAGGGGGGTCCTTGCAAAATACCCAGCCCCCTCACGTGCACTGGGCACGTGAGGTGACGTGGATTGGACCTAAGTGCAATTAAGAAAACTATGGGATTCTAATTGCAAATATTACAGAAATATTTAAACTACGGCTTAAAGTTTACGGACTAAAATGAAATACAAAATTTGG
The DNA here is from genome assembly GCA_037367405.1 of Ottelia alismoides. Lineage (NCBI taxonomy): Eukaryota > Viridiplantae > Streptophyta > Magnoliopsida > Alismatales > Hydrocharitaceae > Ottelia > Ottelia alismoides. The sequence goes on from JAZKJV010001282.1 coordinate 637,255, forward strand.
CGAGGGGGACAGTGCAAAATACCCACGCCTTATCTCCTCGTGCGCGATCGAACGGCGGAGGGCCGCTCACTTATCCACGTGGCGCGCGCACAACGCGCGATGACGGTTCGAAGATCAGCGGTGGAGATCAGATCTGGCGAAGAGATCGACGGCAGAAGGTGGCCGAGATCTGACGGCTGAGGTGTGATCTGGAGCGGGCCTAGGATCGGACGGTGGAGGCACCCGGAGGAAGAACAGGGAAGAACTTCGCCGAGACGAAGTTCCTCCGGCAAGCTGGCGCGCCTCCGGTGGTCTGGACCGCGACAAAAAGGCCCAGGAGACTCCTGCGATGATGCTCTAGCGTTTGGGGGTTGTCAAAATCGCCGGAGAGGTACTGAGGCGCTGCTGCAGAAGCGGCGGAGCTCGAAGCTCCAGGTATCTCCGGCGAAGGTCGAATCTGAGTCCCCAGGCGATGTAAGGCTCCTGGTACCTGCAAAAATGGGTGAGAGGGTCCAGGGCAAATTGCCTGGACCCCGCGGAGGTGTAGTGGAGGTCGGAACTGGTCGGTGGAAGGCGAGGGAATGTCAGCCGGAGGTGCGCTCCGGCGATGAGCTATGGGAGATGGATCGATCGACGGGAAGCGGAATTTTTTAGGGATTTTCTTGATACTGAAGCGAAAGGGAATAAAATGAAACGAAAATGAGAAGGAGAAGGGTATACCTCGAAGGTGGATGACCTGAGGTGGAGGAACCTCGACGCCGGTGGTCGGCGGAGGTGGCGGAGCCGCTACAGAGCCTCCTCGACTCGCCTGAGGGTGTGGATGCGGAGCTGTCACCTCTAGCAACACGAAGAGCACAATAGGGAGGAGGATCAATGGCTAAGGAGGGTTCCCACTTGAGCTCGAAGATGGCGGGAGGCCTATGTACAGGATGATGGCATCTCCTTCAAGCGAGGGCCACGCGCGCATGATGAAGATTTGGCGTGATCTGAAGGCACGGCGTGGGAGCGTGATGATCAGGGATGAATTCCCAAGAAGGAGGCGAAGCCAAAAAATGGAAGAATCGGTTGCCAAAATTTCTTGAAAACGGGGGAAAAATCAGGGCGTCAGAAGTGGCAGGCCTCGGTCAGGGAGTTGACCGAGGTCAACTCTAGACCGCACCTGGTTGGTCCACGTGGACCAACCAGAGAAATCCAGGCCGAAATTATTAAAAAATACAAAATAAAATAGTAAATGACATTATTAAATTTAGATTATTAAATAAAAAATATTAATTATTTTATGTAGTATTTTATTCTGATTTTTAATTATTTTTATGGAATATATTTTTCAAGTTTTCTTTTACACCCTATATAGGTATAATACCTATATATTTTCGTCTTTTATTTTTATTCGGTGAATTTAATTTTATTATTTTTATTTCTTATTTTATAAAATTATAAAATATTTTTATATACACAAATATATTTTTATTTTATCTTTCTGATTTATTTTGTATATTAAATAAAATATAAGTATCAAAAGTATAGGTATACAGATAGGTAGGGTACCTATGTATTCTATATACAAGTATTTTTATTTTGTATTTTCTTTGCATTTTTATTCTAATTTTAATGCACATAATTATTATAAGTAATATTTACAACATTATAAAAAAATATAAAAATATAAAAATAATGAATAAATAATAAATTGAATATTTTAATCTGTACACTTATACAATGAGGGTCCAAAACTCAACTTTCAAACCGTAGCTCCGCCACATGCGAAACCACTGTCATAATAGCTTATTTTATTCTATATACAATTAAAGTGGGTATGCCGCATTTGAAGTTGTCATTTGTGAGATACGGGTCTGGGAAGTTGGGATTTTGGATTTTTATTCAGACCATAACTTTTTATCTGTATATTATTTTTCAGTGAAATCAATTTTGTATTTTTATTTATAAAATTAACTACAACTTTCATGTACAAAGTTTCCTTATTTGATGTATAAAAGTGGAACCAAAAATAGGTCCCAAAATGAATAAAGAATGAATAGAAAATATAGGTATTTGACCCTTATCTCCCCCTACTTTATTCCTTGTCGACCTATTCATCAAGATGCCTAGGTCTCGGGGTTTTGGGTCATAAAATATTTACAATATTTTATTCTTTTTCTTTTCTTTTATTTATTCTATAATTTTGGCCTTAATTACAGTATTTTACACACTAATGAGGTACACATGCATGAATGCTAAGATGGTGTTTTTAAAGCTATTTGCATGTATTTGCTAGGTTTTTGATGCCAAAATGATAGAATAAAGATGATGAAATGTAAATTCATCAACCTCCGGCCGAGCTTCATCGCTTCATCTCGCGCCTCTTTTCCACCCTCCACGGAGTCCAGGCACTTTGCCCTGGACTCTATCACCTTCTTCTGCAGGTTCGAGCGTAAGAACGACACCTGGGAGTGATTTTGGGGTCCGTCGGAGGAACCTAGAGCTCCTGAGCTCCGCCGCCGTCGCAGGCGAAGACCAGCTCCTTCCCGGCCATTTTGAAGCTCCCCAGACACGGAGATAGCCTGCAGGAAGCGATCGGGGCCATTTTGAGGCCTGAACGCCAACGAAGGAGGACGGGGGAGGTCGCGGAAGTTCGCCGTCGCCGGCCTTCTTCCGCGTTCTTCCTCCTGGCCTCGCTGCCATCCGATCAAGAAGGAGCCCCAGATTTAACGTGGACCGTCCGATCGTCAGAGCCCGCCACCGTCGGATCTCAGCTGAGATCTGAACTCAGACGTCCAGGCCGAACCGTCATCGCGAGCAGAGGAGTCACCACGTGTCAAGTGAAGACCCCCCAGCCGTTGGATCTGCCTTGCGAGGGATTTTTGCAAGTATACCCTCGCTATTTTTGTAATTTTCATTTAGTCCTGAAATTTTGTTTAGTAGTTTAAATATTTTGCAAACTTTGCAAAAAGGCCCTCGAACTTTAAATATTTGCATAGAGGTCCTCTGCCACGTCACCTCACGTGACCTGTTCACGTGAGGTGTGGGCATTTTACGAGGAGGACCTCGGGTCTTTTATTATTTTGTTTCAGTCCAAGGAACTTTATAATAAGTGTAAACTTTTTGGAGAAATTGCAAGTTTGCCCCCAGAGGTTTCTGATATTGCACTTAGGTCCCTACCAGGCGCGTGCAAGTCGGGCGCCCTGGTGGGTAATTTGCGCCGACACCCCTGCGGGTCTGTGTATTTGTAATTGGTCCTGGAAATTAAATATTCAGTGTTAATTTTTGAGGAAAATTGCATGTATGCCCATGGACTTTTGGATATTTGCAGTTATACCCCTGCCAGCTGTGACATTTTTGCATACTTGATCTATTTAATTAGGGCATCATTTTAATTCCAAAAATTCTCAAAATTTAAACTTAAGTTCCTGTGTGCTTGGACTTTAATGCTATATTTTTAGTTTTTGATTTTATTGCTTTTTGATATTTATTAAAAATCAAAAACATGCTTTTTGCCTACTATCTAGCTTAGAAAATACCAAAAAAATAGTAAAATACCTAGAAAAATTCCAAAAAAAATACCTACTGTGTATTTCAACCTATTTTAGTGCCAGTCCAAAAATCACTAAAAATCTCAAAAGAAAAACCCTAAAAATTCAAAAACACTCAAAAACTTCAAAAAATCTATAAAATCATAGAAAACTCCAAAAATTATAAACTCAGTTCTTGTTTCTTCTATATTTTATTATCTTTATTTGAAAATTAGTCTAGAAAAATTTTGTGGATATTTGCTGTTTTTAATTCCCATTTTACCCCCAGCCAGTAGCTTGTTCATTGATTTGGTTTATTTCAGTGTTTAAAAATGCCAAAAACATTTTGAAAAATACCCAAAAATCACAAAAACAGTAGAAAATTATAAAAATACCAAAAATATTTTATTTCTGAATTTTGGCTATTTTTGCATATTTTTATTAATATTCTATCTTCTCTTTTATTACATTGTCTTTATATTCCAATATTGAAAAAGAAAAAATATAAAATATAAAATTATAAAAATCAGAAAATTAAAAACCAAAATACAAAATAAAAATAAAAAAAATTAAAAATTAAAAACCCACAAAAATACTTGCTTGCATAGTGTAGACACACTTCACACTCACACACACATTTGTGCGCCTACCCTGTTTGCTCCCTGTGTTCGAACTCTCTGCATACTTGCTTGCTATACATCTTTTGTGCAGAGTTAGAAATAAATTTTAACTCCACATTTATTTCTAATTCTTTGATCTATAGTGTGGGTTAATTGTTGACTTTAGTCCAGGATTCATTACGGGTCACCGCAGCGACCTCGGTTGTCTCCGCCTTGTGTGAGACATACTTTTAGACCCCGTGAATCTTGGCTAAATCAGCCACCCATGTGGCTCGAGCCACCTGTTCCGAGCTAACCACCTCCTCTTGAACCTCAACGCACGTGCAACGCACGCGAGGGGCAAAAAATTTGCTGTCGAACCCCTAAAACTCCAAATAATTACAACTGGGTCCAGCTCAGCTGTGCATGCCTCACGTGTCGCACTTGAGAAAATTGCAGAAACACCCCGCTGACTTTGATAAATTGCACTTATGCCCCTACAGGGTTTTATTTTGCATATTTTCTTATATTTATGCCCCTAGATTCAAAGGCTCATATCCGAAGCATACGAACTCCGATTTAGTTAATTTCAATTTTATTGCATTGCTTATTTTATTCTTTATCTAATGGCATCATTTATTTATTGTTTTCATACTTATTAAACACTCTAAATTTTGATATATATTTTGTCAATTTCTCTTTGTTCTTTCATGCTATTAGTTCATTTTGTTGCATAATTTATCCCTGAAATTGACCTATCATTTATTGCTCATTCATTTGATAATTTTTAAGGCATATTTGTACCTACATCATCATATCATTTTGCATCATTTCTAAAAATCAAATAAAAATAGCATACGGTTCATCAGTCACTGCATGATTATTTTTTCATGAGTTTCTGCATATTATCTGTTTTTCTTGTGATGTGCGCATTGTGTCTGCATATGAAGACATTTATCAATGAATTTAATCGCTCTGATTTAATCGATAATTTCTGATAAATAGATGAGGAGGCTCGTATCCTTGTGTTCGACCTTGGTAAACTTGCCAAGTAAAAAATTCTCCACAATATTCAAAGATTGTGATTTTTTGAGAGATCATTTTTACCTTTTTATACTACAATATATCATTCTTAAGTGAGGAAGAAAGCGGTTCATCAACGAGGCACCTATCCCCAAGTAGAGCATCTCCCTTCAAAGGTGAAGATAATGACGGTCATATCGACGATGACATTGTTGTTCTTGCGCCAAATCACGAATTTGGAGTGGAGGATTTGGGCTCGGGGCATACCTTCATGTGTTTTGAGTTTGGTTCCATGCAATTCTTTTATCGACAGTGATAACTCGGATCAAAAGGCTGCTTTGAGTGCCTAAAAATATACCCTTTCGATTTTTTTAGAATCAGATAACTGTATCCACACAAATAAAGATCTTAAGAATAGTTTCGTCTAATAAAAAACTCTTTAATTGAACTCTTTATATTGAAGGATATTGAGAATCCTCAAGCGCATCACGGAAGCGTGATGATCGTATCGAATACGATCGGGGCAACTAGTCGTACTAGTCGCAAGGTGCAGCGGAATTTAAAATTATTTAAATCAAACGATGAAACCACATGATCACGAGAACACTTCTCGGATCGTTTCATCAAACCACAAAGTATAAGGAATACCTTTGAAGCGTGGTTGTGATCGTGAGATCCCAAACAAGAGATCCTCATGTCTCAAGTCCGATCCACGAAGAACGCACTTGCGGGCACGATGATGAGTCGCGTCCCTCCCGCAATCCTCGATGAAGATCCAAGCAATAGATCCCCTGATTTCGTCAAGCGAAATCCGTCGTCTTCCTCTACAGCAAGTAGCCACGAAGAAGAAGGAGATCCTCGAGTTGTTGAAGGCGAAGGCGAGAACTTCTCTCCTTTCTCAACAATGGTGGTCGGCCACCCTTTGGAGAGAGAGAGAGCACGAGAATGAGAGGGAGAGAGAGAAGTAGAGTAGGCGTCTACTTGGTGTGTTTTCAAGGGCTAAGGCTACCCTCTTTATATATTAGTTTGGGATCCAATGGATCTCAATCCATGGCTCTCATGGATCCAACAGTCATTGTAATCCAAGAGCCATCCAACGGCTATGATTGTTGTTGGTTAAAAACCAACAACATTAATTTATATTAAATTAAATATGTGTTGAATTATTATCAACAAAATTTAATTAACATAAATTAATTTATCAAGAGATAATAAGTCAACAAATAAGAGGAGACAACAACCCCTCCTAAAATCAAGGAGGCGTCACCTATGACTAAGTCATAGGTGACGCCACCTATGATATTGGTGGTTTTGTCTCCTTTTATTTATATTATTATTTCTTGATTATTTGCAATAATTATTATTGCAATAATATCCACCAAATTAATTCCAAATTAATTTTGAATATTTCAATCATGCCATTGAAAAAAATATGAATCATATTCACATCCCAAACTAATTTGTAAATTACATTTACAATTAATTAACTAATATGGATCCAATCCACATTAATAATTAACAAATGTTATTTACAATATTTCTCTCTCTCTGATATATTATAAATCTCATTTATAATATACACAGATATTCTGGATATCACTATCCACGATATGCTTATCCTTGATAATTAAATCCCATTTAATTATCTTGGACAATCATTCTCTCAACATGAATCTTATTCATATTGTACTTGATAATTAAATCTCATTTAATTATCTTGGACACATTCTCATAATATGAATCTTATTCATATTATACTTTGATAATTAAATCTCATTTAATCATCAAAACCTTCTTGCTTGGATACTAAATTCATCATAGGAATTATTCTTGAACTCCTTCAAGAATAATGTGCCTTCTCCGCAGATACTTGGAGATAAGGACAGGGCGATTGTATTGTTCCACGTATAGTGACTTGGATGTTGAGATCTCATCTCAAATCCAGATCTAACGGACCTCTCATAGATGCTTGATTAAATCAAGTCCGTATACTTAATCTTCTCATTGCATCTGAATCACATTCAGATCAATGTCCAACATTTGGACTAAGATCAAGTTACTTCTCTACTGAGAGGAGTCACTAAAATCTAGACATGTTTCATCACTCCCTCGGACTGGAAGCGTCATGGTTATACAATCGTTAATGATCACATCACCCTCAGGTATTCCTAATACCTGCACATCCTGCATACTGGAAGACCAATGATCAACCTGAAGATGAAGATCTATTTTATATTGTCTTCTTCAGGGTTTGATCACCAAGTTTCTCAATCTTGGTCATTGGGATTTGGTATCGATCATATGCTTTCCCAAAGCATATGTCATACCTTCAAATTCTTGTCATGCTTCCAAAGCACGACGACCATGCATAGAATTTGATCGGTCCCAATACCTCATGAGTGAGCTCATGTCTTCCGGTTCATAAGTGAACCTGTATGATCCCTTTGAGAGATCGTATTACTCATATGCCCTTATATGCACACCAGCTCGCCGGTGTATAGACCTTAATTAGGTCATCAACCTAATGGTCTGCCAAATGTACACACTCAGACATATAGTAACACATCTGTCTCTAGTCAGAGGATGTGTGCCTATGCTGTGACAGTATTCAACATAGGACTTAGGTTATCTCGATCTCGCTAAGTCAACCCATTGACTTAACTAATCTGACACCTCTGAATCACTATTCCCATGCAGAGGACCTGCATCAAGAGGTCGGTCAGATATCAGCCTATGTGAGAAAGGATTGCCATCTCCTACTCAGGCTGGAGATCATCTCTTAATAATCATTTGACGGTGCTTGATGAGTCCTCTATCTAACCCATTAGATATTCATCCAAGCACCAGCCTCTATGATTCATTTAATGAATCAACAACTGTATGATCATTAAGATGGCCATGGTACATAACCCTAATTGTACAGATGGACCTAATATGCAAATTATTTATTCTTCATTTCAGATCAGGGAATGATACGTGCAATAATATTTATTGCATAATGGCTCGTCGTGGGCTCGCATGTCCAACAATCTCCCACTAGCCCAAAGAGCCATTAATGGGCTAATCATTTAAACCCACACTTACGTGATAATCATAGGCTATTTAGAAAATAGCTAGGTAAGCTGATCAGTCACTCTGTTCCCGCGAGACTACGCCAAGTCCTTTTACGGCACTTGCATATCCCCAGTAACAGTGCTCGCATCTAATGCGAATGTTGCATCTAATGCAACTAATACTCAATCTTGTCAGTCATAGTATCCTTGATACTACAACTCAAAGAAATATTATTATAACCAGCATGAAATTTCTATTATCCTTATCAGAATACCCTTATCCCTGGAGATCTCTATCTCCTAAGGTATTCGCAGTTAAGACCTTTTAGATCTCCATCTAAAAGTCTTAATTTCTTGAAGATAAGACTTAGAGATCACTATCTCTAAAGCCTTGTCATCTTTGAAGATATTGTTATTACTGCAATTAAGTGTTCTATCTCCATAGTAGGATTAGTAATAGTTTACTACTCCCACTGCATGGCAGATATCTGGCTTTTGTACACATTTAGCATACTTTCAGCTTCTCGTAACTGATGCACAAAAGGGCAACCAATTTTTAGCATTCACTTCCTCAACTCTTTGAGGTGCTATCCCTTTAGATAGGTCAGTACCAAATCTTAAAGGTAAGAAAGCATTTCTTGGAATTTCCAGAAAATGGAACGTGTCCAAGGTGTACTACAAATGTGACAGTCCCAATACCCTCTTTTCTTTGCTTCTGAACACCTTCAGAACTAAGATCTAAGAGGCATCTTTGAGATATCTCAAGGTATGGAATAGCCACATCACAAAACACTTATTATCATCCTTATATCATTCCAAATGATTAGGATATTATCTACATTTAGCACGATGAACACAATGGCAATCCCACTAAGCTTCACATGGTTCATCAAGATTCTATTTGAAATTATAACAATTATAATTTCATCAAATCTTATGTTCCAACGACAATAAGCTTATTTGAGTCCAAAGATGGAGTTCTTTAGTCAGCACATCTTGCATTCCTCAACCATGAAGCCCTGGGGCTACTTCATGTGAATATCCTCAAAGAGGTATTCATAGAGGAATACAATCTTGACTCACATCTTGAAGATGCCATAGTCAAATTGTGTAGCTAGGGTTAGCAACATTCTGATGGGTTTAAGCATGATCACTGAAAAGCAAGCCACATCGCAATCGATGTCTTCTCTTCGGTGTGTAGCTTATGGCTACGAACCGTGCTTTGAAGGTCTCTACCTTCTCATCAGGTTCCCTCTTTCTATTGAAGATCCATTTACACCTTAATGGGTCTAACCCTTATAGGTGGATCCTCGAGGGTCCATATACAACACTTGTATATGAAGTCTACCTTAGACCTTTATTGCTAATATCCATCTTTCCATGTTATGATCCTCAGGAGCTTCATCACATGAAGTCCGATCATTGTCAGACTTAACTGACACAAGGAATACATCCTCAAACTCATTTAAAGAGGTATTAGTGTTTCATCTTTAATTGTCCCTTTTAGTTTCCGATTTCTGGAGCCTCATTATCTTCTCAAGATTAAATGAGTTCCTATACTTCATTTTCATCTTGATTCTCAAGAGAGTCATCCTATAAGAATCATATTCTCAAAGATGAGATATTTTAAGAATCTCAAGGTCGTAAAGTAGGTATCCAATACCATCCTTTATTTTCCTAATGAAGTAGCACTCTCAAGTGCTAGATTCCAGCTTACATGCATGGAACCTTATTAAAGATATATATATTGTAGTCTCTACTACACATATATATCTAGAAACTAAGGGATAATTATGCTAAAATTCATCATTGATCAAATCATGTCACGCATGATCTAATTGTATCTTCCTACAACTCCATTGAGTTTAGGTGTGTCAGGAGGATTGAGATAGAAATGATATTCATATCTCCATAAGATATTCTTTGAATTCATCTAATAGGTACTTGCTACCTTGGTTAGATTAAATTCATTTAATCTTCCTTCAAACTTTGGTTCTAAACCAAAATTACGAAATCTTTGAACATTTCAAAGGTTTCTCAGGTGAAGAGAAGAAATCTCATATCATACATGATCATCAATAGATATCACATATCCACAATGTTCACTATGATATAGATGATTCACATACATCAATATGTATGAGATCTCGAATACCTTGACATCTTACACCTTTCCAAAAAAAAGTGTATTGGACATTTTACTTTGAATACAATATTCACAAGTATGTAAGATTTGAAATTTTAGACATTCTAAAGTTTCATATCTTACTAGTCTATTGATCTCATCAGCAGACATATGTCCAAAACTTGATGCTAAATCATTGTCAAATGATCTTTATCCTCCTATTGATCTTATAAGGTTTAACTTTCAGTATTAGAAATCTCAATGAACCATTCAAAAATTTCTAATTTAGTAGAGTCCACCAGATGCTAGATTATTATCTGAAATATATCTATCATAACTCTTTATGATAGGTTTATTCCAGAATTCATGTTTATTTCCAACATTTAGAAACAAACAATGAGTGTATTCTAATATCTAGGTCATAGAGACATTCTCTAAGACTAAGGCTCTCCCACTGAAATTAAGAAGTATATCAATATAACAGAGATTGTTGCAACAATTGCATCAATGTCTATGTGGATAACTATAAACCTTAAGATAAAATTTTTCCAGTCTTCTAAAATATATGCAACACATTGCAAGTGTCGTTAGAAGATTGAGATACAGTTATTAGACCTTATCTTATCAAATAAGCAAGTCAATTTCAATGATCAAATGTAGATATAGATTATTATGATGCACTATCTGAGTCCTTCTCTAAGGATTCTAGACAGACTTGATAGTCATACTATCAACACATCAAGTTATTGCAGTATAGGCATTCATCCAACTCTTTGGATGTCATTTGGAAGTCACAGAAGTACAATAAACTCTTTGACTTTCCTTCTCACATGGGTCCAACCCACGCTTCCACTGTGCTCTCTTCATATATAAACAACCATTGTTCAAGACTAAGGATCTCTTATGTTAAATTCAAAAGAATTCAATGTAAGAGCATTTCAACATTTATACATGCTTCATTAAATTCATACAATGTGAATATTATGAAGCTTCATGAATGACTAGAGTATAGACAGTAGAATGATGACACTCATCATGTCTACATCCATCTAGACTCCTAAAACATTGGTTCAGGTAAGTATTCAAATATTTTGAATACATCATCTCTTTCGAGCCACCATTCTGCATAATGCAGAGAACCATGTCATTCATGATTAAATGTTTAGAGCACATATGTATGCCAGGACATCTTCTTAGATTTTATAAGGATTATTCGACAATTACGATCACCATCGACATGTCACTTCCAAAGTACACTCGATGAAAGATCAAGACTATAGAGACATACAAATCCTAAGGTGATGTCTCATTGTCTTATTTAATCGTCATTCCTCATTATGTTGAGGAAACTTGCACATTGCAACCACATACATTATGTGTCCAATTGCAAGTACAATATCTGGATCATGAGTCCAATCCATGATATTTTACTGGTTATTATTGAGTATAACATTGAGTGGGTTTTATGAAGGATTATCTGAAATAAGAAATTTGCATAAGGGTATATATATTATATATACATATTTTACTTTGATTTAGGAATTTTAAATCAAATTTGTCTTGCTATGTCTACTATGAAAGATTATTCCCTAATCGTCTTTCAAAGTAAGAGATATACTTACCACTATATCTCAAGCAAGATCTGGGATCTCCTCTCTATCTTTATCACATCCCAATAATATGAGAACCTGTGACTCGAATAAAGAGAAGCGGTAACACATTCCGCCTTGCAAGTCCAACTTGCATTTCTCAATTCGGTCTTTAACACACGGGCCCACCACCCCTAAGATGATGTTGACCCGTTGCTAATTGAACCAACCGTCAAAAGGCTTAAAACTCGCTATACGCAATCCAATATCGCCCCAATAATATGAGGACCCGATATTGGGGTCACTACGTATACGGCCTTACTCTTTCGAGAAGCAAAGAACCCGATCCAAATAATTGTATATAGGATCTGTCACTTCGGACAGGCGTCTCCTATATACAACTTTTGATGACGAAATTCTTTGCCTTGACGGGAGACCATGGATGTCACTTATGTGATCCTCCACCTCATATTCAAATTGTAATTAATTATCGTGAATCATATTCACATAATTAATTCTTCCAAGGGAAATACACATCTATTCTTAATAGAGTGTTTCATAGGATATAATTAATTTAATCACATTAAATCAATCATCAATCCTATTAACAATCAACAAACTTTGAATTTTACTTGAATAGTAGGTATAATCTCAAAGTACGTATTATTTCGAATTTTAATAATTAGAAATACACTTTCATTTCTCCGACATTATCCAATCCCTACCCGCTGTCATGGCCAGTACCGGCGAGAGTGGGACGGACCACATACGTTGCAACCCGCTACCCCAGCGATCTCCGACTAGACACCATATCCACCTCAGGAAAGGATAATGCCAGATAGATCATCATGTACTTTGAGATGCTCATCGGTCTTTCAATCGAAATTATACCATATAATATATATCAAAACATTTTTGATTATATTATAAGGAGATTTGCTAAACAAATCCCCAATCCTATTCAAGCAAGAGGTTTTGCATGTAAAAGTTGTCCTACAACTATTGTAGGATGACCTAGGGTTTTTCATGAAAACAATGTTTGTTGATGATTTCGAATTAACCAATGATCAAGATCAACTATCTTATCATTATGGTTCAGTGGGATGTCATTCAAGGAATTGATTATCATCTTTAAATATTTCACAAATATTTATCAATAACCAATTTTAGAAAATTAACAATTAATTTTCATCAACATTTATTTGAATGACTATCACAAGGTTCATGATCAAAAAATGTCAATTTCCAGCAGTGACCCCTTATCACTAAAATTAACTTATCTTGATCAATTTAAATCCAAAATTCGCAAAATTAGTGCTCTAAGATTGCCAACTTGATTTATATAGAACCTATGTGATATTTCACGCATTTCGAGGCGTAACAAAACCGTAATTAACTCATTAATCACGTTTAAATCCGCAGTTCTCGCAACAGTGAATATAGTCATATTCAAAAAGCCATATCTTGAGCAAATAAAGTCCAAATTTAGTAAACTCAAGTCCTATGGTTTCCTTGTTTAATGGGGAACAAAATCCAATTGAAAAAATTCGTGTTTAAACATTTTAAACAGTAGAGAAAAATTCAATTAGACAGAGGTGCGAAAATTGAAATGCAGTAAAAATTTCGCAACCCTTTCAAGAACCAAATCGTCTAAGGTCCATGGATCATATCCAAACCCTTATTCGACCTATGGCTCTGATACCACTTGAAGGATATTGAGAATCCTCAAGCGCATCACGGAAGCGTGATGATCGTATCGAATACGATCGGGGCGACTAGTCGTACTAGTCGCAAGGTGCAGCGGATTTAAATTTTTTTAAATCAAACGATGAAACCACATGATCACGAGAACACTTCTCGGATCGTTTCATCAAACCACAAAGTATAAGGAATACCTTTGAAGCGTGGTTGTGATCGTTAGATCCCAAACAAGAGATCCTCCTGTCTCAAGTCCGATCCACGAAGAACGCACTTGCGGGCACGATGATGAGTCGCGTCCCTCCCGCAATCCTCGATGAAGATCCAAGCAATAGATCCCCTGATTTTGTCAAGCGAAATCCGTCGTCTTCCTCTACACCAAGTAGCCACGAAGAAGAAGGAGATCCTCGAGTCGTCGAAGGCAAAGGCGAGAACTTCTCTCCTTTCTCAACAATGGTGGTCGGCCACCCTTTGGAGAGAGAGAGAGAGAGCACGAGAATGAGAGGGAGAGAGAGAGAGAAGTAGAGTAGGCGTCTACTTGGTGTGTTTTCAAGGGCTAAGGCTACCCTCTTTATATATTAGTTTGGGATCCAATGGATCTCAATCCATGGCTCTCATGGATCCAACAGTCATTGTAATCCAAGAGCCATCCAACGGCTATGATTGTTGTTGGTTAAAAACCAACAACATTAATTTATATTAAATTAAATATGTGTTGAATTATTATCAACAAAATTTAATTAACATAAATTAATTTATCAAGAGATAATAAGTCAACAAATAAGAGGAGACAACAATCCCTCCTAAAATCAAGGAGGCGTCACCTATGACTAAGTCATAGGTGACGCCACCTATGATATTGGTGGTTTTGTCTCTTTTTATTTATATTATTATTTCTTGATTATTTGCAATAATTATTACTGCAATAATATCCACCAAATTAATTCCAAATAAATTTGTGAATATTTCAATCATGCCATTGAAAAAATGTGAATCATATTCACATCCCAAACTAATTTGTAAATTACATTTACAATTAATTAACTAATATGGATCCAATCCACATTAATAATTAACAAATGTTATTTACAATATTTCTCTCTCACTGATATATTATATATCTCATTTATAATATACACAGATATTCTGGATATCACTATCCACGATATGCTTATCCTTGATAATTAAATCCCATTTAATTATCTTGGACAATCATTCTCTCAACATGAATCTTATTCATATTGTACTTGATAATTAAATCTCATTTAATTATCTTGGACACATTCTCATAATATGAATCTTATTCATATTATACTTTGATAATTAAATCTCATTTAATCATCAAAACCTTCTTGCTTGGATACTAAATTCATCATAGGAATTATTCTTGAACTCCTTCAAGAATAATGTGCCTTCTCCGCAGATACTTGGAGATAAGGACAGGGCGATTGTATTGTTCCACATATAGTGACTTGGATGTTGAGATCTCATCTCAAATCTAGATCTAACGGACCTCTCATAGATGCTTGATTAAATCAAGTCCGTATACTTAATCTTCTCATTGCATCTGAATCACATTCAGATCAATGTCCAACATTTGGACTAAGATCAAGTTACTTCTCTACTGAGAGGAGTCACTAAAATCCAGACCTGTTTCATCACTCCCTCGGACTGGAAGCGTCATGGTTATACAATCGTTTATGATCACATCACCCTCAGGTATTCCTAATACCTGCACATCCTGCATACTGGAAGACCAATGATCAACCTGAAGATGAAGATCTATTTTATACTGTCTTCTTCAGGGTTTGATCACCAAGTTTCTCAATCTTGGTCATTGGGATTTGGTATCGATCATATGCTTTCCCAAAGCATATGTCATACCTTCAAATTCTTGTCATGCTTCCAAAGCACGACGGCCATGCATGGAATTTGATCGGTCCCAATACCTCATGAGTGAGCTCATGTCTTCCGGTTCATAAGTGAACCTGTATGATCCCTTTGAGAGATCGTATTACTCATATGCCCTTATATGCACACCAGCTCGCCGGTGTATAGACCTTGATTAGGTCATCAACCTAATGGTCTGCCAAATGTACACACTCAGACATATAGTAACACATCTGTCTCTAGTCAGAGGATGTGTGCCTATGCTGTGACAGTATTCAACATAGGACTTAGGTTATCTCGATCTCGCTAAGTCAACCCATTGACTTAACTAATCTGACACCTCTGAATCACTATTCCCATGCAGAGGACCTGCATCAAGAGGTCGGTCAGATATCAGCCTATGTGAGAAAGGATTGCCATCTCCTACTCAGGCTGGAGATCATCTCTTAATAATCATTTGACGGTGCTTGATGAGTCCTCTATCTAACCCATTAGATATTCATCCAAGCACCAGCCTCTATGATTCATTTAATGAATCAACAGCTATATGATCATTAAGATGGCCATGGTACATAACCCTAATTGTACAGAGGGACCTAATATGCAAATTATTTATTCTTCATTTCAGATCAGGGAATGATACGTGCAATAATATTTATTGCATAATGGCTCGCCGTGGGCTCGCATGTCCAACATATATGTCATCCAAAAAATAAAACTCTAATATTGATTGAGAATTGACTCCCAGATTCTACTTTGGTGGCCCTTTTAAACCCCTCCTCCATCCCCCTCTGCCTCCTCATCTGCCCACTCTAGCCCCTCTTCTATCCCCTCATCCATCCGAGCCAGTTACCCAAGAATGGGTTCCTCAAATTTGCTAGAATGTTGATGGAGGTCCACCCCTGAGATGGTTAGCATCATATGTGTGGAAGAGTGAAGAGGAGGAGTGGCATCGATTTGTAAATAAGGTGAACTTAAATGATGAACTATTTAAATATTTAACAAATTCTGTCATAGTTAACGGAGAAACAGATGGAAACTAACACAAGATTATGCCATGTAAGAGTTAAGTACTATTTCTCTAAAAAAAGAGCTAAGTACTATTCAAGATTTTGGATATAATTATGACTTATCTAGTATAGCTATGATTTATCGAGAGTTATACATGTAAACATTTATAAATATTTACGGATGTAAAAATCAAGGCCTCAAATGTCAGATTTTGGTTTCGTTTCGGTAAGCTCGGAAAAGGAATTTCGGTGAAATAGCCAGAAATTCTGGAAATGACTTGAAATCTCATTTTTTATAAAAATTAATATATCTAATGTTGTTCATTCAATAAATGAGATAAAAATACAAGTTTTTATTCTAATAATAAGATGCTTTCATGATCAAAGCCTTATATATCAGTTTCGGTCACCATATCGGTGACCGAATGGAATCAAATTTTGGTACATAATATAACTTTTAAGTTTTGACATCGAAAATTTCCTTCAATCTCAAAAAGAATTAAAGAAAAACAATGGTTGTATATGCATATATGCCTTTCAAATTGAAATATCATATATTCATATTATAATTATACATGTCCACAACCACAAGATTACATAACATGATACATGAAATTCCAATCATATAATGCGCATGCACAGATGCACTACCTTACTACTAGTAGTAGTATAGTACCACATTTCTTTATCTAGGAGATTAGGAATGACATTCATCCAAACTAAGAATTCTTAGGTGGATCTATGTACCCTGTATGATTCCTTCCTCCATAACGTGACCTGATCGAGTCCCTGTATTCCACGTAATCCTCCCATGTCATATAGGATTACATTATTTTGTAGTCCATTAAATACTCCATATATTCATGCTCAGTCACGTGTGCAAGGAAGCCAATCCTAGGATACTTGTCACCCGAAGAGGCAGAAGCCGCAGAATCACGTGGAGGTCGATGCGAGGAGGATGCAACTTGAGAACCTCAAGATGAAGAAGATGGAGCAGGAGCCGCAGGAGGAGAAGCCATCTGAAGGGGTTGAGATGGAGGTACTACAGGGTAATAATTTGGAAGTATACCATATCATGGTCTAGCACCAATCTGCGAAGAGGTATTGGAATATTGTTGTTGATTTCCCGGAAATACCCATAAGTATCACTATTGTAGCCATATCCGGGAGGGATAACATCATATGAATCATTTTGCCCTTGAGATCCATATTCACTGAAGGGGCTTCAATTTGCCCCGCCAGCAAATATCGAATCTCCAACATCCATACTCAATGATCCAACCGAAGATATGAGATCTTCCATAATGGTGTCATCATGGACTTGTCCCCGAGGGTGGGATTGTGGGTATGATGGATACAGATAGTAATCCATTTTCTCTGCAGTTGGGTCTCCCTCGGACTTGGAATATATTGACCATGTATGTTTGTACGATAGCCCCTGTATTCTTGTCCAGGCAGTCCATCATATACTCCTTCAAATCCATATCCGGTATTATATGCACCCCACCAGATGTTGGCCCTTCATCTTGCATGTAATCTTTTGCTGCAACAATACCTCCTCCACTACCACGTGATTTGGATTTTGATTTAGACCTAGAGGATTCATCAGAATCACTTTCCAACCCTCCAGCTGGGTCTGGATGTCTCCCCTATCTAGCCATATAATCTTCAACATTTACCTCCATTTGTGAGGCAATCTCTGTATTTGGTCTCCCTCCTCTCTCGTCGAGTACGAGAGCGCCATTATCATCCATCCACTTTTGCAAGACATCTTCCTCATCGTCATCGTCATCTTTAATCTCGAATATATACGCAAGGTTGATGGGATCTATGTATTCTTGCTTATCGTGTCCTTCCCTTGCATGCTTCATTTTCAACCTGAGGTTGTAGTGGATATAGACAAGATCATATAGCTTCTGTACTACCAAGGAATTTTATCTTTTGGAGTGGATGAGGTTAAATGTGCTCTAATTTCTCTTGCATCCTCCAGCGGACGTAGTCTGCGATAATACCTTCACAATCACGTGTCGCAACTTAGGTGCATCTAATCCATACAGGATCCACCATTCACCTACAAAGTACAAATTATTTTAGTCATGCTAGATAAGTAATATTAGTATATTAATACATTAATACACATCTTGAAGAGTATTATTACGATCGTTGATCGTGGTCATTCTTCTAAAAGAACCCAAGGCCTTCCTAAAATATTTTATCTACAAGATAGAAAACACCGGTTCAATAATATAGTGAAGAAGAGAAGACATCAAAGATTAGGAAGATATGATATTGTATACCTCATTCATACAATTTTTTTGGACATCTCTTGACTTCATTAATTTCTCCACCACAACTTCATTAATATAGAGTATTATTACGAGTGCCGAGGCTATCTTGTAGTGGTATTTCAGATTAAGATAATACGCTGAAAATAGACAAAAAAACTAATTGTGATTGAATAAAGCTAAAAGTATTAACTTAAAGAGAGTAATGTACAAGATGCATACCAGCTTGGTGAAAAGGATGTGACAGCATTTTCGACCAACGTTCGTCGATGATGTCCAACCACACCTTATAACCTTTTCCTACATTTTCTTTCACTTTCTCCTTCATCACCCGCATAGCTTCATATATCACACCCATGGTTTGTTTTTTATCACCATCCACTATTCTCAAGACTGACACAGCCGGCTCCGTAATTTTTATCGCCCGAGCAATGTCATCCCAAAAATTGACGTTGCTGATCAAAGTATCTACCCCTTCCTTGATCAGTGTGAATCTCGAGAATCTCGAACCATTCCCTTGAACAACACATTTTCTTTAAATCAATCTTGTGTTGTTGCATGCTTTGTAACGCTATGAAATTAGTTGTAAATATTGTAATTCCAAGCCTTACAATGTCACCACCACACATCATTCGCATCAATGTTAGGACTTTGAATGGTTGTAAATAAATATTTGTGATTGATCGTGTATTATCAACCACATTCATGAGAGTTTTCCTCATTCTAAAATCTTTATAGATCAGGTGTATGCAATGTGCATCACAAGGTGTCCAAAAGATGTCATACATGTTGTAAGACATGATCATCTCACCGACCTTCTTGAAATTACTCTCATTGTCAGTCATAATTTAAACAATGTTCTCTTGACCAACCTCTTATATGACATCTTTCAAGAGTTTGAGTATGTACTTGTGACTCTTGACATGCTCAGATGCATCTACAGACCTTATAAATACCATCTTTCCATCACAATATACAAGGAAGTTGATGATTTGCTTTCTCGTATAGCTTGTCCAACCATTACACATGAGGGTCACACCATACTCAGGCCACTTCTTCTTTAATTCGATAATATACTCCCCAATCTCCTCTTTCTCCATAGGGAGATACTTTTTCATTATCTCGTACAGAGTAGGAGCTGTCACGCCTCCTCCTCCTGCAGCAATCTCATCAATTTCGTGATGCAAGAAGGCCCCTTTGCCACATTTGCCGAAATACCCTCTCCAAAAAACAACTTTGTAACAACCCTTCCTACCCGCTCACTCATATTACCGAACATGCCCTTTAATGTCTTTTCCTTTGGATCTTTGCTCGGAACATAGTGACCGGAACTGCTCCTTCTCAGAAATGCTTTTATTCCCTTTTGCTTCTTCTTTGGTGGCACCATAGCTGTACCACTTACACTTCAACTGCCACTTCCCCATTCAATATTTATCGGGAACCTTGAACTACCAACGACACGTCCAAGACCACTACGACCATCAAGTTCCCGTTTCTCATGCTCGCTCCTCATAGAGTCGCGTAATGCCGTCTTATATGCATTTCTCTCAGCCTCTGTTTGAATATCTTATAAATATTGGATATCATCATTATCGGAATCAGACAAGACATTGAACTCTCTATGGAATATGAAATCATCAAACTCCTCATCTCTTTGCCCCTTTTCCTTCTTCCACTCACTCTTCCCTTCCAATGAGCCTTCACTTCAGCTCTGATCTCTTTTGAACATGTAGAATATTTAGCCACATTCACATAGCCGCCAACGAAGATATTATTTCAGTCTTGTAGTTCCTCCTCCAATTATCTTCCCACAAAATTTGCACTGAGGTTTTGACTTGTTGCCGTCATGAACAGTAGCTATTTCCATCCAATCTCTCCACCAGCCATTATAAGTTGTCCAGACCCAGATTGAGAGTCGGCACCAGAGTCAGAAGCCACTATCTTCACCTCTTGAGTATTAACAAATTAACAATGTAATATATGATGATATTATGAAGATAAGAATATGAAAAAATGGATATGTAAAATCCATAAACCAATCTACCAAATTTGTACCCAATCAAAAGAAATTATTGACTATAAGTATCACTAAAATATTTACCAAAAATGTCATTGGCTATAGTTGTCATTAAAGATATCTAAAGTGTTGATATGGATCATATGATTTGATTCCTAACTATATGTCTTGCTGAACACATATGTAGAAAGATCCGATGTTCCCCCGTGCCACCATATCCACCAGTACAAGGGTCTCGAAAATGATGTACATTTAGATGTTGATTTCAGCATAGGAAATCTGCTCTAATTTTCCAAAATGGTGTAATATGCATTTATTAGCAACAAAATTATAATGAAATTACCTACAAACAATCACAAACGCAGCAAGACTTTCGTCAAGGAGAGCGTGAGGAGAGCAAGAATGCTTGTGAGTTGTGAGAACTCTTTGAGTTGTGTGTGTGGTGAAAAGGTGCAATGGATGGCATCATTTATAGGCCTCCAACTAATCTTTATCTTGGGCCTGCAACCAATATAATATAGATGAAATCCAAAATATCTTCTTATATGTGTCTAAAATATTTGCTAGGTATTCTAGTAAGTTCAAATTTCAAATAATATATACCTAGTGTGTCCAAAATTCAAAGAATCTTGTCAAATTTAGTCATTTCACCCTTTTCTTTAGTCATTTCACCATTTTTTGACTATTTCGGTCGAAATTCGATGCTCCTATGTAAAGAGATTCCACATTTCGATCATTTCGACCGAAAGATATCGAAATAGATCGAATTTCGGTCGCATAGGGTCGAAATCCTAAAAGCAGAAATACATATAGATTTCGAAATCGATACTTGATGGAAACCAAAATTCAAAAAAAATTATGTCAATTTCCACGAAATTTAAGGCCAGGCTAAAAAAATTCAACCCTTTATCTTCCCCTCTATTCTATCTCTTCCCCGTCCTCTTTTCTTCCCCGTGAGAACCACCGCAGCCAACACCACCACCACCTCCTAACTCCCGCCTCCGCCGCATCTCCCTCACTCCACAGCCTCCAACGCCACATCGCCTCCTCCTCTTCGCTGCCAACACCACTAACATCACCATCTCCTCACGCGCGCCCTCAACTCTACAACTCAAATCCGACGCTGCTCCTCGGCGGCGCTGCCCTCGATCAGGCCCCAGCCGCTGCGCCTACTCCCTGCTGGATGTGGTACGAGTGCTACAGGTCCTTTTTTCCCATGTCGCTTTGGCTATCGGATGCTATACACATTTGGTTTGGTTAAGAGTGATTTCCCATTTCTTGACAGTCTCCAGATTAAGTTACCTGAAGCGTCTACTATCAATCTATGAAATTTATATTTATTTCTCCACATCTAAAGCAGGCACATCATTTAATTTCTGAACAACGCATACCAGTTTATATCAATGCTTAGCTTGCGGAATTATTCTGGATCTGCAATAATAATTCTACATATTGAATACACCTTCTTATTGGTAAGCCCAAATAAATCTAGAACAAAGCCGGCTCGCTATCACCGTCCTCTCACACATGCCATAGTGTTGGAGTCCTCCATGCTAAAGGTGAAAAAAAGCAGACCCTTTGTTGCTGCAATTAATCATCATGTCTGATGCCTCACGAAAGATTTCCACCAATACTCGAACAAGTTTTACTTGCTGTTCTGCCCCCCTTCACCGTGCAAATTGTGTCACCCATGTATTGAAAATTGAAATCTATCCTGAGCCAGACTGTCCCCCATCCCCAAGATATCGATATACATACTGCTTTTGCAAGCTTGAGCCAATGCCAAAGACAACACATTTGCTGCTAAATCAAACAAGAGAGCCATCAGGTACCCCTATCCTGCCCACTTCCATGCTGGATTCGCACCCCTCAAGATGACCATTCATATGTACTCAAAAAGCACCATTAGGATACATCTTTTCATCTATGTAAGTTACACTAATAGGAAGCTCTTCCTCAGTGCTCTAAGCCTCTAAATGAATGACTAATCCGTCGTGTTATATGCCTTTACAAATCCGGCCTTCTAGATGTAGGTCTTTATGCTTCCCTATTACCAACTTCACGTAATCTTCGTCCCCGCCGTAAAATTGCCCGACAAAGGTTTTTCGAGATAAAAGCAGTCTAGGTTGGAATAACCAAGCTGACCCACAACTCCTCGCAGCGTCTTTGCAATGACTAGGTAGAGAGCGTTTCACTGATGCACTTTTCACCAACAATTGCCTCGAGTAGGGGTGCACATGGATCGGATTGGATCGGATTTTAGCCTAATCCGTGTCCAATCCAACCTTAACAGATTTTCACTTTTCTCAATCCAATCCAATCCATCAAATATTTGAATCCAAACCAATCCAATCCATCGGATTATGGATTGGATCGGACTGGATCGGATTTTTTGTACTTACACATTTCTATTCAATAATTTACCGTGTAATGTTTGTATTTTATAACACATTAGCCTTCGACATTTGAAATATGACTTCAAAATTGATAATTTGGATAGATATAATGAAAAGAATATTTGAAGAGTGCACAATCAAATTAAAATTGATGAACTCCATTAATCCATTATAAAAAAGTTGAAGATCAGACGATGAATCTAAAGAATTATATTGAATTTGATATCTAAGTTTCTTTTTATTAATGATGCATTAGTATATTTTTGTAAATGATTTTCGACATATGATTTATGCAAGGTACCAAATATAGATGTAAAAAATAATTAGATACCAAAAAATGTGATTTCTTTTGATGGATGTTGATGAAGTCTGTGATGTATTTAGATTGTTAAGTTATGCCAAAATCAGATCACTCCTAAGAACACCCTTCAGGGAACTATAATGTATCACAAACATTCAAGAATCATAAAACATTCATATTTGATTTGGTATACAAGACAAAACCAATTTAAAAATATAGTCCACCAATTAGGCAACATGCCTCTCATTTAAAATAGACTTGAAATGGAATTTATTTGTTAGAGTTGTACCTATAAGGAAAATATGTAAAATTTTCTTAAAAATATGAATCAAATCCGTATATCAATTTAATATGAAAAAGAATTCAAGTATGTTTGTTTGTTCTTACATAATATGGTACATCTCAACATATAGCTAATTTAGTTTCATACATGGGAAAGGTTGCAAGCTGGAACCAGCAAAAGGGTCAAGAACAAAAAATACATGTGCTAAGCAATCTTCCTGATTCTATTTTCTTTTAATGGGTATCGGATGAGTTGTAGTGTGCTTAGGGAAAATGGTATTGTGCCAGAGAAGGACGATATTGAGTGAGAAATGTGGCATCATAAGGGAGTGTGATGCTATTGTACTTGAGGGGGACAACGTTGTGCATGAGAGGGGGCATCAAAATGGACCAAGGTGTGAGAGAACAATACTTAGATATTGGCGGTTGAGAGTGAAATGATAGGGAGGTGGAATTGGAGTGGAATGGTCAAAGAGGGTTCGCAACATTACAATTTATAATCATATTTTATTATTTTTGAGATTTAGCATTTGGCTTTGGATTGTGAATCCATGGTGAAATTCCCGCCCAAAAGAAAAAGGTGTGTGTGGTAATAGGACTTGTATCCCACAAAAATTATGACATTGATTAAGACTTTATGGGAAATTATGGATTGGTGAAAATAGATGTTATGTATGTATTATATTTATATATGTAAATATATAAATATATGTTAATGGATTAACGGATTGGATCGGATCGGATTTTGATAATAATCCGATCCAATCCATACTTTAACGGATTTTAAAAATTCCAATCCAATCCGATCCGTTAAAGTGATAAAACCAAACCAATCCAATCCAATAACATCGGATTGGATCGGATTACGGATTTTGTCCGATCCGTGTGCACCCCTAGCCTCGAGGCTATAACCCAATGGGTTTGTTTGAATCTCATGTCTTGAAGAACCAACATGTTTTGAAAGGCAGTGTGCCATTGAGACATTGATAAGACACCACCTTATTTGACTTTAGTTTTAATTGTGCTCTGCATGTGAGTTATTTGATAAGGCATTGCAATGTCGATTTTGCTGCTTGTGCTGCCTTCACTCTCTACTAAGACATTGCCGAAGTCCTCCTTCTCCTTTGGTATGTTAATAGTCCACTCCATATCCTTGTATCATCTGTAACCCGCAAGTTCTTGATTTCTAATAGATATACAGGGCATAAACTATACACATTCCTTTCCAATTTTATTAATTGACATTGTTGAGTTTAATACCTTTTGCTACAAAGCATTCTCTGCCCGTTCTCTTCATTTCAATCAATCCTTTTAACTGTTAACTAACCTTGTTGAATTTAATCCATTTTCCACAATATCCATTTATATGAAGCAGATTTGTACCATTGATTCATGGGGTATCATCAACTGTTTGAAAAGTCGTATTGTGACTCCTGTCAATTGCAGTTATACAAATCCCATATATTGATAATTTCTACTAATATGTTTGAGGCATAATGTGCAATTGTAATTTGTAAAGGTGATTGTTGTGTCTGCGTGACTCATAATGTGATATTTATTCGCTTTCTTGTGGTTGTGATTTGTCCAGTTGAGTCTTTTGATTTTTTCTTTAAATTTAGGAATGGTACCAACTCTAAATAAAGGACATGTCGGGCGGCCACCCAATGGGGAGGGATCCCTTTTCGTCACTAGACTTTTAATAAGCTCGATACGTCGCCTCCTTTCCCGGGATCTAGCCCTGTGAGACGGAGAGAATCACCGACTCGTACTATATATCCGGGCGTAGAGAATTTAAAAAGGAAATATAATACATATAGAATGACGAGAGCATATTATAAAATATAGCAGCTCTATTTAAACTCGAAAAATCTACTTGATTATTTTTTATTAATTAAATCAATTTGAAATTGTATATTTTCAATATTAATGAAATATGAAATCAATTCCGAATTAAACAATCATCAATCAATATAAAATGACGAGAGCATATTCGCTAGCAGTGGCTTGGGCAGCAACTGATTCCGAATTCCTCCTTCCATTGATTCTGAATTCCTACATCAAGAAGGACCTCTTAATATCTTGGCCGCTAGCTCACTTAGTAGTGTACAAGGTTTTGATGATTTTTATTTTTATTTTTTTATTTTTATTTTATTTATATTATTTCTAGGGCTATATACAAGGGTGTAAAAAGAATAAAATAATTTTATTTTGTCAAAAATAAATAAGTATTATATACAAGCATAGGTAATATGTACAATACATAGTGAACCCTCATCTCTCTCTACTTATTCTTTTTACGAGCAGGTCAAGACTTGACCTTCTCTTGGGGTTTGGGTCATTTAAAGGTCGCTCGATTGGCCCGACTAGTAGGTTCGACTAGTCTAGTCAGTGGGGCGGCCGACAGAATACTGACTAATTCCGACTACGCCTACTATTCGACCAATTTTTATTTTTTGCTTTTATAAAAGCAAACTTATTCTCAATGTTGCAGAAATTGGTAGTCAGTACTCGATTGACGGGGTCACTGACTAAGGACTAATCGATAGTCAGGTGACTAATTGAATTTAGTCGACCATTATTCGGTTTTGATTTTTTAATTATTTAAATATATGAATCGCTTATATATGTTAGAGTCGATAATGCTCTGTTGTGTTATTCCATAGAGCCCTAGGGTCTCTTTTATAGAGAGAAAACCCTTGGGTAAATTACATAGACGTACATGAGATAAATAGGAAATACGTAACGGTACATCATAACATAACGTGATCCTCTACATAAACCTCTACACTCCCCCTCAAGATGGAGCATAGATATCCATCATGCTCAGCTTGGAAGAACATCTCTGGAAGGGTCCTCTGAGCAATGGCTTGGTAAATATATCAGCAGTCTGATCTTCTGAATTGACGTGTGAAGTGGATATCAAGCCCTTCTGGATCATGTCTCTAGTGTAATGACAATCTACTTCGATGTGCTTTGTTCTTTCATGAAAAGCTGGATTATTGGCAATGAACAATGCTGCCTGGTTGTCACACTGAAGCTGCATGGGTAAAGAGACATTTATATTCAAGTCTTCCAAGACCGCGCGAACCCACATCATTTCTGTGCTTGCTTGTGCCATGGCTCTATATTCGGATTCAGCATTGGATCTCGCCACAACAGTTTGTTTCTTGCTTTTCCAAGAAACCAAAGAGCTTCCTATAAAGATAGCGAATCCTGAAGTAGACTTGTGATCCTTTGGGCACCCTGCATAGTCTGTGTCTGCACAAGCGGAAATGGATAGATCTGTGTCCTTTCTAAATAACAAACCTGCGCCTGGGGAAGACTTTAGGTATCTCAATATCATATACAGGGCTTCCATATGAACTTGCCTAGGCTGCTCCATAAATTGACTCACCCGGTTTACTGCAAAGGCAATATCCGGTCGAGTTATGGTGATGTATAGAAGCTTGTCCACCATCTCTCTGTATCTTCCTTTGTCCACCTCTTCAGTATCATTGTCATAAAGTCTCATACTTGGGTCCATAGGAGTGCTCGACGGTCTGCATCCAACCTTTCCCGTTTCAACTAGCAAGTCCGTGACATATTTTCTTTGAGTCATTACCATTCCTTGTGCATTTCTTGCAAACTCTATCCCCAGAAAATATCGTATTGTACCTAGATCCTTCGTAATAAACTGACTTCCCAAGAGGGATTTAGTCATCTCGATTCCCTGAGCATCATCTCCTGTAACTAGAATATCATCAACATATATCATGACGACGACAATACCTCTGGGAGTCTTCTGGATAAACAACGAGTGGTCCGCATTTGATCTTTTGAACCCCTATCGTTCAATTATCTGGGAAAGCTTCTGGAACCATGCCCTTGGACTTTGTTTAAGGCCATAGATTGCCTTATGAAGTCTGCACACCATCTGAGTCTCCCCCTCAGCAGCAAAACCTGGCGGCTGCTGCATGTAGACTTCCTCCTGTAGATCACCATACAAGAATGCATTCTTGACATCAAGTTGGAAAATGGGCCAATCACGTACTACATCAACAGATAGTAGAATGCGAAGAGTCGAGTGTCGAGCCACTGGTGAAAATGTATCTAAATAATCCACCCCATATGTTTGGGTGAAGCCTCGCGCAACAAGTCTGTCCTTGTACCTATCAAGACGACCATCTGCATGATATTTAACTGTGAACACCCACTTGCAACTCACCACAGAAGCACCAGGAGGAATAGGAACTAGGGACCAAGTCCCTCGAGACTGTAAGGCACACATCTCCTCCTCCATGGCTAAACGCCAGCTATCAATCTTCATGGCCTCTTGATATGTCCGTGGAATCTCAACTGTCGAGACAACTGCTGCAAACCTTTGAAAATCACCAGTAAGACGATGAAAGGACACATGAGACACAAGAGGTTAGGATGCACATTGCCTCTTCTGCTTCCTATGAGCAATAAGACGATCAAGATCATCATCCATTGTACTGACTGGTGGATCCTCCCCCTGTATCAAAGTCTCCTACACCGATGCATTAATTAACCCATCATTAGTGATAGCATCGGAGCATACCTGAGGCGTGCTAGATGGTTGACGTGTAGCATGAGCAGGCCCTGACCGTCTAGTGTAGAACTTAGGGAATGGTGGAATGGAAGGATGTGGAGACGGTGTTGGTGGTGGTGGTGGTGGTAGTGGTGGTGGTGTAGTGGACTCAGATCGACCCAGACTTGGAGGTAGGGGAACATAGACATTATCATCTGTAGATGTGGAGGAAACCAATCTGTCACCTGCAGGGGAGAAGTACATAACTGGCTCAAAAAATGTAACATCAGCACTAACATAATACTTGTTATTAATGGGGTCATAGCAACGATATCCTTTTTGTGTCCGCGAGTAGCCCACAAATACGCACTTAACAGCTCTAGGAGAGAGCTTGTCAAGTCCCGGAGACAAGCGGTGAACAAATGCGACAGTTCCAAAGACACGAGGGGTAAGTGAGAACAAGTCCTTTTCAGGAAAGAGAACAGAGATTGGAGCATTTTCCCCAAGAACGGTAGAAGGCATGCGATTGACCAGATAGCATGCTGTAAGTATAGCATCTCCCCAAAAGGCTAATGGTGCACAACTTTAAATAAGTAGAGTGCGAGCAATATCAAGAAAGTGACGATGTTTCCTCTCCGCAACACCATTTTGTTGAGATGTGTAAGCACATGTAGTTTGGTGGATAATGCCCTTAGAGGAAAGAAACTGAGCAAGAGAACGAGTGCAGAATTCCAATGCATTATCGGTGCGAACATATTTAACAGTAGACGAAAAAACATTCTGCACTTCATTGATAAGATTTGTGATAACACTTCCTGCTTCAGATTTATTTTTAAGAAGAAAAGTCCAAGAAACACGAGAGAATTCGTCAACCACAACAAGATAAAACCTGTGACCCTGATGATCCGGGACACGACTAGGACCCCAAATATCAATATGAAATAACTCAAGCGGGGAGCGATTGCTCCGACTCTGACGACTAGGGAAGCTCGAACGATGGTGCTTCCCTAACTGACACGCTTCACAACAAAATGACGAATTCGGAGAGATCTGTGGCAGGAGGTGACGCATCTTCTGGAGCGGAAGGTGACCAAATCGAAGATGCCATGTATACGGAGAAACGGATCCCTGAGAGTGTAGCGATACGCCAGCATAGGAGTTCCGTACTAGACGATAAAGGCCATTGTGCTCAGATTCACAACCAATCACGAGCCTCAAAAAAAAACCCACAACCAATCACCCTGCCCGTTAGTATGTACTGAAAAATGACAGAAGATGGGTCAAATATAGCACGACAGTGCAAATCTTTTGTAAGCTGGCTAATCGATAATAAATTTATGGAGAACTCTGGTGCATGTAAAACATTGTGTAAGCGCATGGAGGGCAATAAGGAAGCCTCCCCCTGACCCACAATAGGGGACTGAGTGCCATCAGCTATGAGCACGGAACGACCAGACTGAATATCCCTGTAGGACTACAGCATATCTTTATCACGGCAGAGATGATGGGTGGCTCCAGAGTCAACAATCCAACCTGAGAGATCATGACTATGACGAAAGGCGGAAGTGCTACCTGAGGTACTGGCAGTAGCCGATGTACTAGCTGACGCAGAGGCTGCAATGTCAGATGTATCAACAGCCTCTGATGATGACTGTGGCATAATGTCACGAAGCCGTGCTACAAGCTCCTCGAACCTGTGATCTGAAGTAGATGCGGACGGTGTCTGAACATGATCAACTACTCGTGCTGAGGGAGGAAATCCATACTTGGAATAGCATGTATCCTCGGAATGACCAGTGCGACGACAGAATGAGCACGTTAAACGTGTACGACCTCCTCGGCCACGTCCGCCACTGGCGCGGCCACGAAATGAAGACAAACTACCTCGTCCCCTGGAGACTGCCATTGTCGAAGGAGGTGGAGTTGCTGCACTGGAAGGGACAGAGATACGGCTGAGTCTCCTGTAGACTTCCTCCATTAGAGGAATAGTGGCATCGGCGAGGATCTGAGAGCGGGATGCCTCGTACTCCGGATCAAGGGCAGCAAGTAACACGCCCACCATAGTGGCATTGCGAAACGTCTTCTGCTGCTCGGGGGTGGCTGTGAGCGGGATGGTGCTATATAACTTCTCGAACATCCCACGTAGGGACATGTACAGAGAGTGAAGAGGTCGGCCATTTTGCTTCATGGTAAAAATATCATGCTGCAACTGCAGCATCTTTGTCTCGTTCCGCACTTGAGAATACGTAGTAGTCAGAATATCCCACATCACCTTGGCGGTGGGTTGATGAAGGACGTCATTGGCGATCTCCATTGTGAGCGTCCCTGACAACCAGACCTTGGCATACGCATCATCAGCCTCCCATGAGGTATATATCCCCGTCTTCTCTGCCGGCTCATCCTCGGTAAGAATGTGCTTCTTACCACATGACTTCATAAGACTCAGGAACTGCATAGCCCAGAGTTCGTAGTTCGTCCCGTCCATTTTGACTATTGGTGCCGACCCTTTAAAGGCACCTATGGAGGGCATATCAGCCTTTTGGTCTGACATGTTGCCGGAGAAGAAGACGCTGGGATGATAGACAAATGAACGTTTGTCTACAAAGACTGGATTGGATTCAAGTGCATATGTAGACTTTATGCTCTTGAACCCATAGATGAAGGGGTGCCGACCGACGAGAGAGAGATGCCCGAGAGAGGGCTACGACAGCCCTCGGCGGGAGAGGGAGGCCTCAGTGAGAGAAGGAGGCCTCGGCGGTAGGGGGGCGGCAGTAGGGGGGGCCCGGCGGGAGGAAGGGAGGGGTGGGCGGCGGCAGCGGCTGAGAGAGAGGGGAGGGGGGGGGGTGGCGGCGGTGGAGAAAACCCTAGATTAGGGTTTTGACTCTGATACCATGTTAGAGTCGATAATGCTCTGTTGTGTTATTCCATAGAGCCCTAAGGTCTCTTATATAGAGAAAAAACCCTTGGGTAAATTACATAGACGTACATGAGATAAATAGGAAATACGTAACGGTACATCATAACATAACGTGATCCTCTACATAAACCTCTACAATATACATATATATATCCATAGATTTATACATTTTCTATACTACCATAATGAAACCAAAGAAGTAATTGACTTTAAATATAACATTAAGCGTATTAGAATAAGTTTTCTTTTGAAAAAGCAAAAAAATAAAAAAATATAAAAATCTCTGTATAAAAGTCAGTCGAGTAGTCGGCTCAATTAGTCGAGTTGATTGACTAATGGATGACTAAGCCTACTCGATTTGGCTACCCCTCGACTCGACTAGTCAGACCGGCTAGTCCGCCTAGTCTACCTACTTTTACAACAATGTTTATTCTAATATGCTTAATATTTTATTTAAATTCAACATTTTCCATCGATTGCATCGGCTTTTCTCGTTCCCCCTCTTAGTTTTCTCAAACTTAAGATAAAGAAATTGGGACTGGATGATATGCGTAATTGCTTAGGTTGGATTAATTATGAGTGACAACTAATATCTAAAATTAGGACTGCTAATTTAATTGGACCAAAAAATCGCATTAAAATTAACATTTGTTTTCGGGAGAGAAATCCCATCATTGTACACATGTACCTACGTCCAGATAGAGTGGGTGAGACGTACACACTAAGGGCCCGATCGGTTCGGGAATAAGCAGGAATAAGGATTGGGAATAAGGAGAATAAGGATCTATTCTTTGTTCGGCTGGAAAATAGGAATACGGAGAATAAGGAGAAATAAAGGTAGGTAAGGTGGGATAAAGATAGGAATAAGAGTGAAATAAGATGGAATGAGGAGGAATAATCGTACCAAGGGAAACCGTGTTGGATGGAGAATAGGCCCCTTATTCCAGGGCCTATTCTCCAAACGAACATGCCCTAAGGTTAGAGTGCAAATCCCTGAACTTGCCCCTTAAGTCTCCATTTCCGACTCTTTTGGATTTGAGAGCTGCAAGTTCTTGCCTTCGACCTTAGTATACATTTCGGTTGTGTAAGCCTGTGTTTTTCCTTTGGGGTGTGATATTGAACCCGACAATCTGGACAGATCACCTCATTGATTGGGAGCACACAGGAGTACTGCTCGGCGTAAGGCTACTTACCTTGTGTGCCTGTGTAAAAAGATTGTTTTATCACTTAACGAAAATTGAAAAGATAACGGTCGGACCTTTGCGACCATCATGGTGTTAAATTGGTGAAACCAGGATTTGCTCTTACGTTTGTTTGCGTGTCTGTGTGTGTTTTCCTTCTGTGCAATTGCATGTTTTCGCCTCAATCTGCTTTCATTCCTTCTCGAAGATGTCAGCTTATCAGTTTTTGTACCAACCATCTTCACCATCTTACTCCTCCACGAACCCTCTCTTTGAGACGGTACCTCCTCAACCATCTTGCTTCTGTCCACCCCTTTCCAACTATGAAGTCGGACCTCTGTCCGACTTCCTATCCTCTTCTTATTCATCCCACCAGAACCTTCTCTTTGAGATGGTTCTCCCTCAGCCATCTTTCTTCCCCCCACCCCACCTCGAATATAAAGTCAGAACCTCGACTGACTTTTCTACTTCTTCGCACATCTCACCTACCCCACATTCTTACACTCTGGATCCACTTCCATCCTGGGCTGACTCACCATATTTGCGAGAGCTTGCTGGAATTAAAGAACCATTCGAAGAGCAAGCCACTACTGAGACAGATGACTGGCAGAATTACTTACCCTCATGCGCTTCATTTCCTCTTCATATGAACGGTGGGACAATTCAACGAATCATGCATACACACTTAGTTGACCTTAAGGTATAACATGGTCAAACAAACAAACCGAATGGAGAGGCCTGCACCCTATGATTTTTCGGATTTGATTGACCTTAGTGATCAAGCTCAACATTGACTAGCCTCCAAATCACACATTCGGAGAGCCTACACATGTTGGGATTGGACGCATGAGCTTGATCTACAAGTCCCATGTATGTATAAAAATGATTTATATGTTTAAAATAAATAAAAAAATTCAAAACCGATTAAAGCTCGACTAAATCCGATTAATCGCATGACTGTCGATTAATCCTTATTCAATGACCCGGGCCGATTGAGTACCGACTACCGACTTTTGCAACCTTGCTAGCAGTCATAACTGCTTGACCACACCATATCATAGTTAGTTAGCATGGGCACATAGTGCAAAGAGCTAGCCTTTTCTGTATTTTGACGATGCATCTGATAGGTGGATGGCGAGCACTATAGTGAATACAACTCTGCATGTCTTCTTCTACTACTAGTGACTATCCTCTATGCCTTCCTCTTCTAGTGAGTACTACTCTCTACGCATCTATAAACAGGGTCATCGTTTATGAAAGCGGTCAGCATCGTCTATGGTGGATCGGGTTCGACTAAAGTCTCTACGATACTTTAAAATTCTCTCTCAGCCCAGATCCTTCTTGGTATGAAACTTTCCCTCCATAGGACCATGTGTATCTGAGTCTCATTCCTCATTCTATCTCATTATATATAAGTTTGCTTGATTGATGGTCAATCTATCTGCTCCTAGATCTATCACAATCAGACAGAGGGCTATCTGTTAAGTCAAAATCCATTATATTAATGGACCTTGTGACTCTACAAAGAGCTACTATCTTCCCATACCTAGTCTACTCTCCTAGCTAAGGGCATTTTATTCTCCTCTTTAGTCCTAGTCTGTGTGTTTTCGGTTTTATCCGATTGTCTACCCTGATCGTTCATGTTGTTTGATTCCTCTCAATGTAATCTCCCATAGTCTACCTTGATAATAGGATAATTAGCCATTCGAATACTGATTTTCACTTTCTGAAAGATACTGCCCTCGCTGACTTTGCTCTCGGATTCATTCACTTGCATTCCTGCCAACACTACAAAAAGCTCTGGTCTTCATGCCCCTACTACAACTGTGCATACTTTCCTCGGGTTTGTAGAGTCGGGTTTCCCGTTTACCGACAACAGAGGGCCCACCCACCAACCAGGTAGGAGGCCACGGTTCGTAACGCAATCTTTGCACATCAGATCCACTTTGAAGCAAAATATAGACAAGATGGAGCACATGGTAGATTTAATCATGAATGTAAAAAGGAAAGGTTACAAGTACACGAGTTGTAACTTTTGTGGGAAGATCATTACATGCGGTGTTGCAAGATCGAAATAATATACGATGAAAGCCACAAGAATGTGAGTGATTAAAATCAAGTGTATTTGGCGAAGAAAGCCCTTGGAAAAAGAAGAGCAATTGAATATACAAAGGAGGAATGTCCAGGGGGTGCATATGCAAAGCAATGAGCATCTAGTTTTGATGAACATGTGCCCACAAGTTAGAGATCCACCACATCTTTTTGTGGGAGTGCCATGAGTTGGAATGGTGAGTGGAGTGGTAAAACTATTTAAGAAAATACAAAACAACCCGCATTTGATGCATCTTGGAGAAAGAAAGAGATATTGATAAAGTATTGACATGCATTTTATAGAAATTGGGCTCCTATTCAGTGTTGCCAGTACTCATTCCTATGTGAAAATCTTATAAGACATCTGCAACTTCAAGCGAGGTTTGAAACATCTAATTATGCATGAATTTAGGACTTGAATATTGATGGAAGAAGTGAATACCATAAAGACATTGATGGATGATGCAAAGGCATCTCAGAAAGACGTAGGACACATATTTATGTTCGATAATTGGATGGATGTCGAATGCCACACCTTGAATAACTTTTTGGTGAACAATTTCACGGGCAGACGACTCTTAGAATCTGTTGATACCTTAGAAGAGATCAATAATGTTGCATTCCTTTTCAAGTTGATTGATGAGGTTGGTGAGGAAATTGGAGAAACAATGTCATACAAGTCATCACTAACAATGCTACTCCTTACAAGGCGGTCGGGAATTGATGGAGAACAGGAAACACCAGTATTGAACTTTATACATAGCTCATTGCATCAATCTTACTTTGGAGGATATCTTGATATTACTTTGCATGGATCGGTTTCTAAGAAGACAGCATACCATCAATCACATTTATGCTCATGCTTAGGTAGTTTCCATGCTAAGGAAACGTATTGACAGAGATTTGCTTCAACCTGCCATCGTTCATTTTGCGACAACTTTCCTTACATAATAGAGGCTACTTCAGGCAAAAGTTGACCCAATTTTCACTTTTAAAAGATGGAAAAAGCAGCTCCTATGCCTCAAAGTTCTAGCCAAAAGTGCGCAATACATTGTTTTAAAGAGTAGTTCGTTTTGGTTTGATATGGCTTATGAGATTTATGATGACTAAACCATTGATAATAGTGCAGAATGGTTGATTCTGAAAGATACTTCTTGACATGATTCACTTATGAGGGTATAGATAGGGCAAAACAATAATTTGCCAAAAACTTGGGCAATAGCAAGGGGAAATAGATGCTAATGTGAGACATTGTTGGCAAGAGGTGAGATAAGCAACTGCATATATATTTACGTGATGTTGCATAATTCCTTTACTCTCAATGCCATTGCCAGTAGAATTCCACATTTAGAAATGATTGCAAATGTAAACATTAGGGAATTATCTTGTTTGGAAAATATTGATTGTTGATAGAGAGGAAAATGAGAAAGTTGATTTGCAAATAGATGATTTTAGTAATATAAAGTAGTTATTTCGTCGGTCAAATAGCATCCATACACTAATGAAATGATGTCATGGTATTTTATAATTCACATTCCTATATGCTAAATTCCTTCAAGATTTACTGATTTTAGCATAATTTTATTATCATTAAAAGCGGACTGGTAGAGGACATATGGAGACGAAACTTTTGAATTGAAGAAGCTTGTGTGCATTTGGAGCTTCACGTGTAGCACATTTGGACGTGAGCCTAATTGGATCTCCATCAATTATGTGATTACTCAACATTGTCGTTTCTCACATTTATGTTTAGCATATGTATAATGCTTTAAGCTTCTAATTAAAATTCGCACCTAAGGGCTTCCCTAGGCTTTTCGCTCAACGAGAAGTACAAGGTAGCCATCAACAATATGAAGAGGTAGCTACTCAGTTATCTTTATTGTAATGTTGTATTTGCACCATATTCTTGGTATGGGTTCCTCTTTTTCAATTTGGAGAGATTATTGGTCCAGGTTGGGGACATTATATGACATGTTCTTGAATCTATTTGCTTAGACTGCTAATCTAGATGCAACGGTTGCATATTATTGGGAGGTGTTGGTAAGAGGGAACACATGCACGTGAGTTCATATGCCTTACACATGTCTTAGAGTTGAGGATGTAGGATTTTAGAACTTGAGCATTATTGGTGGTCCAATGATATAAATGGACCATATGCTCTGGGGAGATGGAGACTTTCAGTGCAAAAACCTATATGGCCCTCTCGACAACCCCACCTGGTAGGGTCAATCTTGCAGAAGTCGCTAGTCGATACTTGGTAGGCCGGGTCAATGACTAGGGATTAATCGACAGTCATGCGACTAATTTGCAAATATTTGCCATAGAACGAATGCACAAAGTAATGGAATCAAAGGCACTAATATTTGTATGGAAAAATTGTTGTTGAGTGAGAAATGAGAACTGGAATGGTAGATAAGGGAGTGCTTGTGACATAGAAATTGTGTATATTTTTTATTCCTTGGCATTATGTTTATTTAGATATTGTTGAGGAAGATGCAGTATTGATCTAGCTGGTAATGGATGCTACCCAAGATCCATTTGTACGTGATACGTGACCGTTATATCGAGCATCACTAGTTGAGAACTATTCTAGTCTTCCAATTTTAAAGAGATTGTTGCACATGCTCATCTCTCTCTTTTGCTAAGTCTCTCTGTATCAAAACTTCTGCCAGGCAAACAAATGCAGTACATGCTCCCTACACAAGCATGGAATCTGCATATAAACTGATATGCACAAACTTAGCCATTTTTTACAACCGTAAGTGCCAGAATTCTTCAATATATTCCCCGGCTTGCTCAATTTTAATTTGCCATTACGTAACTGATAGTTTCTATCTTGCTCTCATCACTTTTCTTTCATAACATTATAGCTTCTGCTGACAATTATTTAAGTAAATCCATATGAATATCATTTGTCTTACTCTACTTTATTTTGAACTGTAGGTAGATGATAGTGAGGTTGCTGATCCACGAGCACTTGGAATGCATTTTGTTAGGTATAGTATGTGCTTAATATTTCCCGGTTCCATATCAAGATGGAATCTGAACCTGAAAGCCACCATTCACTGAAACTGAAGTGGAGGAAGGTTGCCTATGGGGGAATGCAATCTGGGTACAACGACAACTATACGGATGATTCGTTTCTCAAGGACATGGTCACAAATGCCAGTGTTGTAAAAAGAGTGTTGTGGAAGGTGATGCTTGATTCTGTCACTGTATCAGAATATCTCAGCATTGTAGCACTTGTGGCCTTTGTTTGGACCTACACCTTGCATTCCATCATTGATGAGACATATTTGCTTGCCCTAAAAAGAGTGGTTTTCTGGCTTCAGGCTTCTTAGTCCTCTTTCTTACTGAAGATATGCTGTCATTTGAGCTTCTCTTCAAATGCGTCCTGAAGATTTTGTTCTTTATTAGCAGTTTATATGTTTTGGCTCCCATCTACCCACACTTACCAGGTCAATCAGTTCAGACTCTATATGGGCTATCACGGTTTCGCTTGTTGTACTTCACCTTTTCCTCCACGATTATTCTGGCTCAACAATTAAACCCCCTGGTGCCCTAAACAATCCAACCTTGACAAGCAATGTGTCTCTGAACATGTCGATTGTCACATCTGTTCTCATTGCTTCTCCTCTCCCATCTCGGGCCCTTGTCTTTGTGATTATGCTCTTCTCTCTACAGGTCTTCCTGTTTGCGCCGTTGGTTACATACTGCATAAGGAAGTACTCCTTTAAACTCCATGCCGTCCTCTCTTTTTTTTAATGAGCATGGCACTGTGTGCTATCTTCCAGTTACACCCTTTGCAGTTTGTTCTGTTCTTCAGTCTCCTTGTTTCAGTTGCAGTTGTCTGCCCATTCTGGCTGATAAGAATACAGGAATACAAATTTGAGATAAATGGTCCTTGGGATGAAGCCAAACTCTGTTTTGAGATCCCCGACCAAATATACGTCGGATCCAGATCAGAGAGATGGATTTCAAGAGCATCTCATCGAGTCATCGCACATCATTCAGTGACAATCAGGATCAGAAATGTGGATTGCAAGAGCATCTTGCGCATATTTTTCAGTTACAATCAGCTGCTTTGGAGAACTGCTCTCATTAAAATTACATCTCATTGCTGACAATTCTTGCTTCAAGGATATCGAGACACGGAAATAGTTTTCTTTTCTCTCTTTATTTCACTGTAATTTTTTTCGAATCTTCGGATGTTTGTAGAAGCAATAATGATTCTGTGTATGATTATGTCAAGCATTGTGCCTTGAGTGCTGATGTGTACAGAATTGTGACTTGAAAATTTATTGGATCATGTAATTTTTCCAATATTATTTGTTTGAGCTTATTTATATAAAAAGGTACAAGAGTTGAAGCAGATTATTGAATACTTTGTCAAGTTATTAGTTATGCCATCACTTTCTGAGTCTTCTTATTTTAGTCAATGAACATGAACAAGAACAAAAATCCATTTCAAGTTGAGAGAAAAGCTTGCGTGAAAAATACTCAATAGTTCCGGATAATTATTAAGAGTAAATTACACAAAAAATCCTTGTAATTTACATGTAATTCTAATGTAAATTATCTGAATCCTTGAAGAGTGTTGGGGACCAAAGGCCGGATTGCAGAACCTTTTGCGCTCTAAGAAAAAATGAAGGCAGCATGATGAATGGGCAAATTCAAAACTCTTTTGGGCTCTGGGACCAGCGAGGTTTATCCCTTGTTCTTGTGCGTTTATTTTGAGGTAATATATTGCAAACATCTGTGTCTAAATTATAATGCATTAACTAAAGCAAGAAAAAAACAAATTAAGAAAATAAAAATGAGATGGATAACACATCGAAATCGGTCAGGACGCAATTGAAACATGGTTAGATCCAAGTCAGGAAAGTCCGACATTGATGAATTCAACTCGAGCTCATTCTGTTAACGATTAGGAGCACATCAATACAACAGTTTTTATGTCTCATCACAGTAACGCATACAAAATTATAATATTCTCAACATCATTATATAAACAAAATTTGACATCTGGCCCCTAAAATCTTATTTGATTACACTATAACCTCTACAGTATTTATAATTACACCTATCGATGCCCCTTGGTTGCCCGATTACCTCAAGGTAAACTGGCTATCCAGGATGTGCCTCTCGTTTGGTTCTGTACATCTGCTTATTGGGTTAGAAGTAGTTGTATAATTCCCGCATTTTCTTTGTTATTATATTTTTTACCATGTTCGGATGCATTTTATGGAATAATATATTATATGATTTATGATGTGATTACAAAGTTTATAGGGGCTAGGGTGTAATTAAACAAGACTTTAAGGGTGATGGTGTGAAAATCCTTTTATGTAAAAGTAGATCTGGCCAATGGGTCGGAGGTCCGTCCGCTCAGCTTGCCCAACTTGCTCATGGTCCGGGTTTGGGCCAAGAAATTTCATGAACGAGCTGGTCCAGCCCGCTCTTTGGCCCACCCGTCAACTGGACGGATCGTGGACATGTACCATAAACCCGGCCCTTCCCGGTTCGTGTATATAAAAATATGGGCCTAACATAATATACTTCAAAATTTTGTTTTACATTATCAATATTACATCGTATTTTATAGTTTACATACTAAGTAACACTTATTATGGTTATCTAGATTTATAAAGATTAGATGATGCTAAAAAATTTATTTATCTCTATAAATTAGATGGACATATATTGGATAGCTTACACATTCATCTCAACAAGCAATGGGAAATATTACATAGAGATTGATGGGAGACGGGCAACAAGCTGTGCTGCCGTTCTGACCTGGTCTAGACCGGGACCGGGCTTGAGCTTTGGAGTATAACTCGTGGGCTGTCTCGACCCGAGTATTGGACATCTATATACATATATTAAAACTGGCATTTCATCCCAACAATGGACATGTGGATCACTGTATTCTCTTTGGCCCCATTCGCCCCCCTTAACCTACCCTTTCTCTTTCTATGCGGGCTCCACTTTTTATTTTTTTAAATTAAATAAATCAATTCTCTATCATCAATTCCATCAAAAAATAATATATTATATCATCATATCATATAAAAATTATAAACTACTCCACTTTTACCTACTTTTTCAAACTTCAATATAATCACATCACAATAAATACTCACTATTTCAAACTTCAATACAATCATATCACAACAAACTCACTTCTAACCCCCAGTTTAACTCGCCTTAACCCCGTACCAAAATCAAAACCAAAAGACACCATTTGTTTCCTATACGGCGGGCACTCATACTCTCTCCTTCACGCCTCTATTTAACCTCTTTTTTCTCCTCTCTCTCATGCATTAATTGCCAAACCATCTCATCTCTCTCATGCATTAATTGCCAAAACCATCTCATCTCTTGTGCATTAATTGCAAAACCATTATATATTATACTTTTTTTCAATGAAGACAACTCCATTTACTATGTGTGCGTTTGGTTGGGGGGTTACCCCCCACTTTGGGTGGGTTACCCCCCAAAACCCATATTCCCAACCCACTAGTGGGGCCCACTCTCTTTCCAACCAAAAAAATATATATTATACCATCACATCATCTAAAAATCATAAAATACTCAACTTCTACTCACTATTCCAAACTTCAATACAATCACATCACAACAAACACCTACTTTTTCAAATTTCAATACAATCATACCATAATAACTACCAACTTTTTCAAATTCCAATACAATCACATCACACAAACCCTCACAACCCTTAACCTACCAACCAAACACACAAACACAAAACCGGGTTATCCACCCCCGGATAACCCACGAACCAAACGCACCCATATGAGATGTAAAGTTTCTTTTTTTCTCTCTTCTATATATTTAGTAAATAACGAGCATGTTTAAACTTCCCTCCGGTAAACTCTCTTCCTCATTCTGCGTAAATAATATTTAATAAACTTGTCTCTATATTGAGCCATCTTTTTTAATAGATAGAATAATTATGATATAAATAATAACTTACATAAAATTCACTGAATAACAAATTTAAACGAAAAAATTCTATCAAAATGATTCACAAAGTAAATATAAAATATAATGTTTATTTTGTAAGGATAGATCTTATAAAATTTATTTGAAAAACTCACTAATAGATAGAATAAATTATGGATACAAGTACAACCGTATAATTTTCCATTCTATTTTACAACAAGGACAACATATATTATTACATTTAATTTTATGTTGATCAATATAGATAAATTCCATATTAATTTTATTAATGTAACAAATAGAGTACTATATGGGTAATTATTATTATCAAGTTAAGAAAATAGTAATATATGATATACATACATGTCATATAATTATCTGTTTTTTTAAATGGTAACCAACTTTACAAATTTAATCTTAATAGCTTAAATAATTACTTACCCAAAATTTAAATTTAGTAAGAAGTCATGTTTAATCGGAATTAATTTTTTTATCGATGATTTATCAATATTATTAGTTCAATATATGGTTGATTCTCTAAATAGACAAAACAACTACACATAATAAGGTAAGAAGACATGGAATAAAACTTATATATCAAAATATTTTTTATTAACAAAGTATGTGTATATGAAAGATAACTAATTATTTCTCATAATATTAAATTAATAAAAAATATTAACACTATTAACTTGTCTCTCTTTCTCTTTCATGTGATTATATTTTCAATATTTAGCATTAAAGATATAACCTATTCAACACATTTTTTTCAAAAGAAACGTTTATCCATATCATCCTATGTCATATGTCATATTATCAACTAACTGTTTTACATTCTAATCTTGAAAATCTTATATATCATCAAAAATTATTTTATTATATGCTTTCTAAGTTATATATTTAAAAAAAATATAATTATGAATTCTTATCGATTGAATTCTTAATATTGTGATTGTTAAATTATATAAATATTTTTATATAATTCATTTTATCATTCTATAAATAAATATGTATTTTTAATCTTCTATTAGTTATGAAAAGAGAGAACTAAAAAGGAGTACATCAGTTTTCGACATCTATTTTACCTTTATTCTTTTTTAATACATATTTTAAAAGTATTATTTAAGATATTGAATTCAATAGCATTAATTCGATCGGATACATACATTTTTGTAAAAAATAAATGAGTGTGCACAACTAAATCTTTATTTTTGCATCTATTTATTTCTCTATCTATAATAATAATAAAATGTACTTTTTTAGAGTCATCTATTATGTAAAAAATATATCCAAAGTATCTACTATGTAAGAAATATATCAAAAGTTATATGATGATTATTTGTAGGATGAAGGTTCACACATGAGAGGCATTTACAGAGAGATATTTATTATTAAGGACTTTGTCATTTTGTAATAATTGGAATTAGAATGTCAAAATGGGACTACCAATTTGGTATTCTAGGAGTCTACTTCATTTAAAATCTAGAATTGGCTCTATTTTTTTCCAAAAGATTTCATTCTAAATAATAATGAAACTGTCTTCAAATTTGAATATTTGTTCCTACATCTTCTTACGTTAAATTAAAAAATCTTAATATAGAATGATATTTAATATCATTTGGTAATTATTGAAAAAATTAATTCATGAATTAAACATTTCAAAATAATTTTTACTATTATTAATTGATATGGAAATGCTATAAAATTAATACCTCAAACCATATATATAATTAAGATCAAATTTCAATAATATCTCCAATAGAGTTTCTAAATAATTTTTGAAATTTCAATCTTTCTATGAAATGGGGGTCACATGCTAGTAGAGTTTTAGAACCAATCACGTAGTCAGACAAATCACGCAAATAACCAAAAGAAAAGCCCAAATTTCCGTTTCAACGACAACTGACGTCTAATCTTTCGACGCAATATCTCTCCTCCGGCCCCCAAATCACCATTTGGGGGCAGAACGCAAACCCTAATCCGTAATTCATGGGGAAGATCAAGCCTTTCAAGGATGAGTACACCTTCGGTTCGTTCCACATTCTGTATCTTCTTCCCTTCAGATTTCGTCTTTCTTGTCTCCTTATCTCTCAAGGAAAGATCTGTTTTCTTGGGCAGATGAAAGATTCGAGGAATCAAGAGATATTGTGGCGAAATATCCCGATCGGGTCCCAGTGAGTCCCAATTTTGCATCTTTGCGTCTTTTTCCTTTGTCTGATCTAATATATCATATGAAAAGTTTGGGTTTTTTTCATCTTCTTGGATCCTCTAGATCTACTTTTATTTGTTGTCGCGTGCCGACGATCATCTAACATAGATCAAATGGAACAAAACCTCAATTTTTTGTTCCTGCCGATCAGAATTACACTCTATGAACTTTAGAGCAGTCGCAATTAATATATTTTGACTTCCGCTTCTGAAGGATTTTCTGTGTAAATATGCTGGAAAAAAGCGGTTTTTTTCCTGCAAGATCATATGTTCACTTATTTTCTGTATGTGGCAACTTTGATTTTTTCTTTTATTGGTAAGCATGATTTCTGATATTGTTTACAGGTAATCGTTGAAAGATATACTAAATGTGATCTTCCGGAGGTAATCGTTGAAAGATATACTAAATGTGATCTTCCGGAGATGGAGAAAAAGAAGTAAGCTCTGTGCCATTAGATATAGAAAAAATTGCCACTTGTTTAGTGTCTTGCACTTATAATTATTCTTGATTGCCATTGGTCTAGTCTCTTGCATTTATACTTATTTCTAACAAGTGCATTTCTCCTTCATTTGTTGGGT
Source organism: Ottelia alismoides (assembly GCA_037367405.1). Taxonomy (NCBI): domain Eukaryota; kingdom Viridiplantae; phylum Streptophyta; class Magnoliopsida; order Alismatales; family Hydrocharitaceae; genus Ottelia; species Ottelia alismoides. Next base: position 681,484 of record JAZKJV010001282.1, read on the forward strand.
TTTAAATAAATTTCCCTCCTTTTGGACATCTAATTTATTTAAGCAACTTTGGTTTGATTTGTAATACATAGATGTTCATCTTGCTTTGCTTGAGATTTCACCTCAGCCTTCTAGAACATAATGGTGGACTATTTATCTGATAGAGGTTGAGCTATATCTAGTTTTGTTTACTTCTTTAGGTTGCCTCTAACGGTGATATAGTGGGAATATTTCGTTCAGTTGTTTATATGGATGTAAGGATGAGCAATTTATGTAAAGTCGACGAAGGAAATGAAGGAAAAATGTAAATGGCAACTGCAATGACAATTGTTCTTGCATCATTCTTTGGTTTCAAGTCATGACTATTTCTGATCTATGCATGAAGATCCCCCTTCCATATTTACGTATTTTTGTTTAAGCTGTAATTTCTGAAAATTCTTAGAATATATACGAGACCATGGTAATTGTTCATTTTTTCACTTTGTCAACTGCCAGTATAAATATTACTTCCAATCCCATGGAACTGGATGCCATGATGTACAAATTGAAAAGAACACCAAAAATGACGATTTTGCACAGCGTATAAATTGGAAAGACCAAGTGGTTATCACAATTATGCGCTCACTGTAAAGTATTATTTTAGCATCCTAGCAGGATAAATTTCAAAGAACCATCTTTGTCTACATGGTTTCTGATATTTCTGTCCTGTTTTCTTAATTTTCTTTGCATACTTATTCTATGTCTACAGTTGATGTATTAGCTAAAAGAAGAACCTCCATATGATTTTCATTGATTTGGAGAAAGCTTGTGATTTAATCCCAAGGGAGATTTTATGGAGAGTTTTGGAGAAGAGACAAGTACATGTCCTATACATTAGCATATATGGATATATATATCATGGGGTTTCATCTTGTGTTAGGATCGAATCTTTTTTTTGGAAAATGTGTTAGGATCCAGTCTGAGAAGACATGCTATTTTAACATCAACATCGATCTGCATCAAGGTTCACCTTTGGGCTCCGTTTGTTTGGTTGGAAAGGAGTTACAATGGAATAGAATCAAGACAAAAATGGAACTAACAATGGAATGGAGAGGAATAAAATTTTCCATTCCATTGTTTGGTTCATATTAGGAATTGAAACATTTATTATGAGATATATTCCTTTCTTATATTTGAAAATGGAAAAGAATAGAAAGAAATAACATTCCTTTGATATACTTCGTTAAGTAGAAAAAAATAATTGGTATCATCCAACTTATTTTTCATATAATTAGCATATTTCATGTAAGGAATCGATAGGCAAATTTAAATGGAAACTACTTTGATTTTTTTTTCATACAATTGATATATTTAATATATCCATATCCGTAGCCGCTATAATATTTTATTACCGTATATGTATCCATATCCTAAAAAAATGAAAATGTTATGGGTATCAGTATTCTAAAAAAAATAGACATATATCCATGTCCGTATACCTATCCACTAAAATGTAACTTGTATCAATATCATAAAAAACTAAAGACCGTATCTGTATCCATATCTATAACTGAAAAAATAAAAATCCATTTCCACGTCCATATCCGTTTCCTAAAAAAATACTCATCCTTGTCCATATATGTATCCGTAGAAAAAAAATAAAACTCATATCTATGTATGATATGTATCCTCTAGAAAATATAATCAGTATCCATATCTTAGGAAAAAATGAAAATTGCATCCATATCCATATCCATATTAGAAAAAATCCTATATCCATGTCCATATCCATATCCGGAAAAAATAAAAAAAACACATATCCATGTTCGTATCAATATCCACAAAAAATCACAATGGATATATTTTATTTTTAAATAGATATATTTAATATATATGTGTGTGTGTGTCCACAGGAATATCTTACAACCATATTTGTATCCTTATCCAAAGAAAATTGAACCATATCTATTTCCATATTCTTAAAAAAATCCCATATCTATGTCAGTATCCATATATGCATATATTGTAACTTATCCGACCTTTTGCATCCATATAGTTATATCCATGTCAGTTTCCATATATCCATGTCAAAAAAATCATATCCATTTCGGTGCCCAAACAAATTATCCAAAAAAAAAAACACATATCCATGTCGATAACAATATATTTGTAACAATAATATATTAATTAAAAAGTATTGAAGAAGAATACATTCATTAGCATTTCTAAGGAATGGAATCTCAATTCCTAGAGGGTACACAGGAATGACAATTCCCATGTATGAGGGAATCTGGTTTCCTTTATAATCGTTATTCCTGCCTTAATATGATCTAGCAAACGCATGAATGAAATCGATAGAGGAATGGTGATTCAATTCTCTCCTCTATTCCTGCATAACAAATGGGGCCTTGAGTCCAGTGTTCAGGAAATCAGCCGAGTATACCGCATACTCGGCCGCATACTTGGCCGCGGAAGCTCTGGCGCACCGAGTGGGAGTAGACCGGGCTTTAAGCGGGCCAAGCCGCATACTCGGCCGAGTATGCCGTATAGGCGGCTGGGTATGCGCCCGATTTTCTAATAGAATGTTTTTTTTTAAAAAATAACCAAAAACCCTGGACACTTATACTGTACCCCTAGAAACCGTACCCCTCGCATACCCTAACATATCGAAAACGCGATCCCTCGCATACCCCCAACGACGAGCCCTAACTTCGCCTCCGCCAAGACGTTGGCCCCGCTCCAGCCAAGCACCTCCAACCCCAATCCTCGCCGGTCGCCGCCTATCCTTTCCGCTGCAGCCGAGCACCTCCAACAGCTTGGCCCTGCAGTCGAGCGTTGGCCCTGCAGTCGAGCGTTGGCCCCGCAGTCGAGCACCGCCGCCAAGAGCTTGGCCCTGCAATCCTCGCCACCGCCAAGAGATTCGTGCAGGTTAGTGGAGTTTTGTAAACAGTAAATGAAATTGTTTACAAGTGGTTGTACAAGTTTTATGCACAATCAGGTGGTTTCTTGATACATAGATAAAAGATTATACATAGATATTTCGGCCATACATACATCAAGTTTTATGCACAATCAGGTGGTTTCTTGTACAAGTGGTTATAAACTGATTATACATAGATATTCTTGATGCATTGGTTTTAGAATTAGTTGCTTGGTTTGAGAGTTTATCGTTTAATTTATATAAAAGAGTGATTTGTTTTTCATATGTGATCATTATGGCAGCAATGACCTCTCAACCAAATCATGAAGTTGTTGGAGATGCATCATCGACCCGTCATGTCCCGTCGGGATCTAGTGATCCCGGTTGGAAATACGCATTCCTCACTTTAAAGACTGATCCAAATATAGTCACATGTGCACTTTGTGGCAAGATTGTAAAGGGTGGTATAAATAGAATGAAGCAACATCTAGCACATGTCAAAGGAAATGTAGCGTCCTGTCCAAAGGCTGACTTTGAAATAAGAAAGGAAATGAAGGAATACTTGGACAATACACAAAAAAAGAAGTACGATAAATCGAAGGATTTGCAAGAAATGAGGGATGAAGTTGCCAATGTATTCATGGGTTCAAGTGCAACTCCATATGAAAGAGAAGATAAAAGACAAAAAGTGTCAGAAGCATCTGAAGAATGCAAAATGCATCAAAGTTCAATCAAAGATGCATTTTGTAAGGAACAACGTGCACGGGTCAATAAGTATGTGGCCAAGTTCTTTTATGACTGTCAAATTTCATTCAATGTGGTCACCCACAAGTCCTTTATTCGTATGTGTGAGGCAATTGGTCAATATGGACCGGGATACAAGCCTCCCTCTTATTACGAGATCTCAGAGACATTGTTGAATGATGAAGTTGAGGAGACTAAGGAGTTCATAAGCAGTCATAAGCAATCTTGGAAGAAGGGTGGTTGTTCCATTATGACGGATGCTTGGACAGATATGCGGGGTAGGAGCATCATGAATTTTTGTGTGAATTCCGAGTCGGGCACATGTTTTTTAAAGTCTGTTGATTCATCATTTGAGTCTCACACTGCAGAGTATATTTTCAACTTGGTGGATGAAATTGTTCAAGAGGTTGGAGTTGATGATGTTGTTCAGGTCGTCACTGATAATGCATCGGCCAATTTAGCTGCTGGAAGGATACTTAGGACTAAGTATCCAAGGATTTTTTGTCTTCATGTGCAGCTCATTGCATAGACCTTATGTTGGAAGAATTTGGTAAAGAACCCAAGGTAAAAAATGCAATTACAAAGGCAAGATCTCTCACTACATTCATCTATAGCCATGCAAGGACCTTGAGCTTGATGAGGCAATTCACACAAAAGGGAGAAATTGTACGGCCAGGACAAACAAGGTTTGCTACCACATTTCTCACTCTACAGAGCGTGATGGACAAAAAGGAGAAGTTGAGATTGATGTTCTCGTCTGATGAATGGAGGCAATGCAAGTGGTCAAGGACAAAGAAAGGAGAAATGTCTTCATCTATTGTTTTCAGTGCTGCATTTTGGAACCAAGTGTCTATGACCTTGAAGATCTTCTCTCCCTTGGTTTATGTTTTGCGCATTGTTGATGGGGATCAAAGACCATCCATGGGATTCATATATGGTTCATTATTGGATGCTAGAAAGGAAATAATGTCAGTGTTCAAAGACAATGAAGCACAATACAAACCTTTTATCGATGGCATTGACTCAAAATCAAAGGGTAGGTTGGATAGCCCTCTTCATCTTGCTGCTTATTTTCTTAATCCATATTACTACTATAGAGATAGTAGTGTCATTGAAAGGGGGGGCTGTGTCGTGGAGGGCTTCATGCAATGCATGGAAATTTTTTATCCTGATTTGGAAATTCAAGATGTAATCACATCAAAGGAGCTGTTCTTGTACAAAAATGCACAAGGATCTTTTGGCAAGCCGTTAGCTGTGAAACAAAGATCGACACCCGACGACCAATTTAGGCCGGGTATTGTAATTATTTCATATTAATTAGCATCATCAATTTAGTTTTTTATAGTATAGCTTATTCATAAAATTTCTCATATGTAGATAATTGGTGGATGTTATATGGTGGAGAGTGTCCTCATCTAACGGCTATGGCAATGAGGATTTTGAAGTTGACATCCTCCTCTTCTGGATGTGAAAGGAATTGGAGCATTTTCTCATCGGTAATTCAAAGTCTATTGCTAATACTTGTCATTTATAAGTAGTGAATGTAATGATATATTGTTTGAATTGTAGATTCATACAAAGAAGAGGAATAAACTTGAAATCAAGAGGTTGAATGATTTGGTATTTGTTCAAGATTGAGAGAGCGTCAGATGACAAAAGGCAAGGATCCATTAGTTTCCAAGGATCGTAATAATGTAAGTGAGTGGATTGCAGAAGGAGAAGGAGAGGAAGAGGTATTTCCAGGATCAGGATTAACATGGAACCTTGTAGCTGAGGCAACTGGTGCAGAAGATCTTGTGCAACATAGACGAAGTCAAAGAATTGTTGATGCATCAAGGCCTACTACATTGGAAGATGATGATGAAGCCGATGAGTTTGCAACCGATGAAGAGAGTGACGATGACCCTATTCCTTAAGTTGAATTTGCAGATGAATGGCAATCAGAATGAAGCTTTTGGAAGCTTCATGTTTTTGGATGCTTTATTTTTTGACATCATTTTGAATGCCCTTATTTTGAGAACTTATTTGTATTTGTTGAAAACACTTGGAGGAAGACATGTTGTCCTATGCGCTTTCAATTGATGCTTTTGCTCATTTGCTCTAAATTACTTTTTATCACAATAGTTTTGTTCCTAGTACCTTCAATTCCTTATTATTATACTCAAGAGATATAATATTTAGAGGATATTAACATAATATTAAATATTTATTTATACTTTTAATAATAAAAAATACCAAACCGCATAAAACCGCATACTCCCCGCATACTCTCCCGCATACCGCATACTCTCTATTCAGTGACCCCTCCGACTGAATACCGCATACTCTCCCGCATACCGCATACTCTCTATTCAGTGACCCCTCCGACTGAATACCGCATACTCCCCGCAGAGGAGGTCGGTTGATGCACCGGTTAGAAGATGGGAGAATTGAGATATTGAGCCAGTTAAGAGAAGGCAAGGAAGACCCAAGAAGTGTCGGAATGAGGCTATCCGAAGAGTTCTTATTTATTTGGATTTAAGCCCGAGAATAACCCAAAATAAATCAGAATTGAGGCAAAAGATTTATGTAGCTGACATTAATTGTGTGAAAAGGCTTTGTTGTTGTAGTTGATGTAGTATTTGAGTTACTCTATGGAGGGGATCTAGTCTTTCTATCAACATTGACTTCATTTTCGAGCTGCCAAAAAGAGATGATGCTTTGAGGGTGGATGATTAGAAACCGAGTGCTTTCAAATGCCATACATATGGTGGCAGCAAAGCTGTTGGGGAACTGTCCTAGAGAGGTGATGGGAGTGTTCATTAGTCCCCCAACATGAGGCTTTTATTTCTGATAGATAAATGATGGATAATGGCGTGAGATGATGGATATTGGAAGAGAAGAGGTGTGATCGGAGATTCCTCTGCGGCTCTCTCCACAACATGTTTTTTTGGATTCGTGCATCACTTGATGAAAGATGTGTGACCATGACATCTTATGCGGTTCTGGTTATTGTCATCCAGAATGTGATATTTTTGTCCTTAACGAAGGGGTTAGACAGAATTACTTTTATTTTAATGACGAATACTTTATTGGTGATGGTGGAACAACATGTTTTGAATGCTAGGTTGCAAGCTTCTTGGCGCTTCTTGGCTCATGGGTTATTGATTCTGGTTTTGCAGTACACCTATAATGCTCTTTTCTTGATTGAGGGGAAAGCGATGAGGGTAGTATAAACAAGGGCAAGATTGTCTATGTGCCTTTTGGTATGGCAGAGCAAGAGGTAATGGATTATGGCCGTGTTTGTGTATGCCATGAAGGTCCTTGCTGCTTTCTTATTGAAGATTCCAATGATGGGTGATCGACCCAAGATTTTAAGTTACGGTGTTGTGCTAGAGAAGATGGAGCTAATATTGAGAATGTGGAAGGTGAGGTGCCTCTTGCGTCATGGGAGAAGTGTGCTTATGTATTGGTGCTTTCTGCATTCTCAAACGGTAGGGGATGTCCATGCAGTCATTGACGGTAGAAGTGTCACTGGTGCACTTGGCATTGTCCATGCAGTCATTGACGGAAGGGATATGGGTGTTCAGAAGCTTAGGGGGATAAATAGAGGCCTTTCTTTAAAATGGGTCATGATAATTTTTTGGGACAGAGAAGACTTACTGTGCAGGCTTCTTAAGGGCTTCCATAGGCTTTTCACTTTGATGGATATCTCAATGAGAAGTGCAAGATAGCGGCCAAAATTCTTAGAAGATATCTACTCAATTGGTTGGAATGTTCTATTTGCACCCTATTGTTGGTATCGGTTCCTATTTTTCCAACCTGGAGAGATGATTGGTTCACATAAGGGGCATTGTAAGATCTATTCTTGAATCTATTTGCTTAGGCTGCTAATCGGTGGCCCGATGGTATAGAGGGACCATAGGATCCGGGGAGATGGACACTTTCAATGGGAAAACCCACATGACTCTCTTGATGACCCCACCTGTTGTAGAGATATATTTATGTTACATTATCTATTTCATGTTTCTCGTACTGTTTCATAATTCCTTTTACTTATGAATGTCTTATGTAATTTACCCATAGGCTACTCTCCTATATAAGAGAGCCTAGGGTTAATGAAATAAATATCTTTTACGTTTTTCCCAACATGGTATCAGAGCAACGGTCCTAGACCAGAGCTCCGAAACCCTAACCCTAAGCCCCTCCCTCTCCACGCTTGCCATTGTCGCCCCTTGCTGCTGACCGAGCCCTCGGTCGTCGTCGCCTGTCACCTCCTCGTATGGGCTCTGCCATCCCCGCCTGAGCCTCCAATGCCTCGCCCGGACCCTTGCTGCCTAGTCGGGCTCCCGCAGCCCCTCTTGGGCTCCTGCAGCCTCGCCAGGGCACCTGCAACCACCGCCTGGGCCACCGCAGCCCCCGACTGGGTTCCCGTAGGGCTTCCGCCGCCTAGGCACCCCACAACCGCAGGGCGCCGCCGTCTGGGTCCTTGCGACGCTCGTTTCCACACGAGCTGACCCTCTTATTCTAAGACCGGCGTCACCGGGGTCCTTCGTATTTGATGAGATTGGTTGCATGAGTCTACACATGCAACCATATCTCTCTATGTTAGTGTAGACAAGCTCGTGTCGAGTCTTCATTCTGAGTCTTCTTGAGTTGTCATGTCAGAAAGCAAGGTCGAGGTTCCCTCCATAGGCGCATTCAGAGGTCCGTCGTCTATAGTAAAGACGGATGGGTCAAACTATGAACTGTGGACTATGCAGTTCATGAGTATGATCAGTGTTGTAAAAGTCACCTGACTGGTCCGACTAGTCTAGTCAATGGGGTGGCCGACTGAGTACCGACTAATTCCGACTAGGCACACTAGTCGGCCAATTTTTGCTTTTTTTTATGTTTTGCTTTTTTAAAAGCAAACTTATTAGGATATGCTTTATGTTGTATTTAAATTCAATTACTTCTTTTGTTTCATTATGATAGTATAAAAATATACAAAGTATATGTAAATATATGTATAAAAATGAGTTATATATTTAAAACAATAAAAAAATTCAACGTCGATTAAAGTCCGACTAAATCCGATTAGTCGCACGATTAAAGATTAATCCTTAGTCAGTGACCCAGCCGACCGAGTACTAACTACCGACTTTTGCAAGCTCGAGTATGATGAAGTCTACAGGTAAGAAACACATTCTTATTGATGAAGAACTGTTCGAGAAGATTGGAGTTAACGCCTCATGGGAGGCAGATGATGCTTATGCCAAGGTTTGGCTTTCAGGAACATCGGTATTGGAGATCGCCAATGATATACTTCATCAGCCCACATCCAAGGCGATGTGGAATATTCTTGCTGCCACTTATTCATAGGCGAAGAATGAGATGAGGATTCTACAGCTCCGGCAAGGTATCTTTACTATCAAGCAGAATGGACGTCCTCTTCACTCGCTATATACATCCTTGCGTGGGATGTTTAAGAAGCTCTATAGCTTCATGCCTTTGACACCCACCCCTGAGCAGCAGAAGACTTATCGGAATGCCACCATGGTTGGTGTGTTCCTGGCAGCCTTTGATCCTGAGTATGAGGCATCCCGTTCTCGGATTTTGGCATACTCTACCATTCCTCCAATGGAAGAAGCCTTTTGTAGGCTCAGTCGGATCACTGTTCCATCTTCCACTGCTAGTCAGACCTCTTTAGCGATGGCTGCCTCTCGAGGTCGAGGAGGCTCTTCTCAGTTTTGTGGATGAGGCCTCGAGGCAGAGGAGGTCGTGTTCGTCAGCCTTGCACCTTTTGCCATCATTCTGGACATACTGAAGACACATGCTACTCTAAGCATGGGTTTCCTGCCTCTACTTGTGTGGCTTAGCAGATTGAGCCTCCAGCTGCCTCATCTATGTATCAATGGTTTGATGATCTTGTAGCACGACTAAGGAGCATCATACCTCCAGCCAGTTCTGCCATCTTCCTCAGCCCCTAGGAATCATTCAGATGTAGCTGCTTCAGCCTCCTCCAGTACCTCAGGTAGTACTTATGCACTCACTAACAGTAGTGGACCTGATACTATAGAATGGATTATGGACTCCGATGGCACACATCATTTGTGTGGAGACAGGGGTCAACTTACAGCCTATAGACAGGTTCCTCCAGGACAAACTGTGGTTATTGCAGATGGGACCTATTCCCCAATTACTGGATAGGGGGAGATTAGCTTGACACCCTCTATGCATCTACAGAACGTGTTACATGCACCTAATTTCTTTATGAATTTGTTGCCCATTAGCCAGATTACGAAGGACTTACATTGTCGAGTAATTTTTGACCCATCCTCTATTGTTTTTCAAGACATCCTTATGGGCAAGATGATTGGGTGTGACCGTGAGCAGGGCGGTCTCTATCGCCTAGTTCGAACTCCCTATGTCAGAATCTCCTCCCTATCCGTTGGATTTGTCTCACCATTTATGTGGCATTTGCGTTTTGGTCATCTCCCGCTCCAGAAATTGTGTAGTATTTTGCCTCAGATCTCACCTCACACGTCTATGTGAGGCATGTCAGTTGGAAAGCACCATCACTCTGCCTTCCCCAGCAGTAGCTCCATTTTTGAGTTGTTTCATATAGATATTTGGGGTCCCAGTCGTGTTCCTGATCACCCGGGACACATATTTTATCTTGTTGTTGTTGATGATTTCTCTCGTCTATCTTGGGTCTTTTTATTAAAGAATAAATCAGAAGCTGGAGTTGTTATTAAAAATTTCTTAACCGAAGTACAAAATGTCTTTTCCGCTTCTGTGAAAATTGTGAGAATTGATAATTGTTGAGATAATTATATCTCTGAGTACCTATTTTATATTTTACGTTTTCTTTATGTATCTCTCATGTAATTAACCCTTGGCTTTTCTCCTATATAATAGAGCCATGGGATCCCTTCAATAACATGTCTCATTTTTATCCCAACATGGTATCAGAGCAACGGTCCTAGACCGGGGTTCTCGTACCTTAACCCTAATCCTAACCCTAACCCTTCACCCACCAGCCCCTTCTCTCTTTCTCTCTCTCAGTGCGTCGCCGCACCTTCGGGCCCAGCGCCGCCTCTCTCCCAGCGCCGTTCCCAGCACTCCAGCGGGCCCTCTGGCGCCTTTTCGCGCCGCCTTCCAAGCCCTGGCGGTGCTGTCCACGTCACAGCAACGTTGCCCCGCCCCTCCTTGGGTGCCGCTACCCTTCCCACAGGGGCTCCAGCGCCCGCGTAAGGCCCCAAGGCCCTTGTAAGTGCCCAGCGGCTCTCTTTCCAGCCATATCAAGGTCTGGACTGATTCTGAATACGCGATATAGTCTGATTTATCACGTGATTTTGAGGCCCTAGACCGCGAACAAAGCATTAGGGATGAGTATATGAGTCTGCAGATACAACTCATCCCCACTATGATGCTGTAGACAAGACTATTATTGAGTTGTTCCCCTCTTGTTCCGTGACTTGGCCTATTGAAGAATGCCAGAAATTAAGGATGACGTATTCTCCTGTTCCGGAGCCTTCAAGGACTCGGCACCTATCGTGAAGATGGACGGGACCAACTACGAGTTATGGTTCATGCAGTTCCGTACCCTAATGCAATGCCACAACAAGGAGCATATTCTGACAGACTCGGAGCCGGCGGACAAGACTGGGGCAAATGCATTATGGAAGCAAGATGATGCCTATGCTCGTATCTGACTCTCTGGGACGCTTAGCATAGAGATTGCTAATGATATTGTCAATCAACCAACTGCAAAGGCCTTGTGGGATATATTGGCTGCTACTTATGGTCAGGCAAAGAATGAAAGCAAGATCCTCCAACTCCAGTTTGATATTTTCTCGACCAAACAGAATGGTCGACCTCTCCATGCCCACTTCGCGCATCTGAGAGGCATGTTTGAATGACTCCACAGTTTCATGCCTACTACTACCAGCGTGGAATAACAACAAGCGTATCGGAATGCCACTATGACTGGAGTTTTCTTATCTTTCCTTCACTCAGAGTACGATGCTGCTCTAACTGGTGAGAACATACCACTAATTGAGGAAGTCTACAAATGTCTGAGTAGGATTACTACCACACCTACTACTACGCCACAGACGATGTCTTCGGCTATGGCCGTCTCTCGAGGCCGAGGAGGCTCGTCCCAGTTCCGTGGCCGTGCCCTCATTGTCGGGGTGGAGGACGTCAGCGAGGTCCATATTCCTATTGCCATCGTCCTGGACACTCGGAGGATACATGCTTTCATAAGCATGGATATCCAGCGTCTGCACGCATTGCTGAGCAGACACTCTTCACCAGCTCCTACTACAGATGCACATTTTAATGATCTAGTCTCGAAACTTCGAGAAATGGTGACCACCCCTGCGCCTCAGACTGCAGGCCCATCAGATGCAGCGGCCACTGCCAGAGCACTGTCTACTTCCTCAGGTATTCAATATGCGTTTACCAGTAATAGCATGACTGATAAAACAGATTGGATAATGGATTCTGGAGCGTCCCATCATATGTGTGGTGATCGGACACAGTTTACATCTTACAGATCTATTCCTCCTGGACGATCCGTGATCATTGCCAATGGAGTTCGCCTGCCCATTTTTGGTCAGGGGAGATTGTTTTAGCACCTTCTATATATCTTCAGAACGTCTTGCATGCTCCAGATTTTCAAATGAATCTTTTGTCTATCAGTCAAATTACAAAAGATTTACATTGGTCGTGCCATCTTTGACCCCTCTTCTCTTATGTTTCAGGACATACTAACTGACAGGATGATTATTCATGGCTATGAGCACAGAGGATTGTACAAGCTTGTTGTTCCATCTTGTGCCGGTGTAGCCTCTATTCCATCTGGCCATGTGTCTCCTGTCACGTGGCATCTTCGTTTTGGTCACCTGCCTCTTCAAAAGATGATAAGGATTCTTCCACAAATATCTCCTCGTACTACATTGGACTGTGAAGCTTGTCAACTTGGGAAACATCATCGCTCCTCTTTTCCGAGTCGTCCGAGTCGTACTAGTCGACGGTCTTTTGAGTTGTTTCATTTTGACATTTGAGGTCCCAGTCGCGTTCCTGACCATCAGGGGCATCGGTTTTATATGGTTAATGTGGATGATTATTCTAGACTCTCTTGGGTTTTTCTGTTAAAACATAAGTATGAAGCAGGTTCTATGATTAAGACCTTTCTTATTGAAGTGAACAATATTTTCTCTGCCAGACTTCAAAAAAAAATATTTTCTCTGCCAACGTCAAATTCATTCGTACTGATAATGCTTTGGAATTCTTCATTACGCTTAGCAGAAATTTCTCAAATCTCTAGGTATTGTTCATCAGACATCCTGCAATTATACGTCACAAGCAAAATGGTGTGGTAGAACGTAAACATTGACACCTTCTTGACGTCACAAGAACATTGTTGATTCACAGTCATACTCCACGTTCATTCTGGGGAGATGCGGTTCTCACTGCTTGTCACCTGGTGAATCGTATGCCTTCCACTATTATTGGCGAGAAGATCCCCTTTCAGATTGCATTTCTCGAGAAAGAACTTTTCTCTCTTCCTCCCAGGGTATTCGAATCAGTTGCTTTTGTTCATGATTTTACTCCAGGTCGAGACAAGCTCTCTACAAGAGCTGTCAAATGTGTTTTTGCTGGCTATTCATGTACCCAAAAGGGATATAGATGTTTTGACCCTATCGGAAGGAAATACTACGTGAGTGCTGATGTTACATTTTTTGAATCTATTATGTATTTCTCTCCTACAGGTGACAAGTTATCCCATGCTGGCTCTAGAGAGGATGTGGTGGTTCCCCCACCTCCATCTTCTCCTTCCCATACTACTTCTGATGTTCCTCGGTCATCTCCACCTCCACCTCCTACCACCAAGTCCACGTTTTTACCCATATTTATTCTCGCAGGTCTTCTACTCGCTCCTCTGCTCATGCGCCGTCGACATCATCCACCATGCCTCAGGTATGTCATGAACATATTGTTTGTACTGATGGCACTGGCAATTTACATGATATACATGATGAGTTGGTTCCAGAGGATGATGAGGCTAATGATCCGGAGATACCCATTGCTCTACAGAAACCTCGTCGCAAATGTGCCACATATCCTCTTGATGTGCATGTATCCTTGGATTACTTTCAGCAGATTACATGAAGTTTGTGGTGGGATTATCGGCAGTTAATATCCCACGAACTTATCAAGAGGCACTTCAGGACAGCAGGTGGCGCCTTGCAATGGAAGAAGAAATGGCGGCTCTACAATCACGTGGGACCTGGACCATCGTTTCTGCTCTTCCAGGCACCTCCGTTGTTAGCTGCAAATGGATTTTTACGGTTAAGCAGAGGACAGATGGCAGAATAGACCACTACAAGGCAAGACTCGTGGCTCGGGGCTTTACTCAAACCTATGGTGTGGACTACATGACACCTTCTCTCCAGTAGCAAGACACTCGACACTACGCATTCTTCTCTCTGTTGCTGTTTCGCGGGACTCGCCTTTATACCAGCTTGATGTGAAGAATGCATTCCTCTATGGGATCTACATGAAGAATTATACATGCAACAGCCACCAAGATTTGCTACTGAGGGGGAGTCCCAGAAGGTGTGTTGACTTCATAAGGCGATTTATGATCTGAAGCAGAGTCCAAGAGCTTGGTAATAAAAATTATTAGAGCTGATAGAGCAACAAGGGTTTGTTCGGTCTACTGCAGACCACTCGCTGTTGTCCAAAGGACACAAAGAGGTACTGTGGCGATTCTTATTTATGTGGATGATATTGTTATTACAGGAGATGATGAGCAGGGCATTCATACTGCCAAGGAGTTTCTTGATCAACAGTTCGTGACTAAGGATCTTGGCAAGCTTCGTTACTTCTTTGGGCTGGAATTCACCAGGAACCAGCGTGGCCTGGTAATGACTTAGAGGAAGTTTGTTATGGACCTTCTCTCTGAGACAGGTATGACAAGGTGTAAACCTGCTACCACACTGATGGATGCAAGTATGAGGCTATATGATGAGGACACGGAGGAAGTCGATAGGAGAAGATACATGGAGCTTGTTGGGAAGCTCTTATATGTTACCATCACTAGGCCATATATTGCTTTTGCAATAAGCAAAGTTAGTCAGTTCATGGAGCAACCTAGGAAGGTGCATGTGGATGTCGTTCATATGATCTTGAGATATTTGAAGGCTTCACCTGGTTCATGCCTCATATTTAGTAGGGATCCATCTCTTGATGTGACAGCATGTGCAGATGCAGATTATGCAGGATGTCCCAAAGATAGAAAGTTACTTCTGGCTTTGCTATTTTTGTTGGCAGGTCACTGGTCTTATGGAAAAGCAAGAAGCAGACTGTGGTGGCTAGATCTAGTGCGGAATCTGAATACAGGGCCATGGCACAAGGGTGTGCGGAGATGATGTGGGTCAGATCAGTATTAACCGACCTTACTGTTGAGGTTTCTCTTCCCATGAAACTTCTATGTGATAATCAAGCATCTTTGTTTATTGCCAATAACCCTGCTTTTCATGAACGGACAAAGCATATCGAAGTGGACTGTCATTACACTAGAGACATGATCCAGAAAGGGCTTATATCCACCTGTCATGTTTCCACAGGAGATCAGACGGCAGACATCTTCATCAAAGCCTTAGCTAGAGGTCCGTTTGAGATGATGTTCCAAGCTGAGCATTATTGATATTTATGCTCCAGCTTGAGGGGGAGTGTTGAGATAATTATATCCCTGAGTACATATTTTATATTTCACGTTTTCTTTACGTATCTCTCATGTAATTAACCATTGGCTTTTCTCCTATATAAGAGAGCCATGAGATCCCTTCAATGTCTCATTTTTATCCCAACTATATGCCTTGGAATTTTGTAGAAGTATGGAAAGTTTTAGGTGAGCGTGGTTTGACTTGGCTTACGAATCTATTCAATGTTATTTGGCGAAGCAAGAAAATGCCTGAAGATTGGAGGAGTATCGTGGTGCCTCTTTATAAGAACAAAGGAGACATTCAACATTGTTCAAATTACAGAGGTATCAAGCTGATGAGTCACACTATGAAAATTTGGGAACGTGTGATCGAAAGAAGGTTGAGGCAAGTTTCCTAAGTAAAAGAAAACCAATTCGGATTCATGCCAGGTCGCTCAACTATTGAAGCCATTCATTTGCTGAGGAGAACAATGGAGATTTATAGAGCTAAAAGGAACAATCTCCATATGATCTTTATTGATTTGGAGAAGGCTTATGATTCCGTCCCGCGAGAGATACTGTGGAGAGTTTTGGAGGAGAGACAAGTACCCATCCTATACATTAATCTCTTTAAGGATATGTATGATAGGGCTTTATCTTGTGTAAGGACCCCGACGGGGAAGACTGACTATTTTGATATCAACATTGGTTTACATCAAGGTTCAGCTTTGAGTCCATTTCTTTTTACTTTGATTATGGACGAGTTGACAAGTCACATTCAGGATGAGTTACCTTAGTGTATGTTATTTGCTGATGATATTGTGTTTATTGATGAGACTAGAGATGGAGTAAATGAGAAGCTTGAGGTTTGGAGACATGCATTGGAGACTAAAGGTTTTCGTATAAGTAGGGCTAAGACGGAATATATGGAATGCACCTTTGATGGAAGCAATGGTGAAGGAATCGAGGTGAAGATTGGTGACGATAACATCAGAAGAGAGATTCTTTTAGATATCTGGGATCTATTTTGCAAAATGATAGGGAAATTGATGGAGATGTTACTAATAGAATAAATGCAGGCTGGCTAAAGTGGAGAGGAGCTTCCGCTGTTCTCTGTGATAAGAAAATTCCTTTAAAAATTAAAGGAAAGTTTTACAAAGCAGCCGTGAGACCTGCTATGCTTTATGGATCTGAATGTTGGCCTGTGAACCATAGACATGTGCAGAGAATGGCTGTAGCAGAAATGAAAATGCTAAGATGGATGTGTGGACATACACGTAAAGATCGGATTCGAAATGATGCAATCAGAAAGAAAGTTGGTGTAGCTTCGATCGAGGATAAAATGCGAGAAAACCGCTTAAGATAGTTTGGTCATTTGCAAAGAAGGTCAGCTGATGCACCAGTTAGGAGATGCGAGTGTTGGGATGTTGAGCCGGCTAAGAGAGGGCGAGGACGGCCCAAGAAGTGTTGGAAAGAGACTATACGAAGGGATCTTAGTTTTTTGGATATAAGCCCGAGATTGACCCAAGATAGATCTGAATGGAGGCGAAGAATCCATGTGGCCGACCCTACTTAATTGTGGGAAAAGGCTTTGTTGTTGTTGTTGTTGAATATGCCTTGGAATTTTGTATTAATGCTCTCTCCAATTATTTTTCAACCTAGGGAATTATTCATCAAACATCACGTGCCTATATGTCCCAACAAAATGGCGTTGCAGAAAGGAAATATTGCCATTTGCTTGATGTCACTAGGACGCTTCTCATTTGGCGTCATGCTCCTCATTCTTTTTGGGGCGATGATGTTCTAATGGTGTGTTATATTATTAATCGCTGCCCTCGTCAGTCTTGAATGAGAAAATTCCTTTCCTCTCTTGCCTTTCCTGAAAAGGAATTGTTCTCACTCACTCTGCGTGTGTTTGACTCAGTCGCATCGTCCACCAGTTGTCTCCAGGTATTGACAAGCTCTCTCATAAGGTTGTCAAGTGTGTTTTTGTTGGATACTCCAGGACACAGAAAGGTTACAGGTGTTATGATCCACTGCGCATGAA
Source organism: Ottelia alismoides (assembly GCA_037367405.1). Lineage (NCBI taxonomy): Eukaryota > Viridiplantae > Streptophyta > Magnoliopsida > Alismatales > Hydrocharitaceae > Ottelia > Ottelia alismoides. The sequence goes on from JAZKJV010001282.1 coordinate 698,833, forward strand.
GTATTACGTTAGTGCCGATGTCACCTTTTTTGAGTCTGTGATGTACTTTTCTCCTACAGGTGATCGGTTGGCGTATTCAGATAGTGATGATCACATATACACGCCACCACCACCACCATTACCTCCCACACCTCCACCACCACCACTTCCTTTACACCCCCATCACCACTACCTACGCCACCTCCACTTACTATAACGGTCTCAGTTCTACCATTGCCACACCACTATACCCGTCGGCCTGCCTCTGCTCATGCTCATCGCTCTCATTTAGCATGCATGAGGTATGTTCTGATAACAACATTTCTAATGATGAGTCTGTTGAGAAGAGGAATAAATGGGATGTTTATTCCATTTAGCTAGGGTCTCTTATATAGAGAGAAAACTCTAGAGAGTACAAGGGTTAAAAAACTGAAGGTGGTGTTTGGTTGGTGGGTTATCCAAGGGTGGATAACCCGATTTTGTGGTTGTGTGTTTGGTTGGTGGGTTAAGGGTTAGGAGGGTTGTGTGATGTGATTGTATTGGAATTTGAAAAAGTTGGTAGTTATTATGGTATGATTGTATTGAAATTTGAAAAAGTGAGTGGGTGTTGTGATGTGATTGTATTGAAGTTTGGAATAGTGAGTAGAAGTTGAGTATTTTATGATTTTTAGATGATATGATGGTATAATATATAATTTTTGATGGGAAGAGAGTGGGCCCCATTAGTGGGTTAAAAGGGGGTTTTGGGGGGTTACCCACCCAAAGTGGGGGTAACCCCCAACCGAACATGGCCGAAGGGTCACGGGGGGTTATGGAACTCGAAGGGTCACAGAGGGTTACAGAACTCGAAGGGTCATGGGGGGTTACGGAACCCGAAGGGTTATAAACATATATAATAACTCTAACACTCCCCCTCAAGCTAGAGCTGAGAATGCTGCAGCTTGTAACAAAAATAAAAAGTATACATCACATCTTCACAAGATGCATCATAAGAACATATGCCCGATGTTGGTAGAAGACCTCGCTCGAGGACGAGTCTGCATCTTTCAGGTCACCGGAACATATTTCTGCCATGCTTGTAGAGTCATTGCGATATCAGGTCACCGAAACGTATATCTGTCATGCCTGCAGGTCATCGGAACATATCTCTGTCGTGCCTGGAGAAGAATCATTGTACAAGAAGTCCAACGCAGAGTAGTAGGTCGAATCGTAAAAAAAGAAGTATACGCCCTGACGAAGAAGTCAATGCTCGATGAAGACGAATAATCTGAGTAGTAGTCTGAAGTGTTGGTATGTCAGTCGTGGTAGGGTAGCAGACATCCTGAAGAATCATCTCTGACTCTTCCTTTCTTCCATACTTGATAAAATAAAGAGTATGTAACATCAAGTTGGGAGAAACAAGTCGTGGTGAAGCAGGGGTTGTAGGAAGGGGGGCTCCAGGTGGTGCCGATGATGCAGGGAGGTGTGGCTGGAGTTGCCAGAGCCTTGGGCAACACTTTAGGTGCCGTTGGAGGTGGCAATTGGTGTTGCTAGGACTCGGACTGCCTTGCGCGAGACCATCGAATTCATGAGCCACGCAGGAGGTCCAACCCTCTCTCCTTGTCAGCGGAGAGAGGGCTGGTGGTGGCCGCAGATTTAGGGTATTAGGCTTCGGTCTAGGATCGTCTCTCTGATACCATGTTGAGAAGAGGAACAAATGAGATGATTATTCCATAGAGGTAGGATCTCTTATATAGAGAGAAAACCCTAGAGAGTACAAGGGTTACTGAACCTGAAGGGTCACGGGGGGTTACGGAACCCGAAGGGTCATGGGGGGTTACGGAACCCGAAGGATTATAAACATATATAATAACTCTAACAAGTTCTAATGGTCTACCTCAGCAGGATTCTTTACAGGGGACAAATGTAGAGGCTGCAGATTTGGACCTACCTATTGCGCTTCGGAAGCAGAAGCGTAGCTGTGCATCATATCCTATAGCATCCATGGTCTCCTTTGATCGCTTGACTGGCGATTTCAGGAATTTTGCAGCTGCATTATTAGTCGTGGCCATTCCACAGAATTATCAAGAGGCTCTGAAGGACAATCGATGGCATTTGGCTATGGAAGAAGAGATAGTTGTTCTTTAGTCGAGAGGCATGTGGAGCCTCGTCCCAGTTCCTACTGGAGTGTCTACAATGAGCTGTAAATGGGTGTTTATAGCCATGGAAGGCCGTATCCCGATATATCGGCGATATATTAGCGATATATCGGCATCGGCAGGTCACCGATATATCGCCGATATGTCTGATATCGGGTATCGACAGGCAAAAAAGGCGAGCTGAATCCCGATGTCGGCGATATGGCGTCGATATATCGCCGATATATCGGCGATATATCGGTATCGACATGGTACCGATATCGATACCGATATCGATATGTCCTTCCATGTTTATAGCTAAGCAAAATGCAGATGGTAGCATCGACAGATAGAGGGCACGCCTGATTGCATGAGGGTTTACTCAGACATACATGGTGGATTATCTTGACACATTCTTACCAGTTGCTTGTCATTCCACCTTACGAATTCTTCTCTTTGTTGCCATGATTCGAGATTGGCCGTTGTTTCAGTTAGATGTCAAAAATGCATTTCTGTATGGTGATCTTAAAGAGGAAATCTACATGCAACAACCACCTGGATTTACTGTTGAGGGGGAGTGTTCACAAGTGTGTAGACTTCATAAGGCGATTTATGGCCTTAAGCAGAGCTCTAGAGCTTGGTTCCAGAAGCTTTCATGTTATGTACCTGTTCGTAATTTCTTAGTGTTCTGTGGACTACTATGTATTTTACCCGTGAGGTCTCTCCCTATATAAGAGAGCCTAGGGTTCCCTTGAATAATAGATCACTCATTTTTCACAACATGGTATCAGAGCCCAGGCCCCAGGGCTCTCCTACCCCCCCCCCCCCCGCCTCCTCTCGGCTCCGCCTACCGCTGCCGCCTCTCCGGCCCACGCCCCCGCCTCCCGTCGGTACAGGCCCCCGGTCTCCCGCCTCCTACCCCCAGTCCCAGCACCCGGCCCCAAGCCCCGGCACCCGTCCCCAGCCTCCCCGCCTCCCGTGCCGGTCCCGGCCTCTGCTCAACAGCGCCTGTTCCGACCCCTCGCTCCTTGCGCCGGTCCCACCTCGCCGGCTTCACCTTAGCTGGCGCCCGCCCTCTCCTGTGCCCTCAGCCGTAGCTGCCTCCTTCGTCGTATCTATGGATTTGGGTGTGTAATGTCTACATACACACTCAAATCCTATGCAATTCGTGTAGACACATGTCTCTTTGTCTACAAACCCTAGTACTTCATCTCCGGCGTTATGTCAGACTCCAAGGTTGATATGCCCTCCATAGGCGCGTTCAAAGGTCCCGCGCCGATAGTGAAGATGGATGGGACGAATTATGAGCTCTGGACGATGCAATTCATGAGCCTCATGAAGTCAAACGGTAAGAAGCATATTCTTACCGAGGAAGAGCCGGCAGAGAAGACAGGGATATATGCCTCGTGGGAGGATGATGATTCGTATGCCAAGGTTTGGCTGTCAGGCACACTGTCGATGGAGATTGCCAATGATGTCCTCCATCAACCTACTGCCAAGGCAATGTGGGATATTCTAGCTGCAACGTATTCCCAAGTGCGGAATGAGACCAAGATGTTTCAGCTCCATCATGATATATTCACGATGAACCAGAACGGCATGCCTCTTCACTCCTTGTACACGTCCCTGAGAGGGATGTTGAGAAGTTATATAGTACCATTCCACTCACAGCGACTCCTGAGGCAGCAGAAGACATTTCGGAATGCCACCATAGTGGGCGTTCTACTTGCAGCCCTAGATCTTGAGTACGAGGCCGCCCGCTCTCAGATTTTGGCCGATGCAGTTTTTCCTCCAATGGAGGATGTTTACCGGAGGCTCAGTCGCATATCAATTTCTTCCAGCTCATCTAATCCACCCCCATCGGCGATGGCAGTATCGTGTGGGAGAAGTGGTCAGTTTTCTGGTCGTGGACGTGGACCCCGTGGTAGGGGTGGTCGCTTTCGTCAGCCATGTTCGTATTGTCACCGCACAGGCCACTCGAAGGATACATGCTACTCTAAGCATGGGTTCCCAGCATCGGCGCGAGTAGCCGAGCATGCTCTGCCCCAGTCAGCATCTAATGCAGACAACCGTTTCGAGGAGTTTGTGGTACGTCTACGTGATATTATGCCACAATCATCTACTGATTCTTCTGGTGGATCTTCAGATGTTACTGCCACAGCTTCTGCCAGCTCCTCTGCTACTGCTAGTACCTCATGTAGTGCTACTGCATTTACATCTTGTCATTATATATCTGGTTGGATTATAGATTCTGGTGCCACACATCATCTCTGTCGAGATCGAGAGAGACTTGAGTCCTACAGGGACATTCCCCATGGCCGTTCAGTACAGATCGCAGATGGTACTCATTCCCCATTGTTGGACGGGGAGAGGTCTTCCTATCTCCTTCTATGCGTCTACAGAATGTTCTACATGCTCCTGAGTTCTTCATGAATCTGTTGTCTATTAGTCAGATTACGAAGGATTTGCATTGTCGTGCTATATTTGACCCCTCTTCTCTTATTTTTCAGGACATACTAACGGGCAGGGTGATTGGTTGTGGCTCTGAGCAGAATGGTCTGTATCGGCTGGTCCGGAATTCTTATGCTGGCGTCTCTTCTCATTCCGTCGGACTAGTATCTCCGTACATCTGGCATCTTCGCTTTGGTCATCTCCCGCTCCAGAAAATGCGACATCTTCTGCCTCATATCTCTCCCAGTTCTTCCTTTCGCTGGGAAGTGTGTCAGTTGGGAAAGCATCATCGGTCTAGCTTTCCTAGTCGTCAGAGTCGGAGCAGTAGTTCCCCGTTCGAGTTGTTTCACATTGATATCTGGGTCCAAGTCGTGTACCCGATCATCAGGGACATATTCTATCTAGTAGTAGTGGATGATTGGTCTCGTGTTTCTTGGGTCTTTCTTATAAAGAATAAATCTGAAGCAGGAGATGTGATTAAAAACTTTGATTAATGAAGTGCAGAATGTGTTTTCCCTTTATCGTCAAATATGTTCGTACAGATAATGCTCTAGAATTCTGCACACGGTCTCTCTTTCAGTTTCTTTCGTCGAAGGGCATTATTCACCAAACTACTTGTGCTTACACATCTCAGCAGAATGGCGTGGCAGAAAGAAAGCACCGTCACCTTCTTGACATTACTCGAACTCTCCTTATTCAGAGTTATGCTCCTATCTCTTTCTGGGGGGATGCTGTTCTTACAGCTTGCTACCTGGTCAATCGTATGTCATCTTCTGTCCTTGGTGAGAAAATTCCTCTTTCTATCATTTTTCCTGATGAGGAATTATTCTCACGTACTCCGCGTGTCTTTGGTACTGTTGCATTTGTTCATCTCCTGACTCCCGGACTTGACAAACTCTCTCCTAAAGTTGTCAAGTGTGTCTTTGTCGGTTACTCTCGGACTCAGAAGGGCTATCGTTGTTATGACCCCATAAACAAGAAATACTTTGTCAGTGCTGATGTCACGTTCTTTGAGTCCGTTATGTATTTTTCCCCTGCAGGTGACAGGCTGGTACCATTCGCTACAAATGATGATGTCTATGTCCCTCCGCCTCCTAGTTGGAGTTCACTTGAGTCTACTCCTGCTCTATTACTACGTCATCTTCACCACCACCACCTCGACCTCCACAACCTCCTATTCCACCTTTACCAAAATTCTATACGCGTCGGTCAAGTCCTGCTCAGGCTACACGTCAGACATCCATCACGCCTCAGGTATGTTCAGATGGCATTATACTGACGGGTCAGATATGGTACATGTGCAGGATTCTTCATTGCAAGAGGAGACTACACCATCCAGTACAATGGACGATGACCTTGATATTCCTATTGCTATCCGGAAGCAAAAGCGGACGTGTGCATCTTATCCCTTTGCTTCACATGTTCTTTTCATCGCCTCACAGGCGACTTTCAGAGATTTGCTGCAGCTTTGTCTTCCGTGGACATACCACGGACCTATCAGGAAGCTATGAAGATTGATTGCTGGCGAATGACTATGGAAGACGAGATGCGTGCCTTACAGTCTCGTGGCACTTGGACCTTGTTTATTGCTCCTCCTGATGCATCCATTATTAGCTGTAAATGGGTATTCACAGTTAAATACCACGTTGATGGCAGTCTAGATCGGTACAAGGCACGGCTGGTTGCACGAGGTTTCACACAAACCTATGGCGTGGACTATATAGATACATTTTCTCCGGTGGCTCGTCATTCTACTCTTTGCATTCTCTTATCCGTTGCTGTGGTACGTGACTGGACTATATCTCAACTGGATGTCAAGAATGTCTTCTTGTATGAAGATCTGCAGGAGGAAGTCTACATGCAGCAGCCACCAGGGTTCACTGCTGAGGGGGAGAAGCATATGGTGTGTAGACTTCACAAGGCAATTTATGGCCTCAAACAGAGCCCAAGAGCGTGGTTCCAGAAGCTTTCCCATCTGATTGAACGACAGGGATTCAAGAGGTCGAATGCAGACCACTTGTTTATTCAGAAGTCTTCTGTAGGTACGGTTGTCATCATGGTCTATGTTGATGATATTCTGGTTACAGGAGATGATGTTAAGGGAATAGAGAGGGCAAAGGCATTTCTAGGCCATCAGTTCGTCACGAAGGATCTTGGAACCCTAAGATACTTTCTGGGGTTGGAATTTGCCAGGAATGCACAGGGTCTGGTGATGACCCAACGGAAGCACATTATAGAATTTTTGACTGAAACATGCATGGTTGGATGCAGACCATCGAGTATTCCCATGGATCCAAGTATGAAGTTGTATGATGATGACACTGCTAAGTGGACAAGAGGAGATATAGAGAAATGGTGGGTAAGCTCCTTTATATTACCATAACTCGACCCGATATTGCCTTTGCAGTAAGCCGGTGAGTCAATTTATGGAGCAGCCAAGACAAGTTCATATGGATGCCATATACATGATACTGAGGTATCTGAAGTCTTCTCCAGGTTCAGGGTTGCTATTTCGAAAGGGCACAGATTTATCTATTTCAGCATGTGCAGATACCGATTATGCAGGATGCCCTAAGGATCGAAAGTCGACCTCAGGGTTTGCCGTTTTTGTTGGGAGCTCTCTGGTTTCTTGGAAAAGCAAGAAACAAACTGTTGTGGCAAGGTCCAGTGCTGAATCTGAATATAGGGCCATGGCGCAAGCAAGCACGGAGATGATGTGGGTTCGATCTGTGCTAGAGGATTTACATGTAGCAGTACCTTTACCCATGCGGCTTCAGTGTGACAATCAGGCAGCATTGTTTATTGCCAACAATCCAGCATTCCATGAAAGAACAAAGAATATTGAAGTTGACTGCCACTACACTAGAGACTTGATCCAGAGAGGATTGATATCTACAGCTCACGTGAGCTTAGGGGATCAGACTGCTGACGTACTCACCAAGCCGTTGCTCAGAGGACCCTTCCAGAGATGTTCTTCCAAGTTGAGCATGATAGACATCTATGCTGCACCTTGAGGGGGAGTGTAGAGATCGATATTATTATATCTTATGTACATGTTCGTAATTTCTTAGTGTTCTCTAGACTACTATGTATTTTACCCGTGAGGTCTCTCCCTATATAAGAGAGCCTAGGGTTCCCTTGAATATTTTTTACAACAATGATGATACTGATGAGGTTGATAGGAGGAGATACATAGAGCTGGTAGGAAAGCTCCTTTATGTTACCATTACCAGATCGATATTTCTTTTGCTTTTAGTCGGGTGAGCCAGTTCATGTAGCAACCACGTCAGGTCCATATGGATGCTATACAGATGATACTCAGATATCTTAAATCATCTCCAGGTGCAGGTCTACTGTTTAGAAAAGGCAAGGAGGTCACCATCTCAGCATGCGTAGATGCAGATTATGCAGGGTGTCCAAAGGATAGGAAGTCCACTACTGGATTTGTTGTATATGTTGGAGATTCTCTTGTCTCATGGAGGAACAAGAAGCAAACTGTTGTAGCCAGATCTAGTGCTGAGTCTGAATGTAGGGCTATGGCCCAGGTTAGTACAGAAATGATGTGGGTTCGAGATGTTCTTACATATCTATATATAGAGGTTTCCCTTCCTATGGTACTGGAATGTGACAATCAGACTGTTATATTTATTGTAAATAATCTAGCATGGAACGCACCAAGCACATCGAGGTTGATTGCCACTATATACGAGATATGATTCAGAAGGTTTTATTTCCACAACTATTGTCAGCTCAGGGGATCAGATTGCAGATATCTTCACCAAAGCCTTACTCAGAGGACCTTTTCAGAAGCGCTCATCCAAGTTGAGCATGATCGACATCGATGCTCATCTTGAGGGGAAGTGTAGACATATATTTATGTTACGTTATTTATTTCTTGTTTCCCGTATTGTTTCTTAATTCCCTTTACTCATAAGTGTCTTATGTAATTTACCCATAGGCTACTCTCCTATATAAGAGAGCCTAGAGCCTAGGATTCATGGACTATATATCTTTTACGTTTTTCCTAACATCTGCTAGGGTCAATATTCTAACTAGAGTTTGCAGATTGCTGTGAGAGAACAAGGCTGCTCTGAGTTGAAAATTTTTGCGTGGTTGTGTAGTTCACAAATAATTATGAAGGTTTACAGGACAAGGTTGTTGCACTTGCATATGACAGATGTAACTTGCTCGATTTGTTAGGAAGACTCTGAAGATGCACATCATCTGTTCTCTTTTGAGTTCGCCATGACGGTCTAGAGAAGTGTGCAAATTGATTGGGTAGATTCAGCTTGTTTTGGGAAAATCTGGAACTCAAAGTGCCCATTTGGTTATTTGTTTATCCGAGGGTAAATCAGTTAACCATAATCTAACCCATGGTTGGGTCTGGTTGGGAACATCTTCCATTGCATTCTTGTATAATGGGGTCACCCAGACCCAAACATGGGTTAGATTTGGGTAACCGGTTTACCCTCGAGTTTACCCGTAACCAAACATGCCCTATATTTTTGGGTTCGAATTGATGGTGTGCATCCTACATTATCTTTACTGCATTATCTTTACTGCTTGATGTTTGATTTGGTCCTCATGGTAGAACTGACTTGATGTTGCTTAAAACTAAACAAAATAAATGGTGTAGATATAATTTGTTAAATTTAATATAGGTACAAATTTAGTGTTAAGATAATTGTTGAAGGGAATAAGCAAGATGATTTCCATTAACCCTAGAGCTCTCTTATATAGGAGAAAAGCTCTATGGGTAATTTACATAAAGAGGACAAACAAATACTAAATGATAAAATTACTCTAACATGATAACATTACTCTAACACTCCCCCTCAAGCTGGAGCATATATATCCAACATGCTCAGCTTGGAACAACAAAGATGAAATGGACCCCTAGCAAGGGCCTTGGTGAACATGTCTGCAACCTGCTCTCCTGATGATACATGAGAAGTTGAAATGAGTCCCTTTTGAATTAAGTCCCGTGTATAATGGCAATCTACTTCAATGTGCTTCGTCCTCTCATGGAAGGCTGGATTATTGGCTATGAACAAAGCTGCTTGGTTATCACATTTCAGATGCATGGGAAGAGGAACATCAATAGTTAAATCAGTTAAAACTGATTTAACCCACATCATCTCAGCACTACCTTGGGCCATTGCCCTATATTCTGACTCTGCACTAGATCGAGCCACTACAGTTTGCTTCTTACTCTTCCAAGCTACTGGTGAGCTGCCAACAAATACAATAAAACCTGAAGTTGACTTTCTATCATTAGGACACCCAGCATAGTCTGCATCAGCATAACCTATGACGGATATCGAGGTATCTCTTCTAAATAGAAGAGCAGTGCCTGGAGACGACTTCAGATATCTCAAGATCATAAAAACATCATTCATGTGAGCCTGCCTGGGTTGCTCCATGAATTGGCTTACCCTATTAACCGCAAAGGCTATATCTGGTCGGGTAATAGTGACATACAAGAGCTTTCCCACTAGCTCTCTATATCGTCTCTTATCTACCTCCTCAGAGTCATCATCATATAGTTTGATATTAGAATCCATAGGAGTAGCCGCTGGTCTACATCCTGCCATACCTGTCTCAGATAAGAGATCCGTAACATACTTCTTTTGTGTCATTACCATACCTTGCCTGTTTCGTGCAAACTCCAGCCCCAAAAAGTAGCGAAGTGTACCCAAATCCTTCATAATGAACTGCTCGCCAAGAAACTCCTTGGCTGCTTGAATGCCCTGCTCATTGCTGCCTGTAATAACAATATCATCAACATACACTAAGATGATCACAGTACCTCGCTGGTCTCTCTTTACAAAGAGAGTATGATCCGCTGTAGATCTGACGAAGCCCTTCTGTTCAATCAACTCCGAGAGCTTCTGAAACCAAGCCCGTGGACTCTGCTTCAGGCCATATATGGCCTTATTAAGACGGCACACCATACTGGACTCCCCCTCAGCAGCAAACCCCGGCGGCTGCTGCATATAGACCTCTTCCTGTAAGTCACCATACAAGAAGGCGTTCGTGACATCAAGCTGAAATAGGGGCCAGTCGTGGACAACAGCAACTGCAATAAGAATCCGTAAGGTAGAATGACGGGCTACTGGAGAAAACGTCTCCTGATAGTCCACCCCATATGTTTGGGTGAACCCACGAGCAACCAACCTGGCTTTGTATCTATCAACCGTACCATCTGCCCGATGCTTAACAGTAAAAACCCATTTGCTTCCGACAATGGACGCACCTGGTGGAGGATGCACAACACTCCACGTACCACGTGACTGCAATGCCGCCATTTCCTCTTCCATAGCTAAACGCCACGGGCTGCTCTGTAGGGCCTCCTGATAAGACCGTGGGATGTGTACTGCCGATAACCCAACAACAAACTTGCGAAAGTCCGGGGACAAACGCTCCAACGACGCCTGAGAGCAAAAATCCATCCCATATTTGGGATTCATCGTCCTAGCACGCTTCTGCCGTCTATGAGCAATAGGTATATGTAGGTCATCGACTGGAGGAGTGACAGTACCATCAGTACCCTGTACATCCATCTGCGCATTCAAATCACCTGTGCCATCAGTAGAACTCAAATGATCAGTACATACCTCGGGCGTGTTGGATGATGGAGGAGGCACATGAGCAGAGGGCCGTCGCTGATAGACCTGAGGATAATAAACAGTAGTTGGTGGTGGCGGCGGTGGTGGTGGTGGCGGTGGTGGTGGTGATGGCGGTGGTGGTGGTGGAGTGGACTGTGGTGGTAGATTAGAGCATGGAACAGATGGAGGTGGAGGCGGCACATAGATGTCATCTCCTTCCTCTGAGTGAGTGAGTCTGTCACCTGTAGGAGAAAAATACATAATGGACTCAAAAAAGGTGACATCTGCACTGACGTAGTACCTTCGTTTAACTGGATCAAAACACCGATATCCCTTCTGGGTTTTGGAATAACCCACAAAAACACATTTGACAGCTCTGGGAGAGAGCTTGTCAAGACCAGGAGAAAAACAATGAACAAATGCAACAGACCCAAAAACACGCGGTGTTAGGGAGAAAAGATCCTTCTCGAGAAACGCAGTCAAGAACGGAATCTTCTCCCCTAACACTGTCGAAGGCATACGATTAAGAAGATAGCAGGCAGTGAGAACCGCATCCCCCCAATAGGAGTGAGGGGCACGGCTCTGAATCAAAAGGGTTCTGGTCATATCCAACAAATGACGATGCTTCCGTTCAGCCACCCCATTCTGTTGGGAGGTATAAGCACACGACGTCTGATGCACAATCCCATGAGACATAAGAAATTTGGACAATTGGGTACTGCACAACTCTAGAGCATTGTCAGACCGTATGTACTTCACTTTAGCGGAGAAAATATTTCTTATTTCAATAAGAAAAGACTGAATAAACTGACCAGCATCAGATTTATTTTTAAGAAGAAAGACCCAAGAAAGTCTAGAGAAATCATCGACAGCAACAAGATAATACCTGTGCCCTTGAAGATCAGGGACACGACTGGGACCCCAAATATCAAAGTGTAGCAGTTCAAATAGACCATGATGACTTGGACCTATACGACTCGGAAAAGATGACCTGTGATGTTTGCCCAGTTGGCATGCCTCACACTGAAAATTGGACTTGGGAGAAATCTGTGGAAGAATATGGACCATCTTTTGCAACGGAAGATGGCCAAATCGAAGATGCCAAGTGTAGGGTGACACCGATCCAGCCCTCATAGGAGAGACACCAGCATAAGAAGATTGCACCAGCCTATAAAGACCCCCTTGCTCACGGCCAGTCCCAATCACTCTGCCCGTTAATATGTCCTGAAACACAAGAGTAGATGGATCAAATATAGCACGGCGATGTAAATCTTTGGTGAGTTGACTAATAGACAGCAAATTCATCGAAAACTTCGGTGCATAGAGAACATTGGACAGTCTCAAGGTAGGAGTCAACTGCACCTCCCCCTGACCAGTAATAGGGGAATATGTACCATCAGCTATCACCACCAATCGTTCAGATTGAGCAGGATGAAAGACACTAAACTGACCTCTGTCACCACAGAGATGGTGTGATGCACCTGAATCCATGATCCACTCTGATAGATCTGCCTTGTAACCCGTAGTAACGGCAATGGGTGTGGAACCTCTGAAAGCACCCGAGGATGGAACATCTACCTTGTTGTCAGACATGATGACAACTCTTTTCTATAGACTGGGACTCCAAGATGCTTAGACAAGAGTGTCTACTTGGACATCAAAGAAGGTGGTTGTGGATGTAGACTTATTCTACAACCCCTTCCATATCTTGAAGTTCTTCTTTCCTTTGCGAAGGGGCAAAATATACTGCTCACAGGTGGAATATACCGTTCACGTTACTGTTCACGTTACTGTTCGCGTGCACAGGAGAAGACCTCTTGCACTGTTCGCTGGGAGGCGCGCAGGAGGGCGCCGTAGGGCGCAAGGGGTTCGCGCGTAGGAGACACTGCGCTCAGGAGGGCTGCCCGGGGCTCGCAGTGAGTGAGGATCCGGAGCAAGGAATAGATCTGCTCCTATACGGCATCGCGTTTGGGGGATCGACGCGTAGGGCTTCTCGACAGGAGGATGGGCTTCGCGCGGGCTGTGGAGTCGCGTGAGCGGAGGAGGTCTAGGACCGCCGCCTAGAAGAGGAGGCTCGCACGACACGGCTGGAGCAGCCGCTACTGGAGGGTCGTCGCAAGAATCACGCCGTCACTGATGCGAAGATGGGGCTCCCCCATCGATGAAGAAGGGGATCTTGCGCCTGGAGAGGAAGCTTGAATGAGGCGGCGAGAGATGCTGCCTGGAGTGCCTGGCTCTGTTGGCGGCAATCCTAACACAGGCGCGTAGGGCTATCGCACACAGGCGCGTAGGGCGCGCATGGCTTGAGAGGCGATCACGCGCAGGTGCTTCAGGGGGCCCTATCGCGCACACACAGGGATGCCACCAGGGCGCAACCGCCAAGGCACGCCGCCGCCGCGACCTCGGAGCACACAGCGGAAGAGGCGGCGGCGCCGATCGGAGGAGAGAGAGGAGAGAGAGAATAGGCCGGCGGGTGGGGTCGGGTAGGGTTAGGGTTTCGAGAACTCCGGTCTAGGACCGTCGCTCTGATACCATGTTGAAGGGAATAAGCAAGATGATTTCCATTAACCCTAGAGCTCTCTTATATAGGAGAAAAGCTCTATGGGTAATTTACATAAAGAGGACAAACAAATACTAAATGATAAAATTACTCTAACATGATAACATTACTCTAACAATAATCTTTAAAGAAATACCGATTAGTTGCCAATAACTTCTCCAAAATTATCCACAAATTTGGCATACGGTATTATTAGAATCTCAGCAAGATCCTTCTTTTGTTATTATTTTTAACTATAAGCTGTTCAAAACTGTATTAAATCGAACATGCAAGATACATGTTTTAAGATGGTTTGGAGATATTCAGAAGTGTTATATTCTTTCTTGTTGTTGTTTCTGTAGGTACTTGGTTCCAAGAGACATGTCAGTGGGGCAGTTCATACACATCTTGAGTAACAGGCTTCAACTTGAACCGGGGAAGGCACTTTTTGTGTTCGTAAAGAATACATTGCCTCAGACAGGTTCATCCTGCCTCTCTCTCTCTCTCTCACGCACGCACACACACACACCTGAGTCTTGATTGGTTTGCTGAAGCATAAAAATATCCTCTCTTAGAATTAAAAGGTAATCGATTTGTCACATGCCTGAGTTTTCAGATCATAGCTGGCATTGGCCTTGAGTGAAACCTAGCATAATTCCTTTATCAAGAAAAATGTGTGAATATTTGCTTACATCACTACTAGTTTTTGTATACCTACAGGTAATCTCCTGGACTCAGTTTACCAGTCATACAAGGATGAAGATGGGTTCTTGTATATGTGTTACAGTAGCGAGAAAACATTCGGTTAAACACGATCTTGCATCATAGTAAAAGAATGAAGAATGCAGTTTCACTGCTTCTCTCAAATGTCAAACATTTTCATAATATTTGGATGTAAATATCATTGTATATATACATGGAATGTTTAATTGGCTGGGTTGCTGGTATTTATGTCTTTGTTTTCATGTTAAGACATGCTTATTAGTTATCTCAATCCTTGAATAAATAAGTTTGCACTAGTTGGATTGATTTATCACCGGTTTGTTTGTTTTAATCATAATATGCAAGTACTTTGATCTTTGGTGTTTTGTTGCCCAATAAATAGTTTCACAAATCATTGTTGTCGCGGAAGACTTTGATAAGGGAACAGCGATTGTCACGATGCCTGAATCGGTCTTCCCTAGGGAGGGATTTGGTCGTTGGTTTGTGATCCGACGCCGACTACCAAAATGGTGCCGGTGAACAGAATTTGAACGTGTTGGTATGCAGGGTGGTGGATGGTGAGGAAATGGTATATGGTTAAGTTTCAGCTATGGAGATGATTTTAATATGGGCATGTTAACTACTGCTAGTGATAGATGCAATCACAAGAGGTCCTTTTTTTAGGTCATTTTCTTGAAAATTAAATGTGGTTTGACTGGAAAGGTGCCTTACAATAATGCCCGTTACAGATATGAGCATGGGCTGCTGATATGGTTGACAGCCAAGTTATTTTATTTTGGCAATACTTTTTTTTTTCCAAATCATGTTATCTGTTAGGTCCAGTTACAGAAGGTACATGGCCCGCACAATTTGAGCAAGTGCTCCTCCTCCTCCAACTAATATCCATTTAAAAATAGGGATATTGCACTCAGACCCCTAAAAACTTCTGCAATTATGCAACAGCTCCTGCATTCTTTCATATTTATCTCAGGATCCATGCAAGCTTACTAACTTTTAGACCACGACCCATGTGTTTAGCCTTTATCCATTTGATATTAAATTTAGGAGATTCCATTAAAAATATATCAAATATGCCTTTCTTGTTTTTTTCAATTACAAACCTATGCCATTCTTCATCCTCCCCTCTCATTCACTCTTCTACTACCTCCCCCAAGCCACTCCTGCCTCCCCCTCCTTGCCTTGTGGTAACCCCCTCACTGCCTGCGAGCCCCCTGGTCTTCAAATGCCCCCCCCCCCTCCCAAAAAAAAAATCCTCCATTCCCCTAAGTCGCTTTCACCCTCCCAATTCTCGCCTCATGGTTTGATAAGTGGTGAAGCCAACAATCTACGGTGGTGTAACACCCCAACCCCAAACATAGTGCCATACCTACAACTCACGAAGTGTGGGTGTGGTTTATAAGTGGTGGGGATTACTACTTAACAACTTGGGCTTAAACATTTTGGGTGGTTGCCAGCGGGTCTATTTGGGCCCGAACCCAACAAGTTGTCAGGGCCAGTTTTCCTCGATAACGGACCGGGGACCTAAGCCTGGGACGTTACAAATGGTATCAGAGCCGAACACCCTCTGACAGTGGAAAGGGCTACCCGAGAGGTGGAGCCGCCCCTACAAAGAGGTTGGAGGAAATGGCTACCCGGAGCGTGCAGCCGCCACTGTCACTGGGAAGAAGTGATGTGCCATGTCGCAACGAGGACGTTGCGAATATAAGTGGGGGAGATTGTAAAACCCCATAAAAAGTCCCATATCGTGGAAACAAGGAATTTCCGGATGGGATAAAAGTGAGGAGGTTACTACCTAGCAACCCGGCTTAAGCATTTTGGGGGTGGTTAATCGGGTCTGTATGGGTCTGATCCCAAGAGGTTCTTAGGGCCAGTAATGCTCCGTTAACGGACCGAGGATCTAAGCCCGGGACGTTACAAATGGTATCAGAGCGGGTTCCCTCTGATAGTGGAAAGGGCTACCCGAGTGGTGGAGCCACCCCTACAAAGAGATA
Organism: Ottelia alismoides; assembly: GCA_037367405.1. Lineage (NCBI taxonomy): Eukaryota > Viridiplantae > Streptophyta > Magnoliopsida > Alismatales > Hydrocharitaceae > Ottelia > Ottelia alismoides. The sequence goes on from JAZKJV010001282.1 coordinate 715,241, forward strand.
GGAGGAAATGGCTACCCGGAGCGTGCAACTGCCACTGTCACTGGGAATAAGTGATGGGCCATGTCGCAACGAGGACGTTGCGAATATAAGTGGGGGAGGTTGTAACACCCCAACCCCAAACATAGTGCCATACCTACAACTCGCGAAGTGTGGGTGTGGTTTATAAGTGGTGGGGATTACTACTTAACAACTTGGGCTTAGGCATTTTGGGTGGTTGCCAGCGGGTCCATTTGGGCTCGAACCCAACAAGTTGTCAGGGCCAGTTTTCCTCGATAACGGACCGGGGACCTAAGCCTGGGATGTTACAAATGGTATCAGAGCCGAACACCCTCTGACAGTGGAAAGGGCTACCCGAGAGGTGGAGCCGCCCCTACAAAGAGGTTGGAGGAAATGGCTACCCGGAACGTGCAGCCGTCACTGTCACTGGGAAGAAGTGATGTGCCATGTCGCAACGAGGACGTTGCGAATATAAGTGGGGGAGATTGTAAAACCCCATAAAAAGTCCCATATCGTGGAAACAAGGAATTTCCGGATGGGATAAAAGTGAGGAGGTTACTACCTAGCAACCCGGCTTAAGCATTTTGGGGGTGGTTAATCGGGTCTGTATGGGTCTGATCCCAAGAGGTTCTTAGGGCCAGTAATGCTCTGTTAACGGACCGGGGATCTAAGCCCGGGACGTTACAAATGGTATTAGAGCGGGTTCCCTCTGATAGTGGAAAGGGCTACCCGAGTGGTGGAGCCACCCCTACAAAGAGATAGGAGGAAATGGCTACCCGGAGCGTGCAACTGCCACTGTCACTGGGAATAAGTGATGGGCCATGTCGCAACGAGGACGTTGCGAATATAAGTGGGGGAGGTTGTAACACCCCAACCCCAAACATAGTGCCATACCTACAACTCGCGAAGTGTGGGTGCGGTTTATAAGTGGTGGGGATTACTACTTAACAACTTGGGCTTAGGCATTTTGGGTGGTTGCCAGCGGGTCCATTTGGGCCCGAACCCAACAAGTTGTCAGGGCCAGTTTTCCTCGATAACGGATCGGGGACCCAAGCCTGGGACGTTACAAATGGTATCAGAGCCGAACACCCTCTGACAGTGGAAAGGGCTACCCGAGAGGTGGAGCCGCCCCTACAAAGAAGTTGGAGGAAATGGCTACCCGGAGCGTGCAGCCGCCACTGTCACTGGGAAGAAGTGATGTGCCATGTCGCAACGAGGACGTTGCGAATATAAGTGGGGGAGATTGTAAAACCCCATAAAAAGTCCCATATCGTGGAAACAAGGAATTTCCGGATGGGATAAAAGTGAGGAGGTTACTACCTAGCAACCCGGCTTAAGCATTTTGGGGGTGGTTAATCGGGTCTGTATGGGTCTGATCCCAAGAGGTTCTTAGGGCCAGTAATGCTCCGTTAACGGACCGGGGATCTAAGCCCGGGACGTTACAAATGGTATCAGAGCGGGTTCCCTCTGATAGTGGAAAGGGCTACCCGAGTGGTGGAGCCACCCCTACAAAGAGATAGGAGGAAATGGCTACCCGGAGCGTGCAACTGCCACTGTCACTGGAAATAAGTGATGGGCCATGTCGCAACGAGGACGTTGCGAATATAAGTGGGGGAGGTTGTAACACCCCAACCCCAAACATAGTGCCATACCTACAACTCGTGAAGTGTGGGTGTGGTTTATAAGTGGTGGGGATTACTACTTAACAACTTGGGCTTAGGCATTTTGGGTGGTTGCCAGCGGGTCCATTTGGGTCCGAACCCAACAAGTTGTCAGGGCCAGTTTTCCTCGATAACGGACAGAGGACCTAAGCCTGGGACGTTACAGGTGGTGGTGGCCAATGGTCCACAAGCTGACAATGACTTGCCACGACGAGTAGGGTTGAGGGAGGCAAAGCAAGGGGGTCGGGGTCTCTCCCTCCAGATATCAAAGATGGGTCGAGATGGGTGCGAAGTTCAATGGTGGGTGTTGGATACCATGGTAGCTGGAGAGTCGGCTCCTTTGTCACTTGCAATTGCGGTCAATCAAGGTTGTCACTACCAATGATGGTGATGAGGTGGTGCTCGTAAGGATCGGGAGATCGTAGCGACGGAACGATGTAGTGGTTTTTGGTACATGCTTAGCATCGTGCCTTGTGTGGCCCTCCTAAACTTTGGGCGTGCACTGTGGATATACCTCATGTGTGGCCCTCCGCCCTCCTTGTAGTTGTCCTCTTTCTATTGCTAACATGCTCAGCATGATCGTGCCCTCCATATCATGCCCAACGTCGTCATCTTGGTGATCATAATCGTCGCCAGTACCACCTCATCTAGCATCCTCGAATCACTATCGCCACGGCTACGGCAAGGTTTTGTCGCTTCAGCCTAATCTGGAGAAGAATAGGGAGAAGAAGATGAAGGGGAAGAATAGGGAGAAGAAGATGAAGAAGAGGAGGGGAAAATCCACCGTTTGATTCTCCATAATTTAATTAACCGAAGATTAACTCAAGAGTTTAACTCAAGAAAATTTAAATTGATAGCAAGGATCATGAGACGGGTTAAACCTGAAGGAGTCATGGGGTAAATATGAAGAATGTATGAGTTTTTGAGTAATTGGCAAAACTTACAAAGATCATGATGTGAAAATCCCTTAAAATTAAATAATGTTCTGGATATCATTTCAAATAAATCAGAACCAAAGACAACCATCCATCCATTCACGTTCCGATGCAGTTTATGGAAACATGGAGATCTCTTACCAAAAAACGTCCTAAAGTTGCCTTAAAAAATCCATCGAGAGGATAAAAAATCCATGGGTGCATAGTTGAGTGGTCGTTCCTAGCACTTTGCCCGTAGACACTCGACAGACCCGCATGGAGAAATCCTGACTTTAGGGATTCTCCTCGTCTTTACTAAAAAAGCGAAAAGTCAGTCATTACGACATCGCCGGAGATGAAGCCGGCAATGCCGTTGATGTTGAATTCGCGATAGATCGTAGAAGGAACGGATGCGCCGAGGTAGATAGTATCCGGAATTCGGAGATGGTGTATCAATAGAATACTAGGAGGTTCGCATGGTGGCATCGGGCTGGTCGAAGAGGTGAGGTTGTTTGGAAGATGATGAAGAAAAAGAGATGAGGAGCAAAAAAAAATATAATATTACTTGGATATAAGCACAGATACACAGATTTTGCAAGGGTCTTTGTGTAATTGCAATATGTGTAGGGCATAACTATCAATGGTCGATTTTCGGAAGTGCAACAAATGCAAATATCCCATTCTCGAATTTTTGCCTCTCATCTACCTCCCACCCACCAGACCCGCACACGGGCCCTCACCGGTCTAAGGGGCACAGATCCGACGGCTGAGATCTTCGATGCCCATAACTCTGCTGCGCACCGCTCGATCATGATCGAGCGGCTCTTCCCTTACAGCAGACTGCTGTCCAGCAGAGGATCTGCTCTACCCAACTACCACCACTTCGCACACCAAACCACACCCATCCTCCGGTCGTTGGGAATTTGGAATCGCCATTCTCAAATCCCCCATCTTCATCTCCCACATCCTTCCCCCATTTGATCGCGGCGGAGCGGAGATGGCGAGGAAGAAGATCCGCGAGTACGACTCCAAGCGCCTCCTCAAGGAGCACCTCAAGAGGCTCGCCGGAATCGACCTCCAGATCCGATCCGCTCAGGTTTTTACCCTCGTTCTCTCTTTTCCGGTTCTAAGTGCTGGCTTTTTGATGTAGAAATGAGCTGCTCTTGTTCCTTTTCCATTTTAAATCGGATTTCGTATGTGATCGTCTTTTATTTGGAAGAAATGAGCTGCCTTTGATGGATTGCCAAGCCGGATCGGATTCTCAGTAGTCTTCGTTGTTTTCTTTTGTATATTTTGGGCTGAAATGAGCCGCCTTTTTTTCGATTTTCTCGTGTTTTGGGGATTCCGGGGTTCAAATTATATTGGTTTTTTTGGCTATTATTATCGCATGGGTTCTTCTAGGTGTGTGATTTTTTGTGTTTTTGGTGTAGATGAGAGCCACCTTTATTTATTTTCTCGTGTTCTGAGGTTTTCTGGGGTTTAGTTACCTGTTTTTAGAATTTCTATTGTTTTGACGTATGGGATTTTTTCCCATTGTGACAGGGGGTCTCATCTTTGAGTGTGGTTTTTATGTGTTTTAGGATATGATTGATCGGCTTTTGTTTGTTCCCTTCTCTTCCAAAGGCTTTAGATTGCTTCCCAGTATGGTTTATATGCTTCCTGTTATGGTTTATATGAGCATTGGCCTTGTTACAATCATCCCTTCAGATTGAGGATCATGGATAGGATAAGTGTGTTTATCCCTGGTTCTTGTTTGGTTTGTTTGAGTAATAAGTGTTGAGATAGGTACTATTTTTAGTATGTTCCTTTATGTAATTTTCTATTTTCTATTTCATCTTTCTGTAATTTGCCCAATGGTTCTTCTCCTATATAAGGGAATCCTTGGGCCTCTCATAACGTATCCTAGTATGTTCCTTTAATATGGTATCGGAGCGATGGTCCTTTTAGACCGGAGTTCCCATATCATCCCTAACCCTAACCCTTCCCTACCCCGACACCTGTCCCCCCTCCCTCGACCCGTACGCGTCACGTGCCAGTGCCGCCCTTTGCGCCTCGCGCGCCCCGCGTGCCCTGCGCCCAATGTCGCTGGTGTTCCTCCCCGCGCCCCAGCGCCTCCCCGCGACTCCCAGCGCCCTAACGCTACCCCCTGCCTCCCCGCGCCCCAACGCCTTCGCGCCAGGCCCCTCCGCATCCTATAAACTGTGCGTCCAGGTCCTTGCTTCCTGGACCCTTGGCTGTGAGTCAGTTTTTTTTCACGGATAGTTCTGCACAGATTTTTGATTTTTAAATCACATTTTTCGGCAAGCAACACGGATTAGTAAGGATGTTTGTATGAATGTACAATTAATCCTTTCTATGATTCTGTAGACTTATTTATAACGGTCTAATCCCCAGTCGAAGTATGTTATTTGGCGATTTTATCATCATGTCTGACAACAAGGGTGACATCTTCTCGTCCGGAGCCTTTAAGGGCTCGGCTCCCATCGTTAAGATGGATGGTACCAATTATGAGTTATGGTCCATGCAGTTTCTCACTGTCGACCCCTCAGGATCCGGGTACCCGTTTACGCGCAATTCGCAAGATATCATTCACAATTATATCGCACAAGTTGTGAAAATACAGGGAAAATTTTTTTCGCGACTATGACATTCATTCTCAACACATGACCACAAGTAAAAGAGACAGACATCACCAAAATTTCTTTTCATTAATATTCATTTCCATTTACAACATGTACAAGCATATTCCATGTTACAACATATATCCCAAAATGTGACAAAAGAGATAGCATTTACATCATCATCTGTACAAAAACTAAGACAAAGTAAATCATACCGTCGGGTGTACACTATATCTCCTGGAAGCATGTATATACTGAGCGGCTACTAAACTGCAGGCTGTTTGCCTGCCACACACAATAGGAAGAAAAGGCGTCAGCGGTTGCTGGTACCTCCCATAAACTTATATAAAATAACGGGCATTTATTATTTACAAAAGAAACAAGCAGAAAGGCGAGAGCAACTCAAATTAAGATTAAATTCTACTTGCAAATGAAAATGGTTTTTCAGGTTACTTGTAAGCATCTCAAATGTTCATAATGCATTTCTAATGACTTTCCCCTGAACCCGGCATTTCCCATATGTAACATTATTTCGATAGCAGTTGCGTAATCATGAGTGTGTGAGTGTAAGCACATATATCATTTTCTTCAGAAATCCCGTTGGTAAGTGAAATGGAAAAGTTAAGATTAGAAAGATCTATTAATTTAATTAAATTCTTGGGTAGAGAGAGAATAGTCTTTTGATCGTAACTTCTCCAATTCTTAACTTCAATGATTCAGATATAACTCCAGGTAATTTAGATATAGATATGGATGATCTAGATATATAATCGCCAAGTCTGTTGGCGAAGTAACTCAAACGGTGAAGAAGCCTGTAAATGGCTCTTCCGTCTCGCCCTCTAATTGGAAGTGCGGTCCAATAGAGGGATAGGTCTATTCTCCAACTACGCCACTGAGACGGGTGAGAGAGACTCCCTAGAAAAGTCGCTCTAGAGAAAACACAGCCCGACTAGTACGGGCAACCGAGCTCGTACGTAAAGCTGAAAAACCAGGATCCCCCGCCTGGGCATCCTAAAAGACAGGGTCAGCGGAACTGGTCTAAAGTCTGGATCCCAACGAGGCGTAAAAACACTGCGAGCTCGCGTAAAAACCGAAATGGGACTGGGATCCTAGACCCGCGCACTTGGCGGCCGCTGCCCAAACTGGGCTTCCTATCTTCCGCCCAGGTGAGGGTCACCGCGCCCTCGCACGGTCAGGTGTAAGGGACACTCTAACCGGCGGTCTTAATTATAGGTCATCACTGATACTTCATCAACCTTGTAGATGTACTAACTCACATGATCATGTTAAAAGATATCCAATTTAAAGCGATTCTTGCATTGTATTATCACATCCTTGATGATGTATGTAACATTTTAAGTCTTGTGGATAACTTATGCCTTTCATATATTAAATGATGAAATCTGATATTGTAATATTAACATTAATTTCTACATCTGTCACAATGAATTAAACCTCCATTCATGGATCTGCACTTCCATATGCATTTCAGAGAACAGGTGTTGAACATATACTTGTGGTGCGATCTCCTATTTTTCATAACTCCATTAATTAGCCTCATCTGTTATATCAAAGACATATGTCAAAAGTAATGACCAAAAACTTTCTTCTTGAAAGTATGTCCTTCAGTTGTCCGTGGTCAAAGTCAAAGCTGCAGAGTCAATTCTTGCATTATGATGCATATTGATCTTAACGTCTTCAATTTTAGTCTAATTTCTCTATTTGACCCTTCAACATTACTTCAAGTCTTCCATCATATTATTATTATTTTTTTATAGGAGGACCAAAGATATAGAGGCAGATGACTAAAGCCTTGTCATTACTTCACGTATGAAGTTCCTGTAATAATCTAATGTATATGCTACAGGTTCTTGTATCTTTTACTCTTAATTAAACGGATAATTTTCTTAATTTCATGTGTATACTCTAGAGTCTTTTGACAATACAAATTATATCCAGTCCATCAACTTTTATGTAGATATCACACACGTATAATTTCAGTCTTTAATTTCTAACTATCAATAGTATTAAGTTTAGAGTAATCTTATTGGAATATCGAAGTCCCAAAAACATGAATAACATATACTGTCACCGTTGAAATTTATAAACTGTTCAACTAGTATATATATATAGTATATTATATTTTATTCGTATTCCAGAATGACATCAAGATACTGGTTTCCTTGCAGAATAATATCTTTGCTTATTGCTCAAGAAATGTAACAGCATAAACAACTGTGAATCCCAAACAGTTTCTTTTCATATATATATATATATATATCAACATATCTATACTTCCAGCCTTAATTAAATGATAATTTTACCCTTACACCTAACGGGATGATAACCAATCTTCTATGGAACGTGTGCGCCCAGTTTGAAATAAAGGAAGTTATCTTGGCTAAATTTGTCCACTGTTAATACATGTCTAGTTCTAAAGCATGATGTAATGCAGTGCGTATTTTGATCGCAAATAAAGTATTCGATCCAACTTTCCAACGAATGCGCATTCAAACAAGTTCAATCCCAATATCCAGATCAATATAACTTTAATGTTCATTTATTTCCTAGCATCCTAATTCAAATCACTTATTCTAAAGCATCCCTAAGTTTAACTGATTTGAAATTTTTCTATTACCAGCAACATTACAGTGCTACTTCACAATTTAAATCCCCCAATTTACTATGGCTTTAAAAGCATCCCAACGTAAGATCAAGTTTGTGTAATATTATGTGTATGGCAGCAAAAGAAAGGGGAATTTGTACCATTTTGCAGAATTCTTGGAGAACAACAAAAGAAAAGGTGATTTATACATGTATGGCAGCAAGAGGATGGAGATAGGGATTGTACCTCAACTTGTTTCAAGATGGAGAATTGGGGAAAGATTGATCTTGCATGCAGCTGGAAGGGGTTGGAGAAGAGCAGCTGCTCCAATTGGCCAAGATGGCTGCCCAAAATCTGAAATCTGTATGTTGTAGCAGATGAAATTGAAGAGAAAGGAGTTGCTACAGCACCGTTGATGTCTTGGGCAGGAGCTCCTCTGTTGGAAACGAGAGAAATAAGGATAGGTTTTGTTGGAATTAGGAGAGGTTTGCATCCTTCGTTGGGGATATTATATAGGGAAAGAGGTGTTCTCTTGTTTAGACAAGTGGACAAGAGTTTTAGTCCAAGTGGAGGGAAAAAGAAAAGGGCAAGTGGAGGCTTAATTGCCAAAGATGACAACGGCTCACTGTGGACTGATCTGTGTACAGTCAGTAAATAAAAAGAATTATTATTTTTTTTTAACAGAAATTTGTATTTATTATACGATACAAAAAAAATCATCCGTATTCACGCATCGAATACCGGATTTCGACGCGCAAGATCTCAATTTGATCGTCTCAGAATGACGGTCAATATGAGTATAATGTTGATATACTTCCGGTCGGGTTTTGAATATCCTAAATTTTCGGATACGGTTTTTGTTTGAGGTTAAATTGTATGATTTAAAAATATCAAACGACCTCCGATTGACGAACGGTCGATTCCGTTGGTCTTGTATCGTCGAATCGGATCTAATGACGGTCTCGGTTCGTTTCGGGGTTTCCGAATTTGCGTCGCGGCTTTTCACGGCACGCATTGCAAAGGGACCGATTTTTGGTCGATTTCGCCCGAACGACTTTTGATTCATAATAAATTGACCGTTTTAGGTTGTTTGGCATTGACCAACAACGTTTTTACGTTCATTAGACCCAAAATCGGACGACTTCAGGTTTGATTGGAAACCGGATGCTACAAATATAAAAACCTCAAAGGGAGTCTCGTCCTCGAGACTCGAGTTAAGGCTATTCGGTGACTTGTTTGAATTTCATATGTCCATAAAAACCTCAAAGGGTTTTGAACCCATAAAAACCTCAAAGGGAAAACAAGCCATATATTTATAATGTGTCTAATTACAAAAGCTTGTGTTGACGATTACATCAGAATAGCTGCGGGTATCGTGCCCGCATGTCGGCTTCAGTCTCCCATGTCGCTTCCTTGACGCCGTGTCGGTGCCACAAAACCTTGACCAATGAAATCTCTTTGCTGCGAAGCTTCTTCACAGCACGATCAAGTATCCGGACAGGCTTCTCCTCATAGGTCAGGTCCGGCTCTACGTCAAGATTCTCGTAACTGATGACGTGCCGAGGGTCGTGGACATACTTCCTCAGATTGGATATGTGGAAAACATCATGAATAGCTGAAAGATGTGGAGGAAGGGCTACTCGGTATGCCACTTTCCCCACTCTAGCCAGAATCTCAAAAGGTCCAACATATCGTGGCGCCAACTTGCCACGAACACCGAATCTCTGCACTCCCTTCATGGGAGATACTCGCAAAAACACCCAATCTCCAACCTATAATCGATAGGAGTGTCATTAATATGAGAGTAATTTGGACATATTTATATATGTCAAAGAAGAATAATAATTAGATTACCTGGAACTCTAAGTCTCTCCTCCGACGGTCCGCATAGCTCTTCTGGCGGCTTTGTGCCGTCAAAAGCCTTCGTCTCACAAGATCAACAGCTCTTGCAGTCTCCTCCAAGAGATCTACGGAATATAAAGCATGATCACCTACCTCACGCCAACTGAGAGGTGTGAGGCATCTCCGCCCGTATAGGGCCTCGAATGGTGCCATGCCAATACTGGAGTGATAGCTGTTGTTGTACGTGAATTCCACCAAAGGCAAATGGTCCTTCCAGGACCCTTTCCACTCCAAAGTGCATGCGCGAAGTAGATCCTCAAGTGTCTGAATGGTGCGCTCACTTTGCCCGTCTGTCTGCGGATGATAAGCAGAACTCATCTTCAGCTCTGTCTGTAGTGCTGACATGAACTGATGCCAATAATGAGATGTAAATCTCGAATCCCTGTCAGACACCACCTCTCGTGGTATACCATGTAGCCTGATAATGTTCTGCACATAGAGCTTGGCCAACCTGGATGGAGTGTAAGTCGTGTTGACAGGTATGAAATGGGCTGACTTGGTCAACCTATCAACAATGACCCATATAGAATCATGGCCACCTAGTGTCTTTGGCAGACCTGTGACGAAATCCATAGAAATGCTCTCCCATTTCCACTCGGGAATGGGGAGAGACTGCAGTAATCCTGGCGGTCTCCTGTGCTCAGCCTTGACCATCTGACAGGTCATGCATCTGCTAACATGTAGTGCCACATCGCGCTTCATTCCATCCCACCAGAAATGTCGACGCAGATCACGGTACATCTTCGTACTGCCTGGATGGATAGATAACCGTGAACTGTGTGCCTCATCGAGAATGTCTCTGCGAAGCTGCTCGTCATTGGGTACAACGACCCGTCCTGCCTTCCATAAAATAGACTCCATCACAACAAAGTCATCAAATTCGTCCTTGACGGCGCGCATGTATCTATCATGAATCCAAGGATCGGTCTTCTGGCCCTCTACAATACGATCCCAAAGGCTGCTGTATCGTGGAGGCACGGCGGTAGAAATGGATGCGCTCTCCTGAGGATGCCAATCGGTCAAAGCTGCAAGCGTATCCCACGTGTATAGCCAGTTCGCCGTACCATCAGCATGCGCTCTCCTGCTAAGTGCATCAGCCACCACGTTTCCCTTACCGGGATGGTAAGAGATCGTGCAATCATAATCCTTCAGCAGCTCGAGCCATCTGCGCTGTCTCATGTTCAACTCCTTCTGATCAAAGATGTACTTTAGGCTCTTGTGGTCTGTGAAAATCTCGAAGTTCACCCCATATAGATAGTGGCGCCAGATCTTCAAGGCGAAGACAACTGCCGCCAACTCTAAGTCATGTGTGGGGTAGTTCCGCTCGTGCGGTCTCAACTGCCGTGATGCGTAAGCAATCACCTGTCCTCTCTGCATCAACACTGCTCCTAGGCATTCTCCAGATGCATCTGTGTATACTGCATAGTCCTGAGTTCCTGAAGGAAGAGCAAGAATAGGCGCTGTAGTCAACCTCTCCTTCAGTGTCTGGAAGGCATGCTCACATGAATCGTCCCAAATGAATGGAACTCCTTTCTGAGTCAGTCGTGTCAGAGGGCGAACGATGCGTGAAAAACCGCTGACGAAGCGTCTGTAATAACCTGCTAATCCGAGGAAGCTCCGAATCTGAGTGACTGTCTTGGGCTGCTCCCAAGACATAACTGCATCTATCTTCGCAGGATCAACTGCAATGCCTGCTCCAGAAATGATATTCCCGAGAAATGAGACCTGGGATAACCAGAACTCACACTTGCTCAACTTGGCATATAGCTTGTGCTGTCACAATGTGTCCAAAACAATCCGTAGATCATTCGCATGATCCCATTCATTTCGTGAATAGATAAGCACATCATCGATGAACACCACTACAAACTTGTCCAAGTATGGACGGAAGATACGGTTCATCATGTCCATGAAAGCCGCAGGTGCATTGGTGAGCCCAAACGACATCACCACAAACTCATAGTGTCCATAGCGAGTCCTGAAGGCTGTCTTTGGAATGTCTACTCGCGAATCCTCAGCTGATGGTAGCCTGAGCGAAGATCGATCTTTGAGAAAGCCGAAGATCCCTGAAGCTGATCAAATAAATCATCAATGCACGGCAAAGGATAACGGTTCTTCACCGTTCTCTTGTTCAGCTGCCGGTAATCGATGCATAACCTCATGGATCCATCCTTCTTCTTGACAAATAGAACCGGAGCACCCCAAGGTGAAGTGCTCGGTCTCACGAATCCCAAATCTAGCAACTCCTGCAACTGCACCTTCAGCTCCCTCAACTCGGCTGGTGCCATGCGATAAGGTGGCATAGAGATCGGCTGTGTATCTGGCAGCAATGTGATCTCGAACTCGATCTCTCTCTCAGGAGGTAGCCCTGGTAGCTCATCAGGAAATACGTCAGGGTATTCTGAGACTACTCGGATGTCCTGTATCATCGGCTCCTGATCAGACACCTCTCGAACAAAAGCAAGGTAAGAATCGCAACCCTGATCAACAAGTCGCTGGGCTCGCAATACTGAAATGTACTCCATGGTGGAGTCATGTGTAGTACCCTCAAAAGTGAACTCGGGTAGATCTGGTATCCTGAAGACAACCGTCTTCCTAAAGCAATCAACAAGTGCATGATGAGTGGATAGCCAATCCATGCCTAAAATCAAGTCGAACTCATCAAGCTGTAGGAGTAGACAGTCTGCGATCATCTCGTAACCGCCAATCAGTACGGGCAAGTGCCTGACTATCAGAGATATGACAAATAACTGGCCACCTGGCCCTCGGATGTGATATGGAGACGATAGCGTCTCTGCAACTCTATCTAAAGAAACAAGCAACCTCGAAGCAAGGAAAGAGTGTGTCGCGCCGGAATCAAATAAAACATGGAAAGGTCGGCCCAAGACTGAGACCATACCTTTCACTACAGTAGCGGCTGAACGTGCCTGCTCCTCAGTGACTGCGTGTAACTGCCCCTGCCTGGCTGATGCAGCACTAGATCCTGCCACACTCTGCGTCTGTCTCTGCTGCTGTGGTCGCCTGAAGTTGGAGTTCCTGCCACGGAAACTCCCTGAACGCCGTGTCTGAGGCTGTGGCTGAGAAGGCTGTGGCTGAGGCTCGTCAGAAGCCTGTGGGCACTGTGCTCGGTAATGTCCCCACTCGTGACATCGGTAGCACCGGACTGGTCGAGTAGAGGGAGTAGCTGTATCCGTGCTCCGAGCTGGTCCTGCAGGTGGTCTATCTGCTCGCTGCGACCCAGATGGTCGAGTGGACTCTGTACCTCGTCCAGCAAGTGCTCCTCCTAGAGTAGTCGATGGAGAAGAGCGAGCACTGCCAGAGAATGTCGAACCTGTAGGTCGGAACCGTCTGGCTGACCTCTGCTGCTGAAATGGTCGACGTATCGGCCCAAAATATCGCCGCGGTCTAGGCGGTGCTCCAGACGAGCTCCCGTAACGTCTTCCTCTGATGTCCTCAAACTTCTCCGCAGCATCGGTAGCCTCGGAGATAGAAGTGATGTGTAGTCCAGCCAGCTTCTCCTGCACCTCCTCTCGCATGCCGCCAATGAATTTCTCCAGATTCTCCTCTGGAAATGCGCCAGCTGCTCGTGTGTGTCGTGACAGCTCTGTGTATCTGATAAAGTAATCCCGGGCTGTCATCTGTCCCTGACGAAGCTCTGCAAACAGTCGGCGCTGGGACTCCCTCCACTTCGCAGAAAAGAAGTGGGCTCTGAACTTCGTCACAAAATCGTTCCAAGTAGGCTCTCGGCCTAACTCGGACACTACGGCCATCCACCATCGCTCGGCGAAGTCTATCAGTGAGTACTCTACGAAAGATAGCCACGTGTTTCGTGGCGCATTAATCGCCCTGAGCACTTTCATTACTCTCATCAGCCACTGCTCAGCGTCATCTGGTGGACCTGTGCCCTCGAACAAGGGTATGTTGGCCCGCTGATAAGAAGTGAAGACTGACTGGTGCCTGTGAATGGCTGCAAACTCGTGTGCATCCTCGTCGGCAAGGTCAACAGGGTCCTGCTCCCTGTCTAAGTCTGCATCCTCCTCAGCTCCATGCTCTGTAATGTCCTCTAGTGGATCGTCAGGATGAGGCTGCTCCACCTCAATGGACTAGTGCTGATCTTGCCGTATCCCATCCTGTGATGGACGGTACGTGAAATCTGATAGATCCTCAAACTGCATCTCTATGTCGGTCTGCCTGTCAGCAATCTCGGTCTGCTGGGCCAATATCTGCTCCTGCTGGCCTCTCATAGCAGCCTGCTGCTGCTGAAGATCAGTAAGTGCGCTCAGTATGCGTGCCAGCTGATCAGAAGTATCCTGACCTGGTCGAGATGCCATGGCTCTGCATGAGAAGCATAATTAGTCATAAAATGCCATAGACAGATACTTAACGTAAATGCTTTTCTTTTCTTGGGATATAATATGAAAATTAATGAAATTGGTGACATCTGTGGTTATTGAATATGAATGTCATATTTCCCTTCTCGGACTCACGACAAGTCGGAAGACTGTCGCTATCCGAGAACTTAATGCGATCGGAATTGTAATATTGCGAATGTGCGTATCGGGGTACCACTGCTCTGATACCAAACTGTGAACCCCTCAGGATCCGGGTACCCGTTTACGCGCAATTCGCAATATATCATTCACATTTAATCACACAAGTCGCACAAATACAGGGAAAATTTTTCGCGCAAATTATGACATTCATTCTCAACACATGACCACAAGTAAAAGAGACAATATGGCACCAAAATTCTTTTCATTAATATTCATATCAGTTTACAACGTATACAAAGATCTTCCATTACATCATATATCCTAAAGTGTAATACAAAAGAGATAGCATTTACATCATTATTTGAACAAAAACTGAGACAAGGAATTCATACCGTCTCGTATATACTCTGTCTCCTGGAAGCATATAGCTACTGAGCGGCTACTGAACTGCAGGCTGTTTGCCTGCCACACACAATAGGAAGAAAAGGCGTCAGCGGTTGCTGGTACCTCCCATAAACTTATATAAAATAACGGGCATTTATTATTTACAAAAGAAACAAGCAGAAAGGCGAGAGCAACTCAAATTAAGATTAAATTCTACTTGCAAATGAAAATGGTTTTTCAGGTTACTTGTAAGCATCTCAAATGTTCATAATGCATTTCTAATGACTTTCCCCTGAACCCGGCATTTCCCATATGTAACATTATTTCGATAGCAGTTGCGTAATCATGAGTGTGTGAGTGTAAGCACATATATCATTTTCTTCAGAAATCCCGTTGGTAAGTGAAATGGAAAAGTTAAGATTAGAAAGATCTATTAATTTAATTAAATTCTTGGGTAGAGAGAGAATAGTCTTTTGATCGTAACTTCTCCAATTCTTAACTTCAATGATTCAGATATAACTCCAGGTAATTTAGATATAGATATGGATGATCTAGATATATAATCGCCAAGTCTGTTGGCGAAGTAACTCAAACGGTGAAGAAGCCTGTAAATGGCTCTTCCGTCTCGCCCTCTAATTGGAAGTGCGGTCCAATAGAGGGATAGGTCTATTCTCCAACTACGCCACTGAGACGGGTGAGAGAGACTCCCTAGAAAAGTCGCTCTAGAGAAAACACAGCCCGACTAGTACGGGCAACCGAGCTCGTACGTAAAGCTGAAAAACCAGGATCCCCCGCCTGGGCATCCTAAAAGACAGGGTCAGCGGAACTGGTCTAAAGTCTGGATCCCAACGAGGCGTAAAAACACTGCGAGCTCGCGTAAAAACCGAAATGGGACTGGGATCCTAGACCCGCGCACTTGGCGGCCGCTGCCCAAACTGGGCTTCCTATCTTCCGCCCAGGTGAGGGTCACCGCGCCCTCGCACGGTCAGGTGTAAGGGACACTCTAACCGGCGGTCTTAATTATAGGTCATCACTGATACTTCATCAACCTTGTAGATGTACTAACTCACATGATCATGTTAAAAGATATCCAATTTAAAGCGATTCTTGCATTGTATTATCACATCCTTGATGATGTATGTAACATTTTAAGTCTTGTGGATAACTTATGCCTTTCATATATTAAATGATGAAATCTGATATTGTAATATTAACATTAATTTCTACATCTGTCACAATGAATTAAACCTCCATTCATGGATCTGCACTTCCATATGCATTTCAGAGAACAGGTGTTGAACATATACTTGTGGTGCGATCTCCTATTTTTCATAACTCCATTAATTAGCCTCATCTGTTATATCAAAGACATATGTCAAAAGTAATGACCAAAAACTTTCTTCTTGAAAGTATGTCCTTCAGTTGTCCGTGGTCAAAGTCAAAGCTGCAGAGTCAATTCTTGCATTATGATGCATATTGATCTTAACGTCTTCAATTTTAGTCTAATTTCTCTATTTGACCCTTCAACATTACTTCAAGTCTTCCATCATATTATTATTATTTTTTTATAGGAGGACCAAAGATATAGAGGCAGATGACTAAAGCCTTGTCATTACTTCACTTATGAAGTTCCTGTAATAATCTAATGTATATGCTACAGGTTCTTGTATCTTTTACTCTTAATTAAACGGATAATTTTCTTAATTTCATGTGTATACTCTAGAGTCTTTTGACAATACAAATTATATCCAGTCCATCAACTTTTATGTAGATATCACACACGTATAATTTCAGTCTTTAATTTCTAACTATCAATAGTATTAAGTTTAGAGTAATCTTATTGGAATATCGAAGTCCCAAAAACATGAATAACATATACTGTCACCGTTGAAATTTATAAACTGTTCAACTAGTATATATATATAGTATATTATATTTTATTCGTATTCCAGAATGACATCAAGATACTGGTTTCCTTGCAGAATAATATCTTTGCTTATTGCTCAAGAAATGTAACAGCATAAACAACTGTGAATCCCAAACAGTTTCTTTTCATATATATATATATATATATATATATCAACATATCTATACTTCCAGCCTTAATTAAATGATAATTTTACCCTTACACCTAACGGGATGATAACCAATCTTCTATGGAACGTGTGCGCCCAGTTTGAAATAAAGGAAGTTATCTTGGCTAAATTTGTCCACTGTTAATACATGTCTAGTTCTAAAGCATGATGTAATGCAGTGCGTATTTTGATCGCAAATAAAGTATTCGATCCAACTTTCCAACGAATGCGCATTCAAACAAGTTCAATCCCAATATCCAGATCAATATAACTTTAATGTTCATTTATTTCCTAGCATCCTAATTCAAATCACTTATTCTAAAGCATCCCTAAGTTTAACTGATTTGAAATTTTTCTATTACCAGCAACATTACAGTGCTACTTCACAATTTAAATCCCCCAATTTACTATGGCTTTAAAAGCATCCCAACGTAAGATCAAGTTTGTGTAATATTATGTGTATGGCAGCAAAAGAAAGGGGAATTTGTACCATTTTGCAGAATTCTTGGAGAACAACAAAAGAAAAGGTGATTTATACATGTATGGCAGCAAGAGGATGGAGATAGGGATTGTACCTCAACTTGTTTCAAGATGGAGAATTGGGGAAAGATTGATCTTGCATGCAGCTGGAAGGGGTTGGAGAAGAGCAGCTGCTCCAATTGGCCAAGATGGCTGCCCAAAATCTGAAATTTGTATGTTGTAGCAGATGAAATTGAAGAGAAAGGAGTTGCTACAGCACCGTTGATGTCTTGGGCAGGAGCTCCTCTGTTGGAAACGAGAGAAATAAGGATAGGTTTTGTTGGAATTAGGAGAGGTTTGCATCCTTCGTTGGGGATATTATATAGGGAAAGAGGTGTTCTCTTGTTTAGACAAGTGGACAAGAGTTTTAGTCCAAGTGGAGGGAAAAAGAAAAGGGCAAGTGGAGGCTTAATTGCCAAAGATGACAACGGCTCACTGTGGACTGATCCAGTAAATAAAAAGAATTATTATTTTTTTTTTAACAGAAATTTGTATTTATTATACGATACAAAAAAAATCATCCGTATTCACGCATCGAATACCGTATTTCGACGCGCAAGATCTCAATTTGATCGTCTCAGAATGACGGTCAATATGAGTATAATGTTGATATACTTCCGGTCGGGTTTTGAATATCCTAAATTTTCGGATACGGTTTTTGTTTGAGGTTAAATTGTATGATTTAAAAATATCAAACGACCTCCGATTGACGAACGGTCGATTCCGTTGGTCTTGTATCGTCGAATCGGATCTAATGACGGTCTCGGTTCGTTTCGGGGTTTCCGAATTTGCGTCGCGGCTTTTCACGGCACGCATTGCAAAGGGACCGATTTTTGGTTGATTTCGCCCGAACGACTTTTGATTCATAATAAATTGACCGTTTTAGGTTGTTTGGCATTGACCAACAACGTTTTTACGTTCATTAGACCCAAAATCGGACGACTTCAGGTTTGATTGGAAACCGGATGCTACACTCACCCTCATGCAGTGCAACAACAAGGAGCACATCTTGACAGATCCAGAGCCAACAGACAAGACTGGGGCAAATGCTTCTTGGAAGCAAGATGATGCGTATGCGCGAGTTTGGCTTTGTGGGACTCTTACTACATAAATAGCAAATGATATTCTAACTCAGCCCACTGCCAAGGCAATGTAGGATACTTTGGCATCCACCTATGCACAAGCGAAGAATGAGACCAAGATCCTTCAATTACAGTTCGATATCTACAATACCAAGCAGAATGGCCGCCCTTTGCATGTTTACTACTCTTCGTTGTGTGGCATGTTTGAAAAGCTTCATAGCTACATGCCCATTACGACGTCTATTGAGCAGCAGAAGATATATAGGAACTCCACGATGGTTGGAGTTTTCATGGCTGGACTTGATACATAATATGATGCTGCACGTACTCATCTTCTTACTGGAGCAACCATTCCTCCTATAGAGGAGTCCTATAGCCGTCTCAGCCGGCTCATCATCCCGTCGACAACCACGTCTTCGCACTCCTCAGTGATGGTCGCTTCTCGTGGTCGAGGTGGGGCGATCCAGTCCAGAGGACGTACACCTCGAGGAAGAGGCGGTGGACGCCACCGTGGTCCCTACACCTACTGCTGCAAGCCTGGATATACAAAGGATACATGATATCAGAAGCATGGATATCTTGTTTCTGGGCAAGCAACAGAGCAGATTGTGTCCTTAGAGACTTCAACTCCCCAGGTCGATCCTCGCCTGGATGATATTGTCTCCCGTATTCGACAGATCATGACTCCTAGTGCTGATACCACCACAGATACTGTTGCAGCCGCCAGAGCATCTTCGAGCTCCTCAGGTATCATTTATGCCTTCACTGGTAGTACGAATGCAGGCATGACGGAGTGGATTGTGGACTCTAGTGCTTCTCACCACTTATGTGGAGATAGAATGCAACTAAAGTCCTACAGGGCTATACCACCTGACAGATGAGTCGTCATTGCTAATGGCGACCACTTACCCATTACAGGACAGGGGGAGGTGCAGTTGACGCCGTCCATGCGCCTGAAGAATGTTTTATATGCTCCTGTTTTTCAAACGAATTTACTTTCTATTAGTCAGATCACTAAGAATCTGCATTGCCGTGCCATCTTTGACCCTCCATCTCTTGTGTTTCAAGACATACTCACGGGCAGGATGATTGGAAGTGGCTGTGAGCAGCGAGGACTCTACAGACTTGTCCAACCTCCTCATGCTAGTGCTTCTACTGGTCCTGTCTCTCCTTATATGTAGTACCTTAGATTTTGATGCAAATCCGATTTTGGCGCGGCGATAAAATTTGAATTTTTGAACGGTGGATATTTGGTGGAGAAAACAGAGGGGTTGAGAAAAGAAAACACGCCGGATGCGCGAGGTTAGAGAAGAAGAACGCGTAGATCGCGAGGAGAGAGAGGGAGAAGGAGGGAGAGGGATAGAGAATAATTCTCAAACTGATAACATATTGAACTGACTAAAAACAATGGACCCTCATCCCTTTACATAGGAGGAATGATATTACAAAAATAGAAATTAATTTAAATTGACAACCAATTATCCTAAACTGACTCTAACTAATTAACCAACTAACTACCTAATTTGAAATTCAAAAATCTCTAACTGATTTATTGAGATCACAGGCGATCTCATTTATTTAATTAAAGACACGACAATTTAAATAAACGTAAACAAAATTGACCAATAAAATTAGATAAAGATTTGTCCCTATATCTTGACTTCACGCTGCATCAACTCTCCTCCGCTTTAAAAATTCATCTCCTGATGAATTCCTGGATCTAGATGCGTCGTTGGAGAAATCGTCTTTGAAATTGTAGCATGCAATTAGATCTTTTTCAACATTACGTTGGTAGTTCTTTCCAATTGGAGGGCGCCTCCGCAATTTTCGTACCCCTTCAACTACAATGTCTACATAACATGGTTTATCCTGCACTTGGTCCTTTCCGTAAAAACTCTTGTCAGGGGGAACTCTTTTATAATTTTTCCAAAATATCCCTTCTCTCAATTGAGGGGATTCGGTGGGAGGGACCTCTGCAAACCTCGTTAGGGTTTCACGCCTCCCTGATAAGAGGCGGCGGCGGGGCTGTTGTGGGAGGCTGTCGCACCGTAGAGTGCATGATGCCGAGGGCTCGTGTCGCACACTGCCGTGAGGTGGGCGTCGCCGCGGGAGTTTGCGACTGGGGGATATGGGTTTGGCGTGCAGCTGTGGGACCAGAGGAAGCCCGAGGGGATGGTGGCGGGTTTGGCAGGGCGCAGGTGGGAGGCAGGGAGGGGTGGTGCGGGGGAGGGCCAAGGGCCGTGGGGGAGGAAAGGCGCGGGGGCGGCAGGGGGCGGCAGGGCGAGTGGCTCCGAGAGGGGTAGGCGCTTGCGGGGGAGGGGGAAGACGGATGGCGAGGCGGGGCTGGCGGCGGTATAGGGAGGCGAAGTGCGGGTCTGGGCGGCGGGGCTTGCGGGTCTGGCTGGGTTTTGGGCTTCGGGGGGTGGGGATGAAGGGAGTGGGGGGGCAACTGTGGCCGGGGCGGTGTCGCAGGGGGGTTGGGGGTCGAGGGAGGGGCCGCCGGCGGTGCGGCGAGGGTCTGGACGGCCTGGGGAGGAGTCGGGGTTGGCGACGGGGTTGCCGATGAGGCGTTCGTCGATTCCGGGAGAGTTTGCAGGTCTGAGATTACCTGGATAGCCACTGTTTCATCGCTTTTTTCTTCCGAAATGATCTGAACAGCGGCCGGATCTTCCTCAACAACGGGGCTTTCTTCGTCAAAACTCGTGTCAACGGCGTCGGGGGTTGGACGCAATGATTGGGCAGCGCGTAGGGCCTCGAGGGCAGCCATAAGCTTGCGATGCTGGGCGTGGAACGTGGTTTGGAATTCACGTAACATGCGCGCCGTCTCCTTGTTGTAGGCGTCCATGGCTCGTCATTTTTGCTCGGATAAACGATGGTCCCTCGATGTATGTCGGCGCGAATGTCAGAACGGATCGTCAGATAGTGAGGACGATATGTGGGCCATGCTCTGATACCAAATGATGCAAATCCGATTTTGGCGCGGCGATAAAATTTGAATTTTTGAACGGTGGATATTTGGTGGAGAAAACAGAGGGGTTGAGAAAAGAAAACACGTCGGATACGCGAGGTTAGAGAAGAAGAATGCGTAGATCGCGAGGAGAGAGAGGGAGAAGGAGGGAGAGGGATAGAGAATAATTCTCAAATTGATAACATACTGAACTGACTAAAAACAATGGACCATCATCCCTTTACATAGGAGGGATGATATTACAAAATAGAAATTAATTTAAATTGACAACCAATTATCCTAAACTGACTCTAACTAATTAACCGACTAACTACCTAATTTGAAATTCAAAAATCTCTAACTGATTTATTGATATCACAGGTGATCTCATTTATTTAATTAAAGACACAACAATTTAAATAAACGTAAATAAAATTGACCAATAAAATTAGATAAAGATTTGGCCCTATATCTTGACTCCACGCTGCATCAGATTTGGATATCTTCCTCTGCAGAAGTTATGTCATGTTCTCCCTCAGATTTCTACGAGATCCTCCTTTCAATGTGAAGCATGCCAACTTGGGAAGCATTACCGTTCATCTTTTCCATCCCATCAGAGTCGGAGCAGTTCTCAGTTATTTGAGCTCCTTCATTTAGACATTTGGGGTCCTAGTCGTGTTCCTGATCTTCAAGGACGTCGTTTTTATCTTGTAGCGATCGATGATTTTTCTAGACTTTCCTGGGTCTTCTTATTGAAGAATAAGTCCGAGGCTGGATCCACTATCAAGTATTTTATTAATGATAAGAATATTTTTTCTGCCACTATCAAGTATGTTCGTTCTAACAAAGCCTTAGAATTTTGCACCTTACATCTTTCTGAGTTCCTTAGATCCCATGGCATTGTTCACCAGACCTCATGTGTCTATACCTTCTAGCAAAACGGTGTTGTCGAGCGCAAACATCGTCACTTACTTGATGTGACCAGAACATTGTTGATACAGAGCCGTGCTCCTTATTCTTACTGGGGTGATGTTGTCCTTACTGCTTGCTATCTGGTAAACCGTATGCCCTCATCTGTGTTAGGAGAGAAGATTCTTTACTCGATTACGTTTCCCGAGAAGGGTCTCTTCTCTCTTACACCTCGTGTATTTGGATCTGTTGCCTTCGTTCATGATGTCTCTCCAGGGCATGACAAGCTCTCTCCTAGAGTTGTCAAGTGTGTATTTGTCGGCTACTCTCGTACCCAAAAGGGGTATCGCTGCTTTGATCCACTAAGCCAAAAATATTTTGTTAGTGTTGACGTTACTTTCTTTGAGTCGGTCATGTATTTTTCTCCTACAGGTGACAAACTTACTCCATCTGACTCTGATGATGAGATATACATGCCACCATCTCCTACAGTTAGTTCTTCACCTTCACCTACTCCTCCTACTCCTCCTCCACCATCTCCTCCACCACCTTCGTTGATTCAGTTCTTACCTCGTGTTATTCCTCGCAGATCTCGCTCTGTTCGCCATGCTCACAGGCCTTGCCCATCATCCAGCACGCCTCAGGTATGTAATGAGCATATTATTTTTACTGATGGCACTACTGAATTAACTGTGCAACAAGAGGAGCAGGCACCCTCTCAAGAGGGAAATATACATGCCCAGGACGTATCAGATGATCTTGACGTACCGATTGCTCTGCAAAAGCAGAAACGAGCGTGTGCTACTTACCCTCTTGCAGCCTAAATTTCTTTGAGCAGGTTGTTAGAGGATTTCAGGAGATTTACGCTAGCACTTTCA
The DNA here is from genome assembly GCA_037367405.1 of Ottelia alismoides. Lineage (NCBI taxonomy): Eukaryota > Viridiplantae > Streptophyta > Magnoliopsida > Alismatales > Hydrocharitaceae > Ottelia > Ottelia alismoides. The sequence goes on from JAZKJV010001282.1 coordinate 738,228, forward strand.
GCCGTGCAGATACCACAGACATATCAGGAGGCTCTCAAAGATAGTCAGTGGAGATTAGCCATGGAGGGGAGATGGATGCGCTACAATCACGCGGTACATGGAGTCTTGTTTATGCTCCTATTGATACATCAGTCGTGGGATGCAAATGGGTGTTCACTGTGAAACACCGTGCGGATGGCAGTGTAGATCGCTATAAGCGAGACTTGTGGCACGAGGGTTTATCCTGACATATGGGGTGGACTATCGCGATACTTTCTCCCCAGTTGCCAGACATTATACTCTACGCATTCTCCTTGATGTTGTTGTGACACGAGACTGGCCTCTTTATCAGATTGATGTGAAGAACGCATTTCTCTATGGTGACCTACAGGAGGAGGTCTACATGCAGCAACCACCTGGGTTTGCTGCTGTGGAGGAGTGTCAGAAGGTTTGCAGTTACACAAGGCTATCTATGGCCTCAAGCAAAGTCCAAGAGCATGGTTCCAAAAGCTCTCGGACTTGATAGAGCAACAGGGGTTTGTGAGATCAACTGTTGATCACTCCTTGTTCATATAGAAGACCCAGAGAGGTATTGCAGTCATTCTTGTTTATGTTGATGACATTATTGTTACAGGGGATGACGAGCAGGGTATTCAGGATACCAAGGACTTCTTAGGTCAACAGTTTGTGACCAAGAACCTTGGATATTTACGTTACTTCCTCGGAATAGAGTTTGCCATGAATCAACGGGGTCTTGTAATGACCCATAGAAAGTATGTTATAGATCTTCTTTCAGAGACTGACATGATGGATTGTAGACCTGCCACTACTCCGCTTGACCCAAGCATGAAGTTCTATGATAATGATACTGAGGAGGTCGGCAAGAGAAGATACAGAGAGCTTGTTGGCAAGCTACTATATGTAACTATTACCATGCCCGACATAGCATTTGCTGTGAGCAAAGTGAGTCAGTTTATGGAACAACCCAGACAGGCACATATGGATGCAGTCCATATGATTTTGAGATACTTGAAGACTTCACCTGGTAATGGACTTCTTTTCAGCAGAGGCACATCCCTCTCAGTGACGGCATATGCAGATGCAGACTATGCTGGGTGTCCAAAGGATAGAAAGTCTATGTCTGGATTTGATGTGTTCATAGGGAATTCTCTGGTTTCATAGAAGAGTAAGAAGCAGATTGTGGTTGCTAGATCAAGTGCTGAATCGGAATACAGGGCCATGACACAGGCTAGTACAGAGATGATGTGGGTCAGATCCGTTCTTACTGACCTGACCATAGAAGTACCTCTTCTCATGCACCTCCAATGTGATAATCAAGCTGCTCTCTTCATTGCAAATAACCCAGCCTTTCATGAGAGGACGAAGAACATAGAGGTAGATTGCCACTACACTCGTGACATGATACAGAAAGGTATTATCACTACTACGCATGTCAGCTCTGGAGACCAGACAGCAGATATACTTACAAAGGCTCTAGCGAGAGGACCTTACCAGAGATGTTGTTCTAAGCTGAGTCTTATTGATATCTAAGCTCCAGCTTGAGGGGGGTGTTGAGATAGTTATTATTTTTAGTATGTTCCTTCATGTAATTTTCTATTTTCTATTCCATCTTTCTGTAATTTGCCCAATGGTTCTTCTCCTATATAAGGGAACCCTTGGGCCTCTCATAATGTATCCCAGTATGTTCCTTTAACAATAAGGAAGGGATAAATATTGTAGTTAGAAACATAATGAATGGTGTAATCATGATGAGACCACTTTATCACGGTATAACCAATTCTAGGTTAAGGAGATAGCGTTGTATCCCACTACCCGCATCCAAACAGGGATGGCATCATCTATCATGAGTATGCACTTTGTTAGTATGGGCCCAACGTTGTCAGCAACAAATTTGGATCAATTTGTTCTGGCATTTGGACACAAAAACTTACTGTGGGTCAGTTTTTCCTAGGTTGTCATAGATTCATGTGTAGATTATTGTGAAAGGAAAAGGTATATTCAGCTGGGAATGTAGGACGGAATTTGAGTGGTTTGGGATCTGTGTCATGCTGGATGGATTGTTTGAATATGTCAAAGTGTACCCTCGTGTTCAAACCATCGCCACAAATGCACAAGCTGGCAGTTGTGTGAAGGTTGAGTCTCATGCGAGGCCCGTGCAACTCGGGCATGTGAGGTGAGGGGTGGGCTACACGAGGGGTTCATGCCTATAAATGGACCTCCATCGAGAGGGGAATCGGCAACGATCATGGTCTTGCCAAGGGGTAATATGTTAGCTGATTCTCCATCCAAGGAAACATAATGTTGGTTTGATGGGACTCAGGAATGGATGAGTCAATAAAGAGATTTTCATGAATAATGAACCCCACTAAAGAAATCTCCATGTATAGACTACACGAATAGTGAGAGTGTAGAATTTTATATCGCTTCGGTCAAGTGGGAGATGTTTGAAAGTATGACCTCACGCTCAAAGCACAAGCCGGCGGTTGCGTGAAGGCCGAGTCTCACGCGAGACCCGTGCAACTCGGGTGTGGGAGGTGAGGAGCAGACTACACGAGGGGCTTCATGCCAATGTACCTTCATCATTAGGGGAATAATCAATGTTCCTGGTGTCGCTAAGGGGAGCCCTTTTGTATCGAGCCTCCTCTAGGAACAGTTCTTCTTGGTGATCTGATTGAATTGGTTGATAGGAAAATGTTAGAATTATTGATGATGAATGGGTGTCGGACATATTAATAAGGCTTGTTTACTTTTTGCTAAGTACTACATCCTCCTCTTTCTTTATTGATCATTATTGCGAAGATCAATGTGAGTTGGTGATGTCTAATTAAGGATGAAATTTTTCATTTGTTATATTGAAATGATGATTTTTTTTCATTTGTTATATATAAATCTTACTTTGAATTTGCTTCACATGTAAAACTTTTGTGTATGGTCCTTTTAGGTTAATGAATCGACTGACATCAACGAGCTCGTTAACAATGAGCCATGGCTTTCATCTTCAAAGCTAGTTGTGAAACCCGATATGCTATTCGGGAAGCGTGGTAAGAGTGGTCTGGTGGCTCTAAATTTGGACATGGCTGCTGTTGCTGAATTTGTGAAGCAGCGCCTTGGAGTTGAGGTGACAACACAATCCTGTGGTAATCACAGTCAGTACATTCTTATTCATTTTCCTTGTCACTGATTGTTTTTGTGTTGCATATCTACTTTTCCTGGCAGGTTGAAATGGGAGGTTGCAAGGCTCCTATAACTACATTCATTGTGGAGCCTTTCGTCCCACATGAGCAAGAGTTTTACCTATCAATTGTTTCTGAGAGGCTTGGTGCGACTATCAGCTTTTCTGAATGTGGTGGCATTGAAATTGAAGAGAACTGGGACAAGGTAGCTTTAGTGCCACTGCTTTGCATATCAAAACTAATCTGATGCCTTAATTCAGTTTTTAGAACTTAGAACTACTTTCCTCTCACGTGAGAGATGCACGTGTCTTTTGGGGTTTATTCAGGTCAAGACTGTCTTTCTTCCCACTGAGAAAGCTATGACATCTGAATCATGTGCACCCTTGATTGCCACCCTTCCATTAGAGGTGAGGACTCTTGACAATATATCATATGTAGGTAATGACATTTTCATAATAAATGATCTATTGCCTAATTAGATGTGGTATTAGTACAATTTGTCCTTAATGGTTATCGGTAGAAAATTTGCACAATTTCATGTTGCTTAGATGGAATTTAGGATAAAGTCTGTTACAGTTTTGCAACTCATGTTGATTGCAATTTGGATAAATGAGTAATTGCCATCATAATGGATTTGTAGGTCTTATAAATGACGTTATTCATATTTTTCTTTGTTGTTTTTGGTGACAGATACGAGAAAAGATTGGAGACTTCATCCGGGGTGTTTTTGCCGTTTTCCAAGGTGCTTATTCTTCTACTAGATTTTTTTAATGAGATTTTAAGATTAAACTAGTAGGGATGTTTTATGGAATATAGGCTCATTTTATGTTACTTTCTTTTTGATGAATGTTTATGTAAATGCATAAGACGTTACTAGAGCGAATACTCATCAACATCTTAGTTGAAGGAGTTACCGGGATTTATGCCTTTGTTTTTGTTCACATGGTTACCAATTCGTGTTTTGACGGAAATGAGTATTTTCACTTCAACTTTGTGTCAGTGCTGTAAAGGTATCGTGTACTGATGCTCACACAATTGCCAGGACTTTTCATTGAAGCTTTTTTGTTGTTGTTGTTGTGCAGATCTAGATTTTAGTTTTCTTGAGATGAACCCTTTCACATTGGTAAATGGGGAACCATACCCACTTGATATGCGTGGAGAACTGGATGACACAGCAGCCTTTAAAAATTTTAAAAAGTACATCTACTTCCCTCCACGCCTGAATTTTCGAAGTTGAAAGATTTTGAGATAACTTCATGGATTCCAAATTTAGTTATTGAAGCCTTCCAAGATAACTTACGTGCATTCTAAATTTGGATATCTTTAGGTGGGGTGACATCGTGTTCCCTCTTCCTTTTGGAAGAGTGCTAAGCCCTGCAGAAAGCTTCATTCATGGATTGGACGAGAAGGCAAGTCATATTTTTGCAATTTTATAAAAATATATTGATATCATGTCTGTGGTCTCTTAAAATCTTAATTGCAAATTTTGAATGTTCTTCGGGGATAAGACCACATGACATTCTGAGTTAATCCAGAATATTTGTACATATTTGATATAACAGCATCTAAGCCTTTTCCCACTTTAAACGGGGACGGGCCACTCAGCTATGTGGATTCTTTACTTCCAAAGAGATCTAATTTAAATCATCCTTGAGCTTAGATTGAAAAAAAAAAGTTCTTTATAATTACTTCCAACATTTCTTTTTGTCTTCCCAGCCCTCTTGCGAGGCTCTTCTTCCAACTTCTTGCACTTCCGAATCAGAACGATACTTCAACATCTAAAAAAATCGAGATGGGAACAAAAGGACCTAGATTTGATCTAATGGTATCTAATCTTGAGAAATCGTTCTTTTTACTTCAAGAAAAAAGATTAGTGATTTTACATATACATGAAGTTTGATGGTTTCGAGAAACCGAGCGCAAAAATTAATGTTTCAGTGAAAGTATATGTTGATTTTGGTTTATTATTTGGTGGTGGAAAGAGAAGGGCATGTGAGTATTTATGCAGTCAACCTCACGTAACAGGACAATGTGAATTCATGTATCTGTGTTGCCTTCTTACAGACAAGTGCTTCATTGAAGTTCACTGTTTTAAATCCAAAAGGTCGCATCTGGACCATGGTTGCTGGTGGAGGAGCTAGTGTTATATATGCTGATACAGTAAGCTACTTGTTTCATTCTCTTTCAGTGGTTTTTTTGTTTTTTTCCAGACAGAAAATATATTTGCAGGATTTTTTTATTTCTGTTGGTCTTTATGGCTGATGGGATTGCTCTTTGATGAACTTTGGACGATCACTAGGTTGGAGATCTGGGTTATGCTTCTGAACTTGGAAACTATGCTGAGTATAGTGGTGCTCCCAACGAGGAAGAGGTTCTTCAGTATGCTAGAGTTGTCATTGATGTGAGAACATCTACATTTCCTTTGTCCATCTCCTCGACCATGCCAGAACAAGTACTAATATGTGCTGGTCTTGGACATTTTCTCTCTTTATCTTGCAGTGTGCTACTGCTGATCCAGATGGCCGAAAGCGAGCACTTCTTATTGGTGGTGGCATAGCAAATTTCACTGATGTTGCTGCAACTTTTAGTGGCATCATTCGTGCACTCAGGGAGAAGGTTGAATTTCTTTACATGTAGCTCACTTCGGTTCTTATCTTCTCACACTTATCACATCTTCTCACTCTTTAGTTATTTTAAATGCAGGAATCCAAGCTGAAGGCTTCGAGGATGCACCTCTATGTCCGGAGAGGTGGTCCAAACTATCAGACTGGGTTGGCCAAGATGCGAGCTCTAGGACAGGAGTTGGGCGTCCCCCTTGAGGTAATGAAAAACTAGCATTCTTTATTGGTGGTGCAGGAACAAATTATCATTCAGAATGTATTTGTCATCAAGATCTCGAGTAATGAAAAAACCAATTATCTCCTTAGCACATTCCTCAATTTGTTACTAGGGGGATGCAAATGGATAAGGATAATCCTTATTTGATCCGCCACTGTATCTGTTTTATATTGATTGACATCCGTATCAGTTTTAAAATAAATACATGTTAGAACGGGTCTTACATAAGGGCCAAATGGTCAAAAACCGCCGCCGGCAATTGCGCAAGCTAGCGGTTGCGTGAGGGCCAAGTCTCTCAGAGACCCTAACTAACATGGTGTGGGAAAGGGGCAGACGATGTGAGGGCTTACATCCTATAAATACCTCCTTTGAGATGGGACTGGAACACAACTCGATTCAAACCTTGCTCACTGAGAGCCCTTCCCAATCCCTAATCCCTTGTCTAGTTCTCACTCGAGAAAGTCATCGGCAGCGTATTGCTTCAATACGGATATGGATCACTTTCATATTTGCAAGCATCGGTATATGTATCCATATATCCGTTTTCATATGTAAATGTAATTGTAGATTTCATTTATGGTTCAACCATATACATCATAATTTCATACCTTCTTTCACCATATTCCCCATATTCCGTATAATTATATTATGATAATAGGCACATTTAGTATATTTATATCATGTGAATTTCTTCCAATACATGTATATTTAAGCTCATCTATATAGCATTTCTAATACTATTCGTATGCGATCGGTATCCGTTTTACATCCATACCATTTTAAAGGATATGGTAAAATAGTTTTCATATCTGTCAATGTCCGTATTCAGATTCATATTCGCATAATACAGTTGTAGATTTATATATTTGCATGTAACAACTTTTGTGCCTTCTTTCACCATTTTTGATATAATTGTTATGTAGTAATTACATCAGGTATATTTATTTATTATGTAAAAGTCGAATACATGTATTAAAGTGTTTTTGCTATTATTCATAACTGATTCATACTATATTTTTTATCTGATTTGAGGATATGTTAACTCATTTTTCATATCGATAAACATACAGTATACATATTTCAACATAGTTAAGGATATGGTAACATCTTTATCTCCGAGCATTTGGATTTTGAATTCCTCTCCATCTTTAATAACCAATCTGATACCTTTTTTTTCAAGGTTTATGGACCTGAGGCAACAATGACTGGCATCTGCAAACAGGCGATCGAGTGCATCATGTCTGCTGCATAACTCGATATCTGATTCAAGTTTTTGTCTCCGACGATCCGATTAAGTCAATAATGAGTAAGATTTTTTTAGTTTAGCATTGGCAAAGCCGTCTTTCGCTCATCGTGTTTAATTTTGGGGGACCTGTCCGAATTTTGGTGTTGTATCTGAAAAGTTGCTGATAAATGTTCTCATATCTTTCCAGCTACAGAGTTCGGACTTGAGGATATTTCTCATGTGTGTCAATGATCATTTTCATGCATTACCTAATGTTTGGAACACTTTTATCCTCTAAGAAAAAGTTGCTGTTTCAAATAACTTGTTACAAGTTCATTCTTGTTTCCTGGAATTGGATTCAATAGACATTCAAAAATGGATGATCTGTATTCGGTAATTTTTCGAATATGATACAAAGATATTCATATATGTCCATTTTCATCCTTAGCTGGAATTACAATGAATGGTTGTATCGGTAATAGAACTTCAGGTGTACCGGTATTTATTGCGTCGTAGATGTGCATCAAGTTGGTATGCAAATGGTTGGATATGGATGCGGATGTATGTGTTACTATATCTTTATTCGTTTTTAAATATAAGTGCGGATACAAATATTGGCAGATATGAAAATTGTGTTACAATATCCTTAAAATGGGATACAGATATAAAGCGGTATGGCTTGAATATGGATAATAGCGGTAGAATAACTATAAAGTTTTATCATAAGTATACATGTATTGGATGGCTTGTACATGATATAAATATGTTAGATGTATTATGTGATGTCATAAAAATTATATTAAATATGCTGAAAGAAGGTGTACAATTATGTTACATGATATAAATATGCCAATTATTTGCAGATATGAAAATTCACATATACTCAATCTTTTTTTTTTGACAAATCCATCTCATTTAATAGAAACTAGTGGGGAACCCGTGCTTTGCACAAGAAGTGTTTCTTATCCCCTAACAGCACTCATTCTATGTTTTTTTTCGTAAAATGTAATTACATCATAAAAATGTAAAAGTTAAAAGTTAAACCATTAAACCATGCAATTCAAAATACCGCGACGAGTCACATCTTCGAACAAAGAGTAAAAAAAGTTGCCTTTGGAATTGTCTATTAGATGATGAAAGAATTGTCGCATTGGAAAGAATTATCGTGCATTGTATCATGGCTCTATTCAAGGCCCTAAATGTCGGTTTCGGTCACCATTTCGGTGACTGATCGAAACGGAATTTCGGTCGAATTTTGACCGAAATTTTGGTCATTTCGGTCATTTTTTGTACTAGGGTCCCTATATTTCGGCCATTTCGGTCGAATTTCGATTAGATATCGATATTTGACAGAAATTCCGCTGAAATTTGAGGTCATGGCTCTATTCCGCATGCTTTATTTGGGACTCCACGTGCCCTCAAATCCCGCGACACGATTCCACCGGATCTCCAATAACTTTTAGATCATGTTTTGGAAAAGTTGACCGTTATGTCAGGTGGTTGGATTTGTGTACATGCCAATCATACAAAAGTATCATACAACGATACATGAACATGAGACTTTATATATTGTTGGTTGGATTTTTCCCAATCTAACAGACAAAAAAATATAAAACAAGACAAGAGCACAAAACAACTATAACAGGAAATTATCATATGTTCATCACCGTTATCATATCACTATTTGAAAAAAAAATCATTACACAATCTTAATCTTGACTTAGTCCCATATAAAAGGAACATAAAAATCAAATGATGGCTTGATCATTTCCAAATATATCACACTGCAATAGATTCATCAACACATAATGTTTAAACAATGTATTTCCAAATATAACATATTGCAATAGATTCACTGATACATAATCTTTAGTCAATACATTTCCAAATATATCACGTTGCAATATATCCATCCATGGCATATAGACTGGTGTATTTTTTTGCGAGTTACCTGCTCCAAATCATACAATTAGTGTGATCGCAATAAAAAAACTCCTTTATGACATCAATCCCAATTTCCCACACATATTTCCAACATATGGAATAATATAGAAGTACGATGCACCTCAAACCTGCGTAAAAAGATGGTATTTAAAAACGAATTATTACTATCTACAATCAATGTAATTTTAAGGTTCTCATATCCAAAATAAATGAAATACGTAGGGTGTTCTAGGTTCAAATACATGCCTTGCTAACATGTAGAGGTACATATAGTGCCTTACACTAGCCCAAATAGTCTTCATGACAAGTGATAACCTGATGGCACTTAATATTCATTAAGTAAATATAAAATACAAAATATTATCCATCGAGGTATCGGAGGACAATCAAAGTTGTTGCATTGTTGTTGTGATTGACAATACAACACTAATTGTCACCTTCTAGACACAAAATCTCATGAGGATTACTGAATTTCGGAGGAGTACAATATTTAAAAAGCACATATCATCGAGCGGTCTACAAAAAGTGTGAATATTTATCAAACAAATGTGTGGACATCATAGGAAAGTTACTTCTATGTAAAGAAGAATTGCTTGGAACAAGCATCATCAAATATTTATTATATTATCTTCTAAATTTAAGAAGCTCAAACTTCAAAACCATGGTCTTCCATCAAGAACAACGATAATCAAATCACCGATTATTATTCTTCTAAATTAATGCTCCAGCACAAGAACTAATGAGGCTGGCATCTAAATATAGCAATTTACCCTTCTGTTTTCATAACATCTATAAATATAACATTATAAAAATTCCAATAATTCTAACTTCATTAACATTACGAGCTACATCAGCATAAATAAAAGCATCACAATATCAAATATGATACTTGATAATTCTTGAGCACTGACACAAATGCAAAATATACCAAAAGTTTAAAAGTAGCACCATAACCATTCTATTTTGTCTAAACCATCTAAATATACTGAATTCTACATAGAGAACCATTCTATTTTTTAATAACATCTGAACATATTGAAATTCTACGTACAGAACACTACATGTATAAGAAATAAATATGTTTCTCGCAACTCACAAACAAAAATCATAATTCCTCCATACCTAATGGCTTTCTTCTTCCTGGCGACCATCCCATCCTCGAGTCTTGAAGAGACAATCTTGCTCCTATCGAGCCCGAAACCAACATCAAGAACCAAATCGGAGGAGACCATTTTAGTCACTTCGAAAATCTCCCCAAAGGTCAGGTACCGACCTCGTTATTAAACCAAAATGTGTCCATACAGATCACCTCGCCATTGGATGATGATTTCTCCATATACTTCTAGTTACAATTGTGTAATTATCTTGAATGAAACTTTGTTACCATATAGTATCAATATTACAATTATGAAAATTTTGTATAGTACCATACCATAGGAATATCGGTGTCCTAAGCTCTTGATCAATGGGGAACCATTGACTTGTCAAGGTATTGAGGCCTCGACAATTTAAGCAATAAGCATGTCAGAATCAAAGAACAACCACTGTATATAAGAAGCATGTGAGATGAGAGTAAGCCTAATCATGATATATGGATCTCATCACATCGTCCATAAATCGAAGATCATGGTAGAAGAGGGTGAAGTTTGTGTCTTCTTAACTATAAGAAGAGAAAGAATCGAGGAGAATGTAGATGCTGATGTTGTTGCAAATGGTCCTCAACTGAGAGTTACCAACATCAACATTGTCGACGGAGATAGAATCAGCATCTGTATTGTGTCAGATGCGATCGATGTAGCTTTCAAAAAACATCGTAGCCTTGCGAGTCGAGTCGTCAGTGAGAGCCGATGGATGAGGAGTGGTTTTGGCTATCAGGTACTCCTGAAAGGAGAAGTCGATCGTTGCAGAGAATGGGGAAGAGGTGGGTGGGGATTATCGGTGAACACTGGAAGCAACATTATTTGACGTAGTGGGAAGTTGTCAACCTCCAGACACATGATTAAATCAGAAAATAAGCATGATGAACAGTATCTATTCCACGGGGAATAAGATATAGTAAGATATCAAGTTAAATAACAAATACGGCAACATATTACTCTGAAATTGTGTCAATGGAAGATAATTTATGTCAAAACTCGACAAACTTTAAGTTCCCAAATAAAATAAAAGGATATTTTTTTGATATAATTAGAGATTTTTTTCAACTAAGATGATGCAATAAATAATTTCCACTCCATACAATCTCTAATATCATGATTTTTTTTGAAAATATGGCGTCAACTTTATAAAAAACGAAGAGAGATTTGAGTAATGAATATATCAATAAAATTACTAATTTAAAATTAAAATTTGGCTACCAATAGTTTTTTATGCCAAAATATAAATGTAAGTAACCATTCATCTCCTTTTTAATTTGGAATTGTTCTTGTTATATCAACCATGTTATGAGAATATAAAAAATAAAAGAGATCGACATACCTCTATATTGAGCTTTTTAAAACGTACTATCCTTCGCTTCGAATCATATTCATATATAGTTGATTCTATTGACATACTTGTTGCTAAAGGGTCATCTAATGACGATTTGTCCATGGATATTTTCTACTTGGCATTGTTACCTTAGCGACGATGGGAAGAAAACGTCAGTGGATATTCGTTGTCATAAAAATCGTTGCTAGTGGTACTGTAATAAATACGGTAATACTTGTAAATTAGAAGAATCTGAAACGATTTTGCAAAAAAAACAAAAATTATTGTTGTAGCTTTAGTTAAGATTGATCAGTATTAAATTATTCATTATCAGTGATCAAATATATTGTACCATGTAAATTGTATATAGAAAATGTATACTTGGTTGGTTATAATGTCTCTCATATACTATTTTTAAAAAAAAAATAACATGATTGAATTTGCATATCATGGATACATTACATGATAATTTTGGTTCACCTTTTACAATTCTTTTATCAATGGAAGCTAAAAAAACACTAATAATATTGATATAAAAAGATAGAATATACTCACTTATAATTTCCATGAGAAAAAATGTTGCAACAGAATTAGTGTACAAACTTGAACAAAATTGAGAAGGCACGAGGGAATGAGTCGATTGAAGGTGTGATGTAGAGAAAGAGCCTCTACCTACTTATCGTATATAATATATGATTAATAAAATTATTAATTAGCATTTAAAATAGAAAGCGATTGCCATTAATTAAAATGATGGGGGATCCGATTGAGCTATATCAATGAATAGTTTAAATATTTGTTACATATCTTCTGATGTAAAGGTCAATAAATTGTTGACTTGTTATAGGACTCGATGCTAGTGATATAGCAAGAAAAATTACAATGTTTCGAATTTTAAGAATCAAATATAATCTTGCAATGAATAATAATCATTTTTATAATTTCAAGTACCAAAGATATGACATTGCATATTATTCAACTGAGGTGATAGGTCAATATTGATGTAGTGTGAGTCCACCAATGTTTATGGAGAACTGTAGAGTCTGAACTAATTGTCGACGACTAATATTATTCATTGTGAAATTGTGTTTGATTTTTTTTTTTGAAAAATCTCATCTACGCACAATAGATAATAGTTTATTATAAACCATCCGAAAGATAACCTTTCGTGAGCATCATATTATATGTGATATGCAAAGGAAAAATCACCTCCGAGATATAGATTATTCACTTGATAATACATGAAGCTCCTATGTTTAGATTATTTAGAGGATCGTCTTTTAATTTAAGTATCTATATGATCATCTAGCAAAATTATATTCTGAATGGGACATCAACTATTCATAAATAAGTTATTTAAGTACCATAAATTGCTATCTTTTACATGTTATTTTGGACAAAATTACATTTAGTGAGGGATGTGTGTGTGTGTCACTTAAGATACACAAAACCATGCACATAATAAATATCATATTTAGGGTCATTTAAATAATGAAATATGTATGTGCACGACTTTGCTAATAAATCAACATCAAGGGGCATATTTGTGAAATGAAATATTCGTGGATCTCTTTGCAACGCTTTAAACAGTTGAGAATTTGAGATTTTTACAAGTATGCTCTTTTGAGATTTTTCAATAGCATTTTTACCGTTAATTTTTTTTGGGTATTTGCACAATTGATGTTATATTCTTACAAAATTTACAGTATTGCTCTTCTCAGAGTAATATATGAGCGCCAAGAACCTCTTTAATGGTCTGGTGGTAGAAGCAGTGGCTCCTACTTTAAAGGACCAAGGTTCGAATCCTACTAGTAAAAAAATTAAAAAAAATATATGAGCGCCAATGTAATAACGGAAGAGCACGCAACAATGAATTTTATAAGAATATATGAGCAGTAATTGCAAGAAAAATATGGGCATAATTGTTATTGGAAAAACTCGGATTTTTGTCTCGAATCAATTGCCCTACTCGAATCAATTGCCCTACGCAGAGTTCGCCCTCCATTTGGTTCTGGATTATCCACAATTGCATTTTTGGATTGGAGTTAGTCCTATAAATCCCATATTTTCTTTGTTATAATATCTTTAACTGTCTTCAAGTAAAAAAGTTAGCATAAAAATATATTATAAATCATAAAAATGATCGATATAACACGTAAAAAATATGACACCACATTACATTAACCATTTCAATTCTTCCAACTATCCAAAACAACGATCATTCACTGAAAGATTACCCATTTGACCAATCCTTTAACAAGAGGTTACTCTACTCTAGTCCAACACCAAGCAAAAATAATTTTAAGATTATTTTTTTGTAATTAAGAAAATTGACAAAATCATATATATGAAATGTTTGATTCCGAAATTTTTCGATGACATTTAAAACATTAATAAAGTTCTAATCCTTTGCTTCATAGTATACACTCTTGTGTAGATCCTCTTCTAGGTATATTTTATAGTTTATATGATAGATTTTGCGAAGATAATTATGTAAATATTTCCATTATTTATATAGGAATTTTTACACTATGGCTCTTCAAAACTTTGCTAATTACGCCACGACTCTAGTAAACTTCATATTTGCTCCACGTCTCCCTATAATTTTGCTCTATCTTATGTCACAACCCCTTCAGTCAATTTAACTCTTGTATTAATATTGAGTTAATTAAACCGTAGGACAATCCAACGGTCGATCTTTTCCCTGTCTTTATCGTTCCTATTCCTCTCCCTCTTTCTTCTTCCTCTTCATTTCCCTTCCACCCGTAGGTCCGACACTTCTCCCGATTAGGGCCATTGCATGTTAGCCTGTTGATGATGTGGATCGCCGCAATGGAGATGACGATGTTAGGCACCTATAGCGGAGTCATCGTCGAAACATTGGTAGTTGTTTGCCATTGTTAGCTTGTAAGAAGTTATTAGATGTTTAATTTTGGGGGAGATGTTTAGCAACAATGAGCAAGGTCAATATGTGGAGGAGGAAAGGAGAATGAGAATGGTATTGTTTTGTAAATTTAATAAACAATAAGGGTAGATTTACCATATTATTGACAAAATTTTGTAGACTTCAACGATCAAATGGATGTGAATTAACCACATAGATTGCGGTATATGAGTTACTAAGATTACATGAGTCGTGATGTAAATTGAAGCTTGCAAGGGTGTCGTGTCATCGGCAAAGTTTATATTGGTTGTAGTGCGAAAATCCCTTCCATATATTTGATTTTCCACCAAATTCCAAAAATATTGTCCAATTGCATCACAATTTTTATAATATTCATACTTGCCGTATAATTTTACTTCAGTTAACATAGATATTTGTGTCCGGGGTTGTAGTGTAAGAGTAATAAAATAACAAGCTTGGTGTAATTATTAAGATTAAATATATAAAGATTATCGGCATTATGACGTAATTGGATAAGATTTCTTGGATAATGGCGTAAACATCGAGATATATTCTGAAATCAATATTTGTCTACATATCCCTAACTATTTCATAATATACAAGTCTCTTTTTGTGGACATATATGTATTATGTGAAGTACGTCATCGTCGTCTTTCTTTCTTGAGAGAGAACCGAGTGAAGGAATGGGAGAGATGAGGGAATAAGATGGGAGATGGCTCCCTAATGCGAGAGATCGTCTGTTGTGATTCTCGTCTGTTGTGATTCCCCTCATACAAGGCCGTCCCTGAGGGTAGTTTCTGAGTGCAATGGTCAGATCTTATCAATTTTAGGGGCCTATTTTTACATATATTCAGCATTTAGTTTAGAAAAAAAGCAGTATGAGTCATAATGAGACCTTGTAGAAATTTCAGTAAAACAACTCACCAAAAATTGAACCTTTGTAGAATCAAATTTTTCTATGAAATAACTCGTTGAAAAATAGACCCTTATGGAATCAATTTTTTTGATGAAATAACTCGTCAAAAAATAGACCCTTACAGAATTGAATTTTCAGTGAACAACTCAATGCTAAAGCTCAAAATTTAGTGGAATTATCTAAGGACACATTATTCCCCAGAATTATTTATAAGGGTCTATTTTTTTTTCCTTTTGCATGGGCCTACGAAATGTCAAGAACGTCGCTGCCCTCCTGGAGGAGGTTGATATATATATAGGGCGTGAATGTCCCTCGCATAGTCCGCCATCACCCCACGCCCAAAGGTCACGGTCTCCCACGAGACTCGGCATTGCCGAAACCGCTGGCCTCAATATCGACCGGTGACGGTTCTTGACCATGCGGTCACCAGGCCATTCTACAGGTTCCATGTTGTCTCTAGATGTATTTACCCAGAATTTGGCGAAGACTAGAAAAAAGACTGAAAGCAATGGAACTGAAAAAATAAGGTGAACTATGTCAACATGTTCTCATTAATCATTCAGTAGTCAAATACAAAAGAGATCATTAATCATCTGCAGAGGAACAAGAATTAGGGCAAGAATCATTGGTTAAATAAACAATACAAGCCGGTCCCAAGCACAACCTGAAAACCGTGTTAGCTGTTCATGATCCAAGACAGTTCTGCGCAGGAAATACCAAACCAGGAGTCAACCAGCAGCAGAGGTTCCAACAGAAGTTCAGGGAAACTGTTAAGAATCTAAAGTTGATCTTTAACTGTTCCCGCGACAACTATACCTTTCTCTCTTCAGCAACTAGTCCCTTCACATTGTCAGTAAACTGAGAACCGGTCCATTTTAAAAAAGTAGAGAACAATCGCAACCGCGCAACATATGAACGCAGGGACTTGCACGAAAACCATTTTCAATAGAAGGGAAATATACGAGGGGATGTCCCAATGCACACCAGCTGCGAAGGGTCTTCTTCTGTAATATTAATCCCGATTTTAGCGATTTTGTTAACCGCTGTATATCATCCAAAAGTTGAAACCTTACGTAAGGAGCCCTGCGAGGGGATTACAAGCATCTGTTAAGAAAATCAAACAGAGCTAATTCCAACGAAGTGCAAAATCCACATCCATCTTCCTGTTAAAGCTTCCATCTTGAAATGTATCTTTGAAGTCAGCATCCCCCCCCCCCACTTCATGTACAGGAACAGAATCAGTCTTTGTTATGAAAGTAATGCAGGCTGCAGCAATCGGTGATCCATCAGTCTTAATGATTCATCAGTCTTGGCAGACTTCAGCAGAAAGGCTTTGTTTGTATATCCAACATAGAGTTTGATGAATGCTATATCTCTGTTTGTATATCCAACATAGAGTTTGATGAATGCTATATCTCCCTAAAAAAACCAACAGTGAACAGCACAAATCCAGTTGATCAGCAAGCTTCAGTCCGAAGTGAATCAACCTCTATGACTGAGTCTCCAAAAAGCTCAGTTATACTCAGATCAATCGCCTAATTCCCCAGTCGCTGGGGTTTATCTTTACATGTTTAAAGAACATATATATGCAATTAAATGAATAGTCACCCATGACCCATTAATCTAACAACAAGAAAGCCTCCTCCAACATTAAGTAGGATCGGCTACATGGATTCCAGCTTCCATTCAAGTCTAGTTTTTATCATTATCGGACTTAGATCCAAATAGCTAAGATCCCTTCAGATAGTCTCCTTTTAACACTTATTGAGATTTCATTGCCCTCTCTTAACAAGCTCAGAATCCCAAATCTCACATCTTCGAACCGGTGCATCAGCCGACCTCTTTTTTTCAAGAAGATGAACCTCCAATAGAGGCCCATCCAAGAACTGCTCCTGATATTCGAACCATGGTCTCCCGTGTGGTAAACATCAATCGCTACCAACATACCAGTTATCCTCTATCGAAGCTACACAAACATTCCTTCCGATCACATCGTTCCAAATCCGATATTATGATTCACATGCCAACATTCAGATCCATAGAACATAGCAGGTCTTACGGCTGTTTTGTAATACTTTCCTTTATTTTCAAAGCAAGTGGGACACAAAATTCAAACATGTCAATTTGCCCATATTCTTCTCAAAATTAGTTATTAACATCTCCTTGATAAGGGTCATCGGTAACTTGTTCTTTGATTTTATATTAACACTAGAGTTTTTCATGTTGTGGGTAATGGTCATCGATAAGGGAATTTAATCCACTCGATTGAGGTGGAAAATGAGGTTTTTCTTGAGGAGATTGTTGCAGCGAGGGCAATAATCGTTCATTTAAGGGGTGCTAGTCATCGCATACCATCCGGTGGATCCTGATGGTTCGCATTGGGGGTTTACCAGATTTCAGATACTGAGGTTGATGAGTTGATCAGGGATTTTGATTTACAAGAGGTTCAGAAGGTATTGTTTGTACTTAAACCTGACAGGTGTCCCAGGTCGAATGGATTTCAGGTATTCTTCTTCAGGGAGTTTTAGGATTTTGTTTTTGAGGAGGTGATGACTATGGTCTTTGATTCAGGGAATTTTGGGTTCGATCTCTGAATCATTCCTTCTTATTCTTGTTGCCCAAGAAGGATGTTGGATTTTTTTTATTCGGGTATTCTTCTTATTCATGTTTATTGCCTCATTCACCGCACTCCACGAATTCGCTTATAACCATGGAAGGTCGTATCGCGATATATCGGCGATATATCGGTATCGACAGGTCACCGATATATCGTCGATATGTCCGATATCGGGTATCAACAGGCAAAAAAGGCGAGATTCGGTCCGATGTCGGCGATATCGGACATATATCGATATCGACATGGTACCGATATCGATACCGATATCGATGTCCTTCCATGCTTATAACAAGCATGATTCCACTGGAATCCCTAATTTGCAAACTCTCTAAGACTAATCTCGACAACATTTGCTCTTATCAAAAGCCTAAGAAAATCATTCTTCTGCCTTGACTTTATACATAACTAGACAATGTATTGGTTCACCTTTATTTTTTGATGAACCTAACTTGTGCAAGATCCTTTGCTCCTTAGGCTTTTGCTACTTAAAAATATATCTTACGCATTCCTTCAAGTAAAATTCCACAAATAAATGTTCACAAGTTTTCATCTTAACTTAAGAAGTTGCCTTTATTTTCATCTTTCTTTGCATTCTTGTGTAATGTGGTAAGTTCTTTTTTCTAATCTGGAAGTTCTTATATTCTATTTAGGGGAGAAAATATTAAAGCTCTTTCTTTTCATTTTATGTTTCTATTCCATTTTCTTGGTGGGATTCCTTGAAAAATCGTGTTTTCCTTTCTCCAAAAACACGTTCTTTCATTCAGACCAACTAGGGATTCATGTATGCAAATGGCATTTAAGATCTCCACCCTTGTTATCACATTAATATCATCACCATTTGATATTAAAAAAATTACTTCCATCACACTCTCCTTCAATTCTTGATACACAATAATATCCACTCAATTACGAGCTTTCTCTTATCCTGAATAACATAACTTAAAACCAGCTCAAATTGCTTGTGTTCCTTGATCGCCTTGTCACAAGATCATGCGGGCGCGCACATGTGACCGCAATGTGCTCACCTGTGCCTTAGGCGTGCACAAAACGGTCGCCCAAAGCCTCGCTCGCACACAAGGAGGCAAGCACGATTAGTGCACTTGGCGAGCACATGTGCTCGCCCAAACTGTGAACCTGCAAAAAAAACTAGAGTTGAGATAAGTACATGTAATTTGCCATCTAGTCCACATCTTCTTATACCTGTAAATTATATTAAATTGAGTATATAAATATAAACTTTCAAACTTAGCATCTAATTTCTTAGAAAACTTCATTAAATGTAAAAACATCATATCTAAGAATTGACATCATATATATACCGCATATAGATGTTCTAGTGGTTTTACATATGTTAAAACATCATATTTAAGAAACTAACATCAAAGTTCTTACAAACTTAAAACAAGTTAAATTCTAAAAGTACACATAAAAATCCACGAATCATTTTTTCTTCGATCTAAATATTTTTGAAATCAAACTTTGTTTTGATTTCTTCATCTCCTTCTCCTTAAACATGGCGTACATGTGTGCCTCTTCTTGTGGTCATTCTCCTCGTCGTCATCAGATCCAATCTCCTCATATTGATATGCATGCCTTTGTGACCTATATTAAGTAAATAATATATAAGATAATTATGTAAAGTTAAAGAGCCATTAAACTATTACATGCTAAAAGAAGAATTCTTACATGTAAGCCGTGAAATCTTCATGTAGCTTAGTCACCTTCTCCATCATCATCGCCATCTGGGACTCCATATGCGGTGATGGTTGTTGTGAATACGACGGTTGACCATAAGCAGCATAGGAATGACGATGTTCCTCCACATAGTATGGAGGAAGACCACCAAGCGTCTGCTTCATGTTGGCCACAACATCCCTCTCCTCCAACACCTATAAAAATTTTGATTGTAGATAAAGTTTAAAAATTGAATAAAATACATTAATGTTTTATTATACATGTTTTCAAATTGCTTTATCAAATGGGGGTTGATCTGTCTCAGGAGTCCCACCCCGTTTCTCTGCACTTAGAGCCAAATATCGATCCTGAAACAGAAGTTGAAATTAATTTCATGATATAATATAAAATAACTTATAAATTGCGTTAATTTTTAAATATTCACCACCAATTCTCCTGCTTCAGGAGTGGACCATTGAGACTCTCCATCCTTTCCACTCATGTGGGTCATGGACCACCACTCCTGAAAAGATGGCTCTCTTTCCAACCTAGCAGTCTGAAAAAGAAATAAAATTTATTATGAAAAACATATATCTATAACAAGTTAGAGATAAAAATAGAGGTTTGATTTTTTTTTCAAAAGTACCAGCTCAGCTCTAATCTGATTGTGGCTTCTTGAGCCACTGGTCGATCTAATTTTCTACTTTTGGCGGTTTGTCCTTCCCGCCCTCGACCTCTTTGCAAACTCAGAATCAAAAATGAAGGCATCACAAAAACCAACCCACCTGTAACAAATATTAAAGGAGTTTAAAACCATGAAAAAATACATTTTTAAATATAAGAAAAGACATTACCTTTCCTATGTGCACCATGTAGGTGGGTATCTCTTAATCTTCTCAAAATTCATCTCCTTGCAACCTGTCTTCGCATGTGAGTCTCTCCTTGCCTTGAAAAAGGTGTCGCTCATTCTCTTCTCCACCATACGGATAAAGGCTTGACGATAAGCCTCTTTCCCCATATCAGGAACAAAATGATACCTACTCTGAAAATTCTAAAAATAATGTTAGCTAAATGAGATGTAATAATTATCATCTAATTTCATAAAGTACCATTCTTACCAGGAAAATCTCAAACAATCTCTCCTTCTCAGTAGAAGGAATGCGACACCACCGAAATTGGGTACTAGTCAAATGGGTCTTCACAATGTTGGTTATCTCCTTGGCAATCCTGCTGCTATTCAGAAAATCCCTACAAAATTTAAAAATTATTTTTTATTAACAGGATATTTATGAAAAACAAAATGTTAAATTTTAAATGAATTTTACCTCCCATCTATAGAAATCCCCAATAGTGGGAATGGTGTAGTCTGTCCACCTAGACTCGGTACATGCACGTGGACACTCGAACATGCAGAGAAAGGAGAATCTGAATCCATCAATGTACGTGCAAGAATCGAGGTAGGGCATGCTTCAGGAGCAGAGGAGGAAGAGGGCTCTATGTATACATCTCTGTAAAAGAGAGGAGGATAACCAAGAGACTCGTAATAGGATAAGATCTGTCGAGCCTCCTCAGAAAGAGGTCTTGAACTAGCGGGCGGGGTTGGCTGACTACTTGAAGATGGTGACTGTGAGGTCGACGGACGGCTGGATCGGCGAGATCCATGTGAGCTGCCACACCCAAAACCTGCCATAACTATAATGACAATATAATAGTCAATTATAAATTTATTCATAGAAAAGAATTTATGAAGGAATATAAGAATTTATTCTACTTTACCTAATATGTAATGTTAATCTTCGTCGTTTGATTCAGGTGAATTATAATATGTTTCAATGAAAGTGGAGTTGTCTGAATTATCATTTGTAATCTCTGCATCATCTAATAAGTCAGCACGTATCAACTCATTATCCACCAAGCGAGCATATTCAATGATTGGAATTACATCTGAGATATTATTTAGCTCGTAAGTAGGGGTAAAAGCTTCATCTCTACGAACCATTACTCCATAGT
Source organism: Ottelia alismoides (assembly GCA_037367405.1). NCBI lineage: Eukaryota > Viridiplantae > Streptophyta > Magnoliopsida > Alismatales > Hydrocharitaceae > Ottelia > Ottelia alismoides. Next base: position 759,999 of record JAZKJV010001282.1, read on the forward strand.
TCTGAGTGGTTAAGTGTCTACCGGAATTTATGGTATGAAATCGAGAACAATTAATCCAGCAATCATTTTATGATTGGTCCTCAAAAACATGACCTTCTAAAAAGTATTTTAACATCAATGTACTATAATCACTATCATCAAATAACTTTGTTCGGTTCTCACTACAAAAAAGGCGGGATTGGCGTGCACATAAATGCTCGTTATGTGCACGCCTAGTGCCCGCCATGTGCACGCCCGGCTAGTTGGCGAGCACATGTGCTCGTTCAGGGCGTGCTCGCTTCTATGAGCGTAGCTCCGGCTGGTTGGCGAGCACAGTCGGACGCTCTGTGCTTGCCTGCCTATCAGGCGGGCACAGATGTGCTCGCCGATGTGATCGCCTCTATTAAATAGGTCGATCAATCAGAGAGCATATGCCGAGCACCTGGCGAGCACATGTGCTCACCCAAACTGATTTCCAGTAAAAAAATATACAGGTTCGACGGGGTTTTGGCGCCCTGTCGAACCTGTATAGCCTGCCAATAAACCACCGCAGGTACTTGTAAGAGCTCCCTAAGCGTATATATATTATAGCAGTTCGTTAACTAAGATAATTGGCACTAACAAGTGAAATTCACGCAATATACATGAACTTAGAAACAAACATTCAAATTTAACATCTAAATATTACAAATATTTGTCCGTAGCAACAACGACAAGTAAACTACAACAAATAATATTATCAAAGTTCATATAAATTAAAAAAAAAGGCTAAAAGTTTAACAACAATAGAAGTCAAAACCAACAATAATTTACTTCTTCTTTGATCTAAAAAATTTAGACACTAAACCCTGCTTTGATTTCTTTTTTTCCTTCTCCTTTTCTTTGAACCTCGCATACATGTGTGCCTCTTCTTCAGGATCGTTCTCCTCCTCCTCTTCGTCATCAGATTCAATCTCTTCAGGTTGAGATGCACGTCCTTGCGACCTATATTATATATGGAAGATATATATCTATTACTTGCATTTTGTAGATATAGAAATATAAAATTATTACCCATTCTATAAGTAGAATACTTACATATACGCCGTGAACTCTTCTCGGAGTTTCGTCACCTGCTCCACCATCATCGCCATCTGCGACTCCATTGGAACTGATGATTGGGACGGTTGTGGTTGCGTGTACGACAGCTGAGAGTATGCAGAATAGGAGTGACGATGTTCCTCCACATAATATGGAGGAAGACCACCAAGCGTCTGCTTCCTATTCGCCACAACGACCCTATCCTCCAACACCTTATAAGATTTTCATTGTTTAATATAAAATTATATATTAGAAATGAGTATAGTAAGATAATATTTATCTACATATACCTGCTTCCAGATCGTTTTATCAAATGATGGTTGCTTTCCAGTTGGATCGACACCCCATTTTTTTGCAGATAGTGCCAGATAACGATCCTGAAATACAAAGTTTAATATATATATATATATAAATTAGTTATAATATATCATTTAATTGCGAATAAATTGATAGACTTACCAACAATTCTCCTGCTTCAGGAGTGGACCATTGCGGTTGTCCTTCTCTCTCACTCATGTGGGACATCGACCACCACTCCTGAAAAGATGGTTCCCTTTCCAACATGGCTGTCTGAAAAAAAATTTAAGATGTAATAACAACATTGCATTATATTAAAGTAGATCTCCAAAAATTAATTTTAAATCGTAATACCATCTCCGCTCTAATCTGATTGTGGCTTTTAGAGCCACTTGTCGACTTAATCCTTTGTTTCTGGCGGTTTATCCTTCCCGCCGTAGATCTTCTTCCAAACTCATCATCCGCAAGGAATGCATCACAGAAATCCGCCCATCTGCAAGGATTATGTTATGATTATTGATTATTTTAAAAAGTTTATTATAAATTATTTAACAAGTACAATACCTATCCTCCGTACACCATGTTGGCGGGAACCTCTTCATCTCCTCAAAATTCATCTCCTCGCATCCCGTCTTCGCATGCGAGTCTCTCCTTGCCTTGAAAAATGTATCGCTCATTCTCTTTTCTGCCAAACGAATGAAGGCTCTACGATAAGCCTCCTTCCCCAGACCAGAGCCAAGGCGAAACCTACTCTGAAAATTACAACAAATTATAAGATATAAAAAACTTGACCAAAAAATTCTGTATCACTTCTTAGAAAGTTTTCTTACCAGAAACATCTCAAACAGTCTCTCCTGTTCTGCAGCAGGGATGCGACACCATCTAAATTGCATGGAAGTCAAGTGTGTCTTTATTATGTTGGTTATCTCCTTTGCCACCTTGTTGCTATTCACAAAATCCCTGCATTTGCTAGAAATTTTAATTATGATACAATCTATAAATATTTGGAAAAATTTTAATGATGAAATCTATAAAAATTTTACCTCCCATCCGCTGTAACCTCCAACAAAGGGTAGGACGCCGGCGTCTGTCCAACTGTAGTAGGTAAAGGTACGGAGGTGCTCGGACGTCCAGAGGAAGGAGAGTCAGAACCCATCGATGTCCGTGCTGGTATGGGGACTTGGACTGGGAATCCTGTAGGGGCTGCTGAGGTAGATGGCTCTCCATAGCCTCCTACGTAAAAGGGTGGCGGAGGATAACCAAGAGACTCGTAGTAGGCTATCACCCGGCAGACCTCGTCGGACTGTGAATCAAGAACAGCATCCGGGGTGGGCTGCCTACTGGACGAAGGTGTGTCTGAGGAAGATGGACGATTGGATCTATGTGATCCATGCGTCCCGCCACGTCCAAAACCTGTCATGATTGTAATAATGATGTAATAGTTAATTACATATTTATTACTTAATGTTTTTAATTAATTCGATTATAATTGTGTAATAAAACTTACAACTAATCTTCATCATTTATTTCGGTGGGATTAAAGGATATTTCTTCGTTTTCTGGGTTTTCTGAGTCATCATTTCTGGAGTCAGCATCATCTTGTAAGTCAACACAAAAAACTTCATTATCAGTCAATCAAATCGATTCGATAATTGGGACTTCTTCTGTTAAGTCTATTCGTTCATGTGTCGGTATAAATGCTTCATCTATGCCATCTTTCTGATTAGTGTAATCATTAGAGATATAACCTCGAGAATTTATCTTCACAACAGTTATTGTTTCAACGCTCTTTCTCTTCTTTGATATTTGTGGGAGATAACATATTTGATCCGCTTGAGATGCTAAGACGAATGGTTCAAATCTGCATATAAATTTTCTTTGCACCACGTCGACAATGTTATTTCTTTTATCGAGTACTACACCTCCATTGGGTTCATACCAATCACATAAGAAAAGAACTACTTTATTCAATCTTGGTATATTATATTCCACTTCTAGTATCTCCTTTAAAATTCCGTAATAATTTATATGATCTTCCTCATAACAAGATCCTCGAACCATCATTCCATGATTTTGAGTTGTCAAATATTTACCGGAATTTAAAGTATGAAAACGATACCCATTATTGTAACAAGAGTTGTATGATCGGACCTTATAAACAGGGCCTTCTCCCAAATGTTTTAAAATATGAGAATAGAAATCACCACCGTCCAACAGTTTTTAGCGGTCTTTAAACCAAGCTGGAAATTGATTCCTATAGGCGCTCAGAACTTCGTCATCTGAATACATAGGATTTTCCTCCATAATTTTCTTTCTAAATTCCCTAAAATTGGTAAGAGAAACATAAAAATTACTTGTACATGAATATATACATAAAATAATACAAATACTTACTGAACATATGGTGTTATTTCCTCGTAATTGTTTAATACGTATAACTCTGCAACATCCTTCTCTTGTTTCGATAAGAAACGTTCAGTTGCTTTTCCTATCAGATGAGTGGATGGACGAAAGATACTGATACAAGTTTCTTCATCGGAATAAATTGTCTCATTTCTCCTGCATCTATTGTGCATAGTCTCCACATCTTCTGGAAGATATCTTGCGCAGAATGTTACGACTTCCTCATATATATATATATTGTGAACTTATAGATCCTTAAACTTTACTTTTGTTTCGGACATTTCTTTTAAGAAAGAACATAAACCTATAATAAAGTAGGTTAAACATTTAGTTGAAATAGTAAATAATGCAAGGAGATTATAATATATTTAATTACCTTTTAAATAGATACATCCAACGATATTTTACCGACCCTCCTACTTTTGCTTCCCATAGAATATGAATCATCAGATACTCCATCGAATCAAAAAATGAAGGCGGAAATATCTTCTCCAGGTTGCACATAATCACAGGAATATTTTTATAAAGATAATCCATCTCCATACGGTGTATACGTGAAGAGTATAGCATCTGGAAAAATCTGCTAACATCTGAAAAAACATCCACAACGTTTTTTGGTAACAATCCTCTGAACACTAACGGTAGCAATCTTTCCATAAAAATATGGCAGTCATGACTTTTCATTCCCTTAAATGTAAACTTCTTCAAATCGACCAAATTGGAAAATTTTGATGCATATCCGTCTGGAAACTTCAATTTGTTTGTCCATTCACAGACAAGCTTAACTTGATTTCTATCTAAGGTATACTTTGCTTTGGGAACTTCAACCCTTCCACTATTATGTTCCTTTATATGCAACTTTGGCCGATTGCATATGATTTGTAAATCACGACGAGACTTTACTGTATCTTTTGATCGACCGGTTATATTCATAACAGTATAGAAGATGTTATCAAATACATTTTTCTCTATATGCATAGCATCTAAGTTGTGTCGTATCAGTAACTTACTACAATATGGTAACTCCAAAATATACTCTTCCTAATCCAATTATGGTTGCCACCAAAACCAGGAAGGTTTTTTGTTTTATCTCCATTCTTTGAGGCTGATTTCTCTAATTGTTCCACGTATGATAATATTATATCGCTTGTCTTAATTGGTGGAGGATCTGAAAGATCAATTGTGTTCCTTTTAAAAGACTGATTCTGTCTTCGATATGGATGATTATTTGGAAGAAACAGTCTGTGACAATCAAAAAAACATGATTTCTGACCGTGTTGAAACTGGAATGATTTAGTACTCTCCATACAATATGGACAACTTTTACATCCATAAGTACTCCATCCAGATAACATTCCATATGCAGGGAAGTCATTTATCGTCCAAAGAAGAGCTACTTTCATGTTAAATGTTTGACTCTTATTAGCATCATATATATCAACTCCATCGACCCATAACATTTTCAACTCATCGATAAGAGGACGTAAATAAACGTCAATGTATTTTCCCAAATGTTTAGGTCCTGGTACCAACAGCGAAAGAAACATAAATTGTCGCTTATTACATAACCATGGAGGTAGATTATATAGCGTTGTAATTACTGGCCAGCAAGAGTAATTTTTACTTCTTCCATGAGGATTAAACCCGTCTGTACATAAACCTATAACGTAATTCCTTTTTTCATCGTTAAATGTAGGAAAAACTGGCATCAACTCTTTCCAACAGAAAAATAGACTCGGATGGATGCTCCATATACTCATCGAATTTATGTTCCGTGTGTCATGTCATTTACTTCGCCGTTTCTTTGCAATAATATAGTCGTTTCAATCTCGGAGTCAATGGGAAATAACGTAGAATTTTTCTCGATATTTTTGTTCCACTCTTACTAGCTGTCTGATCTATTTTGATATCAACATTGGTTTACATCAAGGTTCAGCGTTGAGTCCATTTCTTTTTACTTTGATTATGGACGAGTTGACAAGTCACATTCAGGATGAGTTACCTTGGTGTATGTTATTTGCTGATGATATTTGTTGATTGACGAGACTAGAGATGGAGTAAATGAGAAGCTTGAGTTTTGGAGACATGCGTTGGAGACTAAAGGTTTTTGTATAAGTAGGGCTAAGACGGAATATATGGAATGCACTTTTGATGGAAGCAATGGTGAAGGAATCGAGGTGAAGATTGGTGACGATAACATTCAGAAGAGAGATTCTTTTAGATATCTAGGATCTATTTTGTAACATGATGGGGAAATTGATGGAGATGTTACTAATAGAATAAATGCAGGTTGGCTAAAGTGGAGAGGAGCCTCCGATGTTCTCTGTGATAAGAAAATACTTTTAAAAATTAAAGGAAAGTTTTACAAAGCAGCCGTGAGACCTGCTATGCTTTATGGTTCTGAATGTTGGCCTGTGAACCATAGACATGTGTTGAGAATGGCTGTAGCAGAAATGAAAATGCTAAGATGGATGTGTGGACGTACACGTAAAGATCGGATTCGGAATGATGCAATCAGAAAGAAAGTTGGTGTAGCTCCGATCGAGAATAAGATGCGAGAAAACCGCTTAAGATGGTTTGGTCATTTGCAAAGAAGGTCAACTGATGCACCGGTTAGGAGATGCAAGTGTTGGGATGTTGAGCCGGCTAAGAGAGGGCGAGGATGGCCCAAGAAGTGTTGGAAAGAGATTATACGAAGGAATCTTAGTTTTTTTGGATAAGTCCAAGATTTACCTAAGATAGATCTGAATGGAGGCAAAGAATCCATGTAGCCGACCCTACTTAATTGTGGGAAAAGGCTTTGTTGTTGTTGTTGTTGTTGTCTTAGTAGTTGTCTGATATCTTTGCTCATTACATTCAGGACATCATTGTAAATGTTGGTGTTCACCGTAATATAAAATATGGTGATTTATGCACGAGTCTATTTTAACTTCCGCTAAACCCATCTTCCGCATCATCTTTTTTATTTTGTAATAATTATCAGGTAATTCTGCATCTTCTGGTAACATTTTCTTGATAATCCTCAGCATTGCATCAAAATTACGATCGGTCATATTGTACTCCATTTTCATCGATAAAAGATCCGAAACCGCAGAAAGTTTTGAATATGTCTTGCAACCTAACCACAATGGCTCTTCCGCTTTTTTCAACAGCTCGTAAAATTCTGCAGACTCTCCATATGGTTCCTCATCAGCTAAAAGAGTAGGATTATATTCTGGACCCGCAACGTCCATAACCATATCTACAAAAGGATTACTAGTGTCAGCTTCTTCTGCATCATTCATACTGTCCCCGAAATCCTCACCATGCCTCCATCAAATCTGATATCCTTCTATGAAACCCATTCTATAAAGATGTAACTGAGTTTCATCTTTTGATCTCTTCCTCGTTAGCCGACATTTCTTACACGGACATAAGATAGTTCCATCTGAATCCACGATACGGGAACCTTGTGCGTAAGCAAATTGTATAAATTCCTGAACACCTCTTTGAAAGGTATCTGCTATACGTCCATCTACTATACGGTTGTACGTCCACTCTCTATTTGTCATATTGATGAACCTGAATTAAATAATTTATAATATCAAATTTAGGAAATTGAGGATATCTAAACGTATCCCATTATTGAGATAAAAGATGAGAAGAGAAGTGTATTAATTATGTTATCACTAGAGCCCGTCCATAAGGATTCAAACTTACTAAAAGATGATCGTTGTCACAAGCATCCTAACGAAAATTCGGCAGCATAACCCTACACCTCTCCCGTATACATCATAAATCAATCGCAATTAACTTTCAAAATAATCATATTAATGATTATTTCGATAGTAAACTATGATTGATTTGGTATACCGAAGAGGAAGGGATTATGAACCGAATTTCCGTAAGAAATAAAGAGCTTGTGACAACGATCACCTTTTAGTAAGTTTGAATCCTTACGAACCCCCTTAGTCCGGGATCTCCGAACTAAGGAAAGCTAATATAAATGTAATACTTTAAGATCACTTTACGTCATACATTTGTACGTGCTACAAATGAGACTATAAAATAATCTTAAAATATTTATTCATTTATATTAACCGGGCAATTACGTATATTTGGCTGGTTAACAATGGGGATAGAGATAAGTGTGATCCTTATTTAGTGCCTAATACAGTGTCTGGGTCACTAAGAGTTAATGGGCACCTGCAAAAAAAAATTCGAACCTGCAAACATCAAAATCCACGACCATTGGTCTGGGATAAACATCCCAAAGTGAGTCCAACAGTGCTGTGAAAAAATAAAAAAAATATAACACAGTTAGAGGTGATCAAATCCTCCAATGTGTTGCACACGACACCCGTTGTGCAGGGCCACACACCACCCGGTGTGGAAGGACGCACTGTGTGTGAAGGATTTTGTGCGATTTTCTAATAATTAATGGATAGTATTTTAGACTTATCATAAACCTAACTATAAGTTAATGTGATATAATTGGTCATATTAACTAGAATTTATTGTGATAATAAATTATCACAAAGGAAATATTGGTGTATATCATATCTCATGTCAACACGATATGAAATTTTCAAACTATTATTAATGATGTTCATCATATCTAATATCTACACTATTGAAGTTGGCTAACTAATGTTATTCACAAATTTCATAACAAATCTTTTTAAGAAAATTAACAATACTAACTAGTGTAGATGTTGTAGTAGACATTTTATCATTTATAATTTACAAAATCTAAACATAATGTTGGTTGAGGCATTTTATCGAACACCTACAAGGCATAAAATTATACATATTATTGAGACAATCACACTCGAAATTACAACACTATAGTGATCAACTATTATCCTAAACATGTAAAAAATATTTAAACTATCAAAACAATACACTACATTCAACAAAAAAAACAAAAAAAATGAAACCCTAAACTATTGAAACAATACAAATATTTAATGAAATCTTAAAAAAAGAGAAAGGATGAAGGGTTATACTGAATGGTAGATGTATATCTACTCAAAAGACGAAAACGGCGAGCGCCGGTGTCGGGACGGAGGGGTGGCGGGTCGCCGGAGGGAAGAATTTGGGGGAGGAATGCGTGAGAATGAGGAAGAAGGGGTCGCGCGAGGTTTTGTTTACGGGACTGGGCGAGCACATTTAAGTGCTCGCCAGGCCGTCGCCAAGTACTCGCCCGTAATTTACCATGCGCTAAAGTTATCCGCGCAAAGAAATTCAAGTGGGCGAGCACATGTAAGCGAGCACATGTGCTCGTCCAAATTGGTAATCGCGCCGCTACACATAATTCAAATCGGCGACCCTCATGGGCGAGCACATGTGCTCTTCGTGTGCTCGCCCATGACTGGGCGAGCACATGTGCTCGCCTAGTGCACGCAGAGTTGTGCACGCTAATACCGCCTTTTTTGTAGTGTCTTGAACCACTCCGAAAATTGTATTCTAAATGTGCTTACAACCTGATCTCCTTCAGATATCAGACTTCTTTAATAATTTTCTTCATAAATTCTTTAAAATAAATGCATATAATAAAAGATTGACGAGAAAGAAATAATTGTTTTTAAAAAAATAGAGACAGATATGTACTCAACATGTGGCATTATTTCCTTATAATCGTCCAATACGTATAACTCAGCAACATCTTTCTCTTCTTTCGACAATAAACGCCCTCTAGCCTTTTCCTATTGGTTGAGCTGGCTGATGAAACACACTGACATGAAGTTCTTCGTCAGAGTAAATTGTCTCATTCTTGCTCATTCTGTTGTGGATAGTCTCGACATCGTCGGGGGAGTACTTAGCAGAAAATATTGCTAACTCTTCATTTGAATACTGAGAACTTATAGATCCTTCCACTCTACTTTTGTTTCAGACCGTTCTTTTAAAGAACAAGAATCTACGTATAAGAGGATGTGTATTTTAGATAACCAAGAGTATCAGAGTAAGAAAATAGAATAAATAAATACCTTTCAAATGGATACATCCAACGGTATTTAAAAGGCATGTCAACTTTGGCATCAGATGGAAGATGAATCATTATATGATCCATTGAATCAAAAATGGAGGAAAAATTTTCTTCAAATTACACATAATCATAATCACAGGAATATTTTTTCAAGATATTCCATCACATTTTGATGTACGTGTGACGAACATATAATCGAGAAAAATCTACTGATATCTAATAGAACATCAACAATATTCTTTAGTAGCAACCCTATGAACATTATTGGTAGCAGTCTTTTCATAAATACATGACAATCATGACTTTTCATTCCTTTAAAAGAAAACTTTTTCAAATCAACCAAATTTGAGAGATTGGTGCATATCCGTTTAGAAATTTCAATTTAGTTGCCCATTCGCAGATATTTTTCACTTGATTTCTGTCCAACATATACTTTACTTTTGAAAATTCGACCCTCCCATTATCAAAATCTTTTATATATAACTCTAGACGGTTACAAATGATGCTTAAATCACGATGAGAATTTATTGTATCTTTTGTATGATCAGTTACATTCATAATTGTATAAAAGATATTATTTAAGATATTTCTTGATATGCATAATATTTAAAATGTATCATATCCGTAACTTGCTCCGTAACTTGCTCCAATATGATAATTCTCAAAATATACTCTTCTTAATCCAATTATATGTATCATCAAAACCATGTACAGGTTGTGTAATTGCCTCATTTTCCATGGTTAAATTTTCGAATTTCTCTAAACATGGTAATATCATATCACCGGTCTTAATTGTCGAAGGCAGTATTCATGAAATCGATCGCATGGGTCGCATATGCAGCCGCATATGCCCATGTGGCATGCATACCAACCAGATTTCATGAATCGATGCATTATGCGCCCTCCCCGCATATGCCCCGCATACAGCTCCAGCATCTCCAACTTCCCAATCCTCTCATTCAGGTGCTTAATTCCGAAGATCTGCCTCTTCCTCCATTCAATTGTAAGAATATGGCATGCAATTGTATACAATTGCAATGCATTATACCATTATATATGCAATGTTTTATGTTTATCTCATGTACTATTTTCATGAATATATGCAATGTATCGCCAAATATTTTAATATATAACTATTGAGGTTTTGCTCATGTAGTGTGTGCATGTGTAATGAATTTTTTTTATTACGAATCATCTAGTATGTGAAGTTTTTATGGCTAAATGTTTTTTTTGTGATTAAACATTAGGCAATTAAGAGCATATACTCAACCATCTAACATGAACTATTTTTCTTAAATCTTCTTTAACTCCACTTAGATACATAAATTCAGTAGTAATGTTATTCATAGATATGTATTCGTTTTAATTAAAAATTAGAAAATCGTGCAGAACAACATATATCCCACATATACCCTTGCATACCGCTTATTCAGTATACAGTTGCATGTCTGAACACGCATACACATATCGGTTTCCTAAATCTTGGTCGGAGGATATGATAGTTCGATGGTATTTCTCTTAAATACTTGTTTATGTCTCCGGTATGGATGATCTTTTGAAAGAAAACATCTTTGACAATGAAAAAAATATGGCTTCCGACCATATTGAAGTTGAAAGGATTGTGTACTCTCCATACAATATGGACAACTTTTACGTACATGCATACTCGATCCAGATATTATTCCATAAGCTGGGAAGTCATTTACTGTTCAGAGTAGAACAACTTTTATATTGAATATTTGACATTTATTGGCAATGCATGTATCCACTCAATGTAAATACATATCGACGTATTTTCCCAGATGAGTAGGTCATGACACTAACAATGATAAAAATATGAATTGTCTCTTATTATACAATCATGGATGTAGATTGTAAGGTGTTATCATTATTGGTCAACAAGAGTAATCTTTACTTCTTCAATGTGGATTAAATCTGTCTGTACGTAAATCTATAACGCACTTCCTTCTTTCCTCATAAAATGAAGAGAAAGTATATATCAATATTTTCCAACAATCAAACTCTGATGGATTCTGCATATACTCTTCACAACTATGCTCTGCATGCCATAACATATATTTAATTGTTTTCTTACAATAATATAATCGCTTCAATCTCGGTGTCAACAGAAAATATCATAAAATTTTTCTTAAAAAAATCACTCTTTCTTGATTCATGAATTCTCGGTTCATCGCATTGAGGATAATGTGTCAAATGTCCATGTTCATTGTAATATAAAATATGGTGATTTATACACGAATCCATCTTAACTTCTACTAAATCCATCTTTTGCATCATCTTCTTGATTCTATAATAATTTCCATGTAATTCGGCATCTTTGCCTTTGGGTAACATTTTCTTGAGAATTACCAGCATAGCATCAAAATTCCGATCAGTCATATTATACTCGATCTTCATAGCAAGAAGCTCTGAAACTGCTGAGAGTTTTGAATAAGTCTTACAACCCGACTATAAAGGCTCTTCTGATTTTTTCAACAGCTCGTAGAATTCTTCCTATTCACCATGGGTTCCTCTTCATCAGGACAATCACTGTTAAACTCTCGACCTACAACATCCATAACCATTCTTACAAATGGATTAATGTTTTTCGCATCATTTGTTTTAGGGATTTTTACACCCATAACCCTGAGTAATTTTGCAATTACATTCATAACCCTGTGTAATTGTGAATTACGCCCAAGACCCCGAATAATGCTTAACTCTTACATAGCATAACCCTGTGTCAGTTAGCATATATTTTCTCCGTTAACTTTGATGGAAAAGGTTGCACATTGACAATTTTACCCTTAAAACTATATCACATTTATAAAGTATGCCATTGATATAAAAATCTAAGTAACCAAAGATGCCTCCTCCAGCCCAGGCAGCCCCTCCAACCGATCACCCTCCCACCGCCGCTGCTTGCAAGCCTCCGACCCAGCCGCCCTCTAGCTCCCGTGCCCTGCGAGACCCCGTCCCGGCCACCCTCCGACCTCCTCCTCCTCTGCTTCCTCTCGTCAAAGCCCCCTCCCAACATGCAGGCCCCCGTCTCTGCAACCTCCCCCAGCCTGCAACCTCCCGTTTGTGCAAGCCCTCGAGGCCACCCTCCCTGCCTGCATCGAGGCCCTCCTCTCTGCCCGCAAGCCCCGACGAAGCCCTCCAAGCACCCCCAGGCCCCTGCCCGCAGGCCCCGATGAGGACTAGCGCGTAACCTCCCCCCTGCCGCAGAAGCCCCCCTCCCGCCCCTGCCGTGCACAGAAGCCCCCCTCCCTGCCCATAGGCTCCGATAAAGCCCTCCAAGCCCTCGAGGCTCCCCACCCTGCCCGCATCGAGGCCCTCCTCCCTACCCACAGGCCCCGATCCCGACGAAGCCTCCGCCCGCAAGTAGAAGCCCCCTCCCACCGCCACAGAAGTCCCCTCCCGCCCCCGTCGCAGAAGCCCCCCCCCCCCCTGCCGCAGAAGCCTCACCCGCCCCCTCCCTGCCCGTAGGCTCCGATAAAGCCCTCCAAGCCCTCGAGGGCCCCCTCCCTGCCGGCATCGAGGCCCTCCTCCCTAACCGCAGGCCCCGATCCCGACAAAGCCTCCTCTTGCAAACAGAAGCCCCCTCCCATACCCGCCGCAGAAGCCCCCTCCCCTGCCCGCAAGCCCCCCAACCCCCTACCCTCCCGGGTTACCTCCACGCTGCAGACCCTCGCCCCTACACCACCGCACACCGTCGCTCTGCAGAACTCCTCATCCACCATCGATACGCTGTCTCCACGTAGCAATGCCTCCAGACTCATCGTGCAGGTGATGGACTGAAGGAGCAGACTTGCGTGAAGGGGATGGACCAATCGAGGGAGGGACGAGATTTTTTTACTTCTGGTTGATCCCAATCGTTAGATCGTAGTTTGGTTAGATTAACTCAGTCATCTGGTTGAGTTAATGAACTAAACTAACGGAGGGTTATGGATGTAAAACGGAAGGTTATTCGGGGTTTTGGGTGTAATTCACAATTATGTAGGGTTATGAATGTAATTGCAAAATTACTCAAGGCTATGGACGTAAAAATCCCTTTGTTTTATTGGTCGTATAATCAATGGACCCTCTATGCTTCCACCAAATATGATATCATTCGATGAAACCCATTTTTAAAACGTGCAATTGAATTTCATACTTAGAACTCTTCTTGAGTAGATGACACTTTTGATAGGGACACAACATAGTACCATCTGAATCCACAACACTAGAACCTTGATCGTAAGCAAATTCCACAAATTCGTGAACACCTCTTTGAAAGTCTCTAAAACACGACCATCAAGTACATGATTGTACATCGACTCTTTATTGGTCATCATTGTTGCCTGAATATAATAGTTTAAGAGGTCAAATTAGAGAAGAAGATTTAACGTAGGATTCGATTCAGAAAAAAGCCTACAAAACCTAACTCATAATCAATCGTTGGCTTAAACCTATTAAACTATTTTTAGGAGATGAGAAAGGTATTTCCATTAAGTTATCACTTGAGCCCATCCATAAGGATTCAAACTTACTACAAGATGATCGTTGTTACATGTTGATTTATATGTGAGGAAAATTCAGCAGCATAACCCCACCCCTCCAGTATATCACAATCAACTCTTAAAACTATCACTGTAGTGACGATATTAATAGTAGATTATGATTGATTTGGTATAGTGAAGGAGTTATGCAGTCGAATTTTCCTTAGTTATAAACTGCAAAATGTGACAACGATCGTCTTATAGTAAGGTTCGAATCCTTATGGACCCCCTTAGTCTGGGACCTCCGAACTAAGGAAAGCCAATATAAATGTAATATTTTAAGGTCACCTTACACCATTCATTTTTACGTGTTACAAATGATAACTGTAAAATATCCTTAAAATATTTATTCATTTATGTTGATCGGACATTTACATATATTTGATTGGTTAACGAGGGGGATATAAACCTATGTGACCCTAAATTGGTGTCTAAATAAAGTGTTTAAATAGTCATCATTGGGAATGTACCTGCAAAAAAAGCATCCTTCAACCTGCACACATCAAAATCCATGACCATTGGACCGGAATATCTCATCTCGAAGTGAGTCCAGTCCAATAGTAATATGAAAAATTAAAAAGAAGTATAACACTATATACCTACACATTCACATTTAACACATATACACATTCACATGCTATCATCGCATTCACATCTAACCTTTATCTCCAACGATTTCGCATTCACATTGTTTGTCTACACCTTCACATACCATCCTCACATTTGCATCTATGCAACCGACCATAAAACATCTTCACATTCACATAATAAACATTCCGTCATAACTTTTACACACCTTCCTCATCATCAAACATTGTCCACTCATTCATGTTGACTACAAACATCTAAACACTTCTAGTTATTTCAACATCCTCTAATATACAACATAACTTGCCTAAACAATAATATTATATAATGAAATCTAACATTTATATGGAGCATTAACATAACTTCACACAAATATTTCAACTTCACATCACTAGAAATATATCACAACATGTATACAACTATTATTTCTTTAAAAACAAGGTTACATAAGTTGACCATAAGCACTAACTTGGTTTAAGCATTTCATCATACACCTTATATACAACATGAATTTGCTTAAACTATGCTAATCCCGAATCAAATCATACATATATATACACATATATACATATATATACTAAATTAATGGTTACGTAATCAAAAGACAACATAAAACCACAAATCAACTATACATGGTGGAAAAAGAATATATATCAATAAAATTGACATTTCTTCACATATATGCAAAGAAAGCTAAATAATTGAGAGGAGTGGTCGTTATACGTCAAGGAAGAGGATAGTAGGCAAGAGGGCGGTGACGGATAGTTGTCGACGGCGGGAGAGGGGGGTCGAAAATCACTGACAACGGGGTTTGGAGAGGAAGAAATGGGTGGAATGAGCCCTGGAGTCGGTCGTGCGTTTTATTTACAGACATTGGCGAGCAGGCTTAAGTGCTCATCCAGTGGTACGCAAGTGCTCGGCGAGCACATATGCTCGCAAGGTGCAAGCCCCATGTGTACGCCGATCTCGCTTTTTTTGTAGTGCTATAGTTTTATAGATACAAATAGTTAAGCGTAATTCAAACAGTAAATGACTGAAGAAACGGCAAAACATAAATGAGACCCTGGAATTTCCGATTTTTTATAGGGATTTTTACCCGGCAGACCCTATAAACTTTGCCAATTACCTCTACGACCTTTGAAACGACCTGATTCCCCCCTCAACCCCATAATCTTGCCAACTCTTACCCCATGAACCCTCCGGGTAATCTGTTTGAAGCTCGTGGGGGTTCTTGGGGTAATTTACAGGGTCGATGGGGTAATTACGTTGTGTAAAAGGTCGTAGAGGTAATTTAAAAAGTTTATAGGGTCTGCTGGGTAAAAATCCCTTTTTTATATAGGAAAAGACATGGATTACTTTCTAAGGTAAACAATAAATTACCTGATTCATCTGGATTGGAGGAATTCTTTGCTGAAAGACCCATTTCTGTCGAAGTTGTCTCACAAGATTCACAAATCCAACTTTCAGGGAGAGACAATGGTAGATCTTCCATGCAATATCTATATTGCAAAAATAAATATCACTAACTTTCCATTACAGAAGTGCAGGAGCTCCATAAAATGACATATTTAGTCATAAACTTATGGTAATGTTTTGTTCAGATATAAAAAATTTGATAGCAAGAATTTCAATTTCACTGAAGTATAACAGTAACAAAAGTTTAAAACCGTTTCAAAATTGAGCCATACAGATGTCGTGTAATCTCCCTGCATTTGGAACACCTTGCCATAATCGTGCTATTATTTCCACTTCCACACGTGTCGCAAACCTTTGGCTGTGAAGAAGAAATGTCAGCTGCTCACACTATTAAAAGAAAAACTAGAATCATTTCAGCATTCTTTTCCAAAAGAACTAATAGAACAATAAATGCTAAAACAAGATGATAGTTACAGTGCTGCTTCTCGTTGAGATCTTGCATCTAAAAAACAGTCCTTCATGCATGTCAATGGTCATGTACAAAGCACCAAACTACTACTTAGATCAGAAATATAGACAAGGTTTCATGCTGGCAAATTCGTCCAATTGTTTATCTTTTGCCAAAGTTTTAACACAAGCGATGTATTTTAGTTTTGGAATTCATGGCCATGCAAACAAGTCACTGCATTCATCTAGCCATTTAAATCTTTTCTTCATTGTCACCTTCGCCATTACAGCTTGTGCAATTCATTGATCTTAGGTAAACAACACAACAACAACAACAACCAAGCCTGGTAGAGTTGGCTACATGTATTCATTGTCACCGAGTTTCCAAACATACCTAATCTAAGTCATGGTTGGGCTTGAATCTAAAAAGAACACATCATTCTTAGGTGAACAATAAGTAATAAAAAAGAAGCTCTTATCTTACCATCCATAAATTGGATATTTTGAACTTACATAGAATGAAAGATAAACTCTCCAATAAGTCAAAGTTCAGAAGAAAAGTACAAAATATTAGTAGGCCTGTTGATGGGGGTAATCGTATCGCTGAATGGTATGCCAACAACTAATAAGGTGATGCAAACGGAAAATCGGGAAGGGGTGAGAAGAGAAATAAGAACATCGCCGTGCTTCGCATGGTTGAGAGAAGAACAAGATGAGAGGAGAAACCCTAGAATTTGGGGGAAAGGGGGATAATGGTGGAGGCTCTCTCCAAACCAAAAGACTCAAATTTTAATTCATAATATGACATGACTTACAATGAACTAGTGCTCCCTTTATATAGAGAGGGAGTCTAATTACAAAATTGGAAACCGAATAAAATAACAATTAAATAAAATCCTAATTAGACTCTAATTAACTTATTAACTAAATTAATCTAGCATAAATATTAAGAATACAATCAATCTCACTTTAGTTAATGTAAATAAAATTAACCAACCAACTAAACCAACTAATTTCAGACGAAAAATCCTATTCATTCAAAATTTATAAGAATTAAGCCACGGATAATATTTGTCGTTCTACATTTACCCATGAGTAGATAACTGGTAATAAGAAAAATAGGTTAATAAATATAACATGATCTTAAAATATGTGAGGGTATTTTTAAATAGTAGAGGGAAGTCAAAAGGTCGAAAAAAATATTTTTAGTGTTTTGAAATTTGTGAATTTTTATAGAAAATTGGAAGTTTTCCATTTTGTTGGATTTTTAGATAATGTATAGGGAATTTGCAGAAGTTTTTTAGAGGGGTTGTCTATATATTGGAGATACACAATCCCTGATTTTGTGGGATTTTTAGAGAAAACGGATTTATAAAATTAAAACAAGGCAAACATTGTTTTTGGAGTTTTTGATTTTTAGAAAATATCAAGAGGTAATAAAAAATTCTAATAAAATTGTAAGATATGCACCTAAATGAGGCTTAGTAAAGAGTATTTTAAATTCCTAAGAAAATTAGTGCAAAATTGATCTGAATTTTTTTAACTTGTGATACTTCCCGATTAAAGAACTGGTCACACCCCTCTCTACAAAACCATCGTGCGAAATTTGGGTAAATAAAAAAATGCACTAGTATATTAAGACTGCACAAAAGTATGTACTCTACATTTTCATTAGTTCAAAAAAAATCGAGAGGTTACTACTATCCTCTTATTCTATTGCTGCGATTGCTAGAAAGTTTCAGTAAGTAATCTATCTTTTCCAATCTTACTCTCTTTATACATGTCCCGTGATTCTAAAGGAAAAATCACCTTCTTCAAATCTGATGATTGCACTCAGATCCTCCGAGGGGAACAAGAAATTCACTTTGATTAATCAATTGCAAGGCTAATATGTTTGACTTACTTTTTGCATCGGAAGCGCACACCCGAATATGGAATTCCTTTGGCTTCTTGTATTTGTTGCTTTTTGGAGGCTAAAGATCATTTTCCCCTCTCCACTATGAATGCTCTATGGTTTTATTGCTGTCTTTTTTTGGTGTGGATGCTCTTATTGCTATCTTCAGTTAAATATTTTTACTGATTGTTAGCAACAAAAAGAAGAAAAAAAGATGACTGATAACCGTGAATATACGATTTGTTGCCAGCAATATAGCAATTAATCCTCAAATTCGTGATGGATTCAATCTGATTCGACCCGTCAATTTGGAAAATATTGCATCATAAGGAATTTCTCATATGTTCTTATATCAATGGAATGAACAAAATCAACATAACAAGAATGTGGATTTTTTTTATTGGAGCTTGGAAGAATACCAAGAGTATTCCAGGCATTTTGGTCCTTGGAGGAGATTGTTGTTGGCAGTGGATGGTTCCTCTCTCCACAACAGCTTTGCCTTGATCAACTTTCAAAGCCTTCTTCTTCTTCTCTCCTACTGTTTGAGTTGCAACCTGGAAATCAAAATCCACATTGGTATTTATTGGCATCTACGATCTGCTCAGTCTCGATCATAGTTTATCACTAAAGCACACATGTGTGTTGCACGAGGGCACAAACAATCTGCGTAGGTATTGATCAAGGACTCAAGGTATGGTTATTTCACATTTTGGAAATAGTCGCTTCATTTATGTTCTAAATCTCTTCAAATAAATAATGACAAAATCGAGAAAGTTAAAATTGGATAAATTAGCAATTTAGATTATTTTTGTTGTACAATCTTTACATACTTTACAACTTGGAACAGTGGTCATGACAGCGAAATTGTCCAATAAAATAAAATGCTTAAGCCCTAATTATCAAATAGTAATCCTCAACTCTCAATATCTCCCACTTATAATCGCAATTTCCTCATTGCGATAGGAGCAAAGTGTGATCAACCAGTGCAAACTGAGGAAGATCTTTATTGTAGAGAACACATGACATAATTTTCTTGTTGTGAACAATGCCGGAATTATAGATAAAACTCAAAAACTTTCATTGCTAACCCCATCATTTACCTTCTAGCTAAAGCAAGGAGCAAAGAAACTCGATGCCACCAGCAACAAAGCATTCCCAGAAGAACGCCTACCAATACATATCTTCAAATGTGTACATTTTAATACCGTCTTCCATGGAAATGAACCCCAAACATGTCTCCAGAATCTTCAGTTAAAGAACAAATGGTACTACAATATCCAGCCACAACTCAACATCTAATCCTAAATGGAATCAAACTGCACATAACCTACAGAATAGAAAAATCTCTCGCTTAACTAAACTAAGACATCGGGCATGTAAATCCAGTATCTTCCGACCATCCAATCTATCATTCATGCCTGAAATAGCCACAGGAAGAATCTGACAGGAAATTCCAACAATACCACAAGAATGTTAAATCCAAAATGCGTGAAATCCAAAATGTGTACGCTGCTTTTGGTCATTGAAACCTTCTTATAAATTCAACTCAGACTTTGGACGATATAAAACCCCATAATATCCTATGAAGCGGGGTTTCTGCAGGACATTATTATCAGTCTTAGATCGATCTAGCACCCCTTTCTAGTTACAGAAATCTTTTAAATTTGTATACAAACAATTGAACTGATGAGATCATCCAGGAGACTGACCTTCAAGCACTTGATACTCTGCTATGATGGATTTTTTTTCGAAATCCATATTTTATAAATGTGGAAGCCATGGGGGACAAATGTTCAGTCTCATTACACCCAATGCATAGCCTCTGTCGGAGCAACGGTAGACGGGTAGAGGGGCGGTGCGCAGCGCGACGAGGAGTGGGTGGTGACGGTCGGGAGCGCGGCAAGATGGGGGATGAGTTTTTCAGTGGTCCGGGGTCGTCGCCTGGAGCTCGAGCCCTCGCGTCGGAAGAGGAAGGTGGGGGGCAGTACTCGTTGGAGAAGCCCTAGTTGTGTTCGTCCGCTGATCTCGAGCCCTAGATCCGTTTTTGGACCGTCGGCGACGGCGTTGCGGCGAGGAGGGGAGGAGCTGGAGATGCGGTCTCGGAGGAGGGGACGGGACTTCGAGAGGCGCGGTGGGAGACGGGGGGCGGAGGGAGGTGGAGAGGACGTCCCCTTCTCTGGATATGAACGTCATGAGGCAAATTCTGCAAGGGCAAAATCGGGCTTTTGTGGATGAAAATTTAATGAGTGTTAACACACATACCGAAAAAGTACCATTTTGAATCCAAAAGAGCTAAAAAAACGAATTTCAGGTTAAAAACTTGCATTAGATGAAGGGAAAAAAAGTAGAAGAAAGGTCAGCACCAATCTAAAAATCTCTCGTTTAACTCCAGAGGTGATCATAAACAGCATGCAGCATGCAAGAGAGAAAAAGTTTCTCTCTGTTCTCCTCTGCTTTATCGATGTCTTCATTCTTATTTAATTCCTTTGTTTCTCATTTATAACCTAATGCGAATGTGTGATTCGTCTTTCTTCTTTTTCTTATTAGACGGTTAATATTCCGGTCACGGAATTATATCTATCCGATTTGATTGAACATATGTTATTACGGAGTTAGTTTGTAACACATCAACAACATATCCGAAAACTTATGCAAAATTGTCTCAATAGGTGGTTTCTCTTGAATTATTTTCTAGTATCGGCAACAGAGGAAGCTTTCTCGTTTAGATTTAGCCAAACTACCTCTTCAAGAGGCAAAGAGGTAGGTTTTTTATTTCTTCTTATGGAAAATATAAAAAGTTTTACGACCTTATACAGTGAATTAATAAAATAAAAAGTTTTACGACCTTATACTGTGAATTATGTTTTGTGAATACGGTGCGTGTATCGAACTTAATCGATGATATCGCAATCCATATCAGCAATCTTCAATCATAATTGTATAATTGTGATGTGATATGTAATAAGAAATATGATATATACAATCAAAAACATACCTCAAACCCCATTTAATCATGTATGGCATCCAATATGGTATCTGCATCTCACCTGTCATCCAATGTGATTTATGGAACAGGGTTTCAAGATTTTGAAATTTAAAAAAATCTCTATTTAAAGATGAAGAGGATAATCCCGCCTCACATTCGCATGTAACATAGTGATGCACGGGAGCGCAGTGTTGCAACGATGTGAAATGTTATAGCGGTAGACGCGAGACAGATTGTCCAAGCCATACATGTATTTTTTTAGAGAAAGATCATATGTCATTCATCTTAGTAGAGGAAAGTTTCAAACCACGTACAAATGGTCTCAATAATGGGAAACATTAAGTGCCATACAAATCTGTTATAAGATAGCCCACATAAATTAAAGTGATTGTCACCAAAAAAAGTGGCCAGATTAAGATAGGGATAACTGGTAAGCGTGCACCGCAACACCCTCAACAAAAGATCGACCACCACCACAAAGATAAAGAATTTTGTCATCGTCACATGTTATGTGGGAGCAAGTTTGGAAATATTTTCCCCGAGGACCTGATCACAGAAGTCCGCACAAAGGAGTTTCACATAGTGGAAGTCCCACCGGTGTCCAATGGGCATCTTTACCATGGCTCAGTTTGACAAACATCAACGAAGAGTATGATGATTCAAGCATTATTGCCCAAGGAAAAGGAGAAGTTGCTCTTACTACCAACATTATACTTCATGATGTTTTGCATGTGCCAGAATTCTGTAGAGCTATTTTTTATGTGACGTCCTTTGTCTTTCAGGATGTTCTAACTGGGAGGACGATTGGTGATGGCCGTGAAGAAGAAGGGGTGTATCATTTCGTGCAACATCCAATCGTTGCTCATGTTGGTTTTTCCTCTACCACCTCTTCTGTTGTCTGGCATCGTCATCTGGGCCATCCATCTTTTCCACGATTGCAGTGTCTTCTTCCACAATTGTCCTCCAATACTTTTGCTCATTGTGAGGCTTGCCAGCTTGGGAAGCACCACATGAGCAGTTGTCCTGTGTCCACTACCGTGCAGTCTACTAGTTTGTTTGAGTTAGTCCATGTTGATGTTTGGGGGCCTAGCCGAAACCCTGACGGGTTTGGGAGTCGTTATTACCTGGTTATTGTTGATGATTATTCTCATGTTTCTTGGGTTTTTCTTATGTAAACAAAATCTGAAGTCTATGATATTGTGGTCAATTTCTTTAATGAAGTGAAAACTCAGTTTGATGCCATCATAAAAGTTTTTCGGTCTGATAATGCATGTAAGTTTCTTTCTTAAAACATGCAAACTTTTCTAAAGTCCAGAGGAACTATCCACCAAACTACCTGCCCTTATACTTCTCAGCAAAACGATACTGCTGAACGCAAACACCGTCATATTCTTGATGTTGCTCATACTATTCTTGTTGATTATAACTTGCCAACTCGATATTGGGGAGATGCAGTTCTTACTGCTACTCGTTTGATAAATAGGATGTCGTCATCTGTTGTTCATGAACCAATTCCCATTGAGGTTCTCTTTCCTGTGAAATCTATTTTTCCACTTCCTCCCAGAATCTTTAGTTGTGTTACCTTTGTTCATCTTCTGGGACCAGGGAAGGACGAACTACTTCTACGCACAGTTAAATGTGTCTTCTTAGGCTATGCCAAGAATCAAAAGGGGTACCGATGCTATGATCCTGTTTCTCATAAACACTATGTTAGTGCTGATGTTACCTTCTTTGAGTCCATTCCATATTTCTCCACCTCTGGATGACATGTGTCTGCACCTTTGGGAAGCAATGAACATGCCAGTGTCCCCTTACCCATGCCTATAGAGTCTTAGTCCACATAGTCGAGTCTGTCTGCACCTCCTCCTTCCGAGCCATCGTCGTCTCCTGAGCAGGTACCAACTCGTATTGATAGTAATATTTCAGATGATTATAATGTTCCCAGTGATAATGTTGCAGGGATTGAGTAGACTACTGATGAGTATGTTGATCTCTATCTTCCCAGTGATAATGTTGCAGAGATAGAGCAGGTTGTTGATGAGACTGTTGGTCTCGATCTTCCTATTGCATGGCGAAAAGGGAAGCGTGCACGTGCCAAGTACCCTATTTGTGTTGTATTATCTTATGATGGACTTGATCGCTCTTATATGTCATTCATACGATCCTTATCTAATGTGCAAATGTCAATCAGTCATGTTAATGCCCTGAAGGATCCAAACTGGCGACATGCTATGGAAGAGGAAATGTCCACTCTTGTTTCTAGAGGCACGTGGGAACTTGTTGATCTACCAACAACTCATCGACTAGTTGGAGCTCGTTGGGTTTTTACAGTGAAGCACAACGCTGATGGCACAATAGCTCTGTATAAGGCCCGGTTGGTAGCCAAAGGATTCACGCAAACTTATGGAGTGAATTTCTTTGATACCTTCTCCCCCGTTGCCCGTTTGTCTATAATTTGGATTCTACTATCAATTGCAGTCCACAAAGAGTGTCCATTATAGCAACTAGATGTGAAGAATGCTTTTCTTTATGGGGATCTAAACGAAACTATGTATATGGAGCAACCTCCTGGTTTTTTTGTGTTTGCTTACCTAAGAAACGACCTGTGGGTTGAAGCAGAGTCCTAGAGCATGGTTCCATAAATTATCTCAAGTCCTTGAGTAGATGGGATTCTCCAGATCCACCTCAGATCATTCCTTGTTTGTAAGGAAGTCAGGTACGGACATTGTTGCTATGTTGGTTTATGTAGATGATATTGTTCTGACAGGGAATGATGATGCGGGCATCACCGAAGTTAAAAATATGCTAGCAGATAATTTTGTTATGAAAGATCTGGGAATGTTGAGATATTTTCCGGGGATAGAATTTTCCAGGAGCAGGAAGGGACTTGTCATGTCCCTGATAAAATATGCACTTGATCTACTGCATGAAACAGGGATGGTTGAATGCAGACCAACAAACATCCCCATGGATCCAAAAGGGCACCTATATGAAGAAGGGCAAACTATTGATGTCACACAATACACGAGGTTGATTGGTAAGTTGTTGTACTTGATAATCACACATCCTGATATCTCATTTGTAGTTGGGAAATTAAGTCAGTTCATGGATAATCCAACTCAGTCCCATGTAGATGCAGCCATGATGATACTACGATACATCAAATCACCTCCAGGAAAAGGGCTTATGTATTCCAAGCAGTCGGATCTTCACCTGGTGGCTTATTCTGATGCAGATTATGCTAGTTGCTTAACGGACAGAAAATCCACTACTGGTTTCTGCACTTATTTGGGGTAGTCTCATCACATGGAGAAGCAAAAAGCAAAATGTTGTGCCTCGCTCTAGTGCAGAGAGTGAATATAGAGCAATGACACATGCTACAACTAAATTGGTACGGGTCAAATTAGTCTTAAATGACCTAGGTGTTCCATTGACAGGCAGAATAGAGTTGAGATGTGATAACTGAACATCCATGCATATTGCGAATAATCCTATGTTTCACGAAAGAATGAAGCATATCGAAGTGGATTGCCATTTTACCAGATATTTGATTCAGAAGGACTTATTGTTTACAACTACTGTTTCTTCAGAAGATCAAACTATAGATATCTTCACAAAGCCTATTGTCCGAGCACAATTTGAACGACGCTGCAACAAGTTGAGCATGAGCAACATCCGTGCTCCAGCTTGAGGGGGAGAGTTAGAATAGATGGTTTATTTTCCCCTCTTTAGCACCACATCGTTAGCACCTTGTATTCCCCCTCACCTATTATATATAAATAGAGGCTAAAGGTTCACATCCCATGCCTACAGAGTCTCAATCCTTAGAGTCGAGTCCGTATGTACATGAGCTGAGATATATGCACAACACTCTTCTTATTATAATGAGGTCTTGGAAGAGTTATATAGGATGTACATGCACACAGACACAATCTTGATCGTCGTATTTATCGAGAATCTACCCAACATAATGTGACTCGGACGAGATAATCTTTATAGCTGGTATGATTTACTCGATATCTAATATCGTGTCAGACACTCCCATACCCTTCATCTCAAATCTACTTCTAGTGAACAATATGCCTTATGTGTCATCCCCATACTTGTTTAATACAATAAGATATCACCATCATACATGCACAATATAGTGTATTTAAAACACTCGGTTATATAATTAGACACATGTCGTCTTCATGAGTAATGAAGCTATAAGATCGGACAGTCTTGTCAAACATCTCATGCCTTTGTTTTGGAGCTTATTTCTGTTCTATCCATGTGCACTCCTATCCCCGACAATACCAATGCATAGAGTCTCGAGATAATGCTTTAATAGTCTAATGGTTTACTTCCACGGGTGATGTGTTTTGCATTAGCCATGCTTGGCTGCCACATCATAGATGAAATCAAAACCTATATAATATGTCGAGAAATGCTCAAGATAAAAGAAGGAGAAGCTCTTTATGTTGTGTTTTCATCCTCAACCTACCTTCATTTATGTAAAGAAATGGCATCTAAAGATTACAGGACAAGCGCTAGATGAATGGGCATTGATCTTGGCATTGATGTAGGACCATCAAGTATGGTCATCAATCCAATAAGTCGTTCACAATTCAATTAATATCTTCGAGCACTAAGAGTGCCCACACGTGCTAGCATGCAACATCATACCATAGATGCAACCATCATAAATAGCTAGCAGACATATATCATGCAACCGAGTCATGCACCTCATATCCGAGCCTAAGCTCGAGCCCAACATGGGGTTAAGTATAGGCCAAACTTAGCTTATGGATGTTATGGATAATGTAAATTGGTTGCGATGGGATATTTTTTCTTGTATTGATCATTTGCACGAGAACAAAAAATGTTTGGGGACCATTGATGCATCTGTTATATGATGTTGAAGAAATCTGTTGAACGAAATCCACATGGACCTTGCAGCCTGTCTGACGATGTCATGGGACATGGATCAATTACAAGCACAAGGACCTTGCAGCCTGTCTGAAGATGTCATGGGACATGGATCGACTACAAGCATATGGATGATCCTTGCAACTAAATTTTGAGATTGATGAAGGTGAAATGATTGTGGGGTAAAATGATAGATCACCTTGGAATGTCTCAATTTTCCAGCAAACCCCATTCTTTCTTAAACAGAGATTTTGTGCAAAATTGGCATTATATAATAGTTACACGAAGTATTATATATGAGATGGATGTTAGGAGATGGTCATTCATTATTGCCTCGCTACATGAAGTATTCCGCGAAGTTAGGAGATGGGCGTTCTTTTGCCTTCTAGAGTAGACAATTGCACTGACAATAATCTTCTTGCGACTTGAATACGTTAGTTTTTTGCATTGACGGTGGATTAACGGATCTTAGTTGCTTATTGTTGGGACAACGGGTCCTGGATGCCTCTTCTCGCTTCCAAACCTATCGGACCCGATGTTGACACGATTTTCTACAGTTTAAAAATATGATTTTACCACGTCGTTGTTGTTCCACGAAAAATCACAATCAAACAAATAATTTTACAACTACGAGCAGGATGACCCCATGCAAAAAGTATGCGGCAAGTAGAGGTTCGAATTCACAAGGACCAAGTAAATTTGCAATTTTTAGTTCGACATCTTACACATAAAATGCTAAATGGGATATAGAGATACAATTTGGAAAAGATTTCTTTTAAAGATGTGCAATCTAATTTATGAAGAAATTAAGGACTATGCTTGGAAAACTTAACATAAAGGGGAGTTCAAGGGCTGCAATGAAAATGACATATAAATAAAGAAGGAGAGAGAGAGAGATGGAGTAATTCTCATGCACGCATGGAGAGTTGCTGATTGTTGTTGGTGCACGGGGGAGAATGTCGCAGGTGTTGCACGAGAGAGATGGCTGGATGCACGGACGGTGGCGCGCGCTGGAGTAAACCGCAAGGAGGAGGAGAGTGGCCAACAGCAGGCTGGAGGAGCACCTCGAGGAGGAAAACGCACTAGATAACAACGGTTGTGCACGGTTGCTGGCAATCGTCGGGGTCGAGGAAGAGAAGAACGTCGGGGCAGGGAGTTGTTGATGCCTATGTGATGAGAGGGGATTTTCCAAGGTCGTATCTTTCCACAAGGCGGAGAGACAGTCGCTGAGTTGACCTCAGACGAAATCCCCAAATCGATCAATAATTAACCCATGATAAATATATGCAATGAATATCCAAAAATGTGGAGTTAAAATTTATTATAACTCTACATGTAAATGTGTATAGGTGTAAGTACAGGTAGAGGTCGAACACTGGGAGGCGAAAGGTTGTATGTGTTGTGTAATTATTCAATCAATTGTTCATGTCCTTTTATTATTTTTGTGGGTTTTGGGTTTTGTATATTTTTTTATATTTTTGTTTTTATAATTTTTATTTTGTTTTTATATTTTATATTTTTTTATTTTCTTTTTATGTTTTTAATTATATAATATATAGATATGTATATATATAAGTTATATAAGATATATATATAAAGAGATGTATATATAAGAAGAGAGAGAAAGAGGAATAATATAGTCTATATATATATAGAGACATAAATACTAAATATATACATAGATATAATTTTTTTTAACTTTTTAATATTTTTCTATTTTTTTTGTTATTTTTCTGAAATATTTCTAATTTTTATGTATTTTTTAATTTCAAACATGTCCTTAATATAGGACTAAATAGATAGTCGAATATAATTTGGGTTTAAAAATATAAAATAAACTCCAAAAATTCCCAAACTAATTTTAATATATTAATAATAATATATAGATAATTATAAAAGAGAAAAATATATTTTGGTATTTTTTAAAGGTTTTTCTAATTTTTTGTTGGATTTTGGAGCTTTCTGATTTTTTTATTTTTTTTCTTTTTCATATTTTTAGGTTTTTTCAATTTCTGGACTCAATATAGATATAAATATACCATATATAATTTTTTTGGAATTTTTCAAAATCATTTTCTATTTTTTTGTATTTTATGAATTAGATAGTACAAAAATGGCTCCTATTTTATTTTTAATAATTAGGAAAAGTGCAAAAAATGCAAACTAAAATATAAGCGTGGAAGAACATGGCATGGAGCACCTATCCTAATTTTTGTGAATTTTTAGAAGCCACGTAGGTAATTTTAATAAATGGATAAAAGACACAAAAATAATTAAGCCTGACAGGGGCATTTTTGCAATTAAAATAAGTTCAGAGGGTTATAGTGCAAAAATACAATAGGAATAAACATTTATTTAAATTTTTTGAACTACAAAAGCTGCCAGGGGTTACATGCAATTTTCACGCGCCTCACGTGGGACTGCACGTGAGGCGCGGAAGGACCTAAATGCAATTATAATAAACTCAGGGTCCTTTCTGCAAAATTTACAGTTATTTTATAACGTGCAAATTTATTTACAGCATTAAATATTAAATACAATAAAAGGTGGGGGTTGGATGTGCAAATTATCCCCAACGTGGGCGCTGATGGACGGCTGGATGTTGGTCACTTGACACGCGTCACTCATCAACGGCCGATACCGCTTCGCCGATGAAGCACTAGGATTAGATCTCCGGGCTGAGATCTACGGTGGATGCTTGCTTCATCGGACGACTATGGCTTGACCTGGGACCTGCTCTTCATCCAACGGCGGAGACGACGACTGGAAGAACAGGGAAGAACGCTTGCCTGGGCGAGCTTCCTCCGGTGAGAACTCGCATCTCCATCGACCTTGGCTGCTCCACAGTGTCCCAAAAGATTCCTGGCAGGGTCTTCTTCTTGCTGGAGGTCTTGGATCGGCCGGAGGCACCCTGGAGCGCCCTTGAGAGCTCGGTGAAGAAATGCGGTTCCAGGTACCTCCGCCCGCGTGCGAATCGACTCCTGGTGCTCCTCAACGCACCTGACTTGCACAGGAATGAAGCTCGGCTCGAGGCGGTGCTCCTCGGCCCAAAACGGAAGCTGTTAGCGTAAAAAATGGGTGAGGGTGGCGATGCTCCGGCGATGCGGAGGAGATGAGCATCGATTCGCGGATCCAAGTGCGAATCCGGTTGGACAAGGTGGCTGGAAGGTGGAGAAGGCGTAGAGGAACGAAATGAGGGCGAAATGGTGTCGGGGGACAGTCGGAAACAAGATGAAAAGCTCGCCGGAGCGGAGCTCCGGCGAACTACGAAATTATTAAACTACGCTAAACTAATAAGCGAAACATAAAACTAATTGCAGAAATGAAATGTTGGAAGTAAAAACTACCTAGAAAGATAAAACGCGCAGCTCTTATACCTGGGGGCCTCCAGGGAGCAGGGTGGCCGCCGGAGCGCCACCGCGACAAAATTTCCTCCTCCATGGACCGAATCGAGGTGCTGGGAAGCGCCTCCTGTCACGAGGGCTCCACCATGAGCTGATTCAAGCTCAAAGAAGGGGATGAAATTGGCCAAATTCGGCCAAGGAGGAGGAAGACTTTATTTATACACATACCTGAGGACCCCCAGTAACCGGCGATTATTAAAGAATCGGGGCTATGTACGATGGATCTAAATGATCGGCGGGGATCATGGATGAAGGGAGAGCAAATCTCGTGAAGTGATTGTTGTCGATGGAGCGATCAATCGAGCGGGAAAAAGGCATGAAATCAGGGGAATGGACAGGTCTGACGGGTCAGTCAGAGGCGCAGGGGGAGTTGACCGGAGGTCAACTTTCCCTGGCCCCTGATTGGTCCACATCAGACCGACCTTGACCTAATTATTTAACATATTAAATGAATTAATTAGGTTTTATTTATAAAATAAAAAAATGTTTATAAATTAATGTAGTATTTATTTACGTTTTTTTTTATTTTTTTTGAAATATTTTATTACGGTTTTATTAAAATAATGTGTATATGTATGTATTTACATGTATTTTTGTATATTTTATTTTTAATCTGTTTATTTTCTTTCATTATTTTATTGTCTTATTTTATAAATTTATAACTTATTTTTATGAGTATAAATATATTTTTATTTAATTTTTATGAGTTTATTTACATTTTTAAATAAATGTGTTTATGTATATATAGGTATACTTATAGGTATTTTACCTATATATTATATACATTTTATTTATTTAATGAATTTTATTTATTTTTATTTCAGATTTGTATTTTTAATAAGTTATATATAATATAAACATTATTATAAAAATATAAATGAATAAAGAATAAAAGAATAAAAATCCCTTTTATTTATGTACATATAGGTAGCATAGGTATTTTGCCTAGGTATTA
This sequence comes from Ottelia alismoides, assembly GCA_037367405.1. Classification (NCBI taxonomy): domain Eukaryota; kingdom Viridiplantae; phylum Streptophyta; class Magnoliopsida; order Alismatales; family Hydrocharitaceae; genus Ottelia; species Ottelia alismoides. Next base: position 790,868 of record JAZKJV010001282.1, read on the forward strand.
CCTAGGCTTATTTTATTTTGCAAATTCTTTTTAGTTTTCTTTTAACTTTAATATGTACATGTATTGTATACATTATTTACAAAATTCTAAAAATATGAATTTATAAAAATAATGGATATTAAATAAAAGGAATATTTTAATCAGGTATTATGTACAAGGTGGGTCAAAAACCTAACTTCCTTAGATGGACTCCAAAAATTATGAAACCAATTTTATAAAATAGTTCTTGGAATGCTATATACAATTAAAGGTAAGTTTGGGTGATTTGGAGTTTTTATTTGCAAGATATTGGTCTGTGAAGTTGAGATTTTGGCTTTTATTTTGTGTATAAAATGTACATTGTGTCTTATTTTTACACAAACTCAATTTTGTAATTTTATTTACATTATTATCTACAATTTTTATGAACAAAGTTTCTTTATTTGATGAATAACTAATTATGTACAAAATAGGTGTCAAAAATGCATAAACAAATGAATTAATAAATGAGGTATTTATTGTATAATGGCCCTTATCTCCCCCTACTTTATTCCTTGTCGACCAATTCCATGTTGGCCTTGGTCTCGAGGTTAGGGTCATAAAATATTTGCAATATTTTATTCCTTTTTCTTTTCTTCTCTTTATTCTATAATTTTGGCATTAAAAACCTTATTCTATGTACACTAAATACAATGAATAATGAATGCTATTATATACAAATTAATGCCATTTACATGCATTTGCTGGGGTTTTTAAGGTCAAAATGATAGAATAAAGGTGATGAAATGGAGATTCATCACCCCCTATACTTGCCTTTGCTAGTCCCTAGCAAACACTTATGCAATAAGTGTAAAAAGAACAAAGAGTAAGAAGAAAAGAAAAAGCAACAATAAAGAATTTAAAGAATAATTTGATCATGATTATTAAACTCATATGTACAAAATCAAAGTTTGGAGCTCAGGTTAGACCTTGGTGTGAGAATGTGTGTGGAACCTAGTCGGGAACCAAATTTAAAATACAACAGCCTTCGATAATCACAGAACTCGGTTCAACCCACCTCAATAGCCAGGTCAGAACTAGCCTACATCATACGCAAACCCTTATGACTATGAAGCTGACTTGTACAGTGTAAGTGATAGTGGCTCTTCCCAACTGAAATGACAAAGAGACTAGCTTCTCCAGAATGACAACCCAATGATTCCCTAATCCAACAGCTCTTTCATCGAGGAGCAGGATATTCCCTTCTAAGTTCAAGTGGCATCCGACTCAAGAGGAGGAGGTAGAGAAAAGAACGGGCGGTAGCCAGTGTAGCTACCTATCCTGGGATGCAAGACCAGTGTAGTCAAGTCATCTAGCTGCAGGCTCACATGGTATAACTTTGATGCTCAAACTTGCTTATTTTCTATATACATACTTTACAGGCATTTTATTTTTCTACAGACCTGACCATTTTTTTTAAACATACTATTTACAACAACATTTACATAAGGACTTTTTCCTCTTGAGCCAGAAGACTATCCCTCTTTTGAAGCTTTATTGCAACCCACAATCTCCTGTCTTTAGACCTCATGGCTGTTGGACCAGGTTGGGGTGCACTTCCCTCCCTAGAGGAGGACGAATATTTCCACCCGTGTGCGTCTTAGACTGGCAAATCCAACCCCCTCACCACTCCAACTGAGTTGAGCCAAGTGAAAGGTGCAGTTTCCAAGTTAGGTCACGGTCGGCAAGAGTCGTACGTGTGTCTCGAAAAGTTCTAGTTAGTCCACTGAGGTGACTTGAACCCAGCCCTGTTTTCTCAAAGAATTAAGTCTGAATAGACCTGAGGTACCTTAAATCTAGTTCCCATAAGGTTCCAGTGCAATTAGGTGCAGTAAAGTCCAACCAAGCTCCAATCTTCGACTTTATTGGACTAGTTCAAACATCAAGCTCAAACAAAGAATATAAGAATGCTATGCCAATGCTTTTTACAAATATGCAAAGAATAATGCAATTTTTCAAAGAATTTTGAAAACAAAGAGATAAATTTTTACACCAAGAATTTTTGCAAATAATTTTGGCACTCAAAGTATAAGATATGTTCAACTATTTACATAGGCGTGCCGTTTTATTTTAACGATGTTTAAAGAATTTAGAATTTAGTTTTTATATACATTTATTAAAGAAATTTGTTTATTATTTATTTCAAATAATACAGTATTATATTTATTATATGTGATTATTCCTCAAACTTATTTGACACACATTTTTCAAATAATTTTTGAAAACTATAGTCCAAAATAATTTTTACAAACATTTTTACAAACATGTACACACATTTGAAAATTATTTTGCAAAGGTTTTTCCAAGCAGTATATATAGATTTTCAAAATATTTATGCAACCACTTTTCAAACCATTTGCAAATCATTTTTCAAACATTTTATTTCACACAAAGAAAATAATTTTTTACAAACCACGCATTTTTACACAGGTTGAAAACATGTAACAAAACGTTTTGAAAATAGTTTTCAATAAATGTTCACGAAGATTTTCACACTATTTTTCAAACATTTTGCAAAAAAAACATTTTCACCTGATTTATTAATTAGTATATACAAAAAGAATTCGAGGAATAATCACATCTCTTTACGATTTTTTAATGAATTTAAAGAATTGTTAGCCATATTATTACGAGAATACGAAAGTACGAGTTATGGCTAAAGTATATACATAGTATATACGAACCCCCTATACTTAGCTTGAGCTATGTCCTCATAGATCGAAAAGAAAAGAGAAGACATAACTCGTACTGAGTATAGACCAGTCTAAAGAATATAGGAATAAGAGATGAACAAATGAGAAGTTGATCGTCCCCCCTATACTTAGGATCAAGTAATCCTAAGTATAGCAGACTGTATACAAAGCAGGGAGGGTCAAGGGTGGGGATAAACAGATCAAATAATTAACACATCAGAGGTGCACCCCCTATACTTAGGACAAAGTACGTCCCAAGTACAGAAAACTGACACAAAGGGGCGACACCTTTTATTGAGATAAAGAAATGTGAAAAGGAAAAGAAGAAAAGAAGAAAAGAAGAAAAGAGAGATATGTACAGATTAATGAAAAGATCGTGGAGGATATACGCATCACTCCCCCTATACTTAGGGTGAGATAGCCCTAAGTATAGGCAAGAACAAGAGTGACGAAAAAAATGCAAGGAAAGAACAACTCGGTGTGTGCCCCCCTACACTTAGGACAAGGTACGTCCTAGGTGTAGACACAAAGATGCGGCGATAGATCTGGGGCACTGATGAATACCCATTCATCACTCTTTATTCTTATATTTTAGCTACAAAAACCCTTGCAAATACATGTAGATATGTGTAAATATAGATAATTACCAAAAGCATGCATTGTATAAAAACCTATAATTAGCATGTTTTTGTGCAAAAATAAAAGAATAAAGATTAAAAAGAAAAAGAGGGAAATATTTAGAATAAATATTGAGCAACCTAACCCAAGGGAGGGCTCAGCATGGGCCTGACCGCATGAAAGCCAAAGTAGAGGGAGATAGGGGCTCATGTGTACATATTTGTGTAAATAAATAAAACTATATTTTCCTCACCCAAAAATATGCTTGTAAATACTTGTATATATTTATAAAAATATAAAAACAAAATAAAAAGTTAAAAATTAAAAAAGAATCAAAAATATCCCTTTCATCATGTACATATACCACATCTATGTATTTATTTAACCTTGAAAATAAATAAAATTAATTTTTAAACTCTTTGTAAATAATCTATGTTATATATTGTAAATAAATAAAATAAAAACAATTAAAATCAAAACAAAATAAAAATAGAAAAATCAAAAATACAAAAAGACATTGTACATATACCATGTATATAGATGTAGATATCTATTTATTTTACCTATGTACATAAATAATGAAAATAAAATAAAACACCCTTTTATTCCTTATTTTATTCTATAAATAAATAAAATATAAAATGGGAATAAAATTGTATAAAAATAATATATAAAAATCAAAAATCAAAAGCCTATATATATTGTATATACCTATATCTAGTACATATTATGTATATAGCCTATTTTTATTTCCAAAAATTAATTAAAAATCACCAAAAAATAGAAAAAAATAAAATAAAAATATTTCATGTTTGGAGTTTTTGCAGATTCGGCCCCTACCTACCTCTATTTGTCACCTCAAGATCCAGCCACGTGGCCGAACCTCATTGGGTCCTGGGGATGTTGACCGCCCGGTCAACTAGCCCCCCAGGACCACTTCTCACGGGTTCGAGCTTCGGACCCAACTTCTCGGATTTTTCCCCGCTCGACCCGATTGCCTATCACCCAAACCCCGGCTCCATTTCGAACCTCCCACATCTGACACCCTCGCCGGGCATCAACATTGGGATCCGCGCGCCACCACGACCCTACCCGAGCCTTCCCTCTCGGATCCTTCCAGCATACATAAGCGAGCTCCGCCACCCATTTTCTCCATCTTTGGCCATTTGCGTAGTCCTCCAGTGAGCTCCAGAGAGAGAGCGAGGTGACAGCTCGCATCCCCGACCTATTGCAGCGAGGAGAACCGGCGAATCCACTGATCCGGCGATACACCCGCCGTAGCTCCGCCACCTGAGCGAGCTTCGAGCCTCGGGCAGAGACATCCCTTGAGGCGACGACCAGGAGCACCCCCTGCTCTTCCCTAGTCTTATCGATCATCCAGGTAGCCCCTTAGCTTAGCTATTTCGTTCGATTTCAGCTTTCCCCCAAATCGCTTCGTCATCGTATTTCTTCGATTCACCCCGGTTCCGACCACCATCCGACCATCGGACCCGACCTTCACGTTCGCCTTCCTCCGCCGCACGTTCTCCACCCACTCAAGCAACCCAACTCGCACAGGAGCTGGGAACCGGGCTCCTCCGTCTTCCACCTTCGCCGGAGCCCGCCGCCCCGACGCACCAGCCACTTTTACATCGCCTAACCGGGTCGAGGCAATTTGCCCTCGACCCGCGAGTCTTTTGGTGCACTTTGCAGGTCAGAACGAGGGCCATCTGAGGCTCTCCGTTATTCAGCCAGAAGACCAGCTCCGTCGACCTCGCCTGAGCTCCTCCGAGCTTGGGCCGATCATCGGAGCATCGCAGCGGACGCAGGAGCACTCCAGCATTCTTCTCCGACCTCCAGAGTGCTCCAAGGAGGAGCGCAGCGCACGTACGAGCCCGGCGAAGCTCGCCGGAGCCTTGTTCTTCCAGCATCTTCCAGCGCCGTCGATCTCTACCCCTCGCTCCAGTTCTAATCTGGGCCGTCCATCCCTGGAGCAGCCGACACCGTCAGATCTGAGGAGACGTCATCTGGAGCGCCCACCAGTCCCAGCCTTCCGATCAGCCACGTGGAGCGCATCCAACGACCCCGCTTAATAAAGGGTAATTTACCCTTAGGCCCTTATCTTTGTTTTATTTCTTTTGAGTCCTGTAAATATTTAAGTACGTCGTTTAGTTTTAGGTTTATTTGCACATTGGACCCTGAGCTTTAGATATTTGCATTTATACCCCTGCCTGTTGTGAGCCACGTGCGTCGTCACGTGTTATTTTGGTGTATTTGCATTCTCTGCCCTTGTAGTTCTGGTTGTTATGAAATGAATGAATGTTTTTAGATAATTGCATTTATACCCCTGTGCATGTTTTATTTCCGCATGTGCGTGATATTTAGGGTAAATTGCAAGTGAGGCCTTTGGACTTTTGGTACGTGTTACCAATAAGTCCTCGGGACTTATTTTTGTTACATATAGGTCCCTGAGTGCCCCAGGCACGTGCTTGGCGCGTGATTTGCTGGGTTAATTGCACCGGGACCCCCAGAACTTCGGGTATTTGCATTTCAGTCCCTATGCACAGTACCCTCTTGTTATTTTTGAATAAAATATCAAATCACCTCCGAATCCAATGAGAATTTGACACATGGATCCTGCCATGGTGTAGGATTTTCAAGGATTTTTGAGGATATTTTTGATTTTGTTTGCTATTTTTAAAAATTCAAAAACCTTTATTTTCGTTACTATTTAACTTGAAAATTCACAAAAAAAATATAAAAACTTCACTAAAAATTCTATAAAAATTAGCTACTGTTTAGTTTAGTTTTCTTGATTTTCTAGCCAATTTTGGCTATTTTTCATTGCTTAAAAACCCTAAAAACTTAAAAACACTCAAAAACCCATAAAATTCTAATAAATAAATTAAAAATCCAAAAACAATAAACTTGGTACCTAAATTTTCCTTGTTTTACCTACTTTACAGGAAAATTACCTCCAGGCCATTTTGAGGTCCTTAGATATTTTATCTAAGGCTTTTTGGCTCGGCTGAACAGTACCCTTTATTTTTGCTACTGTTTGATTTTTAGAAAATAAAATAAACATCAGAAAATTATCAAAAATTCACCAAAAAACGTAAAAAAATATAAAACACATAAAAATATTTTTGTTTTAATTTTTGGTTGATTTTTGTTTCTTGAAATAATTTGTTGAAGTGTGCTTGTATTTGCTTTCCTTATTTTCTTTATATATTAAAAATCCAAAAAAATATAAAAATAAGTAAAAACCACTAAAAATATTTTGTCTTTTATTTTATTTGTTTTTACTACTTCGTAGGCCTTAGGCCAATCCGTGCTCCTCGAGTTCGACCCTGGGTGCTATACCAGGTTAAACATATAGCAGGACCGCTTCTCGTATTTTGATTGCTTGATTTGTCATTAGTGGTTCGATTTTTCTTGATTGACACATCTGAGCGATTGAGGTCGCAACGACCGTCTTAGTACCTTTACCTTAGTTGCTCGTAGTTTGTGTGTCGTCAGAATACAGAACATACGGGAGAGAGAATGAAAAAGGTACACATATATACAATCGGTGAAAAACGAGTGAAGTAAAGGACGGTGTCTGGTAAGCGACTACCGTACTATCGTCGTCGTCTCCCTGTGAGAACGAGGACGCAGCCAGAAGGTGAAAAGACACCCTGATATGCAGACAGGTGGGTGTCGGCTACCGGGGATAATCAGATCGGAAAGTAAATCAGGGGCCGATAGCGTGAAGCAGTCAATCGGCTCAGAAGGTCGGTATGAGGGAATATAGCCGACACCGTAAGACCGGGAGGAAGAAAGAGCAGTACAGACTCCTCCGGTCAATCAGAGTCACAGATAGATATCATATAAAGCGTATGAGACTGTGTGATGCACGGTGGTGATATAATATGAAAGTCACAAGAATACACCGAATAACACAATACATGGCTCACTCTTGCGAGGGTCCTCAAGGTGAGCGGAATCAGAGAATAATCAGAAGACTCGGCTCCGTGCTCCAACAGAAAGGAGACACAACCAGGGAGGAGACCGAGTAAAAAGCTCAGAAGACTCAGCTTCGTGCTCCCTCAGATAGGAGACTCTAGAAGTGAAACCGAGTACCTACAAGGTGATGTACCCTCCTGCAGATAATCCTCGGGGAATGGTACACACTAGTCAATGAATAATCAGAACAGAAGCTCACCCTTCCGAGGGTCGTCAAGGAGAGCGGGCTCAAAGGAGCCTGATCCATCAGACGGATCATAGAAATGGTCTCGGTACAGCAGAAGAGACCGTAAAATCAAGATAGTGTGGCCGCGTCCCGCAAACAACCCTCGGGGAGCGGGCTGCCAACTAGTCATGGGAATAGCAGATACCATAAGCTCAACCCTGCGAGGACCGTCAAGGTGAGCAGACTCAAAGGAGTCTAATCAGATAGGTCCCATGATCCGCGGATCGGATAAGCACTCGAGAGGGGACCAAAAATCATGCATATCAGATGACTCGATTCCGTGCTCCGTAGATCGGAGACACAGTCAGCAAGGGGAACCGAGCGTAAAGAGAGTGTCACAGTCTCTCGCAGATAGTCCTCGGAGAGTACTATGATCTAGGCAAAGAATAGTCAGAACGTGTCTCTACCTTGCGAGGGCCGTCAGGGATAGAGAATGGCTCAACGGAGCCGGATCCATCAGACGGACCCGCATAGTGGTCTCAGTAGACGACAAGGCGGCTACCAACAGAAGAGACCAATCAGATCGGAAATATGTCATAGTCTCCCGCAGATAACCCTCGGGGAGCTATGAGCTAGGCATGGAATAATCAGAAAAAGTGGAGCTCTGCCTTGCGAGGACCGTCAAGGAGAGCGGACTCAGATGAGTCTAGTACATTGGCCTCGTGTACTGACAGGTCAGGTACACAATCACAGGGGGAGGCCAATCAAGCGTAGCATCTGACTCGGTTTCAGGTCCCATCACAATGGCGACCCAAGCAGTGACTGAAATCGCAGTCCTAGAAATTATCGCATTCTCCCGTAGATAGTCCTCGGAGAGTTATGCGAGCTATAGCACTGTAGATCGTGGGAATGCTGGCAAGTCGTCTCAGGTCCTCAAAAGCACTAAATCACTCAATCATTTGGAGGGCATAAGATCAAGCAAGGGAGCAAATAATCATATTAGTCACCAAACATCCCTTAGGTCAATCCAGTCAGCTGAGATGGCACGAAAAATAGTCAGGAATCCTCTAAGTGCCAGGGTGGATTTGAGAGTCAGGAGATCAAGGATGGGTCAAATAGGAAGATGAGAGATCATGCAGGATCCGCACACCTCTATCAGGCACTCCAAGTGAGAATAATCATTCAATCCTCAAAATCAAGATGGCTGGAACCTCAAGAAAGATAGATCACTCAATACTCATGAAATCTTCATCGAATTATCGCATCATATCACATCCTCAATCCGGTGTGCGAGAACTAGAATTCCTCAATAATGCATCACACCTATGCTCTATGCATCAGCAAAAATCCTCAAGAAGCCCATATGCATGTATCAAAGACAAATCCATCGCATCAATCTCAGCAACCTCAACATCATAGGCCTGGCTTACACAAATAATATGTATAAATACTCCTCGATGCGGGCCTCATCATTATGCACAGCATTCCCGGGTAAAGGAAGAGGTGATACGGGGTACACGAGGGAGATGGATAAGAAGGGTAACAATGGGGTGGAGAAGCTGATTGAGCGTGCGTGCCAATATCGTGGGTGGGAGAAGAGATACAGAGGGTACGAGGAAGGTGGGTGAGAAGGTCGAGACACAGACAAAATTGGGTGTTCCACATAGGGCGGGAACACCGTCAAAATGGTGGTCCGAAGAGAGTGTTCTCCCCGAACCGGAGAAGATGGGGATGATACGGAGAAGATGGTGAAGAAGAGGGAAAACAAAGGATTTGGCGAAGAATGATTGAGCTCAAGCGCCAATATCACGACTTGATGCAAAATGAAGAGATATATGTATAAGAGAGGTAGAGAGACTCAAAGCTGAAAAATGCATGACTCACACGGACGGGACCGGCTACTCTAGTAATGAATGGAAAACACAATGAAATCCAAGCCACAATTAATACACAAGGCCAAACCCCCGATTCACCTACTCAACACAGTGAAGACCATCAGGTGACGGTCATTTATCTTTTCAATTTTTAGAGTTAGGTGAGATCACAAAGTTGTACAATCACATAGGAGGCTTGATAGGATTTGAGCTCCTACTCCTTAGTGTGTACGTGAGCACTTAAAACACATCCAATGAGGGGGTTGCTCTCCCCAAGACAAGGAATCCATTACGTTTTATTTTTAAGTCCAATAGAGTTAGCAGTCCCTATTTTATTGAAGTTATCACTTTTTTGGGTATTTTCAATGCACGTGCCTATCGAGGTTCCAATTTCCATTAAGCATCCTAGGTTGGCAAAATCAGAGAGAAAAGATCGGAAAAGCCATGCAAGTCGGAAAACGATGATGCATGCTAAGTAAGAAGACTTACAGTGCCTCCCAGCTCTCTCCATGTGGGACGCATAACAGAATTTGAAACATATGCTATATGTAAATGCAAACCGAAGAAATCGCCCTAGGTTCAGAAATTGCTATTATCGTGAAGCATCACAAGTCGCTCATTCATCACTAGCCTCAAAAAGTCCGGTCTTGGCTCACCCCTCCTCTGTGCTCAACACACTTGAGCTTAGGAGAAAGCGCTTTGCGGGGCTCGCTGTGGCACAAAGGCTAAGAGATAAATGAACGGTTGTTTAGAGTTTGATCTAGGTCCAAAGAGAACTATAGGTACATGCAAATATTAAGGTGTTTGGACCTAACTCTTCGAGCAAGCAACTCCTAAGCTAAGGCTCATTCACACACAAAATAATAAAATAAAAGAAAAGCGTCAAAAATCATCGAGGCCCCCAAGGGAACAATCCCTCGGGCACTGGACCTCGGGAGTCTTCGTGTACCTGTGAGAGTCCTGTATTATTACATGTTTCTAAGTGTCACTCTCTCACATGAATATACATAATAAAATGAAATAAAATAAAATGCGTCAAAAGTGTGGACTGTCTTCCAAAACTCCTCCTTCATCTGTCCGTGATGCTCTCTCCTGTTGGCTAGGCATCGAAGAGCCAACTCCACCTCGCTTGGGTGCGTAGGTCCTCCTAAGAGGTCCTCCTTCGCTTAGCGGTCCCTCGCATCAAAGACAAAGAAAAGAGATGGTCAGAGCAGTCAATCCAATAATGTCAAATAAAAATAAAAACCAAACAAATGAATACTGCATGATGAACATGAGCAAATAATTGAATAAATAAACAAATACGCTCACAAAATCATACAAATTCCGTTGCCTCCCCGGCAACGGCGCCATTTGATGAGAGGGGATTTGCCAAGGTCGTATCTTTCCACAAGGCGGAGAGACAGTCGCTGAGTTGACCTCAGACGAAATCCCCAAATCGATCAAATGGCGCCGTTGCCGGGGAGGCAACGGAATTTGTATGATTTTGTGAGCGTATTTGCCAAGATCGTATCATACAAATTCCGTTAAATCCCCGGCAACGGCGCCAATTGATGAGAGGGGATTTGCCAAGGTCGTATCTTTCCACAAGGCGGAGAGACAGTCGCTGAGTTGACCTCAGACGAAATCCCCAAATCGATCAACAATTAACCCACGATAAATATATGCAATGAATATCCAAAAATGTGGAGTTAAAATTTATTATAACTCTACATGTAAATGTGTATAGGTGTAAGTACATGTAGAGGTCGAACACTGGGAGGCGAAAGGTTGTATGTGTTGTGTAATTATTCAATCAATTGTTCATGTCCTTTTATTATTTTTGTGGGTTTTGGGTTTTGTATATTTTTTTATATTTTTGTTTTTATAATTTTTATTTTGTTTTTATATTTTATATTTTTTTATTTTCTCTTTATGTTTTTAATTATATAATATATAGATATGTATATATATATAAGTTATATAAGATATATATAAAGAGATGTATATATAAGAAGAGAGAGAAAGAGGAATAATGTAGTCTATATATATAGAGACATAAATACTAAATATATACATAGATATAATTTTTTTTAGCTTTTTTTATTTTTCTATTTTTTTGTTATTTTTCTGAAATATTTCTAATTTTGTGTATTTTTTAATTTCAAACATGTCCTTAATATAGGACTAAATAGATAGCCAAATATAATTTGGGTTTAAAAATATAAAATAAACTCCAAAAATTCCCAAATTAATTTTAATATATTAATAATAATATATAGATAATTATAAAAGAGAAAAATATATTTTGGTATTTTTTAAAGGTTTTTCTAACTTTTTGTTGGATTTTGGAGCTTTCTGATTTTTTTATTTTTTTTTTCATATTTTTAGGTTTTTTCAATTTCTGGACTCAATATAGATATAAATATACCATATATAATTTTTTTGGAATTTTTCAAAATCATTTTCTAATTTTTTTGTATTTTATGAATTAGACAGTACAAAAATAGCTGCTATTTCATTTTTAATAATTAGGAAAAGTACAAAAAATGCAAACTAAAATATAGGCGTGGAAGAACAAGGCATGGAGCACCTATCCTAATTTTTGTGAATTTTTAGAAGCCACGTAGGTAATTTTAATAAATGGATAAAAGACACAAAAATAATTAAGTCTGGCAGGGGCATTTTTGCAATCAAAATAAGTTCAGAGGGTTATAGTGCAAAAATACAATAGGAATAAACATTTATTTAAATTTTTTGAACTATTTTACAATTAACAAAAGCCGCCAGGGGTTACATGCAATTTTCACGCGCCTCACGTGGGACTGCACGTGAGGCGCGGAAGGACCTAAATGCAATTATAATAAACTCAGGGTCCTTTATGCAAAATTTACAATTATTTTATAACATGCAAATTTATTTACAACATTAAATATTAAATACAAAAAAAGGTGGGGGCTGGATGTGCAAATTACCCTCAACGTGGGCGCTGATGAACGGCTGGATCTTGGTCACTTGACACGCATCACTCATCAAACGGTCGATACCGCTTCGCCGATGAAGCGCTAGGATTAGATCTCCGGGCTGAGATCTACGGTGGATGCTCGCTTCATCGGATGGCTATGGCTTGACCTGGGACCCGCTCTTCATCCAACGACGGAGACGACGACTGGAAGAACAGGGAAGAACGCTCGCCTGGGCGAGCTTCCTCCGGTGAGAACTCGCATCTCCGTTGACCTTGGCTGCTCCACAGTGTCCCAAAAGCTTCCTGGCAGGGTCTTCTTCTTGCCGGAGGTCTTGGATCGGCCGGAGGCACCCTGGAGCGCCCTTGAGAGCTCGGTGAAGAAATGCGGCTCCAGGTACCTCCGCCCGCGTGCGAACCGACTCCTGGTGCTCCTCAACGCACCTGACCTACACAGGAACGAAGCTCGGCTCGAGGCGGTGCTCCTCGGCCCAAAACGGAAGCTGTTAGCGTAAAAAATGGGTGAGGGCGGCGATGCTCCGGCGATGCGGAGGAGATGAGCATCGATTCGCGGATCCAAGTGCGAATCCGGTTGGACAAGGTGGCTGGAAGGTGGAGAAGGCGTAGAGGAACGAAATGAGGGCGAAATGGTGTCGGGGGACAGTCGGAAACAAGATGAAAAGCTCGCCGGAGCTCCGAAATCATTAAACTACGCTAAACTAATAAGCGAAACATAAAACTAATTGCAGAAATGAAATGCTGGAAGTAAAAACTACCTAGAAAGATAAAACGCGCAGCTCTTACACCTGGGGGCCTCCAGGGAGCAGGGTGGCCGCCGGAGCGCCACCGCGACAAAATTTCCTCCTCCATGGACCAAATCGAGGTGCTGGGAAGCGCCTCCTGTCACGAGGGCTCCACCAGAAGCTGATTCAAGCTCAAAGAAGGGGATGAAATTGGCCAAATTCGACCAAGGAGGAGGAAGACTTTATTTATACACATTCCTGAGGACCCCCAGTAACCGGCGATTATTAAAGAATCGGGGCTATGTACAATGGATCTAAATGATCGGCGGGTGATGAATCCACATTTCATCATCTTTATTCTATCATTTTGGCACCTAAAACCCTAGCAAATGCCTGTAAATAGCCTTAAATCAAGCATCTTAGCATTCATGCATGTGCATCTCAACAGTGTGTAAATTACTGTAATTAAGGCCAAAATTATAGAATAAATAAAGAAAAGAAAAAGAATAAAATATTGTAAATATTTTATGACCCAAAACCCCCGAGACCTAGGCATCTTGATGAATAGGTCGACAAGGAATAAAGTAGGGGGAGATAAGGTCAGAAACACAGAGAAAATACCTATATTTTTATTCATTCTTTATTCATTTTGGGACCTATTTTTGGTTCCACCTTTTATACATCAAATAAAGAAACTTTGTACATGAAAGTTGTAGATAATTTTATAAAGAAAAATACAAAAGTGATTTCACAGAAAAAGAATGTACAGACAAAAAGATATGGTCTGAATAAGAATCCAAAATCCCAACTTTCCAGACCCGTATCTCACAACTGACAACTCCAAATGCAGTGTACTCACCTTTAATTGTATATAGAATAAAATAATCTATCCAATGACAGTGGTTTCGCATTTGGCGGAGCTACGGTTTGAAAGATGAGTTTTAGACCCTCATTGTATATTTGTACTGAATAAAATATTCAATTTATTATTTATTTATTATTTTATATTTTTATAATGTTGTAAATATTACTTATAATAATTGTGAATATTAAAATTAGAATAAAAACCTAAATAAAATTAAAAATACAATACTTGTATATATTCAATACATTGGTACATTATCTATATACATACCTATATAAAACACACTTGTATTTTATTAAACATACAAAATAAATCAGAAAAATAAAATAAAAATATATATGTGTATATAAAAGTATGTTACAATTTTATAAAATACTAAATAAAAATAATAAAGAAATAAAATACCTAAATAAAAATAAAATATTAAAATACATAGGTATTATACCTATATAGGGTTAAAAAGGTAACTTGAAAAAATATAACTCCTAAAAATAAATAAAAATCAGAATTAAATACTACCTAAAATTCTAAGCATTTTTTATTTTATAACTTTTAATTAATTCGACCTTTTTCTATTTGTTATTGATTTTACAAATCATTTCTTAGGGATTTTTCCTGATTGGTCCACGTGGACCAATCAGGAGACGGTCCCAGTTGACCCCGGTCAACTGGCCGTCCTTCCCATGTGCGACGTCAGAAGGCTCGGTTTTTGGGCCAATTTCTTGGCTTTCTCCCGGCCAACTCTTTCACTATCTCGTCTCGATTTCTTCTGCAAACCTCTTCCCTTACCAACCACCTTGCCCGCCGAGTGATTTTCTTGGGGGTCGCATCACTGAATCGCTCCAGATTCCTTGGTCTTTGGCCCCCTGTCACCTTGGGTCAACCCACTTAAAACCGACCCCCCTTCTTTCCATTCGAATTGAGTCCCCTTGGTCCACCCTTCAGCGCCACCATTGTGCTCCTGAGCTCCGTGGAGGTGACAGCTCCATCGCCAGCCCTTCAGCCGAGGCGCGCGAAGTCGAGGGTGCCTCCACCACCTCCGCCAACAGCCGGCGTCGAGGTACTTGTCTTCCTCTGGTTCCGGCCATCGAGGGCATCCCCCCGTTTATTTCTTTGCACCATTAGGTTCCTGTTAGTCGCATCTTCGAAAACCCCAAAAAAATTCTAAGTTCCATTACGTATTTCACCCATCTAAGCATCATCGCCGGAGCGCAACTCCGACCACCGTCGATCACTCCCCCTCGCGCTTAGATTAGGTCCACCTAAGGTCCAGGCACTTTGCCCTGGACCTTCTCACCATTTCTTGCAGGTCAAAGAGCAGCGAACGCACCTGGAAGGCATTTTGCGACCTTCGCCGGAGATACCTGGAGCTGAGAGCTCCGCCGCCTCCGCGACAGCACCTCGATGCCTCTCCGGCGAATCTGAGCCATCCAGGCCATAGAGGGACCTCCCAGGAGTCTGCAGCTCCATTTTGGAGCCCATTCATCGCCGGAGAAGCGAGATCGGAGCCGGGGAAGTTTGCCTTCGCCGGCCTTCTTCCCTGTTCTTCCTCCTCGCGTCCCCACCGTCCGATTGAGCCGCAGCTCCAGATCAAGCAGTAGCCGTTAGATCTCCCCACGTGCCTGCCGTCCGATCATCGGAGGAGATCTAATCCAGACCGTGCATCGCCCAACCGTCATCGGCCGCCCTGGTGTTGCCACGTGGATAAGTGGAGTGCTTCCCGCCGCTGGATCGCCCATCGCCTCCCAGCCGTTGGATGCGCGCCACGCGTCACCTGCAGAGCGCCCGAGCGAGGGTATTTTGCATTCTACCCCTCGCAACTTTTGTATTTACTTTTTAGTCTGTAATCTTTCGTCTGTAGTTTAAATATTTTGTAATATTTGCGTAGAGACCCCCGAACTTTTCTTATTTGCACTTAGGTCCTCCGCCACGTCACCTCACGTGACCTGTACACGTGAGGTGTGGGCATTTTGCAAGGACACCCTCGGGTTTTTGTGTATTTCGTTTCAGTACAAAAATTTTGGCGTGAAGTGTAAACTTTTTGGATAATTTGCAAGTAGACCCCCAGTCTTTTGTCATATTGCATTTTAGTCCTTCCCAGGCGCGTGCAAGTCACGCGCCCTGGGGGGTAAATTGTTTGCGTGCCCGAGCGGCTTTTGCATTTGCATTTTGGTTCCAGAAGTTGAATATTAAGTTCAATATTTTGTGGATATTTGCGTGTATGCCCCTGGATGTTTTAGATATTGCACATATACCCCTGCCAGGCCTGATTATTAATTGGATGCTTCTTGTAATTATTTGACCCATCATTTTAACTCCAAAAATTCCACAAAAATAGACTTAAGCTCCTGGATCTGTATACTTTCACGCCACATATTTAGTTTTTGATTTTATTTTATTTTCATATTTATTAAAAATCAAAAACTTGCTATTTGTGTACTTTCTACCTTAGAAAATACCAAAAAAATATTAAAACACCTCCAAAAATTCCAAAAAAAATCACATAGAGTCTATTTTATCCTATTTTAGTGTCAGTCCAAAAATCATTAAAAATCTCAAAAGAAAAACACTAAAAATTTAAAAACAATCGAAAACTTCAAAAAAATATATAAAATAGTAGAAAAATCAAAAAATATAAACTCGGCTTCTGTTTATCCCTTATCTTGTTCTTTTCAGTAGAAAAATAGTGTGAAACATTTTGGGTACTGGTTGCTATTTTTAAATTTCATTTTATTCACAGCCAGCCGTATTTCCACTGTTTTCCTTTATTTCAGTAATTAAAAATATCAAAAACACCTTGAAAAACCCCCAAAAATCACAAAAACAGTAGAAAACTTTAAAAATACCAAAAAACATTTTATTTCTGAATTTTTGAGTATTTTTGTGCATTTTTATAAATATTTTACCTTGCCTTTTCTTATATTGTTTTTACCTTCCAATATTGAAAAAGAATTAAAAAAAATATAAAATATAAAATATAAAAATCAGAAAATCAAAAATCAAATACAAAATTAAAAATTAAAAAAATATTAAAAATTTAAAACCCACAAAAATTAAGTTGCTTGTTTGCTTAGTGTAGACACTCCACACACTCTCACTTGAGCACAATTTTTGTGAATTACCCTGCTTGTTCCCTGTGTTCGAACTCTCTGCATACTTGCACCTATACATCTTTTATGTAGAGTTAAAAATAAATTTTAACTCCGCATTAGTTCTAATTTATTGATCTTAGTGTGGGTTAATTGTTGACTTTAGTCCGGATCTAGTGTGGTCACCACACCGACTAAGTTCACGCTTTGTGTTGAACTTAAGACCACCTATTTTCGGCTGAATCAAATGGCGCCGTTGCCGGGGAGCAACAGCTTGTAGTTCACATTTTTGTTTGATTGTGTGATTGTTTACCATAGCATTGTTTTTCATCTCTTACATTTTGATACATCTTGTTGAGCTGTCTGACCATCTCTTTTCTTGTCTTCTTGCGAGGGACCGCGGAGCGAGGCGGATCGCCTAGGCGACCCGACGCAACCTTGGGACGTGGAGCCGGCTATTCTTAGCCTAGCCGGTAGGAGAGAGCAAGGAGTGAGAGAGAGAGTGCTTAGATTAGCTTGTCTTTTATTTTTGGTGAGAGAGTGATTTATTTAATTTGTAATAATACAGGTACACTTGGACTTGGACACTTAGACATTCGGGCCTAATTTCCGGGTGTTTGTTCACCCGGGGGATCACCGCAGTTTTGACGAGTTTTCATCGCTGTCATTTGCCGGTTTTGTTTTCATTTTACACTTTCTTTTGTGGATTGAGCTCTTAGTTATAGGTCCTGCTTGACTCGATTAGAATAGGTCCAAACACTTAATTATATTTGCATGCTCCTATAGATACGTATTTGGACTTAGACTAATTAAACAGTTAGTTAGTAGCTTCCAAATCCACGCACCGCGAGCTCACACCTGAACAAGCGCTTTCTCCTACCCCAAATGTGTTGGGCAGAGGAGGGGTGAGCCTAGACCGGACACTCGGATTAGGAGTTGCTAGTTAGCTTGTGGTTCTTCACGCTAGCAGTTGCCTATTTTAGGACGATTTCCGCTTGCATATCGCCATATAGCTTAGGTTTAAAAATTCTGCTTTGCATCCCGCATGGAGAGAGCTGGGATTCGCTGTAAGTCATCTTACTTTACACGCATCATCTAGGCACAAAGGTGAGATTTCCACCTTGGTGTCGACTTGCACGGCTTTTCCGACTCTATTCTCCCTCTGTTTTTGGAACAAAGTAGGATAAAGGAAAAATACAAAAAAAACGTTAGACGCTTGTTTGAATTGACTCAAAAGAAGCGATAACACCAAAAAAATTAAAAAAAGGGACTGCTAAAGAAAACTTGACCAAAAATAAAATCGATAATTGGATTCATTGCTTGGGGAGAGTAACACCCTCACTTGTTTTCAGGTTGCATGGGAAGGTCTCCTTCCAAGTGAGGTGAGCGTTTCGTAAGGATTAGAGCCCAAAACCCAACTTGTGGCTGCCTTGTGTATCGCCTGGATTTCCGAAGTATTGGTGCTACTATCGTACGTAGTCGAGTAGGACTTGGTCGCCATTGGTGACTCTCTATTGTGAGAGCACCGACCTTGTCCGAATTACCGAGCTTAGGCCACGCCTTCACGGGTGTGTCTGTCTCACCGGCTGCGTCCGAGTAGGACCTTGTACGCTCACGGGTGATTCCGTTGCGAGCGAGGTCCGAAGTATCGGTTTCGCCTATCGGCTTCCTCTCTCTTTTCTTTGGCTGAGTAGGGATCCAGGAAGGGTTACAAGGACCTCAAAAAGCGCAAGTTACAGGTTACACAGGAGGAGGACAAGTACGGGGACACTTTCCTGGCAGTACTCTCTCTCCTATAGGCGTAGCGCTCTAAGGACTCGTGAAAAGATTAATACCTGAAAAACAAGCTAAAACTGACAAGATAAAAGCCGAACCTTCACGGCTTCACGAGTTGAGTTGGTGAACTTACCCTTGCTTTGTGTTTGATTGTTAGATTTATTAAGGTCAAGATCAAAAACACCGCACAATTGTGCAAAATTTTGTTGCATCTCATTTTCTTCTTTTCTTGCATTATCCCCACTCTTCTCAAATAATCAAGATGATGGGACGGAGATCTCTTAGGCCGACCTTGTCGGCACCGCTATCCAGCACTCCTCCCTACTCATCTAGGAATGCCTCGGAGAGCCCGCTCTCCGAGCCTGAGTTCACATCCACCCTGTTCCCCCTCGACCACCCTTCCCATTCTCCTTCCCTCAGTCCAATTGTGTCAGAATTCAGTGCATCGCAGAGCTCAGCTCATTCAACAGCACCTGAAATGGCCTCTTTTGCATTTTCCGAGAATCAAGCAATGGCAGACAGAGGCGAGCACCCAGATGACCACGATCACCCTCCATTCATAATTGATCAGGCGGCCATCAACAATTCCTTGCTAGCGTCCCTGGAAAATATGCAGAGACAGATCCGTGACCAGGGTGCATTCATGGGTGATCTCATGAGGGAAATAGCTCAGATGAGAGAAAACAGACCTGGAGGAGGCGATGGCGGAGAAGGAGGAGGACCTGATGCAGGAGGAGGCGATCCAGACGGTGAGCGACCGCCACAGACCATCATGAGGGAACTGCACAACCCAGCTTCGTCCCTCACTCACCGGTGGATTAGACTCCCGCCAATCCACGGAGACTTCGAGCTTCAGCACCATACGATCCAGCTTCTTCCCAAGTTTCACGGGTTGCCGACCGAAGAGCCGCACCTCCATCTCCAAGAATTCGAAATGATATGCAGCACCATCCACGATCGGTTGTTGACCGAGGACACAATCAGGATGATCGCCTTTCCATTCTCATTGGTTGACAGGGCCGCTTACTGGCTCAAGCATCTAGGGCGATTTGTCGACACTTGGGCAGATCTCCGGTCCGCATATTTGAAGAAATACTATCCTCTCGGCCGGACCAACGCAGCTCGAGCCATGATCAGCAATTTCGTCATGATCCCAAATGAACAGTTCCATGAAGCATGGGATCGATTCAGAGAGCTCATAGACCGATGTCCACATCACGACATCTCCAAGCCCCACCTGGTGCAGAGTTTCTTCTGTGGGCTGACACCGGAGCTGCAGGGGCTTGTGAATGCCTCTTGCGGTGGGTCCTATTTCTCCAAGGGAGAAGACGACGTCTGGGCCATCTACGAAGGCATGGCAGAGAACTCAACAGTGATGACCCAGGCCAGAGTCTACACTCAGCAGAAGCCCCCGCAAGGAGCGGGATCATTTCAGAGGATCGCCCGCATCGATGCCGGTCCCAGCACAACGTCGGTAGCCGCAGCACAAGCCGAGTCAGCAGCAGCCGACATGGGCATTATCAGTGAAAAGCTGGACCGCATGGAGATCCTCGAAAAGAAGCAGAACCAAGGTCTAGCCCAGATGGACCTTCTCACCAAGACAATGAGTGACCTGAAAACTCAAATTCTCTGTATTCAGGAGGCACAGGCCCATTCACAACAGCCTCCCAGGTCACAGGTTGCTTCCAGCAGCAACAATCCCAACCAGGCCTCCACCTCATACCGCCAGGTGAACCATATCCAGGTGGGGCCGGTTCCATTGTTGCAGTACCATCCAGAGCAACCGCCATCTCAGGAGACGCAGATGGTGGTGTATCAGCCGGAGCAGCCACTGACAGTTCTTCCTCCACCGTCCTTCGAGCAGGAACCGTTGATGGAAGTTAACGGGATTTGGTATGACCGATATCCTCAGCCCGCAATTCGTAGGGATCATCCCGGATTCCGTTGGGGTAATGGTGGTTCCTCATCCCAACAGCATTCCCCTGCTCAAGGGCAGCAGAACAGCCAGCCACAGCAGTACAACCAGCAGCCCCAGTATGCCCAGCCACAACAGTATCAGAGTGGTCCTCGTCCCGCCTATCAGGGACAACAGTGGAGGCAGCGACAGCCGCCTCAGCATTCTTATGCCCAGCCTCCCCCCCAGTATCAGCAGCAACACCAGCAGCAGCAACCCCATTTCCAGCAAGGACAGCCATCCGGTTCTCAGGGTCCAGCCTATGAGAACCCAGCCCTTGATGATCTTGCCCGCTTGCTATCTGAACAACGAGCATCTTTCAGGCAAGAAATGGATGAGTTCCGGCAGGAAATGCGGGACATCATCAAAGGCAAAGCCGCCATACCCACTCAAATCGAACCAAATCCTAATAATTTAAAAAGAAAATCTGAGCAGGTAGAGTTCATAGAGGATGCCTCTCCTAGTGACAATTTGAATGATATGTCTTCTTTTGTGAATGATGCTGATTTTGTGACTACTAGGAGCGGTAGGATGCCAGCCGGCGGCGCCTCTTCTGAGCGACAACCAGATGCAGAATCAGGAGCGCCAGAGGAGCAGAGGAGCGGTGCTGATGCCGCTACATATGATATTGAAGACGGTGGTACTGATGCCACCAATGATGGAGTCCAGGACAACGGTGCTGATGCCGTTGTGATACCAGATGCAGACGGTGGTGCTGATGCCACCATTTTGGATACTGAAGCAGAGCGCGGTGCTGATGCCGCGAAGACAGGTGCTAGTGGTGGTACTGAGGCCACCACATCCACTTTTGTTGAGCCATCTGTGATGTTGCCACATTTTGTATCTAGAGACTGTGGGAACAAAAACATAAACAAAAATATGAATAAAGGAAAGGTTTCTGTTCAAATTGCGGATCCATATGTGGTGAATGATGATTTGTGTATGGATTCTCCGTCTTCACAGGCACAGGGACCGCTTCCTAGTCCTCCATCTGAGGAGGCCCCTACCATCCCCTTTCCCGAGGCACTCCGCCGAGCGAAGGGGAATAAAAAAGAAAATCCTAAAAAGAGCCAACAGGTAGAGTTCGGCAACGAGATGATTGACAGATTTCATATTCAGCTGACTCTACGAGAAGCATTTGAGCATATCCCCTTCTTCAAGAAGAATTTGAAAGAAACAACTACTGTCAGAAGGAATAAGAGGCACAGGGATCAAATCCATATGCTCACTCATGACACATGCTGCGCCATTCAGAAAACACTGCCAGCCAAGCGACCAGACGCAGGAGCTCCCTATGTCAGATGCGAGATTCAGGAGCAGCAGTTTGATCGTACTCTATTAGACAGCGGCTCTTCAATTAACCTCCTTCCGGCAGCCTTACTCAAGCAGTTCAAGTTTGGCCCTCTTCTTCGAAGTAGAACCGTCCTTCAGTTCGCTGATAGGTCGATTAAGAGGCCGAAGGGGTTATTGAAAGACGTGGTCGTTACCATTCAGGGCCTGAAATTCCCCGTGGACTTCGTTGTGTTAGACATGGAGATCCCTGAGTCGGTAACTGATGCCCCCATCATTCTCGGACGTCCATTCTTGGCCACAGCCAAGGCGGTGACCGACCATGATAGCGGGAAGGTATGTTTTCGCGTAGAGGGCGAAACCATACAAATAGAGACGATCGAAGAGATCAGAGCCAGAGAGGCAAAATGCTCAGGACAGTCCAGCGAAGCCGAGCAGATGACAGAGGAGGAGCTAGACATCCACCAGGTTTGTGATTTTGAGATGACTGATGATGAATCCAATTGGAAAGACCCCGTAGCACCGACCCTCGCCTTGCCTAAAGATTCACTGTATCTCAAGCTCATGGCAGTCGAGAGCCGGGAGAGCACATCCCTGGATGAGGATATCTCTGAGGCTGAAAGTGTTGTGATGAGTGGTGCTGAGGAATTTCAATCTTGCTCATCGTCTTCTGATCCCTCGGATTCAGACATTGATTGGGATGACTTTGATGATTATTTGCCTTGTCTGATTCCTACTGAGCCAACAACCATGACAAAGTGCGAGCCGGTACAGTTTATAGTTGATTCAGAGGGCCGCCCTTCGTCAGCAATTCATGCAGAGCGAGAGTTCTCCCATGCAGATTTGGTCGCCTTTACACAGACTTATCAGAAGCCAGATCTGCCACCTCCCAGTTGTCCGGAACGGAAACCTCTGCCGCAGTCAATGAAGTACAGATTCCTTGCTGGAGAGCCAGAAATGCACCCAGTCATTATCTCAGCAGACTTGACTGGAGAACAAGAATCTCGTCTGATGGAGGTTCTTGAAAGAAACCGCAAGGCAATCGGTTGGAGTATAGCTGATCTCCAAGGGTTGAGCCCTAATCTTTGCTCCCACCATATCTATCTTGAAGATAACGCTAAGCCGTCGCGTGAGTTCCAACGATGGCTGAACCCGAATCTTCGAGACGTAGTCATGAAAGAAATTTCCAAGTGGTGGAGCGCTGATTTTATCTATCCCATCTCCGACTCCAAATGGGTTAGTCCACTCCATGTGGTACCCAAGAAGACGGGTATCACTACAGTTGTCAATGAGTCTGGAGAGGAGATCGCTACCAGAGTACCAACTTCTTGGAGGGTCTGTGTGGACTACAGACGATTGAATGAGGCCACCAAGAAGGATCACTTTCCGCTACCTTTTATTGATCAGATTATCGAGCGGCTAGCTGGGAAGAGTCATTATTGCTTTCTTGATGGGTACTCTGGATATAATCAAGTGGCCATTGCGCCCGAAGACCAGGAGAAAACGACATTCACCTGTCCGTTTGGGACGTATGCTTTCAGACGGATGCCCTTTGGTCTATGTAACGCTCTGGCGACATTCCAAAGGTGCATGTTGTCCATCTTCTCGGACATGGTGGGTGACTGTTTAGAGGTCTTCATGGATGACTTCTCGGTCTATGGCGACGGGTTCGACGCTTGTCTTGACTGCCTAGACCGTGTGCTGAAGCGCTGCATTGAGGTCAATCTTGTCTTATCCTGGGAGAAGAGTCATTTCATGATGACTCAGGGGACGGTCCTTGGTCATATCGTCTCCAACAGGGGCATGGAGGTCGATCCGGCTAAGGTGGATATCATCAGAAAACTCAATCCGCCGTCCAATCTGCGTCAGTTACGGTCTTTTCTGGGGCATGTCGGTTTCTACCGACGGTTCATTCAGGACTTCAGCCGAATTGCCCGACCGCTTACTGACTTACTGACCAAAGACACCGAGTTTATTGTTAATAATAAGTGTCTTGAAGCATTTGAGATTCTCAAGAATATGGTTGTTTCAGCTCCTGTCCTTCAGCCACCCGATTGGTCTCTCCCATTCGAGATCATGACGGATGCTTCAGATTTTGCCGTTGGGGCTGTGCTTGGACAGAGGAGGGATGGTTTACCGTTTGCCATTCACTACGCCAGCCGGACTTTGGATGCCGCGCAGCGGAATTACACTGTGACTGAGAAAGAAATGCTGGCCGTAGTCTTCGCTCTTGATAAGTATCGATCATATATTCTCGGATCTAGAGTAACAATCTACACTGATCACACCGCCATCCGGTACTTAATGGCTAAGAAGGATGCCAAAGCACGTCTCACCAGATGGATCCTTCTACTCCAGGAATTTGATATTGAGATTAAGGATAAGCCTGGAGTCAAGAATGTGGTGGCGGATCATCTCTCCAGATTGGAGAACCTTGAGGAATCTGAGCCCAGCGCACCTATCACAGAGACATTTCCAGATGAGGCGATCTTAGCTGTCACCTCACTCCCATGGTATGCTGACTTTGTAAACTATCTTGTTGCCAAGACAGTCCCTCAGGGTTGGCCCAGGCAGAAACTTGAGACTTTCCTAGCTAAGGCCAAGTTTTACCATTGGGAGGATCCCATCCTTTATCATGAAGGAGGGGATAGTATCTGGAGGAGGTGCATTCCTCAGGAAGAGCAGCATAGCGTCCTCACATACTGCCACAAGCTTGAGGCAGGAGGACATCATTCTGGAAAAAGGACAGCACAGAAGGTGCTTCAATCCGGCCTATGGTGGCCTACTCTCTTCAAGGATTCTGATGAGTTCGTGAAGAGATGTACTGACTGTCAGAAAATGAGAACCTGCGGACAGAGAGACATGATGCCCATGCAACCCATTCACTTCTGTGAGGTTTTTGATGCATGGGGAATTGATTTCATGGGACCATTTCCTAAAAGTCAGGGATTCGAGCATATTTTGCTCGCTGTAGATTATGTCAGCCGATGGGTTGAGGCCATCCCCGCCCGAGCCGCAGATGCTAAAACCGTTTGCAAATTTTTGAGGAAAAATATCATTTCACGGTTCGGTGTACCTAGAGTCTTGATTTCAGACGGGGGGTCTCACTTCATCAATGACAAAGTCAGGGCCCTTGCAGACGAGTTCGGCATTGACCATCGGGTTGCCACTCCTTATCACCCTCAGACTAATGGTCTTGCCGAAGTATCGAATAGGGAGATAAAAACTATCTTGCAGAAAGTTGTCCGCCCAGACCGAAAGGATTGGTCACAGCTTTTGGACTCGGTCTTGTGGGCTTATCGGACATCTTTCAAGAATCCATTGGGAACATCTCCCTTTCGTCTCGTCTATGGCAAGCCGTGCCATTTGCCAGTGGAAATCAAGCATAAATCTTTTTGGGCAGTTACTGAGTTGCTTCTAGATCCCGAGAGTATAGGAGAACAGAGAAGAGCAGAATTGGCAGCCCTGGAAGAACTTAGAGACACAGCCTTTTCAAACAGCTTACAGTACAAAGAAAAAGTGAAGACATGGCACGATTCGCATATCATCCATAAACAGTTTGAGCCAGATCAGAGAGTATGGTTGTTTGATTCCAGGCTGAAATTATTCCCAGGAAAATTACAGAGCAAGTGGAAAGGACCGTATGTGGTCAGGAAGGTACATGACAATGGCAGCATCGACATATCTGAACCGTCATCTTCCTCTACCTTCCGCGTCAATGGTCAACGCTTGAAACTATATCTTGATCATGATCCGCCGACCATTGACGTTGCCCCCATTCTTCTGGTATGAGATGTGTCCTTTGACTCTCATCATCTACATCTCATACATGGTGAGCAATTCTATCTTCTGCTGTACAGATCCATCTGTTTATATCACTTTGTTGTCTGTTGATTTATTTTCTTCTTTTCTTCTTTTCTTCTTTTCCTTTTCTATCGTCTTTATCTATCAAAAAGGTGCCGCCCTTGTAGACAATTTTCCATACTTAGGACGTACTTTGTCCTAAGTATAGGGGGGTTGGCACCCCGAATTTCTCTATCCTTTTCGATCCTCTCCATTGTCTCCTCTTCTTGTCTATACTTAGGGATATTTTACCCTAAGTATAGGGGGTGACAATCTGAGTACGATCTGTTCATTCCCACCCTTGACCCTCCCTGCGTGGTGTACAGTCTGCTATACTTAGGATTATTTGATCCTAAGTATAGGGGGGACGGTCAACTTCTCATTCGTTTGATTCATTCATTTATTTCTTTATTACTTAGACTTGTCTATACTTAGTACGAGTTATGTCTTCTCTTTTCTCTCCGATCTATGAGGACATAGCTCAAGCTAAGTATAGGGGGGTCGTATATACTACGTATATACTTTAGCCATAACTCGTATTTTTCCTAATAATATGGCTAAAAATTCTTTAAAATTCATTAAAAAGTCTTAATAAAAAGATGTGATTATTCCTCAAATTCTTTTTGTATTTACTGATTAATAAATCAGGTGAAAATGTTTTTTGCAAAATGTTTGAAAAATAGTTTGAAAATCTTTGTGAACATCTATTGAAAACTATTTTTGAAAATATTTTGTTTCGTGTTTTCAACCTGTGTGAAAATATGTGTTTTGTAAAACTTCTTTTCTTTGTGTGAAATAAAAATGTTTGAAAAATGATTTGCAAATGGTTTGAAAAATGGTTGCAAAAATGATTTGAAAAACCTATATATACTGTTTTGAAAGCCTTTGCAAAATGATTTTCAAATGTGTGTCAAATGTTTGTAAAAATTATTTTGGACTATAGTTTTCAAAAATTGTGTGAAAAGCTTGTGTCAAATAAGTTTGAGGAATACTAACATCACACCAAAATCCACTATATGTATATATGTATAAAATTGATCACTTACCCTTGTAAATTCTAAAATCCACTTCTTGTAAATATAAGAAGCACTCCCGTGTACATATTTTTCGCCTAGTTTTCAGCCAAAACTTTTTATTTTCAAAAAAAAAATTCCCAAAAACATTTGCAAAATTAAAATCCAAAAACACTTGAAAAATCTTTTTGAAAAATACAAAAAAATTGCATCTGCATGCATCATATTTTCAAAAATCCATAAAAAGTTCAAAATCTTTGAAAATTGCATCACAAAAATATTTTCTGCATTGCATTGCATAGCATTCGCATTTTTCGGATTGAGTTTGATAGTTGAACAAGTCTAAGTAAAATCCGAAGATTGGAGCTTGATTGGACCTTAAAATCTACCTAACAACAGGAACCTTATAGGAACTGAGTTTGAGGTACTTCAGGTCTAGTTGACTTAATTCTTTGAGGATCACGAGACTTGGTTCAATGGATTCTTGACTGCCTAAGTAGAGTATTTCGGAGCACACGCACGACTCTTGTGATAATGACCTAACTTGGACACCTGCACCTTTCACATGGCTCAACTCAGTTGGAGTGGTGAGGGGATTGGATTTGCCGGTATGAGACGCACACAAGTGGAAACATTTGTCCTCCTTTAGGGAGGGAAGTGCACCCCAACCCGTCCAGTGATTAGGAAGTCTAAAGACAGGAGGCTGTGGGTTGCGATAAAGCTTCAAAAGAGGGATAGTCTACTGGCTCAAGAGGAAAAACTCCTTATGTAAATGCTGCTGTGAATAGTATTTCAAAAAAAAAATGTTCAGGCATGTACAAAAATAAAAAGCCTGCAAGTATGTACAAAGTCAATAAGCAAGCTTGAGTTCTAAAGTCATATCATGTGAGCTTGCAGCAGGATGACTTGACTACACTGGTCTTGCATCCAAGGATAGGTAGCTACACTGGCTACCGTCCATTCTTCTCTTCACCCCCTCCTCTTGAGCTGGTTGCCACTTGAACTTAGAAGGGAATACCCCGCTCCTCGAGGATGGAGTTGCTGGATTGGGGAATCACTGGGTTGTCGTACTGGAGAAGTCAGTCTCTTTGTCATTCTAGTTGGGGAGAGCCACCATCACTTACACTGTACAAGTCAGATTCATAGTCGTAAGAGTTTGCGTATGAGTTGAAGTATTTCTGACCTGGCTATTGAGGAGACTTGGACAGAGTTTTGGGATTCTCAAGGACTGTTGGATTTCAAACACGGTTCTCACTAAGGTTCCGCCCGCACTAAAATTCCAAAGGTCCGACTTAAGCTCCAAACTTTGATTTTGCGAAGACAAGTTTGAAAGTTACACTTAATCCATCTTTCTTCTTTTTCTTTTCTTTCTTTTCTTTTTGCACTTATTGCATAAGTGTTTGCTAGGGACTAGCAAAGGTAAAGTATAGGGGGATGATGAATCCACATTTCATCATCTTTATTCTATCATTTTGGCACCTAAAACCCTAGCAAATGCCTGTAAATAGCCTTAAATCAAGCATCTTAGCATTCATGCATGTGCATCTCAACAGTGTGTAAATTACTGTAATTAAGGCCAAAATTATAGAATAAATAAAGAAAAGAAAAAGAATAAAATATTGTAAATATTTTATGACCCAAAACCCCCGAGACCTAGGCATCTTGATGAATAGGTCGACAAGGAATAAAGTAGGGGGAGATAAGGTCAGAAACACAGAGAAAATACCTATATTTTTATTCATTCTTTATTCATTTTGGGACCTATTTTTGGTTCCACCTTTTATACATCAAATAAAGAAACTTTGTACATGAAAGTTGTAGATAATTTTATAAAGAAAAATACAAAAGTGATTTCACAGAAAAAGAATGTACAGACAAAAAGATATGGTCTGAATAAGAATCCAAAATCCCAACTTTCCAGACCCGTATCTCACAACTGACAACTCCAAATGCAGTGTACTCACCTTTAATTGTATATAGAATAAAATAATCTATCCAATGACAGTGGTTTCGCATTTGGCGGAGCTACGGTTTGAAAGATGAGTTTTGGACCCTCATTGTATATTTTTACTGAATAAAATATTCAATTTATTATTTATTTATTATTTTATATTTTTATAATGTTGTAAATATTACTTATAATAATTGTGAATATTAAAATTAGAATAAAAACCTAAATAAAATTAAAAATACAATACTTGTATATATTCAATACATTGGTACATTATCTATATACATACCTATATAAAACACACTTGTATTTTATTAAACAAACAAAATAAATCAGAAAAATAAAATAAAAATATATATGTGTATATAAAAGTACGTTACAATTTTATAAAATACTAAATAAAAATAATAAAGAAATAAAATACCTAAATAAAAATAAAATATTAAAATACATAGGTATTATACCTATATAGGGTTAAAAAGGTAACTTGTAAAAATATAACTCCTAAAAATAAATAAAAATCAGAATTAAATACTACCTAAAATTCTAAGCATTTTTTATTTTATAACTTTTAATTAATTCGACCTTTTTCTATTTGTTATTGATTTTACAAATCATTTCTTAGGGATTTTTCCTGATTGGTCCACGTGGACCAATCAGGAGACGGTCCCAGTTGACCCCGGTCAACTGGCCGTCCTTCCCATGTGCGACGTCAGAAGGCTCGGTTTTTGGGCCAATTTCTTGGCTTTCTCCCAGCCAACTCTTTCACTATCTCGTCTCGATTTCTTCTGCAAACCTCTTCCCTTACCAACCACCTTGCCCGCCGAGTGATTTTCTTGGGGGTCGCATCACTGAATCGCTCCAGATTCCTTGGTCTTTGGCCCCCTGTCACCTTGGGTCAACCCACTTAAAACCGACCCCCCTTCTTTCCATTCGAATTGAGTCCCCTTGGTCCACCCTTCAGCGCCACCATTGTGCTCCTGAGCTCCGTGGAGGTGACAGCTCCATCGCCAGCCCTTCAGCCGAGGCGCGCGAAGTCGAGGGTGCCTCCACCACCTCCGCCAACAGCCGGCGTCGAGGTACTTGTCTTCCTCTGGTTCCGGCCATCGAGGGCATCCCCCCGTTTATTTCTTTGCACCATTAGGTTCCTGTTAGTCGCATCTTCGAAAACCCCAAAAAAATTCTAAGTTCCATTACGTATTTCACCCATCTAAGCATCATCGCCGGAGCGCAACTCCGGCCACCGTCGATCACTCCCCCTCGCGCTTAGATTAGGTCCACCTAAGGTCCAGGCACTTTGCCCTGGACCTTCTCACCATTTCTTGCAGGTCAAAGAGCAGCGAACACACCTGGAAGGCATTTTGCGACCTTCGCCGGAGATACCTGGAGCTGAGAGCTCCGCCGCCTCCGCGACAGCACCTCGATGCCTCTCCGGCGAATCTGAGCCATCCAGGCCATAGAGGGACCTCCCAGGAGTCTGCAGCTCCATTTTGGAGCCCATTCATCGCCGGAGAAGCGAGATCGGAGCCGGGGAAGTTCGCCTTCGCCGGCCTTCTTCCCTGTTCTTCCTCCTCGCGTCCCCACCGTCCGATTGAGCCGCAGCTCCAGATCAAGCAGTAGCCGTTAGATCTCCCCACGTGCCTGCCGTCCGATCATCGGAGGAGATCTAATCCAGACCGTGCATCGCCCAACCGTCATCGGCCGCCCTGGTGTTGCCACGTGGATAAGTGGAGTGCTTCCCGCCGCTGGATCGCCCATCGCCTCCCAGCCGTTGGATGCGCGCCACACGTCACCTGCAGAGCGCCCGAGCGAGGGTATTTTGCATTCTACCCCTCGCAACTTTTGTATTTACTTTTTAGTATGTAATCTTTCGTCTGTAGTTTAAATATTTTGTAATATTTGCGTAGAGACCCCCGAACTTTTCTTATTTGCACTTAGGTCCTCCGCCACGTCACCTCACGTGACCTGTACACGTGAGGTGTGGGCATTTTGCAAGGACACCCTCGGGTTTTTGTGTATTTCGTTTCAGTACAAAAATTTTGGCGTGAAGTGTAAACTTTTTGGATAATTTGCAAGTAGACCCCCAGTCTTTTGTCATATTGCATTTTAGTCCTTCCCAGGCGCGTGCAAGTCACGCGCCCTGGGGGGTAAATTGTTTGCGTGCCCGAGCGGCTTTTGCATTTGCATTTTGGTTCCAGAAGTTGAATATTAAGTTCAATATTTTGTGGATATTTGCGTGTATGCCCCTGGATGTTTTAGATATTGCACATATACCCCTACCAGGCCTGATTATTAATTGGATGCTTCTTGTAATTATTTGACCCATCATTTTAACTCCAAAAATTCCACAAAAATAGACTTAAGCTCCTGGATCTGTATACTTTCACGCCACATATTTAGTTTTTGATTTTATTTTATTTTCATATTTATTAAAAATCAAAAACTTGCTATTTGTGTACTTTCTACCTTAGAAAATACCAAAAAAATATTAAAACACCTCCAAAAATTCCAAAAAAAATCACCTAGAGTCTATTTTATCCTATTTTAGTGTCGGTCCAAAAATCATTAAAAATCTCAAAAGAAAAACACTAAAAATTTAAAAACAATCGAAAACTTCAAAAAAATATATAAAATAGTAGAAAAATCAAAAAATATAAACTCGGCTTCTGTTTATCCCTTATTTTGTTCTTTTCAGTAGAAAAATAGTGTGAAACATTTTGGGTACTGGTTGCTATTTTTAAATTTCATTTTATTCACAGCCAGCCGTATTTCCACTGTTTTCCTTTATTTCAGTAATTAAAAATATCAAAAACACCTTGAAAAACCCCCAAAAATCACAAAAACAGTAGAAAACTTTAAAAATACCAAAAAACATCTTATTTCTGAATTTTTGAGTATTTTTGTGCATTTTTATAAATATTTTACCTTGCCTTTTCTTATATTGTTTTTACCTTCCAATATTGAAAAAGAATTAAAAAAATATAAAATATAAAATATAAAAATCAGAAAATCAAAAATCAAATACAAAATTAAAAATTAAAAAAAATATTAAAAATTTAAAACCCACAAAAATTAAGTTGCTTGTTTGCTTAGTGTAGACACTCCACACACTCTCACTTGAGCACAATTTTTGTGAATTACCCTGCTTGTTCCCTGTGTTCGAACTCTCTGCATACTTGCACCTATACATCTTTTATGTAGAGTTAAAAATAAATTTTAACTCCGCATTAGTTCTAATTTATTGATCTTAGTGTGGGTTAATTGTTGACTTTAGTCCGGATCTAGTGTGGTCACCACACCGACTAAGTTCACGCTTTGTGTTGAACTTAAGACCACCTATTTTCGGCTGAATCAGCGGGGATCATGGATGAAGGGAGAGCAAATCTCGTGAAGTGATTGTTGTCGATGGAGCGATCAATCGAGCGGGAAAAAGGCATGAAATCGGGGGAATGGACAGGTCTGACGGGTCAGTCAGAGGCGCAGGGGGAGTTGACCGGAGGTCAACTTTCCCTGGCCCCTGATTGGTCCACATCAGACCGACCTTGACCTAATTATTTAACATATTAAATGAATTAATTAGGTTTTATTTATAAAATAAAAAATGTTTATAAATTAATGTAGTATTTATTTATGATTTTTATTTATTTTTTGAAATATTTTATTACTGTTTTATTAAAATAATGTGTATATGTATGTATTTACATGTATTTTTGTATATTTTATTTTTAATCTGTTTATTTTCTTTCATTATTTTATTATCTTATTTTATAAATTTATAACTTATTTTTATGAGTATAAATATATTTTTATTTAATTTTTATGAGTTTATTTACATTTTTAAATAAATGTGTTTATGTATATGTAGGTATACTTATAGGTATTTTACCTATATATTATATACATTTTATTTATTGAATGAATTTTATTTATTTTTATTTTGGATTTGTATTTTTAATAAGTTATATATAATATATACATTATTATAAAAATATAAATGAATAAAGAATAAAAGAATAAAAATCCCTTTTATTTATGTACATATAGGTATCATAGGTATTTTGCCTAGGTATTACCTAGGTTTATTTTATTTTGCAAATTCTTTTTAGTTTTCTTTTAACTTTAAAATGTACATGTATTGTATACATTATTTACAAAATTCTAAAAATATGAATTTATAAAAATAATGAATATTAAATAAAAGGAATATTTTAATCAGGTATTGTGTACAAGGTGGGTCAAAAACATAACTTCCACAGATGGACTCCAAAAATTATGAAACCAATTTTATAAAATAATTCTTTGAATGCTATATACAATTAAAGGTAAGTTTGGGTGATTTGGAGTTTTTATTTGCAAGATATTGGTCTGTGAAGTTGAGATTTGGGCTTTTTATTTTGTGTATAAAATGTACACTATGTCTTATTTTTACACAAACTCAATTTTGTTATTTTATTTACATTATTATCTACAATTTTTATGAACAAAGTTTCTTTATTTGATGAATAAATAATTATGTACAAAATAGGTGTCAAAAATGCATAAACAAATGAATTAATAAATGAGGTATTTATTGTATAATGGCCCTTATCTCCCCTACTTTATTCCTTGTGGACCAATTCCATGCTGGCCTTGGTCTCGGGGTTAGGGTCATAAAATATTTGCAATATTTTATTCCTTTTTCTTTTCTTCTCTTTATTCTATAATTTTGGCATTAAAAACCTTATTCTATGTACACTAAATACAATGAATAATGAATGCTATTATATACAATTAATGCCATTTACATGCATTTGTTGGGGTTTTAAGGCCAAAATGATAGAATAAAGGTGATGAAATGGAGATTCATCACTATGCCTTCATCTTCCTCTGCATGAGACTAGAGAGAGAGAGAGAGAATAAAGAGAGAAGAGGGGGAGTATCAGGAGGAGGTCCTTCATGTGTCGTGCCTCCTTTTATTGATGAATATTGCTTTGGAATTAAGGGACACATCCCATGCACATGAAGACAAAACAATAAATTCATTCATGTATGGGAAAGGGAGAAGAATGTTACTTGCATTCAAGGGAAGCACCCCATGCATATGAAGACAAAAATAATTCATTCATGCATGGGGGATTGCATGGGTAAAGACGGCTCTTTTCATGGGGAATGGGAGAAATAAATGGTTCACATGCATATAAGATAAGACCAATAAATGCATGCATGTATGGGGAGTTGTATGGGGAGAGAGAGATTTATCATGGCCAATTATTTATAGAAAATCGGAGAGAGAGAGAGAGAGAGAATGGTCCATATGCATGCATGTCATTTAAAGAGTGGGGATTTTTTCACTCTTACACTCCTCCATTTCTTTCCAACAAAAATGTAAAGTGAAAATGTATTGGATGTTGTTATACTATGATCCCAATGCATTTTTTCTCTCTTAAAATTATGGTTGTTTATTTAGAAAAATGGACGAGTATAAATCTTGATATTTGAATAATCCCGCTGAATAAAATATCGATCAATCATCTTTGAAAATATTTTCCCAGATATAAAACAATGATTTGTCGATTTATGTGTAATAAAGGGTTTTCTCTTATTGTGTACATGGAATAAATTAGTCATGGATTATGTGATCTTAGAGTTTATAAATCAAGAATTGATTTTATATTCCACATAATTTAAGCCTATTATCACAGTATATCAAGTATTCATCACACCCCCATACTTAAGTCTTGCTAGTCCCGAGCAAGAGTAAGATAAGTAATAATGAAGGATAGGGAATTTAGCCAAGGTAGATCTGGTGAGGGTTTGCAGCAGACACTCCTACAAAGTCTTTGAGTTTTAAGTTCCTAACCACACAAATACACAAACTTCAGTAGAGTCGACCCATGGATTAATGATTTGTTTCGAATAGTTGCCTTGACTTGAGTTTTGTAGTTTCAACAGCCTCTCAGTTCCAACAAAATCAGACATGATTTCAGAAGGTCGATCAAGTCAGCTCATCCCTAAGAAACATGTATTCTCTTTGACCTTGAGTGGATATAAACAGTGTTAGTGATAGTTTTAGCTTTCGTGAGTCAAGAGAACGAGCTATCAATACAATCTATCGAGGTACCGAATGATTCCCTATACATGTAGCCTCAATCCTCATCTGGATTCAGGCATATTCTCCTTTCACCCAAATATGTCAGCATAAAAAAATATGCCATAGTTATTAGAGAATGGGACTTAATTTTTGGGGTTTTTCGTAGACCGCTTTGGTCCGTTGCTCTCATTTTTTCCTTTTACAGAGCATAACCCTGGGCCTCTTTGGGCCTTTTTTAAAAATTTTAAGTAGCATCATTGGGCTGCTACCACGGCTTTTTGGTGGAGAAGGGTTATTTGGTGGTCTTCTTTCCTTGCTTTTGCTTTGTAAATCTTTG
Organism: Ottelia alismoides; assembly: GCA_037367405.1. Lineage (NCBI taxonomy): Eukaryota > Viridiplantae > Streptophyta > Magnoliopsida > Alismatales > Hydrocharitaceae > Ottelia > Ottelia alismoides. The sequence continues at coordinate 826,093 of JAZKJV010001282.1, forward strand.
CATGATTGGTGGTTTTTGACATTTGTATTGTGATATGCCTTTTTGTGGTGTTTTTGTTTTGGGTTTTGGCATCAAAAGGTAGTATCGGTTTTGATATTGTCTTTGGAGGCACGATACTAGCTTAATTGCTGACATACTTAGACTAGAGAGATCATGTTGCTCCTGAGTCAGGTTCCTTTACTGACTATAGATAAGGTTCAGGCATTGGCACAACCAAGAGGACAACTCCTCACCTCAACTCGATTGTAATTGTATCTCGTAAAATAAACTCAATCAAGCTAAGTGCAATGTGTAGTTGCTTAATATCCACTGAAGTGTTTAAGAGTGCTACTAGTTGCTCAGGTGATCTAATTAGATACAGAAGTTCATTCACCAGTAGAGTTAGTGGAACTGAGAGAATAAAGTCCAAATGGACCTGAAGAAAGCTTAAAAACTCATGCCTACTGAAATTCTAATGGAATTAAGTGAATTAGGGTCAACTTAGCTTCTGTCTATGATCTATGCAGAAGATCTGATTTCTCAAAATAGGATAAAACTAGGAAGGATGTATTTTTAGTGGTTTTCTTGCTTTTTGAAAATATTTTTAGGGGAATTTTCGCAAAAGAGTTTTTTTAAGAGTATGCAATTTTGAAAAACTATGCAGACACACCCCCCATACTTAACAGAAACCATGTCCTCATGGTGAAGACAATGTGCAATAGGAGGATCAGAAGGGATGTGAAATGTATTTTTTTGTAATTGCAATGCAAAGGGGTACCCCCATATTTATCTAATGCAATGCAGTAAAAATAAACATGCGAGTTGTAAGACGAAAAGATACCTGTGAGGAGAGGCTCACGAGAGTGCATGATTTAACGCCTCTACTTGGCGATGTGGTGGTTCATTTTTCCTGCAGAATGTATGCTGTGCAAACAGGCATAGGATCAGATGGTTCAAACACGGGTTTTAGTCTTTGACCATTGACTCTGAAAGTGGCTTTAGTGTTTGGGTCGGAAATTTCTATCGAGCCATTATCGAATACTTGAGTTACAATGTATGGTCCTTTCCATTTCGATCTTAGTTTTCCTGGAAATAACTTCAGTTTTGCATCAAATAGCCATACTTTTTAATTTTCTTTGAATTTTTTCTTCGAGATGTTGGCATCGTGCCACAACTTGATTTTCTCTTTGTATGGCAGGTTGTTATCATAGGCTTGTGATCTCAATTCTTCCAGTTCAGATAAGTCCAATAGTCTTTTCTTTCCAGCCTCATCATAATCCAAATGACATTTCTTGATCGCCCAGAGTGACTTGTAGTGTATCTCTACAGGTAGATAGCAAGGCTTTCCATAGACCAATCTATATGGGCTCATTCCTAAGGGTGTACGGAAGGTTGTACGGTAGTCCCAAAGAGTAGAAGGTAAGTGTTGAGACCAGTCTTTACGATCAGAGCGGACAAATTTCTGGAGGATGGTCTTGATTTCTCGATTCGACAGCTCGGCCATTCCATTAGTCTGTGGGTGATAGGCAGTTGGGACACGGTGTTCGAATCCATTTTTCTTTGATAAGTTCTTGACTGAAGCGTTCAGAAAATGGGTTCCACCATCACTAATGACCACCTTGGGTAGTCCAAATCGAGAGAAGAGATTGTTCAGGAATTTAACAACAGTGGCGCTATCAGCAGCGCGAGTGGGAATGGCTTCAACCCAACGAGACACATAGTCAACAGCGAGTAAGATGTGCTGATAGCCTTTTGAGGTGGTGAAAGGTCCCATGAAGTCTATTCCCCAAGTATCAAATATCTCAACTATATGTACGGGTTGGAGGGACATCATGTTGCGGCGGGTCATCGTTCCATTAGTCTGACAGGCAGGACAAGATTGAGCAAAATGATGGGCATCTTTAAAGAGTGTGGGCCAGTAGAAACCGCATTGTAAGACTTTAGCGGTTGTACGCTTCCCTGAGTGGTGTCCTCCACACCCAGAAGTGTGGCAGTGAGTTAGGACATCGTTGACTTCAGATTCAGGAATGCGTCGTCTCCATATCAAATCAGTACCCTCTTTGAAGAGCAAAGGGTCTTCCCAGTGATAGTATCGGACTTGGGCTTTGGTTTTGTCTTTCTTATGTTTTGGCCAATCATCAAGGAATGTGGAGGTGACGATGTAATTGACGATGTCTGTATACCAAGGGAGTTGAGAAACAAACATGATACCTTCGTCTGGAAAATTATCAGAAATTGGGATTGTGTCTGTGTTTGAGGAAGGGAGTCGCGAAAGATGATCAGCCACGACATTCTTTGCTCTGACTTTATCTCGAATATCCAAATCAAATTCTTGGAGCAGTAATACCCACCTAATGAGTCTAGGCTTAGCATCGGTCTTTGTGAAGAGATATTTCAAAGCTGAGTGGTATGTGTAGATGATGATGTGGGATCCTTGGATGTAAGATCGAAATTTCTCTGAGGAAAACACCACAGCCAAAAGTTCTTTCTCAGTCACAGTGTAGTTCTTTTGAGCATCATCCAGAGTTTTACTGGCATAGTGAATGGCATAAGGTTTTCCATCTTTCCTTTGACCCAATACTGCCCCCACAACATAATCAGATGCATCGCACATGATCTCAAATTCACAGTTCCAATCTGGGGGTTGTAGGATGGGTGCTTCAGTGATGAATTTCTTCAGGATTTTGAAAGATTCAAATGTGTCCTCAGTAAAAGTGAAGTCTTGATCTTTTTTCCAGTAATTTTATGAGAGGACGAGAAATTTTCGAAAAGTCCTTGACGAAGTGGCGGTAAAAGCCGACATGACCTAGGAAGGACCGAACACCTTTGATGTTCACTGGTGGACTTAAATGGGTGATTGTCTCAATTTTTGATGGATCCACTTCCATCCCTTTCTTTGACACAACATGTCCTAACACAATCCCTTGTTTCACCATAAAATGTGATTTCTCCCAAGATAATATCAAGTTCACTTCAATGCATTTCTGGAGGACTCTATCCAAAAATCGTAGTGTTTCCTCAAAAGAGTCTCTAAAATTAGAGAAATCATCCATAAATACTTCCATAAAATCATCGATCATATCAGTGAAAATTCCCATCATGCACTTTGAAATATTGCTGGGGCATTACATAGTCCGAAAGGCATGCGGCGGAAGACATATGTTCCAAATGGACAAGTGAAAGTGGTCTTGTCTTGATCTTGTGGTGCTATGTCTACTTGGTTATAACTGGAATATCCATCTAGAAAGCAGAAAAATTCTTTTCCGGCTAGCTTCTCAATGATATGGTCAGTGAATGGTAATGGGAAATGATATTTTCGAGTAGCCTTATTGAGTTTCCTATAATCTACACAGACTCTCCAAGATGTGGCTACTGTCACAGGGTCAAAATCCCGCTACCGATTTCGACCGATCCTGTGCGGCGTTAGCTAACCCGTAGCTAACCAGCCTTCTCGAGTAGAACGGTCACGGACGCGCTCCAACTCTTCTCGATACTCCTGCTTGCTAGTGCACCGACGCTTCCAACACAAACACGAGCACGAACTCTGGATCGCTCAAGACCACTCTCAAGAACACGCTCAAGAACACGACCACACGATCACACAAGCACGGGCACAAAGCTCTTCTCTTATTAGAAGGGGAACTCTCTCTGGAGTGGGTGACACTCTACACTTGTGTGTTTACAAATGAGCCACCACCTCTCCTTTTATACAAGACTCAAGGCAACCCAAGGGACACTCATTATTACATCTACAATAATGATACATAAAGACACAAGAGACCCTTCGAGTTCTTCGGCATCCTTTCGCGTTCCTCAGCAACTCTTCGTCTGTTCGTCTCTTCGACTCCCTTATTGTCCTTTCGTCTTCCTGCACGGTTGACGCCCAGTCAACCGCCCAGTCATCAGCACGCATGCGCTCCAACGCCCTGCTGATGCAGTTTTGCCGTAATTCACCAAGTGCCACCAAACACTTGGTCGTATGCCATAAGGGAACCCGCGGCCTCCATACCCTCGTGCAGTAAACCCTTCTTTAGCGTTCTGCATGTTAAGGGGAAGTCCTCCAGAACTTTTCTATCGTGGCCTCCAGACCACTATCGTACGCGTACTACCGAGCATGCTCGACAATGCTCGTACTCAGCACCTGCAACGCTCCATGCCTCCTTGGAACACCATGCATCAGTACTGATACCGTGCGCCTTCGTGCGTACGCCTATGTGATCGTACCGCATTGCTCCTCGATGCGTACTGCTTCACTACGTACCGCCCTTCTGCGCTCGCGTACGTACGACTGCGTGCATCCACCGCCATGTCTTGCACTGCTGCCTGTACTCGCTGCTCGCACTGCTACTAGCACCACGACACTCTGCTACCGAGCCAGTGTCCTGTGACGCTTCTCCATCACGTACGGTAGAGCCTCCAGACTCTCGTGGATAACCTCCTTGATATCCAAGTATTTCGGACTCCTTATGAAGTCCTAGCTCCATCGATCATTCTCGAGCATCCGCTACCGGGTCTGCACGCTCATTCTCGATCACGGAATTTGGGGGTGTGACAGCTACTCTGGTGGGTATGTCCTCGCCTTTCTCATTTTTGACAATTGTTAATCCAGCCTTCTTGGGGACAACTGGAGGGGACTGACCCAGGGGCTGTTAGAGATAGGATAAATGATACCCGCACTTGCCCATTTATAGATCTCGTTCTTCATAACCTCTCGCAGATTGGGATTTAACCGTCTTTGTATTTCTCGATAGGGTTTACTGTCATTTTCCATATATATATATATGATGAGTGCAGAATGCGGGGCTTATTCCTTTTAGATATGTTATCTTCCATCCAATGACCCGAGAATTCTTTTTCAAAACCTCCATTAGTTGGCTCTCTTGCATATGATTTAAGTTGGCATTGATAATGACTGGTAGAATGTGAGCATCATCTAAGAAAGCATACTTCATATCTTTGGGTAGTGGTTTTAATTCAACAGTGGTTGTCGATGGTTTCAGAGTTGTAGTGTTTCCTGAGTCTATTACAGAAATAGTCTCAAATGGTGGTTCCATCATGGGCATGATCATGGTTGAGGTCAATGTGAGTTCAGAGTCTAATGTGTCCCAGGCATTATCAAGCTCATCAATTTCTTGTCCGGTGAGCGGGCATGGTGGAGCTTCTAGTGCAAGATTCAGATTGTAGGTGGCAATTTCATGAGAAGGTTTTTGTAAGTGGATCTAGAGGTGTTCAGGCTAACCTCTAAAGGATCTTTGGTGAGATGGATGGGAGCAAAGTCATTTTGTATGTTGAGTACAACACATTTTTCTATCCAACCGCAGTCTTCAATCTCGGAGTCAATAGAATTGGGTATGATCAGCTCAATAGGGACGGTTTTGCCATTGATTGAAAATTCGACTTTGCCCCCCTCATAATCAAAATGTGCTTTAACTGTAGCTAGGAAGGGTCTTCCCAAAATGATGGATGTTTCACTCAGTGTGTTGGGAGAATCCATATCCATAACAACAAAATCCACTGGAAATTTATGACCTTGTACTGTGATTATAACATCTTCAAGAAGTCCTATTGGTCTCTTCACAGTGTGGTCCGCCATTTATAAAATCATTGAAACAGGTTTCAGTCTCCCTAAGTCAAAATATTCTAGGATGGCGGTAGGAAGAAGATTGATTGAGGCACCATTATCTAATAAGGTACGCTCGAAAGTCAACTCTCCAATCGTGCATTTAATCAAGGGTGCCCCTGGATCTTTTTTCTTGGGGGGCAGGAATTGAGAAATGGCATTTGATGTAGCTTGGGGTAGCACATATTTTTCTTCTTGGTTTTCCTTTCTCTTTTATCTTGATTTCCTTTTTGGTGTGCATTTTTCCTTAAGAAGCGGGAGAAGGCGGGGACTTGTTCGAGGGCTTTTAAGAGCGGTGTTTCAATAACAATATCCGAGAACAGTTTTTCTAACTCTGGATCGATGGTGGATGATCGAGGTTTTCTTCGGTGAAGAGCTCCGGGAAAGGGGATGGTTATGGTCGGGGAGGTAGGAGGGGGCATGGTTGTCTAAGTTAGCATCTCTTCATCATTAATCTCTTCCTCAATTTCAATTTGATCCTTTAGTGATCTGGTGAAGGCAGAAGCAGTTTTTCCATTTCTCAGAGTGACCGCATTAGCAGATTGGTTTGGTCGGGATGGAGTTTTGAAGTTAACTTGATTTCTAGGTGCTTGTTGTGGGTTCCCTTGATTTGTCCTAGAAGATGTAAAAAATCCTTGATTCTGGTTTTGAAAACCAGGTGATGAGGTGAAAGATCCAACATGTGGTGGAGTTTGAAGTACTCCAGATGAACTAGCCTTGTTGGTGTTGGGATTGGGCAGCGGTTGAGGTGACAAGGCTGGGATGTATGACATGATCTCAGCAAATTGACGGGCATTCTCATAGTTGGCTTTTTGTTCAGCTTCAGTGGCCTGTTGTTGAGCTGTAGCTAGTTGTTGTATTGCCTGAGCCAAGGCATCGAAGTTTACCGCAGTGGTGGAGGGTTGGGCTACGGGTTGTGCTATTGGTTGTATGGGTTGGGTATGATTATGGAAATGATAGTTGTTTTGTCCATTCCACCCAGGATTTGATTGTTCTCTCCATGTGCTGTGAATATTTGAATATGCTCCTCATTGATTTCTCTGCACCCAATTCACAGTCTCAGAATTTATGTCTTGATTATGGGTGAATGCGGTGTGGTCAACTTCATGGCTGGTGGGACTATTCATGGCCAATTTTTCTATGGCTTGAGTCATGAGGTTCATTTGTTTGGAGAGGGTTTCCCATTTGTCAGGATTCTCTTTGCTAAATCTCTCATGGTCAATGATATTGACTGTCCTTGTGTTCCCACTATATTGTTCAATTAAGGAACTATTCACCGAATTGTCAGCCATATTTTCAAATAAAGTCCAAACAAAATGCTCATCACAGCTGTTGTAATTTCCATCGCAGGAGCTATCAATCACTCTCTTAAATGATGTATTTATGCCCTCATAAAATATCTGAGCTAACTTCCATTTGGGTATGGCAAGATGAGGGCATTTCCTTTGAAGTTCCTTAAACCGTTCCCAGGCTTCATGAATGGGCTCTCTATTTTTCTGAGTGAATGATGATATGGCTTGTCTCATGGCATTTGTCTTTACTATTGGGAAGTATTTCTTGATGAATGTCTCTCAAGGAGTCCCAAGAGGTGAGTGGGGTTCCATAATTTCGGAGCCATTGGAGTGCTTTATCTTTGAGCGAGTGGGTGAAGGCTTTCATATAGATGTATTCTTTTTCTATCCTAGGGATACTTTTGGTGTCACAAGCCGATCGGAAATCTTGGATGTGGAGGAAGGGATCTTCAGAGTCATTTCCATAGTATTTTGGGATTAAGGAGAGTGATGCGGGCTTTATTTCAAAGTCACCTACTTAAAGCGGGATTTGGACCCAATGAACTAAGTCCTCTGCAGCCGGGTTGTAATGTGTGCTTATGGGTGGTGGTCGGATGAGAGGTGCTATGGTGTGGCGGATTGTGGCATTTTCTTCTCTCAGCAGTTGTAGTTGATGTAAGATGAGATCCATAGGATTTGGTCTTTCTTCACCCATGTTTCCTATGTCAGACGAGTTCTCAGTTGAAGGAGATGGGTTGGTTTTTCTTCTATAAATCGGGTCGTACTCTAATGGTTGTTGCACTGAATTTTTCAGAGACCTACTAGCATACACAACACAATACATCAGACAATTTGTTGATTCACCAACTCATACAAAAATTGCCGCAGAAGCGGTTATCTTTTCGATTTTAATTTACTGATTCAACAAAAGTTTTCAGAGAAATTAGAGTCCTTAAGGATGAGGTGGGTGTGGAAGATTGTGAGAAATCGATGTCCTAATCCGACTGGGGGATCCAGGATGCGGTACTCAGATCGAGGATCTGCTTTTTCCCACAAGAACCTGTGCCCAGCGCGTCGAGGAGTTACGATTTCTCTCTGCAATCCCACGTAGCACCCAGGATTTTTGTCTTTATCCAAGGGTTCTATGTGCTCGTGATTTTTGTGTCATACACGTGCATCAAACAAGCATTCAGAATTTTTTCGCTTTCTGCTCGGGCCACTGCGGTGGCCTTTCAAGCTTATCTTTTTAAATGATCAATACACGATTTGGTGGTCTTTGAATTAGATTATCAGAGGGAGAAGACCACAGAGATGATGCAATCAAGAAGTGTTTTTTAATTTTTTTCGGTTTAAGTTCGAAGCGCAAACAAATGCATGAAATTTTAAAAGCCTAAGATGCCTAAGAGAAAGATGGACTCACAGTGCCTGCACTTCTGGCGCTAATAAGTAATGTTTTGTCCTATTGATGGCGAGCTTTTCCGAGAAGGGAGGGGGAAATTAAGATTACAATTTTTAACCAAATTACAAGCTAAAACAAAATGCATGAAAACACAAGTAAATTTTTTTTGAAGCCTAAGCACCTGCAAAATAAAACAAAAAATACACGGATTAGATAATTGAAAATGAGTAAAAATGAAGAAGAAGAGAAAAAAATTGCAAATGTTTCCTAGTCCCCGACAACGACGCCAAAACGTTGACACGATTTTCCATGTTTTAAAATATGATTTTACCACGTCGTTGTTGTTCCACGAAAAATCGCAATCAAACATATGATGTTACAACTACGAGCACGATGACCTTATGCAAAAAGTATGCGGCAAGTAGAGGTTCGAATCCACAGGGACCAAGTAAATTTGTAATTTTTAGTTCGACATCTTACACATAAAATGCTAAATGAGATATAGAGATACAATTTGGAAAAGATTTCTTTTAAAGATGTGCAATCTAATTGATGAAGAAATTAAGGACTATGCTTGGAAAACTTAACATAAAGGAGAGTTCAAGGGATGCAATGAAAATGACATATAAATAAAGGAGAGAGGGAGAGAGATGGAGTAATTCTCATGCACGCATGGAGAGTTGCTGATTGTTGTTGGTGCACGGGGGAGAATGTCGCAAGTGCTGCACGAGAGAGATGGCTGGACGCATGGACGGTGGCGCGGGCTGGAGTAAACCGCAAGGAGGAGGAGAGTGGCCGGCAACAGACTGGAGGAGCACCTCGAGGAGGAGGACGCACTAGATAACAACGGTTGTGCGCGGTTGCTGGCAATCATCGGGGTCGAGGAAGAGAAGAACGTCAAGGCAGGGAGCTGTTGATGCCTATGCCTTCATCTTCCTCTGCATGAGACCAAAGAGAGAGAGAGGTATAGAATAAAGAGAGAAGAGGGGGAGTATCAGGAGGAGGTCCTTCATGTGTCATGCCTCCTTTTATAGATGAATATTGCTTTGGAATGAAGGGACACATCCCATGCACATGAAGACAAAACAATAAATTCATTCATGCATGGGGAAGGGAGAAGAATGTTACTTGCATTCAAGGGAAGCATCCCATGCATATAAAGACAAAAACAATTCATTCATGCATGGGGGATTGCATGGGTAAGGACGGCTCTTTTCATGGGGAATGGAAGAGATAAATTATTCACATGCATATAAGACAAGACCAATAAATGCATGCATGTATGGAGAGTTGTATGGGAGAGAGAGAGATTTATCATGGCCAAATTCTTTATGGAAAATGGGAGAGAGAGAGAGAGAGAGAGAGAGAGAGAGAGAGAATGGTCCATATGCATGCATGTCATTTTAAGAGTGGGGATTTTTTCACTCTTACCTTCCCCCATTTCTTTCCAACAAAAATGTAAAGTGAAAATGTATTGGATGTTGTTATACTATGATCCCAATGCAGTTTTCTCTCTTAAAAATATGATTGTTTATTTGAAAAAATGGACGAGTATAAATCTCGATATTTGAATAATCCCGCTGAATAAAATATCGATCAATCATCTTTGAAAATATTTTCCCATATATAAAACCATGATTTGTCGATTTATATGTAATTAAGGGGTTTTCTCTTGTTGTGTACATGGAATAAATTAGTCATGGATTATGTGATCTTAGAGTTTATAAATCAAGAATTGATTTTATCTTCCACATAATTTAAGCCTATTATCACAGTATATCAAGTAATCTTCACCCGAGGGTGGAGGATTTTTTGTGTCTGCTAAAAACTATTCTACATGTGGTAAGTCCATCTTCTCGACGTGATAGTTGGAGTTGGAGGGGCGGGCTTTTTCCATCAATAGTGCTTATAAAGCTTTAGACTCACATGTGGTCCCTTTGCTTGGTTATAGTTCGTGCCTGCTCTTTCTAAGTAACCTTAGACTATATACCCCATTTGTATTTTTTTGTGGTTGTTACAGAGGGTGAATTTTAACTAAAGACTTTTGCTCCAGAATTTTGGCAGGTATCTTTGAAAGATGTGCGCTTTGTGACAAGGCGATTGAAGACATTAACATGCTTTTCTTAGATTGTATGAAGATCAAACCAATGTGGCAAGTATTCGATTTTGTTTGGATGAACGCTTCGAGCTTTGAGGCTTTAGGGGATCCACTTTTTGCATCAAGGAAACACCCACTCGTTTAGCTCTTTATCCCTTTAGCTGCTTTGTGGGCGATTTGGCATGCTAGAAATGGGGTGATCTTTGCCACAAATCATTTTTATTTTGAGAATGTAATTTTTCCATTCAAAAACTCTTCTTGAATCGTAACTGTTGAGTTGTATGGATCCTAAAATGGATAAACGAATCTTTGGTTGAGGGACCGTTTACCCACTTTCCTTTATATGTACTCCTCGCCCCCTCTTATTTCAGTGTCTATTGAAGAGAGTTCCCTAATCTCTGGTGAGGCAGATTAGGGTTTGTGTGTGCTGTCATGATTTTTTCCTCTCTGTAGGGTTTTTCCACGTACATATTTGTGTCATTCTCGTGGTTGTTTGCTCATTGAATTCTACAGGGTATCAGGGCCATAGTCAAGAAGACTCGGGCTTCCTTTTCTTGGTTGCTTGTCGCCATTATTCCTTGCCATGAACTTGTCACCACAGCCACTGAGGTCACCCTATTCTTCGTACATCTTGTCCCCGATCTATTGTGCAACTTGACCCCCCTGTTTGTTGCCCTTGTGCGCCACCTTGGACCTCCCTTGTAGACGCCTGCCGCCTGGGAGCAGCCCCTGCCCTAGCGTGCCCCCTTGCGGCCTTCGCCTCTGCACGGTCTCTGCCCTAGCATGTCCCCTAGTACGCATGGCCTCCTTCCTAGCATGGCCTTCGTCCTAGTGCGTGTCTCGACCCAGCTCCTGCGGCTGTCCCAATTCCATCTCTAGCGCCATTTCAACCTGCCACAATTTTACTTCCATTGCCTGTAGTAACTGGTAGCACCCTGTTTCTATTTCACCTGCTGTAAGTAGCGCTTTGCGACGTCTGCAAGGACTATTACTCCAGTCATTGCTCCAGTCCCTACATTTGAACGTTGCCCCTAAGCCCCCTGTGCATTGTGATTCTCTTATTTCTGAAAGTTCAAGGTCATCCAGTGAGTTGTCCTCATTATTTGTTGTTCTTCTCTACCCAACAAGGTCATCCAGCAAGGACTATTATCTTATTGTGAAATTCTATTTGTCTGGAGATGTGCTTCTCTACCCAGAGATTTGCTCATATGTGCAATTTTATTCCTTATTATTTACTCCATGTGTGATGGAGTATTTCTTGTTGAATCCCCGTGTGTGACGGACTTGATTGTTTGCATATTTGTGCTCCCATGTCATCCTCCTTTGTTTGTTTGGTTGATTACTCTTACCATAATGGATATTGTCAAGGAGTTAGAATATACTTTAAAGAGAAATGTTGTTGAAAAGTCTACTTCCTTGGATTCTGAAATATGCGTTCAACCCTAAATACGAGAAGAATAATCTATCCCGTTCTACCAATTCTGAGTGGGTTATTGATAGCATGGCATTCGATTATATGACAAGCAATCCGAAAATGTTTCATAACTATAAGTTGTCCTCTAGAAAAGATAAGGTTGCTGTTGCGGGTGCCCTCCCTGCTACTGTTGCTAGAAAGTGGGCTAATTCTGTGGTAGATCGATTTCTTCTGCATGATGCTCTCCATGTTCTCGACTTTCCTATAAATCTTCTATTTGTCAGCAAAATTACTAAAGAACTAAATTGCAATTTGTTTTTTGATCAAAACTCATGTATCATGGAAGACGTGAAGATAAAAAAAGAAAACCGGAATTGGTTTGGTTGAGGATGGCTTGTATCGCCTTCCTGCTCGAATCAACCATGCCCTTGCTTCCGTGACGAAGTCTAGAATGAAGAAATGCAATTCTACATTGGTAAAACAATGGCATGATTGACTTGGTCAAATCAGTTTTTATTCTTTACAAAAGTTGAAGCCTGATATTTTTTCAGGATTATTGACGGTAGATTTTCAGTGTGAGTTGTGCAAATTTGCAAAACAAATGTGTACCACATTTCATATCTATACGAGTAAATCCACTCATGCCTTTAAGCTCGTACATTCTGATGTGTGGGGCCCATGCAATATTCAGAGTTGGCAGGGATATCACTACTTCATTATCTTTGTTGATGATTGGTCATGACATACTACTGTCTTTCTTATGAAGAATATGAGTGAAGTTCGTGATATTGTCAGCGAGTTTATTGATTTTGTGAAAATACAACACAATGCAAAGATCAAAAAATTCTGTTCAGATAATGCTAGAGAGTACTTGACCCAGTCCATTCGAAAAACTCTTATCATGGAAGGAATTATTCATGAAACCTCGTATGCGTATTGTTCATAACATAATGGTGTGGCTGAGAGAAAGAATAGGCATATTCTTGAGATTACTCGGGCTCTTCTCTTTCAACGAAGCATTCCCAAGAAATTTTGAGGAGAGGTTGTGCTTGCAAGCGTTTACTTAATGAACAGAATGTCGTCTAGAGTCCTAAATAGTGAATCTTCGTTTATGCTCATTTATCCAGGTGAAGAACCATTCTCTATGCCACCTAGGGTATTTGGTTGTGTTTATTTTCTGCATGCAAATAATGTTGGGGTTAAGAAACTCGACTCTCGTGCAAATAAAGGATTCTTCCTTGGTTATTCTATGTCATAGAAAGGATATCGGTGCTTTGATTCCACATATGGCCGTGTTCTGGTTACTAAGGATGTTAGCTTGTTCGAACATGATGCTTTCTTTCTCAGTATTCCTCTTTAGGGGAGACTGAATGTGAAGAGGACTTTAATGGACTCTATTTTTTGATGATGCTGGTTATAGTAATCCTCTTCAGGGGGAGATTCAATCTAATGAAATGTTTGTTGTGAAAAAAAAGCTAACGAAAACAATCATAATCCTCCAGTTTTCTTATCGAATGAGCCGATTCCACAAATGACTGATGGTATTCCTGGTGTTCTTGATGGGACAGACAATGATTTGAAGCTTCAATCAACACTCCTATGCTTATTTGATGAGACTGAAAATAACGTTCAGAATGTTGAGTTGGAACTATTGGATGACAACACTACTCAGCGGAAGGGTAAGAGGATCATCCCACTCCTGGTCAGATATGCATGATGTACTCAATACCCTATTGAGAATAATATTTCTTACTCTAAATTGAGCACGTCTTATAGATGTTTTCTCATATCTCTCGATTCTAATACCATACCTAGGAATGAGTTAGAGTCTAGAGAAAACCCTGCTTGGACTCTTGCTATGCAGAGGAGATGAAGGCTCTGGTGAAGAATGACACTTGGGATATAGTTGATATCCCCAAAGGTGTGCATTTGGTTGGTTCGAGGTGGATCTATACTATAAAGTATAATTGTAAAGCCTTGAACTTGGTCGTCTCTCGGATCCTATATCGTAAGATCCGGCTCGTCAAGAGGAAACCAACGGAATTTGTTTCGTGTGAACCGGGCTTCGTTTCGATTTGTTATGATTTTCGGAAGAAAGAGAAGTAAAGACGTTTAAAATATCATTAGCCCGTAATGACTATCATTTAGACTAATTAAGCATGATTAAAGAAACTAATGATGAATTGAAATCGCTAATGATCATTAGCGAACACTAATCAATAGTTAGCAAAAGATAAACGTAAGTCGCAAAAGTTAAATCATGATTAGTAAAAGTTAATCACGATTAACGTTAGTTAAGCGTCATTAGCGAATCTAAAATCCTCTGGAATGTTCTAACTTAAGCCCTAAGTTTCGGATAAGTTTTGACCAAAATCATGTGCTGCTAACCGCGGTTAAGGGCTAAACCATGATTTTCTAACCATAGTTAGCAGTTTTTTGGAGCCTATAAATAGCCTCCCCCACCCATCCATTCTCTATGATTTCCACTACCACCACCACCCCTAGGGCTAGGGTTGAGAGGTCGGGAGAAAGACTGGGAGGCGAGGAAGGAGCGCTAGTGAATCGCTGCCGGGAGAACGAGGAGGAGGAAGGTACAATCCTCTCTTAGTTTGCTTCATGAGCTAGGTTTTCGATTCATATTCAATTTCTTATTATTTTCTTTCGATGATTTTATAGAGAAAACTCTTACTGTTTTTCTTTTAAAATATGTCCTGATATAAGGGGAATCTCTGTCGAAATTTTTATAGAAATATGTCCTGATATAATGGGAAACTCTGTCGATTTTTTATAGAAATAGGTCCCAATATAAGGGAAAACCTTGCCGATTTTTCCTAGAAATATCACCCAGTATAGGGGGAAGCTTTAGTGAAATTTCAAGAGAAAGTATGTTCTTCGTGTTCTTCATGTGTTCTTCGCGTTCTTCGTGTTCTTCATTCGTTCTTCGCGTTCTTGGAACGTTCTTAGCGTTTTTGATAGGAAAATGAAATTCGATCGTTTCAGGAGCTATAAATCACCCTTTTTAAAAAAACATGATAAAGCACTATGTACGGGAGAAAGAGCTTAATTAGGCAACGAAATCCTTCCTTTTGTTGCTGGGTTTTCATATGAGATTATTGAAATTCCTAATTTTATGTTCTTTACTATGAAAAACCCTAGGTTTAGCTATTTTTGAGAAAATATGAAAAGTTGCTTTGTGATTCCCACTAAAATAAGGTTTACGCATCGAGTTGATACAGTGGCTTGGAAAGATAGGGTTTGGGAGTTAACATAAGCATAAATATGAGTATATATAGATATGAATTAATATATATGTGTTTCTAACGGAAGAATTACATCATGAGAATTGATGTGTATTAAGTTGGATCCTGAAAAGGATCGTATGTCACGTTAAGGATGATTGGGAGTAGAATTACAGGTCATGCATGCAACCTGTAGGTTTGTCGGAAGGAACCCGTATTGGCGTGGTCCTACCTAGGTGGTACACGATTGCTCTGTTATGATAAGTGCGCATGAAATAAATAATTTACAATGCGTGGTACCGTGTGCCAATATCTTCGGGTTGAATGGCGGAAGATGTAGTCATGCCATGTGGAGGCACGGATGGTTGGATAGCGGCTGATAACCACGAAATTGAGAGCGGTAGTATTGATTCACAAGGCGAATCAACAGTCGATGTCTTGACCACTACAAAATCCCGTAATTAATCAACAATTAACCCACACTAAGATCAACAAATTAGAAATAATGTGGAGTTAAAATTTATTTTTAACTCTACATAAAAGATGTATAGGTGCAAGTATGTAGAGAGTTCGAACACAGGGAACAAGCAGGGTAGTTCAAGCAAAAATGCTAAAGTGTGTGTGTGATGTGTGGAGTGTCTACACTAAGCAAACAAGCAAATGAATTTGTGTGGGTTTTTAATTTTAAAATTTTTTTTAATTTTTAATTTTGTATTTGATTTTTAATTTTTCTGATTTTTATATTTTATATTTTATATATTTTTTTATTTCTTTTTCAATATTGGAGAATAAAGACAATATAATAAAAGGCAAGCTAAAATATTTATAAAAATATGCAAAAATACTCAAAAATTCAGAAATAAAATGTTTTTGGTATTTTTATAATTTTCTACTGCTTTTGTGATTTTTGGGGGTTTTTCAAGGTATTTTTGATATTTTTAAATATTGAAATAAGAGAAAACAGTGGAAATAAGGCTGGCTGGGAATAAAATGTAATTCAAAAATAGCAACCAGTACTCAAAATATTTCACACAATTTTTATAATAAAAAGGACAAAATAAGGGATAAACAGAACCTGAGTTTATAATTTTTGGGTTTTTCTACTATTTTATATATTTTTTGAAGTTTTTGAGTGTTTTTCAATTTTTAGTGTTTTTCTTTTGAGATTTTTAATGATTTTTGGACTGACACTAAAAGATGATAAAATAGACAATAGGTAATTTTTTTGGAATTTTTAGAGGTGTTTTAATATTTTTTTGGTATTTTCTAAGCTAGACAGTGCACAAAAAGGAAGTTTTTGATTTTTAATAAATATAAAAATAAGATAAAATCAAAAACAAAATAGATGGCGTCAAAGTACACATATCCAGATGCTTAAGTCTATTTTTTTGAAATTTTTGGAGTTAAAATGATAGGCTAAATAATTAGAGCAAACATCCAAACATTAAACAGTCCTGGCAAGGGTATATGTGCAATATCCGAAACATCCAGGGGCATACATGCAATTTTCCACAAAAATATACCCTGTATATTCAATTTTTAGCACCAAAAGTTAATTACAAAAGTCGCCTGGGCCTCTTAGCAATTTACCCACCAGGGCGCGTGACTTGCACGCGCCTGGCGAGGACTCAAATGCAATATTTCAAAACCCAGGGGGCCTACTTGCAAAATCACCAAAAAGTTTACACTTAATACGAAAGTTTCAGGACTCAAACGAAATACACAAAAGACCGAGGGTATCCTTGCAAAATGCCCACCCCCTCACGTGTACAGGTCACGTGAGGAGACGTGGCGAAGGATCTAAGTGCAAATAAGCAAAGTTCAGGGGTCTCTCTGCAAATATTACAAAATTTTTACACTACAGACAAAAGTTTAAATACTAATAAATAAATACAAAAAGCGCAAGGGGTCGTGTGCAAAATACCCTATGCGCGTGATCCGACGGCTGATGGCAAGCCACTTATACACGTGGCGCTTGATGGACGGCCGATGTCGCTTCGCTCGTGGACGTCTAGGATCAGATCTCGCCTGAGATCGACGGTGGCTGGGTCTTCAAGATCGGACGGTCCACGATCTGTCTGGAGCTCCTCCTCGATCCAACGGTGGCGAAGCCCGGAGCAAGAACAGCGACGAACTCCGGCGAGCCGAAGTTCGCCGAGGTCAAGCTCCGTCTCCGGCGAGCGGTTTGGCTTCAAAAGCGGGCTGGAGGCTCCTCAGGTCTTCGTCTCTCTCCTGGAGGCGTCAAAATACCGCGGCGGCGGCCGAGGTGCTCAGGCGAAGGTGGCGGAGCGGGGAAGCTCGGCCACAGTCCGGCGAGCGTCAAAACTCGCCTCCAGGCGCTTCGTTCGTACTTTGACCTGCAGGAATGGTCAACGGGTCCAGGGCAAACTGCCTGGACCCTTGGATGGTCGAGGAAGGGCGTGGTTCGCGATATGGATGCACGGCCAGGTGCGCTCCGGCCAAGGTGCGTGATTTGGCGAGATGGTTGATGAAACTTTGAATTTTTTTGGGGTTTTTGAAGCTACAGCTAACATGAACTAAAAGCGAGAAAGAAATAAGCGGGGGGGTGCCCTCAATGGCCGGAGCCAGAGGGAAAATAGGTACCTCGACCGGCGACTTCGCGGGAGGTGGTGGAGGCTCCCTCGACTTCGCGCGCCTTGGCTGAAGGGCTGGCGGTGGAGCTGTCACCTCCACGGAGCTCAGGAGCACGGAGGTGGCGCCGAAGGGTGGACCAAGGGGACTCAAATTCGAAATGGAAGAGGGGGAGTTGGTTTTAAGTGGTTTGACCCGAGGTGACAGGGGTCCAAAGACCAAGGGATATCTTGCAAATCTTGGGTCCGACGACCAAGATTAAGCTCGGGCGAGCTAGGTAGATGGTTGGTGGACAATGTTGCAGAAGGATGCAACACGAAAAGATGAAAGAATTGGCCTGGAAAAAGCCAACAAGATGGCTCAAAAACCAAGCCTGACACGGGCTACAGGGGTAGGTCAGACTGTTGACCTTGGTCAACAGTCCTGGCCTCCTGGTTGGTCCACGTGGACCAACCAGGAAAAACCCTGGAAAAACATTTTATTAATTAAATTAAAAATAATAAATGGCCGAATTAATTAAAAGTTATAAAATAAAAAATGCTTAGAATTTTATGTAGTATTTTATTTTGATTTTTAATTATTTTTAGGAGTTATATTTTTACAAGTCACCTTTTTAACCCTATATAGGTATAATACCTATGTATTTTAGTATTTTATTTTTATTTTGTGTATTTTATTTTTATTATTTTTATTTATGATTTTATAAAATTATAAAATACTTTTATGTACACAAATATATTTTTATTTTATTTTTCTGATATGTTTTGTATATTTAATAAAATACAAGTATGTTTTGTATAGGTATATATATAGGTAATGTACCAATGTGTTGACTATATACAAATATTTTTATTTGTATTTTATTTATGTTTTTCTTCTGATTTAAATACACATAATTATTATAAGTAATATTTATAGCATTATAAAAATATAAAATTATAAAAATAATAAATAAATAATAAATTGAATATTTTAATATGTACAAGTATACAATGGGGGTCCAAAACTCAACTTTCAAACCGTAGCTCCGCCAAATGCGAAACCACCACCATTGGATAGATTATTTTATTCTATATACAATTAAAGGTGAGTTTGATGCATTTGGAGTTGTCGTTTGTGAGATACGGGTCTGGGAAGTTGGGATTTTGGATTCTTATTCAGATCATAACTTTTTGTCTGTACATGATTTTTCTGTGAAATCAATTTTGTATTTTTCTTTATAAAATTATCTACAACTTTCATGCACAAAGTTTCTTTATTTGATGTACAAAAAGTGGAACCAAAGATAGGTCCCAAAATGAATAAAGAATGAACAGGAAGTATAGGTATTATATCTGTGTTTCTGACCTTATCTCCCCCTACTTTATTCCTTGTCGACCTATTCATCAAGATGTCTAGGTCTCGGGGGGTTTGGGTCATAAAATATTTGCAATATTTTATTCCTTTTCTTTTCTTTATTTATTCTATAATTTTGGCCTTAATTACAGTAATTTATACACTGTCTGGATGCACATGCATGAATGTTAAGATGCTTGAGTTAAGGCTATTTACAGGCATTTGCTAGGGTTTTTGGTGCCAAAATGATAGAATAAAGATGATGAAACGTAGATTCATCATCCCCCTATACTTGCCTTTGCTAGTCCCTAGCAAACACTTATGCAATAAGTGCAGAAAAAGAAAAACAAAGAAAAGAAAAAGAAGAAAGGTGGACTAAACTTGATTATCAAACTTGTCTTCACAAAATCAAAGTTTGGAGCTTAAGTAGGACCTTTGGAATTTTAGTGCGGGCGGAACCTTAATGAGAACTTAATTTGAAATCCAACAGTCCCTGAGAATCCCAAAACTCTGCTCAAGTCTCCTCAATAGCCAGGTCAGAAATACTTCAACTCATACGCAAATTCTTACGACTATGAATCTGACTTGTACAGTGTAAGTGATGGTGGCTCTCCCCAACTAGAATGACAAAGAAACTGACTTCTCCAGTACGACAACCCAATGATTCCCCAATCCAGCAACTCCATCCTCGAGGAGCGGGGTATTCCCTTCTAAGTTCAAGTGGCAACCAGCTCAAGAGGAGGGGGTGAAGAGAAGAATGGACGGTAGCCAATGTAGCTACCTATCCTTGGATGCAAGACCAGTGTAGTCAAGTCATCCTGCTGCAGGCTCACATATTTGACTTTGGAACTCAAGCTTGCTTATTGACTTTGTACATACTTGCAGGCTTTTTATTTTTGTACATGCCTGAACATTTTTTTTAAATACTATTTACAGCAGCATTTACATAAGGAGTTTTTCCTCTTGAGCCAGTAGACTATCCCTCTTTTGAAGCTTTATCGCAACCCACAACCTCCTGTCTTTAGACTTCCTAATCACTGGACGGGTTGGGGTGCACTTCCCTCCCTAGAGGAGGACAAATGTTTCCACTTGTGTGCGTCTCATACCGGCAAATCCAATCCCCTCACCACTCCAACTGAGTTGAGCCATGTGAAAGGTGCAGGTGTCCAAGTAAGGTCATTATCAACAAGAGTCGTGCGTGTGCTCCGAAATACTCTACTTAGGCAGTCAAGAATCCATTGAACCAAGTCCCGTGATCCTCAAAGAATTAAGTCAACTAGACCTGAAGTACCTCAAACCCAGTTCCTATAATGTTCCTGTTATTAGGTAGAAATCAAGCTCCAATCTCCGGATTTTACTTAGACTCGTTCAACTATCAAACTCAATCCGAAAAATGCGAATGCTATGCATTGCAATGCAGAAAATATTTTTGTGATGCAATTTTCAAGATTTTGAACTTTTTATGGATTTTTGAAAAGATGATGCATGCAGATGCAATTTTTTTTTGTATTTTTCAAAGAAATTTTTCAGATGTTTTTGGATTTTAATTTTGCAAATGTTTTTGGGATTTTTGATAACAAAAAGTTTTTTGGCTGAAAACTAGGTTAAAATATGTACACGGGAGTGCTTCTTATATATACAAGAAGTGGATTTTAAGAATTTACAGGGTAAGTGGTCAATTTTATACATATATATAGTGGATTTTGGTGTGATGTGAATATTCCTCAAAGTTATTTGAAAACAATTTACACACAATTTTTGAAAACTATAGTCCAAAATAATTTTTACAAACATTTTACACACATTTGAAAACATTTTGCAAAGGCTTTCAAAACAGTATATATAGGTTTTTTCAAATCATTTTTGCAACCATTTTTCAAACCATTTTGCAAATCATTTTTCAAACATTTTTATTTCACACAAAGAAAAGAAGTTTTACAAAACACACATTTTTCACACAGGTTGAAAACATGAAACAAAATATTTTCAAAATAGTTTTCAATAGATGTTCACAAAGTTTTTCAAACTATTTTTCAAACATTTTGCAAAAAACATTTTCACCTGATTTATTAATCAGTGAATACAAAAAAAAAAGAATTTGAGGAATAACCACATCTTTTTATTAAGAATTTTTAATGAATTTTAAAGAATTTTTAGCCATATTATTAAGAAAATACGAAAGTACGAGTTATGACTAAAGTATATCCGTAGTATATACGACCCCCCTATACTTAGCTTGAGCTATGTCCTCATAGATCGGAGAGAAAAGAGAAGACATAACTCGTACTAAGTATAGGCAAGTCTAAAGAATGAATGAATGAATCAATGAGAAGTTGACCGTCCCCCCTATACTTAGGATCAAATAATCCTAAGTATAGCAGACTGTACACAAGGCAGGGAGGGTCAAGGGTGGGAATGAACAGATCGTACTCGGGTTGTTTCCCCCTATACTTAGGGTAAGATATCCCTAAGTATAGACAAGAAGAGGAGATAATGGAGAGGATCGAAAAGGATAGAACAACTCGGGGTGCACACCCCCCTATACTTAGGACAAGGACGTCCTAAGTATGGAAAACTGTCTACAAGGGCGGCACCTTTTTGATAGATACAGAAGATCGAAAAGGAAAAGAAGAAAAGAAGAAAATAAGAGAATAAATCAACAGAAAACAGAGTGATATGAACAAATGGATTTGTACAGCGGAAGATGGAATTGATCACCATGTATGAGATGCAGATGATGCGAGTCAAAAGACACATCTCATACCAGAAGAATGGGGGCAACGTCAATGGTCGGCGGATCATGATCAAGATATAGTTTCAGGCGTTGACCATTGACGCGGAAGGTAGAGGAAGATGACGGTTCGGATATGTCGATGCTGCCATTGTCATGTACCTTCCTGACCACATATGGTCCTTTCCACTTGCTCTGCAATTTCCCTGGGAATAATTTCAGCCTAGAGTCAAACAACCATACTCTCTGATCTGGCTCAAACTGTTTATGGCTGATATGCGAATCATGCCATGTCTTTACTTTTTCTTTGTACTGTAGGCTGTTGGAGAAGGCTGTGTCTCTCAATTCTTCCAGGGCTGCCAATTCTGCTCTTCTCTGTTCTCCTATACTCTCGGGATCTAGAAGCAACTCAGTAACTGCCCAAAAAGATTTATGCTTGATCTCCACTGGCAAATGGCACGGCTTGCCATAGACGAGACGAAAGGGAGACGTTCCCAATGGATTCTTGAAAGAGGTCCGATAAGCCCACAAGACCGAGTCCAAAAGCTGTGACCAATCCTTTCGGTCTGGGCGGACAACTTTCTGCAAGATAGTCTTTATCTCCCTGTTCGATACTTCGGCAAGACCATTAGTCTGAGGGTGATAAGGAGTGGCAACCCGATGGTCAATGCCGAACTCGTCTGCAAGGGCCCTGACTTTGTCATTGATGAAGTGAGACCCCCCGTCTGAAATCAAGACTCTAGGTACACCGAACCGTGAAATGATATTTTTCCTCAAAAAATTGCAAACGGTTTTAGCATCTGCGGCTCGGGCGGGGATAGCCTCAACCCATCGGCTGACATAATCTACAGCGAGCAAAATATGCTCGAATCCCTGACTCTTAGGAAATGGGCCCATGAAATCAATCCCCCATGCATCAAAAACCTCACAGAAGTGAATGGGTTGCATGGGCATCATGTCTCTCTGTCCGCAGGTTCCCATTTTCTGACAGTCAGTACATCTCTTCACGAACTCATCAGAATCCTTGAAGAGAGTAGGCCACCATAGGCCGGATTGAAGCACCTTCTGTGCTGTCCTTTTTCCAGAATGATGTCCTCCTGCCTCAAGCTTGTGGCAGTATGTGAGGACGCTATGCTGCTCTTCTTGAGGAATGCACCTCCTCCAGATACTATCCCCTCCTTCATGATAAAGGACAGGATCCTCCCAATGGTAAAACTTGGCCTTAGCTAGGAAGGTCTCAAGTTTCTGCCTGGGCCAACCCTGAGGGACTGTCTTGGCAACAAGATAGTTTACAAAGTCAGCATACCACGGGAGTGAGGTGACAGCCAAGATCGCCTCTTCTGGAAATGTCTCAGTGATAGGTGCGCTGGGCTCAGATTCCTCAAGATTCTCCAATCTGGAGAGATGATCCGCCACCACATTCTTGACTCCAGGCTTGTCCTTAATTTCAATATCAAATTCCTGGAGTAGAAGGATCCATCTGGTGAGACGTGCTTTGGCATCCTTCTTAGCCATTAAGTACCGGATGGCGGTATGATCAGTATAAATGGTCACTCTAGATCCGAGAATATATGATCGATACTTATCAAGAGCGAAGACTACAGCCAGCATCTCTTTCTCAGTTACAGTGTAATTCCGCTGCGCGGCATCCAAAGTCCGGCTGGCGTAGTGAATGGCGAACGGTAAACCATCCCTCCTCTGTCCAAGCACAGCCCCAACGGCAAAATCTGAAGCATCCGTCATGATCTCGAATGGGAGAGACCAATCGGGCGGCTGAAGGACAGGAGCTGAGACAACCATATTCTTGAGAGTCTCAAATGATTCAAGACACTTATCATTAACAATAAACTCGATGTCTTTGGTGAGCAAGTCAGTAAGCGGTCGGGCAATTCGACTGAAGTCCTGAATGAACCGTCGGTAGAAGCCGACATGCCCCAGAAAAGACCGTAACTGACGTAAATTGTACGGCGGATTGAGTTTTCTGATGATATCCACCTTAGCCGGATCGACCTCCATGCCCCTGTTGGAGACGATATGACCAAGGACCGTCCCTTGAGTCATCATGAAATGACTCTTCTCCCAGGATAAAACTAGATTAACCTCAATGCAGCGCTTCAGCACACGGTCTAGGCAGTCAAGACAAGCATCGAACCCGTCGCCATAGACTGAGAAGTCATCCATGAAGACCTCTAAACAGTCACCCACCATGTCCGAGAAGATGGACAACATGCACCTTTGGAATGTCGCCGGAGCGTTACATAGACCAAAGGGCATCCGTCTGAAAGCATAAGTCCCAAACGGACAGGTGAATGTCGTTTTCTCCTGGTCTTCGGGCGCAATGGCCACTTGATTATATCCAGAGTACCCATCAAGAAAGCAGTAATGACTCTTCCCGGCTAACCGCTCGATAATCTGATCAATGAAGGGAAGCGGGAAGTGATCCTTCTTGGTGGCCTCATTTAATCATCTGTAGTCCACACAGACCCTCCAAGAAGTTGGTACTCTGGTAGCGATCTCCTCTCCAGACTCATTGACAACTGTAGTGATACCCGTCTTCTTGGGTACCACATGTAACGGACTTACCCATTTGGAGTCGGAGATGGGATAGATGAAATCGGCGCTCCACCACTTGGAAATTTCTTTCATGACTATGTCTCGAAGATTCGGGTTCAGCCGTCGTTGGAACTCACGCGACGGCTTAGCGTTATCTTCAAGATAGATATGGTGGGAGCAAAGATTAGGGCTCAGCCCTTGGAGATCAGCTATACTCCAACCGATTGCCTTGCGATTTCTTTCAAGAACCTCCATCAGACGAGATTCTTATTCTCCAGTCAAATCTGCTGAGATAATGACTGGGTGCATTTCTGGCTCTCCAGCAAGGAATCTGTACTTCATTGACTGCGGCAGAGGTTTTCGTTCTGGACAACTGGGAGGTGGCAGATCTGGCTTCTGATATGTCTGTGTAAATGCTACCAGGTCTGCATGTGAGAACTCTCGCTCTGCATGAATTGCTGACGAAGGGCGGCCTTCTGAATCAACTATAAACTGCACCGGCTCGCACTCTGTCATGGTTGTTGGCTCAGTGGGAATCAGACAAGGTAAGTAGTCATCAAAGTCATCCCAGTCTATGTCTGAATCCGAGGGATCAGAAGACGATGAGCAAGATTGAAATTCCTCAGCACCACTCATCACAACACTGTCAGCCTCAGAGATATCCTCTTCCAGGGATGTGCTCTCCCGGCTCTCGACTGCCATGAGCTTGAGATATAGAGAATCTGTAGGAAAGGCGAGGGTCGGTGCTACGGGATCTTTCCAGTTGGATTCATCATCAGTCATCTCAAAATCACAAACCTGGTGGATGTCTAGCTCCTCCTCTGTCATCTGCTCGGCTTCGCTGGACTGTTCTGAGCATTCTGCCTCTCTGGCTCTAATCTCGTCGATCGTCTCTATTTGTATGGTTTCGCCCTCTACGCGAAAACATACCTTCCCGCTATCGTGGTCGGTCACCGCCTTGGCTGTAGCCAAGAATGGACGTCCGAGAATGATGGGGGCATCAGTTACCGACTCAGGGATCTCCATGTCCAACACAACGAAGTCCACGGGGAATTTCAGGCCCTGAATGGTAACGACCACGTCTTTCAATAACCCCTTCGGCCTCTTAATCGACCTATCAGCAAACTGAAGGACGGTTCTGCTTCGAAGAAGAGGGCCAAACTCGAACTGCTTGAGTAAGGCTGCCGGAAGGAGGTTAATTGAAGAGCCGCTGTCTAATAGAGTACGATCAAACTGCTGCTCCTGAATCTCACATCTGACATAGGGAGCTCCTGCGTCTGGTCGCTTGGTTGGCAATGTTTTCTGAATGGCGCAGCAAGTGTCATGAGTGAGCATATGGATTTGATCTCTGTGCCTCTTCTTCCTTCTGACAGTAGTTGTTTCTTTCAAATTCTTCTTGAAGAAGGGGATATGCTCAAATGCTTCTCGTAGAGTCAACTGAATATGAAATCTGTCAATCATCTCGTTGCCGAACTCTACCTGTTGGCTCTTTTTTGGATTTTCTTTTTTATTCCCCTTCGCTCGGCGGAGTGCCTCAGGGAAGGGGATTGTAGGGGCCTCCTCAGATGGAGGACTAGGAATCGGTCCCTGTGCCTGTGAAGACGGAGAGTCCATACGATAATCATCATTCACCACATATGGATTCGTAATTTGAACAGAAACCTTTCCTTTATTCATATTTTTGTTTTTGTTTTTGTTCCCACAGTCTCTAGATACAAAATGTGGCAACATCACAGATGGTTCAAAAAAAGTGGATGTGGTGGCCTCAGTACCACCACTAGCACCTGTCTTCGCGGCATCAACACCGCGCTCTGGTTCAGCATCCAAAATGGTGGTATCAGCACCACCGTCTGCATCTGGTATCACAACGGCATCAGCACCGTCGTCCTGGTCTCCATCATTGGTGGCATCAGCACCACCGTCTGCAACATCATTATTAGCGGCATCAGCACCTCTAGTCTGCTCCTCTGGCGCTCCTGGTTCTGCATCCGGTTGTCGCTCAGAAGAGGCGCCGCCGGCTGGCATCCTACCGCTCCTAGTAGTAACAAAATCAGCATCATAATAGGAATAAGACATGTCACTCAGATAATCACTAGGAGAGGTATCCTCTGTAAACTCTACCTGCTCAGATTTTCTTTTTAAATTATTAGGATTCGGTTCGATCTGAGCGGGTATGGCGGCCTTGCCTTTGATAAAATCCCGCATCTCCTGCCGGAACTCATCCATTTCTTGCCTGAAAGATGCTCGCTATTCAGATAGCAAGCGGGCAAGATCATCAAGAGCAGGGTTCTCGAAGGCTGGACCCTGAGAACCGGACGTCTGTCCCTGCTGGAAATGGGGCTGCTGCTGCTGGTGTTGTTGCTGAAACTGGGGGGAAAGCTGGTGATAAGAATGCTGAGGCGGCTGACGCTGCCTCCACTGTTGTCCCTGATAGGCGGGACGAGGACCACTCTGGTATTGTTGTGGCTGGGCATACTGGGGCTGCTGGTTGTACTGCTGTGGCTGGCTGTTCTGCTGTCCTTGAGCAGGGGAATGCTGTTGGGACGAGGAACCACCATTACCCCAACGGAATCCGGGATGATCCCTACGAATTGCGGGATGAGGGTATCGGTCATACCAAATCGCGTTGACTTCCATCAACGGTTCCTGCTCGAAGGAAGGTGGAGGAAGAACTGCCAGCGGCTGTTCTGGCTGATACACCACCATCTGCGTCTCCTGAGATGGCGGTTGCTCTGGATGGTACTGCAACAATGGAACCGGCTCCGCCTGGATATGGTTCACCTGGCGGTATGAGGTGGAGGCCTGGTTGGGATTGTTGCTGCTGGAAGCAACCTGTGACATGGGAGGCTGTTGGGAATGGGCTTGTGCCTCCTGAATACAGAGAATTTGAGTCTTCAGGTCACTCATTGTTTTGGTGAGAAGGTCCATCTGGGCTAGACCTTGGTTTTGTTTCTTTTCGAGGATCTCCATGCGGTCCAGCTTTTCACTGATAATGCCCATGTCGGCTGCTGCTGACTCGGCTTGTGCTGCGGTTACCGACGTTGTGCTGGGACCGGCATCGATGCGGGCGATCCTCTGAAATGATCCCGCTCCTTGCGGGGGCTTCTGCTGATTGTAGACTCTGGCCTGGGTCATCACTGTGGAGTTCTCTGCCATACCTTCGTAGATGGCCCAGACGTCGTCTTCTCCTTTAGAGAAATATGATCCTCCGCAAGAGGCGTTCACAAGCCCCTGCAGCTCCGGTGTCAGCCCACAGAAGAAACTCTGCACCAGGTGGGGCTTGGAGATATCGTGATGTGGACACCGGTCTATGAGCTCTCTGAATCGATCCCATGCTTCATGGAACTGTTCATTTGGGATCATGACGAAGTTGCTGATCATGGCTCGAGCTGCGTTGGTCCGGCCGAGGGGATAGTATTTCTTCAAATATACGGACCGGAGATCTGCCCAAGTATCGACGAATCGCCCTAGATGTTTGAGCCAATATGCGGCTCGATCAACCAATGAGAACGGGAAGGCGATCATCCTGATAGTGTCCTCGGTCAACAGCCAATCGTGGATAGTGCTGCATATCATTTCGAACTCTTGGAGATGGAGGTGCGGCTCTTCGGTTGGCAGCCCATGGAACTTGGGAAGAAGCTAAATCGTGTGGTGCCGAAGCTCGAAGTCTCCGTGGATTGGCGGGAGTCTGATCCACCGGTGAGTGAGGGACGAAGCTGGGTTGTGCAGTTCCCTCATGATGGTCTGTGGCGGTCGCTCACCGTCTGGATCGCCTCCTCCTGCATCAGGTCCTCCTCCTTCTCCGCCACCGCCTCCTCCAGGTCGGTTCTCTCTCAGCTGTGCGATCTCTCTCATAAGGTCACCCATGAATGTGCCCTGGTCTCGGATCTGCCTCTGCATAGTCTCCAGGGATGCTAGCAAGGAATTGTTGATGGCCACCTGATCGATTATGAATGGAGGGTGATCGTGGTCATCTGGGTGCTCGCCTCTGTCTGCCATTGCTTGATTCTCTGAAAATGCAAAAGAGGCCATTTCAGGTGCTGTTGAATGAGCTGAATTCTGTGATTCACTGAACTCTGAAATGATTGGACTGAGGGAAGGAGAATGGGAAGGGTGGTCGAGGGGGAACAGGGTGGATGTGAACTCGGGCTCGGAGAGCGGACTCTCCGAGGCATTCCTAGATGAGTAAGGAGGAGTGCTAGATAGCGGTGCCGACAAGGTCGGCCTAAGAGATCTCCGTCCCATCATCTTGATTATTCGGGAAGAGCAGGATAAATGCAAGAAAAGAAGAAGATGAGATGCAACAAAATTGTGCACAATTGTGCGGTGTTTTTGATCTTGACCTTAATAAATCTAACAATCAAACACAAAGCAAGGGTAAGTTCACCAACTCAACTCGTGAAGCCGTGAAGGATCGGCTTTTATCTTGTCAGTTTTAGCTTGTTTTCAGGTATTTATCTTTTCACGAGTCCTTAGAGCGCTACGCCTATAGGAGCGAGAGTACTGCCAGGAAAGTGTCCCCGTACTTGTCCTCCTCCTGTGTAACCTGTAACTTGCGCTTTTTGAGGTCCTTGTAACCCTTCCTGGATCCCTACTCAGCCAAAGAAATAGAGGGAGGAAGCCGATAGGCGAAACCGATACTTCGGACCTCGCTCGCAACGGAATCACCCGTGAGCGTGCAAGATCCTACTCGGACGCAGCCGGTGAGACAGACACACCCGTGAAGGCGTGGCCTAAGCTCGGTACTTCGGACAAGGTCGGTGCTCTCACAATAGAGAGTCACCAATGGCGACCAAGTCCTACTCGACTACGTACGATAGTAGCGCCAATACTTCGGAAATCCATGCGATACACAAGGCAGCCACAAGTTGGGTTTTGGGCTCTAATCCTTACGAAGCGCTCACCTCACTTGGAAGGAGACCTTCCCATGCAACCTGAAGACAAGTGAGGGTGTTACTCTCCCCAAGCAATGAATCCAATTACCAATTTTATTTTGGTCAAGTTTTCTTTAGCAGTCCCTTTTTTAATTTTTTTGGTGTTATCGCTTCTTTTGAGTAAATTCAAACAAGCGCCTAACGGTTTTTGTATTTTTCCTTTATCCTACTTTGTTCCAAAAACAGAGGGAGAATAGAGTCGGAAAAGCCGTGCAAGTCGACACCAAGGTGGAAATCTCACCTTTGTGCCTAGATGATGCATGCAAAGTAAGAGGACTTACAGCGAATCCCAGCTCTCTCCATGCGGGATGCAAAGCAGAATTTTTAAACCTAAGCTATATGGCGAAATGCAAGCGAAAATCGTCCTAGAACAGGCAGCTGCTAGCGTGAAGAACCACAAGCTAACTAATAACTCCTAATCCGAGTGTCCGGTCTAGGCTCACCCCTCCTCTGCCCAACACATTTGGGGTAGGAGAAAGCGCTTGTTCGGGTGTGAGCTCGCGGCGTGTGGATTTGGAAGCTACTAGCTAACTGTTTAATTAGTCTAAGTCCAAATACGATTCTATAGGAGCATGCAAATATAATTAGGTGTTTGGACCTATTCTAATCGAGTCAAGCAGACCTAGGACTAAGAGCTCAATCCACAAAAGAAAGTGAAAAATGAAAACAAAACCGGAAAATGACAGCGATAAAAACGCGATAAAAATCCGCGGTGAGCCCCCGGGTGAACAAACACCCGGAAATTAGGCCCGAATGTCTAAGTGTCCAAGTCCAAGTGTACCTGTATTATTACAAATTAAATGAATCACTCTCTCACCAAAAATAAATGAAAACTAATCTAATCACTCTCTCTCTCACTCCTTGCTCTCTCCTGCCGGCTTGGCTAAAGAACAGCCGGCTCCGCTTCCCAAGGATGCGTCGGGTCACCTAGGCGATCCGCCTCGCTCCGCGGTCCCTCGCAAGAAGACAAAGAAGAGTGGTCAGATAGCTCAGCAAGATATATCAAAATGTAAGAGATGAAAAATGCTATGATAACAATCACACAATCAATCAAACAAAATATGAACTACTCGCTGTTGCTCCCCGGCAACGGCGCCATTTGATAACCACGAAATTGAGAGCGGTAGTATTGATTCACAAGGCGAATCAACAGTCGATGTCTTGACCACTACAAAATCCCGTAATTAATCAACAATTAACCCACACTAAGATCAACAAATTAGAAATAATGTGGAGTTAAAATTTATTTTTAACTCTACATAAAAGATGTATAGGTGCAAGTATGTAGAGAGTTCGAACACAGGGAACAAGCAGGGTAGTTCAAGCAAAAATGCTAAAGTGTTTGTGTGATGTGTGGAGTGTCTACACTAAGCAAACAAGCAAATGAATTTTTGTGGGTTTTTAATTTTAATTTTTTTTTAATTTTTAATTTTGTATTTGATTTTTAATTTTTCTGATTTTTATATTTTATATTTTATATATTTTTTTATTTCTTTTTCAATATTGGAGAATAAAGACAATATAATAAAAGGCAAGCTAAAATATTTATAAAAATGTGCAAAAATACTCAAAAATTTAGAAATAAAATGTTTTTGGTATTTTTATAATTTTCTACTGCTTTTGTGATTTTTGGGGGGTTTTCAAGGTGTTTTTGATATTTTTAAATATTGAAATAAGAGAAAACAGTGGAAATAAGGCTGGCTGGGAATAAAATGTAATTCAAAAATAGCAACCAGTACTCAAAATATTTCACACAATTTTTATAATAAAAAGGACAAAATAAGGGATAAACAGAACCTGAGTTTATAATTTTTGGGTTTTTCTACTATTTTATATATTTTTTTGAAGTTTTTGAGTGTTTTTCAATTTTTAGTGTTTTTCTTTTGAGATTTTTAATGATTTTTGGACTGACACTAAAAGATGATAAAATAGATAGTAGGTAATTTTTTTGGAATTTTTACAGGTGTTTTAATATTTTTTTGGTATTTTCTAAGCTAGACAGTGCACAAAAAGGAAGTTTTTGAGTTTTAATAAATATAAAAATAAGATAAAATCAAAAACTAAATAGATGGCGTCAAAGTACACATATCCAGATGCTTAAGTCTATTTTTGTAAAATTTTTGGAGTTAAAATGATAGGCTAAATAATTAGAGCAAACATCCAAACATTAAACAGTCCTGGCAATGGTATATGTGCAATATCCGAAACATCCAGGGGCATACATGCAATTTTCCACAAAAATATACCCTGTATATTCAATTTTTAGCACCAAAAGTTAATTACAAAAGTCGCCTGGGCCTCTTAGCAATTTACCCACCATGGCGCATGACTTGCACGCGCCTGGCGAGGACTCAAATGCAATATTTCAAAACCCAGGGGGCCTACTTGCAAAATCACCAAAAAGTTTACACTTAATACGAAAGTTTCAGGACTCAAACGAAATACACAAAAGACCGAGGGTATCCTTGCAAAATGCCCACCCCCTTACGTGTACAGGTCACGTGAGGAGACGTGGCGAAGGATCTAAGTGCAAATAAGCAAAGTTCAGGGGTCTCTCTGCAAATATTACAAAATTTTTACACTACAGACAAAAGTTTAAATACTAATAAATAAATACAAAAAGCGCAAGGGGTCGTGTGCAAAATACCCTATGCGCGTGATCCGACGGCTGATGGCAAGCCACTTATACACGTGGCGCTTGATGGACGGCCGATGTCGCTTCGCTCGTGGACGTCTAGGATCAGATCTCGGCTGAGATCGACGGTGGCTGGGTCTTCAAGATCGGACGGTCCACGATCTGTCTGGAGCTCCTCCTCGATCCAACGGTGGCGAAGCCCGGAGCAAGAACAACGACGGACTCCGGCGAGCCGAAGTTCGCCGAGGTCAAGCTCCGTCTCCGGCGAGCGGTTTGGCTTCAAAAGCGGGCTGGAGGCTCCTCAGGTCTTCGTCTCTCTCCTGGAGGCGTCAAAATACCGCGGCGGTGGCCGAGGTGCTCAGGCGAAGGTGGCGGAGCGGGGAAGCTCGGCCACAGTCCGGCGAGCGTCAAAACTCGCCTCCAGGCGCTTCGTTCGTACTTTGACCTGCAAGAATGGTCAACGGGTCCAGGGCAAACTGCCTGGACCCTTGGATGGTCGAGGAAGGGCGTGGTTCACGATATGGATGCACGGCCAGGTGCGCTCCGTCCAAGGTGCGTGATTTGGCGAGATGGTTGATGAAACTTTGAATTTTTTTTGGGGTTTTTGAAGCTACAGCTAACAGGAACTAAAAGCGAGAAAGAAATAAGCGGGGGGGTGCCCTCAATGGCCGGAGCCAGAGGGAAAATAGGTACCTCGACCGGCGACTTCGCGGGAGGTGGTGGAGGCTCCCTCGACTTCGCGCGCCTTGGCTGAAGGGCTGGCGGTGGAGCTGTCACCTCCACGGAGCTCAGGAGCACGGAGGTGGCGCCGAAGGGTGGACCAAGGGGACTCAAATTCGAAATGGAAGAGGGGGAGTTGGTTTTAAGTGGTTTGACCCGAGGTGACAGGGATCCAAAGACCAAGGGATATCTTGCAAATCTTGGGTCCGACGACCAAGATTAAGCTCGGGCGAGCTAGGTAGATGGTTGGTGGACAATGTTGCAGAAGGATGCAACACGAAAAGATGAAAGAATTGGCCTGGAAAAAGCCAACAAGATGGCTCAAAAACCAAGCCTGACACGGGCTACAGGGGTAGGTCAGACTGTTGACCTTGGTCAACAGTCCTGGCCTCCTGGTTGGTCCACGTGGACCAACCAGGAAAAACCCTGGAAAAACGTTTTATTAATTAAATTAAAAATAATAAATGGCCGAATTAATTAAAAGTTATAAAATAAAAAATGCTTAGAATTTTATGTAGTATTTTATTTTGATTTTTAATTATTTTTAGGAGTTATATTTTTACAAGTCACCTTTTTAACCCTATATAGGTATAATACCTATGTATTTTAGTATTTTATTTTTATTTTGTGTATTTTATTTTTATTATTTTTATTTATGATTTTATAAAATTATAAAATACTTTTATGTACACAAATATATTTTTATTTTATTTTTCTGATATGTTTTGTATATTTAATAAAATACAAGTATGTTTTGTATAGGTATATATATAGGTAATGTACCAATGTGTTGACTATATACAAATATTTTTATTTGTATTTTATTTATGTTTTTCTTCTGATTTAAATACACATAATTATTATAAGTAATATTTACAGCATTATAAAAATATAAAATTATAAAAATAATAAATACATAATAAATTGAATATTTTAATATGTACAAGTATACAATGGGGGTCCAAAACTCAACTTTCAAACCGTAGCTCCGCCAAATGCGAAACCACCACCATTGGATAGATTATTTTATTCTATATACAATTAAAGGTGAGTTTGATGCATTTGGAGTTGTCGTTTGTGAGATACGGGTCTGGGAAGTTGGGATTTTGGATTCTTATTCAGATCATAACTTTTTGTCTGTACATGATTTTTCTGTGAAATCAATTTTGTATTTTTCTTTATAAAATTATCTACAACTTTCATGCACGAAGTTTCTTTATTTGATGTACAAAAAGTGGAACCAAAGATAGGTCCCAAAATGAATAAAGAATGAACAGGAAGTATAGGTATTATATCTGTGTTTCTGACCTTATCTCCCCCTACTTTATTCCTTGTCGACCTATTCATCAAGATGTCTAGGTCTCGGGGGTTTTGGGTCATAAAATATTTGCAATATTTTATTCTTTTTCTTTTCTTTATTTATTCTATAATTTTGGCCTTAATTACAGTAATTTATACACTGTCTGGATGCACATGCATGAATGTTAAGATGCTTGAGTTAAGGCTATTTACAGGCATTTGCTAGGGTTTTTGGTGCTAAAATGATAGAATAAAGATGATGAAACGTAGATTCATCAGCGGCTGAGTCACGATAACATGTATTTAAAGCTGCTAGGTTATATGATTAAATGTTAGCCTGATATTTTAAGCAACCGAGTCCTCGAGGACGGTGTGCTCCTTTGTTTGCCAGGCAGAGGGTTTGAGACCCTGAATAATAAAAGAAAAGGAAATTGTCAGGGCAGTATTGGAGGATTGGTCGAGGCGACGTGCGGCGGCATAAGCTTACCAAGATCAACGCAATCTCCAATTCCGAAGTTTCCACAGCTTCGGAGTCTATATAGTGGTGAGGTAATTTCCAAGACTAATCCCTGACGTGGAATAGAAAGGAATATGACTTAAATTAATGAGAATGAATGAAACTTTTTGTGATAACAAGTTTTGAAAAATTACACAATTTGTTTGCTTTTTCTCTTCTTCGTTACTTAGCATTCGCTAATTGTCATCATATGATTTATGGAAAATCCAACAGGTATCGGTGAGCCATCGCAAGGACTTTAGTAATCCATCCAGCTTACATAGTAGACATCCAACCAGCCACAATACCTTTTCTTTGTAAAGTAGTTAGTAATCTTTATGTGTATTTCTTTCCAACTGATGTACATGTAATGGTTGTAGTGGGACAATGAATCACGTGAACTGTATTTTGTGAATGGAAAAGTGTTGAAATACTTCCTTTTGAGTATTTTTATTTGCAGTCTGTTTCTGAATGTTAGTTGTGGTTGCTGAATATTTTATTGTTGAGTAATCCGATCCGGATATGGGAGGATCCGATGGCCCGGGAATCGGGATCGTGACAATAATATTGATGAGAATATTGACAGATTCAAGGCTCGTCGTGTGGTTAGGGGCTACAACCAGAAATTTGAGATTGACTAATTAGAGACCTTTGCTCCTGTGGAAAAAATGAATATTATCAGAGTTGTTATTGCCTTGCTATTCATTTATCTTGAAAAATATACCAATTGGATGTGAAGAATGCTTTCTTAAATGATTATCTTAAAGAAGAAGTTTACATGAAAATGTCACCTGGGTTTAAAAAAGAGGATACATGTTACAAATTAAAAAAGGCATTATATGGTCTAAAGTAGTCTCCAAGAGCCTGGTTTGAATGATTCCGTGTAGTCATGATAAGAAATGGATACACTCAAGTAAATGGAGATCACACTTTATTCATAAGGAGTAAAAAAGATCTATTCTTTTAATGTACGTGGATGATATGATTCTTACAAGCGACGATGAAGGAGAATTATCCCACATAAAGAAAATTCTTGCAACTGAATTTAAATTAAAAGACTTGGGAAGCTGAATTACTTCCTAGGTATTGAGATAGTTCGGTCTCCAAATGGTATGTTCTTAAGCCAAAGAAGATATGCCCTCGATTTGTTGAAGGAATGTGGTATGTTGGGATGCAAACCAACCACTATTCCTATTGAATCAAACCATAAACTGATTAAAAAAGATGGTGAACTTCTTGAAGATGTTGGAAGAGGAAGATACCAAAGATTAGTTGGGAAACTAATTTATCTTACTCTCACGAGACCTGACATTACTTATGATGCGAATAATGTTAGTTAATTTATGCTTGCTCCTACCTCTATTCATGTGAATGCTGTTAATAGAATTCTTTGCTATATAAAGGAATCTCCTGGTAAAGGGCTCATGTTCATAAAACACAGTGATGCTATTATTGAAGGCTATATAAATGCAGACTGAGCTGGATCAATGGATGACATGAGATCTACTTCAGGATATGCAATGTATCTTTACGGGAGCCTTGTCATTTGGAGAAGTAAGAAACAAAATATTATCGCTAGATCGAGTGCTGAAGCCTAATATCGGGCTCTAGCTAATGGTATTACTGAAGTTACGTGGTTATAACTCTTGCTAAAAGATTTGGGTATTGAAGTTGCTATGCCAATAAAGATATTATGTGACAAAAGCGACAATAAATTTGGCTAACAATCATGTAATGCATGATAAAACAAACATATGGAGATAGATAGACATTTTATTCGAGAAAATATTGATGATGGACATATGTGTCTTCCCTACCAGAAATATGGTGATCAGATCGCTGATCTCTTCACAAAGGGGCTGCCTACGATGTAATTTGAGCTGAATGTAGGCAAGTTGAGCATGGTTGATATGTATGCCAAACTTGAGGAGGAGTGCTGAGTTGTATGGATCCTAAATGGGTAAACGGATCTTTGGATGAGGGACTGTTTACTAACTTTCCTTTATATGTACTCATCTCCCTCTTATTTCAGTGACTAATGAAGAGAGATCCATAATCTCTAATGAGGGAGAATAGGGTTTGTGTGTGCCCTCGTGTTTTTTCCCTCTCCGTAGGATTTTTCCACGCACATCTTTGTGTCGTTCTCGTGGTTGTTTGTTCATTGAATTCTACAATGACTGTTGTAAGGTACCCCTGTATCTCTCTTTTCTGTTTTTTAGGCGTTTGTGATAAAATTTGGAACGCACACCATTGACCGTCCCCACCTTTCTGGTTTCGAAAAAAAATATATACGTGAAAATAGTAACTCCAATCTTGTAATGCCGTTATTTTTCCCCTCTATTTTGATGTTTCTCATTTTGTCTGACAGCTTTCTCCCGAAGTCTTATCTGTTCATGTTCTTGGAGCTCAGAGCATCCATCAATGGTTTCAGAAGGCTATCACCGATAAGAATCCAGATGCCTTGTTTCTAGCTTTAAAACTGCAAGAGATGATTCGTTTGGATGGGGATGCTTTTGGTGGACTCTTGCCAGGCAAATTCAACTCTAACAACCTTTTTCCGTTGAGCATCTATCATTGCTTATTCCCTGCCTCCATGTAATTATCATAAGAAACTAGATCGATTTCCAGTTAATCCGAAAGATTTAATCAGATTCACACTGATGGGTTGCTATACATTGCAGGAGTCCACTTTTTGACTTGCTTCGAGTTCACAGTGTTTGGTCAGTGCTGGCTAATCTTCTTTTATCTGATGTGGCATTTCAAGAAGAAGATGCTGCAATTCACTCCAGCAAGAAGCGTAAAAAGAATAGAAAGCGAAATTCAGAGGATGCTGTGAAAAATGTCAAAAACTTTGCTGAAATTGTTATAGAAGGATCACTTCTTCCTTCTTGTCATGATAGGAAAAACTTGGCCTTGAAAGTATTGCTTCTTCTTCTCCCAATATTACCTGCTCCTTGTATTCATCTTATTGTTTTGTACAAGCCTGTTCGTTGTTTGATGGATGTATTGCCAACCAAGGGCAGTTGGTTGTATGGCGCAACACAACATTTTGTGAAAGAAATGGTTAATTGGATAGGAGATGATGTTGATCGTCTGGTTGGCGCAACCTTTTCTCTTCAGAAGCATAGCAATGGAAGATTTGATTGCATAACACAAACACACACAGATAAGAATCTGGTTTCCAGATTTGACAGTTCTTCTGGGTGCATCAAGATTGTGCACAGTTTGATAAATTTGTTTGTTGAAGGAGGCTACCTGGACGAGTTGTCTGATCAGAGTCAGACCACTGATGAAAACTCCGAGAAAGGATCCAGAGAGGATTCTCCATCAGTTCCAGGGATTAATGATTTCCTCAATGGTTGGATAATTGATATACTTCCTCTTGTCTTGGAGAACCAGAGAGACTACCCGGAACTAAGATCCAGGACTCCTGATTCTGAAACCGCAGTTTCTAAAGCTGCTAATTCTGATTCTTGAGGATATGGAGGTCGTTTTAAATATGTTCATTAGACAAAAGGCTATTTTTCGGTATTTTCAAGCTAATCATGATCAAGATTTTCTCCTTATTTTGCCTATTGACGGACTTGAGCTACACATGTCACCAGTGGAGTATCGCAGTATTCTCAGATATCGTCTCGTGGTTCCCTTATTTCCAGCGGATGAGTTATGTCCAGTCTGTCATAAGACATGCTTGGACAGTTTTGGCGATCATGCAATTCATTGCAGGGAGCTTCCGGGTTTTAAGTACAGTTGTTAGGGATGTTTTATTTGATGTATTCAGATATGCAGGTGTTGCTGCTAAGAAAGAGACACATGTGAGCTTTTTAACTGATCCACAGGAAGGAAGATTCACACTTAGACCCACTGGTATTTTGATTTTTGGATGGGACGGAGGGAAATATGCTTGTGTAGACTTGACAATAGTTTCTCCACTGCGGGGTTGAAGAGTGGGACCTTCATAGCAGGACAAGCTGCCCTTAAAGCTGTTTCAGGAAAAGTGATGAAGCATGAGAAAGCATGTACTGAGAATCATCATGCCTTCATCCTTTCTACTTTTGATACTTTTGGTTTTTTAGCACCAGAAGCTGTTGAGCTTTTGAAGAGGATCCAAAAAGTCATGAGTAGTAATGTGATGGTTCCTAAATTTATAGATGTAGTGTTCAAAAGGATTGGTTTTGCAATTCAAAAAGGACTAGCGATAAAGCTTGTTGCCCGCTTGTCTCCTATTTCGATGTAATCCCTGTATTGATCCATATATGTCCAGGCTGATGGACGTTATGGGATTCTGGTTGTAATATATGATTATGGAGGTTATGTACGCAATATGTAAAGTATACAGA
Source organism: Ottelia alismoides (assembly GCA_037367405.1). Classification (NCBI taxonomy): domain Eukaryota; kingdom Viridiplantae; phylum Streptophyta; class Magnoliopsida; order Alismatales; family Hydrocharitaceae; genus Ottelia; species Ottelia alismoides. The sequence goes on from JAZKJV010001282.1 coordinate 864,748, forward strand.
GATATGGACGTAAAAATCCCATATTTTTTTGAATATAGAAGCCTTTTATCCCTGATCCGAATACCCGACAATTTCATTAGACTCCAGTTCTCAACTCGAACAGAAACGTTCTCTTCCTTCCCAAAACCCTAGCATCCCCTTCAATGGCGGGCAAGAAGAGAAGCTCAACCTCCATGGATTCCCCGAACCCTAATCCTCCTTCATCAGATTCCTCCGACTCCTCGGACGCTTCCGACCACCACCACTCCGGAGATGACACCTCCGCCGCCGCCGCCAAGGAACCACACCAAAACCTGAAGCCAATGGAGCGGAGAAAGAAGCGGAAGGCACTGGACAAGGAGCGCCATGCGGCGGAGCCCAAAAGGGACGAAATTTCTAAGAATAAACAGCCGGATGGCCCCTCCACCGAGGAGCCGCCGAGGCCCAGCGGCCTCCCGGAGCTCCACATGGGGCTATTCAGGGACCTCTCCTCGGTGGACTCCAGTGTGAGGGAGGCGGCAGTGGAGGCTTTAGCGAGGGAGCTTTCCGCCGTGCAGAGTGTTCACAAGAGGAGTGGAGGGGAAGGGAATGTGGGAAGCGGAGCTGTGAAAATGGAGGCGGAGAAGGACGATGGATTGGACAACTGTGCTGGATCCGTGAGGTATGCTGTCCGGCGGCTTATACGCGGGGTTTCCTCGTCCAGAGAGGTGAGATGTGCTAATAATTTGCAACTGGATTGCATTCAGTTCTTCCAGGAAGATGATTGTTACGTGAAACGTATTTCAAATGCTGTAGTTATATAATGAGGACTAGTGGAATAACCAAGTTTTGGTTTATTGTTCAATTATTCTTGAATCGTTTCTCGTGCAGTGTGCCAGACAGGGGTTTGCTTTAGCATTGACTGCCGTGCTTGCCACAGTCCCAGACATCAAAGTTGAATCTGTAATGAAGTTGATAGTCAACTTGTTAGAAATATCATCGTCAATGAAGGGCCAGGTGCACTCATATTTTCCAGTTCTAAGAAGTTTGATGGTCTTTTCATGTGTAGAGAAATTCATTAGCTGTTCTCCCTGTCTATGCAGGAAGCGAAAGATTCCTTTTTAGGTCGATTGTTTGCTTATGGGGCCATCGTTAGATCGGGACGAATGAGCGATGAATGGCTTTCTGGTGGAAACACTTCATGTTTAGGAGAGTTTATAGACCAGGTGCTATTCCTTGCAGGAAAGAAGCAATATCTGCAGGAGCCTTCAGCTTCAGTTATCTTCGAGTTGGCTAGGAAGGTATTTTTCATGCACCCATGTGGGCAATTATTCTCTCGGATTTTTCGACATGTAGTTTGTTAATTGATTGGGTAGAGTTGCAATAATCGTGTAGAGTGCCACTGATTATCTGCATTTTCATGTTTTCATTTAGTTTGTTTTTTTATAAAGTGAATTTAATGAAATGGAAGTTTACATGCCATGCTTGGTTAAGGTGGTTGTTGCAAGAGATAGTGAACTAGCTCGCAAGGCAAACTTTTTATGTTTGAACATAGACTGTTGAAAAGTTGCAAATATGTATACATACGAGACACAAGTAAGATGATGTCTAGACTTAAAAATTGCCCAATTCATCATACAAATGCGAATGAATTGAGGAAGTGCGTTCGTATTGATCCTTGCAAATTATAGTGGAGACATGCTCGGTTTTCTTTTCAAGTGATGTGAGGGCCTTCGCCCTTTAGTCAGGATTGCCATTGTGAAGAACCTTGCTGCCTCAATAACGAGGCCGTTCTCCATATTGAAGCCCATAGGATGTGTGCATACTGCATGGTCTCAGAGTGCCCATTGACCCTCCTTTGAAGTGGTTGTTCCATCATTGCAATCGAGTTGCCGCTGGTCTGCAAAGGTTTGTGGCTAATAAGGATCTGATGATTGCCATTGTGAAGAACCTTGCTGCCTCAATAACGAGGCCGTTCTCCATATGGAAACCCATAGGATGTGTGCATGGTCTCAGAGTGCCCATTGACCCTCCTTTGAAGTGGTTGTTCCATCATTGCAATCGAGTTGCCGCTGGTCTGCAAAGGTTTGTGGCTAATAAGGATCTGATGATGATGTGGTCATATGCAATGCGGATTGTACCAATGTCCTGATTGACATGTGTGCAGTGATTTTAAGGCTGTCAGGAAGGAGGTGATTACTCGGGACTCGGGAGCTCCCTATGGTTAAGGGAAAGAAGCTGGAAAAGATCTATTCTGATGATGTTAGTTGATTTTTTGGTGGGAGCTATGAATGCGTGATTTTTTTTTGTAAATTTTGGTGGGAATTAGTGGTTGAATACAATTTGGATGGATTTGTCGAAGTGAAAGAACCTTGGCAAGATTTAAACAAGCGATGCCGATTTTTTATGTCATGTTTGATGGAGGATACAAAGGCATGATTCTCTTTCCATAATTTGGTGCATGATGGATTTGTTTGGGCACCTTGTGATTCCATGAGCTAGCTTTTCTTGTTCTTTTATTCATCTCCATTTGTTCAGAATTTTGAGATAAAGTTAATTGAAGCAGTGACTTCCTTCGGAGGAATGCATCTTCTCATGAAAATAACGGGGTTTTCATGTCTCTTATTTTAGGAGAAAAGAGAGTATGACATCGAGGAGACACCCACCCAAAAACTTCTATACATTCGCGTTATGAAAAAATAATTGAAAAAAAAATGAAAATTTCAGGCTTTTTGCATTTTCTATAACATTCTCCATGTACATTCTTTCCTCTCGAAATATAGACCCATTACACACAAGCTGCGTAAACCATAAAATAGCCACCGACCTTCCTCTCTTAGCGTGCCAAGCATGAATATGGCAGGGGGGATAAGCAAGAGTTGTGCTTACATCAATATGTCTCAAAGCCTGGAGCGGAAAGAGAAACACTCCATACAACGAGACTGGAACGGCATGCCAGTAACGTGAAAGTTCTTTCGAGCACTGCAGACTACTGAGGTAAACATGTATTCGTGTTTCTTGTGAACATAGCTATATGGATTCGGTGAAAGTTTGCTTGCATTTGGTTGTAAATTTCTGTTGATAATAGCAATTGTAGCAGCGTAACAGAATTATTAATAGTAGTCAGGCAGGAAACCAAACAGTGTGTATGCCTACAGGTTGGGTACATAATAATAGAAATAGTCATAGGTGTCCTCAAAGTCAAACACCTAAAGTCAAAGAAAACCTATATTTTACCTTTGAAAGGCGGCAGATATCTACTAGGAGTCTGTAGCCATCTGTGGAAAAAACCTATTGATGACATTATTACCATTTTTCTGTCCATATGATAACACATAATCACGGCCCGTGATTGTAATTTGGGGGAAGATGGTGAATGTGCTCAAAATATATTCGGATCATTTCGCATGGAATTGACCATACCTGTGAATCACAACATGAATCACAACACATTTTGCATGGTCCCCTCAATTTCCTTTGGACAACTGCAAATCTATGGAAGTAGAGGCTTTGAAAAACCTTTCAGACTGGTGGCATGAAAGAGCAGAAAATAACATGCGGTTAAGTATAGGCCAAACTTAGCTTGTGGATGTTATGGGCCTTATGGCTAATGTAAAATGGTTGTGACGGGATTTTTTTATATTGATTGTCTGCACAAGAGCAAAAATGCTTGGGGACCATTGATGCATCTATCAAATGATGTCGAAGAAATCTGTTGAGCAAAATCCACATGATGTCGAAGAAATCTGACGACATCATGTGACATGGATTAATTACATACACAGGGACCTTGCAGCATGTCTGAGGATGTCATGGGACATGGATCGATTACAAGCATATGGATGATCCGTGCAACTAGATTTTGAGATTGATGAAGGTGAAATAAGCGGGGTAGAACGATAGATCACCCACTTTGATGCTCATTGCTTGGAATATCTCAATTTTCCGGCAAACCCCATTCTTTCTTAAATAGAGATTTCATGGAAAATTGTCATTATATAATACTTATGTGAACTATTATATAGGAGATGGACGCTAGGAGATGGCCACTCATTATTGCCTCAGCTATATGAACTCTTCCGCCCAACGCTAGGAGATGGACGTTCTATTGTTTTGCCTTATGGACTGACAATTGCACTGACAGTGATATTCTTGCGACTTAATTCCCACAGCTTTTCGCATTGGGGGCAGATAAATGGGCCTTAGTTGTTGATTGCTGGGACAACGAGTCCTGGATGCCTCTTTTCGCTTCCGACCCATCTGACCCGAAGGTGGAGGATTTTCTGTCTGCTTGATACTACTCGGCATGCAGCAGGTCCGTCTTCTGGACGTGATCATTGGAGTTGGAGGGGTGGGCCTTTCTCTCTCAAGAATACTTATAAAGCTAACTTACATGTGGCCCCTTTGCTTGGTTCTATATTCCGCGACCGCTCTTTTCTAGGTGGCCTTAGACTACCAACCTGCATTTATATTTTGTTGTGGCTGCTACGGAGAGAGTGGATCCTAATTAGAGACTGCTGCTCCAGAATTTTGGCGGGTAGCTCTGACAGATGTCTGCTTTGTGATGGGGCGGTTGAAGACATTAACCAGCTTTTCTTAGATTGTGGGAAGATCAAACAACGTGGCAAGAATTGGATCTTGTTTGGGCGAACACTTCGAGCTTTGAGGCTTTCTGGGATTCACTTTTTGCAGTAAGGAAACACCCACCCATTTAGCTTTTTATCCCTTTAACTGCTTCTTGGGCGATTTAGCATGCTAGAAATGGGGTGATCTTTGCCAAAAATCGTTTTCATTTTGAGTGCAATTTTTCATTCGAAGACTCTTCTCGAGTCCTGGCTGTTGTAAGGTGCCCCTGTATCTCTCTTTTTTTTAAGCGTTATCTGATAAAATCTGGGGCACACACCATTGAGTGTTCCCCATTTTTGGTCTCGAAAAAAATAATAATTACGCGAAAATGGTAACTCCAATCTTGTAATGCTGTTAATTTTTTCACTCTATTTTGATGTTTCTGATTTTGTTGACAGCTTTCTCCAGAAGTCGTATCTGTTCATGTTCTTGGAGCTCAGAGTATCCATCAATGGTTTCAGAAGGCTATCACCGATAAGAATCCAGATGCCTTGTTTCTAGCTTTGAAACTGCAAGAGATGATTTGTTTGGATGGGGATGCTTTTGGTGGACTCTTGCCAAGCAAATTCAACTCTAACAACTTTTTTTCTGTTGAGCATCTGTCATTGCTTATTCCCTGCCTCCAGGTAATTATCATAAGAAATTAGATCGATTTCCAGTTAATTCGAAAGATTTCATGAGACACGCACTGATGGGTTGCTATACCTTGCAGGAGTCCACTTTCTGTCTGCCTCGAGTTCACAGTGTTTGGTCAGTGCTGGCTAATCTTCTTTTATCTGATGTGGCATTTCAAGAAGAAGATGCTGCAATTCACTCCAGCAAGAAGCGTAAAAAGAATAGAAAGGGAAATTCAGAGGATGCTGTAAAAAATGTCAAAAACTTTGCTGAAATTGTTATAGAAGGATCGCTTCTTGCTTCTTCTCATGATAGGAAAGACTTGGCCTTGAAAGTATTGCTTCTTCTTCTCCCAAGATTACCTGCTTCTTGTATTCATATTATTGTTTCGTACAAGCTTGTGCGTTGCTTGATGGATGTATTACCAACCAAGGGCAGTTGGTTGTATGGTGCAGCACAACATTTTGTGAAAGAACTGGTTAATTGGATAGGAGATGATGTTGATCGTCTGGTTGGTGCAACCTTTTCTCTTCAGAAGCATAGCAATGGAAGATTTGATTGCATAACGCAAACACATACAGTTAAGAATCTGGTTTCCAGATTTGACAGTTGTTCTGGGTGCATCAAGTTTGTGCACAGTTTGATAAATTTGTTTGTTGAAGGAGGCCACCTGGACGAGTTGTCTGATCAGAGTCAGACCACTGATGAAAACTCCGAGAAAGGATCCAGAGAGGATTCTCCATCAGTTCCAGGGAGTGATGATTTCCTCAATGGTTGGATAATTGATATACTTCCTCGTGTCTTGAAGAATCTGAGAGACTGCCCGAAAATAAAATCCAGGACTCCTGATTCTGAAACCGCAGTTTCTAAAGCTGCCAATTCGGATTTTGTAAATTTTTCAGAGGAAAAATTCCGTGTCCAGGCTGAGATCATGAAGTTTCTAGCTGTTCAAGGTTTATTTTCTGCATCTTTGGGTACTGAAATTACCTCATTTGAGTTACAGGAGAAATTTAGATGGCCAAAGCTAGCAACATCCACATCTCTGCGAAAACGGTGCATTGAGCAACTAGAAACTTTGATGGAAGATGCTCAAAGAGAGGACATTCAAAGAGGTTTTCTACGAAAAAGAGATTCTCTAAGGGATGAATTGCATATGGTTTCTTATGAACCCGAAACAAACGACCTTGGGTCCTATTTTATCTGTTTCCTGACCACATTGTGCAACATTCCGTCGGTCACTCTTTTTAGGACTCTAAGCAATGAAGATGAGAAGTCATTCAAAAATTTGCTAGAAATGGAGACTAGACTTTTTCAGGAGGTAATTTTTCATTCTTTATTTTGGGTGAGATATGTACAAGTGTTGAATATCGTGTTTTTATGTTACGTATATCAATTATACTCAGTCATACATTTTGTTGTTAGAAGCTCAAACTTTATTGTCACTTACAGTCCCATTTTAGTGGCTAAAACGATATCTCCTGATATTTGATCATGTGAATATATAAAATTTTGGGTGTGCGTTATCTCACCCTTCTACTTTCAAAAAATAAATAAATAAAAACAATGCCTTGTAAATTATAATAACATATTGGCATAATGGTTCTATAAATTCTTCGAGCACCATCTGTAATAAATCATAATCCATGCATCTGTTAATATCAAGCTGGGGAAGAATGGCATAGGTGATGAAATAATTTTGAGGAATTAGATTGCTTCGTGCGAAAGTTGATAGTTCACTGCATGATATTTAACAGACATGCCTTTTCACTAAAGTTTAGCTTTACGCAGTCATGTTTTCCAATAATATAGAGGAACCTACAATCTCAAAGCATTTTAAAGATTGAATGCCAAGCTTTTAAAGATTGAATGCCAAGCCTTTTTCTAGATCCACAACTTTGGACAAAATGTTGAAAGGTTGTGGGCTTATATAGAACACATATACCACTGGTTGGGAAGAGTGTTCTACTAGAAGGACACTACGGTTGAAATAGATGGGAAATCATTGTCGGGATTGGATTTGCATACCATTTGTAGTGGAGGGTAACTTAGTAATGAAGAACCATGAACACAACAGTATTGTCGATGTGACCGGTGAAGTTGCTCTGGGATGGAGTGAAATTCTATTAGCACTTTTTTTCTTGCTATGGAAGGATGTTATATCTGTTGGAGCGAACAAGACTATTGTCGAGGGACTCACTTTTCATGAAAGAGGTTGCAAGGGTGGTACCAGATTTTCCTGGGTTACCGAGGATGAGGCTGGGGAATGATTCCCTTTTGGTTGGATGATTTATGGGTGGTAGACTGTTATAGATGGGGGGATTCTGGGAGTGGACGCAGGTAAAGTTTTCGATTGATGGAGTGTACATGTTATGCCGATTCTTCATGAGACAATCAATCCCACATCTTTTTTTTTAGGTCAAAGGGGGAAACACGCAAAGGTGTCCGCCTCGTTAAATTATATTTAAAGAATAGAGGGAACTTACAATGGCCAGGACTCAAGGAGAGTATTGGCATGACTGATTACATTTTTCCACATAAAAAATAATCGGACGCAAAAATAACACTATTTCTAGCTAGCCAGATCGCCCAAACCACATCTATCGGATACTACAACTCCACATTGGGTTTATCCTTATTCAAAAAGAGAATCCCAAAAACTCTGATGATTCCGAATGTTAAGCCAAGATAGACCCAAACTGCGCCAAATTCATAAAGTCTTCTCACAATGGAGAAAAAGATGATGATTCAAAAAAAAAATGGAGAAAAAGATGATCAATAGTCTCCACTTCGTCGTTGCACAAAGGGGCAAAGCTGAGAGGTCCTCGGGAACAATCTGTAGCAACGATCTCTGGTAAGGTTACAACCTCTACGTAAAAGCCAGAAAAAAAACCAATGCGAGCAGGGAGCTTGAGGCTTGATACAAACCCACAATCACGAGACAGTAAAACTGCCGAAGGAGGCTCTGGAATAAATAACACCCTATAAGCACGATTGCTGAAAAGTCTGCTGTTTTCCAGGTCCAGTGATCTCTCCCACCCTCAGGACATGGGATGAGGGTGAGAGAATCCAAGAGACAAAAAAATATTTCGTTGCTGGATATAGAAGTCCGCAGCAAAAGTGGGCATCCGGTTCCCATTCTTCCAATAGTCCGCCACACGAGCCTCTCTATTAGCAGCTAAGGCAAAAAAATGTATATCTGCAATTGCTGCGACATTTGGAGGACAAAGGATTTTATGAAGGTCAAGAAACTTGATGTGGTTGTTGATCAGAGAGAAAGATCAGCGACCAAGGTTTACAGATTGTATGGATACAAGGTGTTGATCTGATTTGCCGATGTGCAGTACATGTTTATTCTAAGGTAGGTTTGGGTGACGCAAGTATTTCGTACTAGACCCTTCTACATGGGACTCTGGGTGACCTTTACTAGGGTCTAAGAGATGGGAACATTGCATCTTATCAGCAAGGATTTAAGGGCATAAATTTGCTGTAAGTTGGGGCCATTTGGCAGCATAGGAATGGCATGTTATTTATGCCTTGCCATCTTTATGCGGAAAATGCTATGCATTTTTATTCTGTTTATGAGGCTCAAAGATAAAATTAATGTGGTTGATGATGATAAAACAATTAGCAACCAAGGTTTACTGGAGTATCTTTAACAAGACGTGGATCTGACTTGTCTAGTGCAGTTCGTGTTACTTTTAGGCAGGTTTCGAATGCAAACATTTTATGTTGAACCCGTCTGCAAGGGAATCTTTCTGTGTGCCCTTCAAGATATGACAGACATGTGGGTGGGCATTATGTCATCTCAGCAGGGATCACCATGGCAAATTTTGCATAATTTGGGACTATCTGGTATCAAAGTCACAATATGGTATTTACATCTTGTTTTTATGTGGAAATGTTATGCATTCTTATTCTGTTTATTATGGATATCAAGATGATAGATTAATTTTAGTTCCTACCTAACATTCTTGTTAAGGAATATGTGTGTAGCCACTAAATATCTAGTTGCCATCCTTTGCCGTTTCAAAAACAAAATGTATACTGCTGGTTCGTTTGAGAAGAATACTATTATACCCAAGTTTAAAGCTGCTTCTCATGTGTAGTAATAATCTTGTTGTGAACCTGTGGAGTATGATATTATTGTTACTTTATGTATATTCCTCCGATATAGGATAAGATGAGAGAAAACTGCTTAAGATGGTTTGGCCATTTGCAAAGGAGGTCGGTTGATGCACCAGTTAGAAGACGCGAGATTTGGGATGTTGAGCCGGTTAAGAGAGGGCGAGAAAGGCCCAAGAAGTGTTGGAATGAGACTATCCGAAGGGATTTTAGTTTTTTGGATTTAAGTCCGAGAATGACCCAAAATAGATCTGAATGGAGGCAAAAAGTCCATGTAACCAACCCTACTTAATTGTGGGAAAAAGCTTTGTTGTTGTTCCTATCAGTGTGCGCACACATATTTATCATAATAGAAGGGTTCAGGATGATGTAAGACTTTGGAAAGTCGGAAGCACCAAAAAAATGTTATGTAATAGATCATATTTTTGGAATTGCTGAAAGAGAAGAATCAGGAGCAAAAGCATTAGACTTCTGGATTCTATTAAATGGAGGCCAGCCAGGGGATCGATGTCTATCCTCCCTCATTACTTGGGAGGATTCTAGGACAGATGAGTGCTTGCCAAGTTTAGATTCCTGACTTAGGCTTGACCATTTTTCTATCCAGTTACAGACCTGGAGGTTGAGGTGTGCCTTTTCAGGCTTTCACCAGTGGTCAGAATATTGACATACAAGAGGCTAAATGACAGGCCAATTGTGTATTACTAAACTGGGTGTACGACATCTGTTCTACACCAATAGTTAGTGCATCCCTCTTTGAGGTCTGGAAAAGTTCTCAATTTGTGAGCGGCTGTCAGATCAATTTTTCGTATGTCCTATGTTATGATTTAATTTTGCTTTCATGAGTAGCATGAATAGCTATTTAATTCATATAAATGTGTTAAGACATCATTCATTCAATGCCACGAGAGCTTGCATTTTCACTTCATTACATTTCCTGTCTGACATGGCATCAGGACAACCATTTTCTTTGGCCTTGAAACTTCGTAACCCTATAGAATTACCAAAAAGAGAGCCTGGGATAACACTAACTGCACAGTAGATGAAATGATGAAATTTTGAAAAATCAAACACAATCAGTAAACAGCTATTGCAATAAATATGACCGTTGACCTAATGGTCATCATATGGCCTTTAAAACTGTTGTATAATGATATGCTAATAGTTACCTTCAGTTGCTGTTATATGTTTACACATTTATGTACTGTTTTCCATTGAATCTTGGTCACATGTCTGCATTTGAAGTAACATGCAAGTTAGTTTAGGACCTCTTTTGGTAAACCTGAGCGAATCATCCTAACACATTGGTGGTACAGTATGTGGGACTCCAACCTGAATCTACCCTGCCATAATCAATGGGTACCTATTTAACTGTTTTCCTTAGATTAATTTATGATGTCTAGAAATCAGTGGGCATTATTCGCCCCCAGGTATAATGATCATGTGTCTTTTGCAAGTACAACTGGCTGAGCTGATTTGTAAATGTTCTTCATCTACGTAAATGTATTTTAATGTAGGTGGCTGGTTGGCCATATCAGGTGAATTGTGTGCTACAACTTGGATTTTAACTTGTTGCCTTAAGTCCTAATAAACCTACAACATCTTCTGGTCAATTTTTGGGGGATGGTTAACATTTTATGTGACAAGAAGGTACAGAAAACACCATTCAGGCTATGATGAAATTCTGGCATAATCTTGACAGGGTGCACTTCTCAGTTCTAGTTATATGATTAAGAGCTGGTTGACATGCTTGATTGATAATTTATGCCCAGAAATATATAAGAATGAAATAGTGAATTATATATTTTTCAAAGATTTGGACTCTAGATTGTTGTAAGTTTTCTTCTACTGCTTACAGGAAGGGAAAATTGGACCTGGACCTGATGCAAATAAATTACATGCACTTCGCTACTTGCTCATACAATTATTGCTGCAAGTCCTCCTCCACCCTGGTGAATTCTCTGAGGCAGCTACTGACCTTGTCAAATGCTGTAAAAATGCATTTCCCGAACATCTGGAATCTCATCTTGGGGAGGATGACGATGAATCTAAAAGGGAGGATGATGCTGCACCTGACATGATTGATGTTCTCCTAGACACCTTACTTTCACTCTTGCATCAATCATCTGGCTCTATGTACTATGCTATTGAACAGGTAAATATCTTTTTTATCGGGGTTATTGTTAGCTTTCTTCAAAAAAATCTGTCCAGGACTGCCTGCGAATATGAGACTGCGGATAACTATTAGTTTTTGCACATTCTTATCCTGTTATGTCTGGGCATTTTTGAATTTGTTTTGCTAGCAAATCCTTGATCTTGCTTGAAATCATTGGTAGAAAGCATAGATGTTAAGGTGCTAGCAGTCAGGAATAACTATTTTTTGTATCATGTTTGCCCTTTCACAGGTTTTTAGGTTCTTCTGCACAGAAATTGCTGACAGTGGATTGCTAAGTATGTTGCGTATTGTGAAGAAGGATTTGAAACCTTTGAGGCATCAGGTGGAGTCGGATGATGAAGGAGAAGAAGATGAAGATTTGTTGCAAGTCGAAGACACAGAGGATGTTGGCGAGATTGAGACTATTGATACAGCAGATAGCGATGTAGAAGAAGCAGTAGATGAGCCTGATGAAAAAATTGAAAGCAATTTGATTGAGGGGGATGACGATGATGAGTATGACGATGATGCAATGTTTAAGATGGATAGTTATATCACAAGTTTTCTGAAGAACTCTGGAAAATCTGGGAACGATTCGGTTTCTTCAAAGTTTATGGCCGTCAAGTTCCGTGTTCTCTCACTATTGGAAATATATTTGCATAGAAATCCAGGTAATGAGAATTTTCCTGAAGTTGTAAGCAAGATTTTTCCCTTAGTTTGCCATTGTTGAGATCACATCTCATGAGAAAAAAACTGCTGTCAAAGTATTTGTAATTATTATCTTTATTTTCTTTTCTTTACAGGAAAACCTCAGGTTTTTACGATCTACTCGCACTTGGCACGCGCGTTTGTTAATTATAGTTCAGCAGAGGGATTTAAGCAACTTAGTGAACGCATAGGGGGAATTCTACAGAAGAAAATCTTTAAAGCCAAAGAATATCCTAAAGGGTCTGAAATTGAAGTTTCAATGCTTGAGACATTATTGGAGAAGAGCCTCAAATCTGCATCAAGAGCAAGAATCAAATCCGTCTCTTCCCTTGCACAGAATTCCGTTCTTTGGATATTCAAGATCATTCAGTCGAGGAATCTCTCTGAGTCTGAATTGGAGGGAGTGCGGGATATCTTACAGAAGATTGTTGCTGACTATTTTGATAGTAAGAAATGCCGGCTGAAAGCTGATTTTTTAAAGGAGGTTTTAAAGCGATACCCATGGGCTGGGTGCCAGCTTTTTACGTTCCTCCTAGATAAATGCTCAAGCACAAAATCCGAGTTTCGACGAGTTGAAGCCCTGGATTTGATTGATGCCATAATGAAATCATGTGCATCCCCAGTCAAGGGAGATAGTGACAAGGAAAAGACACGGAAATCAAAGTTCTTGAAAAGTCACTTGCCTCAGCTTTGTAGTTTGATCCAACAACTGCTGATCAAGTTGCCAGAAAAACAGTCTAGACGTGCGGGAATTCGCAAATTTTGTGCTAGAACCTTTGAGGCAATCTCATCACTCAAACTAAACAAGCACTTTCTCAAGTCCCTGGAGGCTGATGCCCAATCTGCTTGTGAGGCTCAGCTCGGAGATTTATTTCGTGCTTTGAGAAATCCACAGAAGGTTGATTAATCTTGTCAGGGGCAAGCCTAGATCGGTATTCCTGAGCCCAATATATCTCGTCCCAGTTTTGCTAGGTGCACTCTTTTTAACTTATTGTTTATGATAGGGGAGGGTCACCTGATTTCCCGCGGGCATGTGTCCTTGGTTTGTTATTCAAATTTTGACTACATTGCAGATGATACCAAAATCTAAGCCACATTTGATTAAATTATTATTTGTGTAATGCATTTGTTTGTAGTTTTCAATGCTTAACATATTGTCAGTAGTTTTGAAGTATCAAAATGATCTATAAAATTTACTCACATTATTGAACTTACTAGCATCAGGAACAATCTGTCTCTGGGTTTTACCTGTTACCAGTTCACCCATTTTCTATGCTACTGCAAAGTTTTTCTTGCAGGCTCCTCTTTCTACTTGATTTGGAGCTTCCTATTTTTACAGATCCTTCAATATCTATAGCTGACCTCAAAGGTCTGTTTATTCAGGTTTTTAAGGACTTTTTACACTTGTACCATATCAGGTTTTTCCAATAACATTTATGCCTTTAACTTTTCTTTGCAATTTCACTTGTGCCCAAATATTCTTACAAATTTTACAGGATTGTGCACTGTTAATGTAATGTATCTGCACATGTAGTTGCGAAAAAAATTAAGAGTACAAGTATTACTGGAAAATTGTGGAAAGGTACAAGTGCAAAATCCTTTTTTCGAACTTAGAGAAGGATGAGTTAGTTGGCGGCAGATTTGCGCCCCGCCTCATGGGAACCTTAGTACAGCATAAGATTATATGTTATGTTGTCACAAACAGACGAAAACTTGGTCGAGTATTAGATGGCAAAGGATTGATAAGACAATTTCAAAATGGAAGCACGGGTTTGTGAAATTATATACAGATGTGAAATATTCTGTGATAGCCAAGAATAGGTAGCTCAAAATCAAGGATCATACACAAGTTAGGCGCATCAAGGATGTAGATGAAAGAATATTGGTGAGAAGTGAAGATCTGAGTCAAGATGAGAGAATTATTTTTGCATACTTTTTTTAATGAGAATGATACCATTGACATCACTGTTATCGAACAAATCGCGCAAACTTTTAATCCCACCTAAACTGAACTTGTTAACGATGACTTAAAAGGACTGCAATGAATGAGATTTCAAAATTAGTGAAATATGGGAAAGCAGTAAAAGGCTTATGCCATTTTGGTAGAATGGTTAGAAAATGGTAAGAAAGAAGGAATTACTTGGCATATATTTTTAAAGGATTTTACTTGACTCATTAGGTCATTCAATAATATATTGTGATACAAGATAAAGGCAAATGATGAGAGAGAAATGTGATATGGAGGAAAAATTCAAATTAGACATGATCCTTCTTTATTCATCGAGAGCTAGGTTATGACATCCATCTTATATACAATATGGTGTATGAGATTAAAATCATGTTGGATGGAGGTGATGACATGTGGAGGGAGGTGACAAACCTCTCCTCCATCACCAATGCACGGGGCGATGTCGATGTGCGACAGGATGTAGAGGGTGATGGCAGCGTGTAGAGGGCATCATCATTCATCAAGAATGGCAGAAGCAAGAGGGGAGTGGCGGAGATGTGCGTGAAGCTGCTACAACGATGGGAGAGGAATGATGGCAGGCAGGAGGAGGATGCGATTAGTTGCAAAATGATAGAGGGGCATAAATGTAAAAAAAACTTAAAAAATAAAAAATAGTTGATGTATTACAAATTAAATCTTTATATTGCGAAGATGTATAAAACTTACGGAAGAAACGTCGAATTTTACAAAAAACAAAACGTTGGAGTTTACAAACCATATGTCCCACATGATGTCAAATGAAGTTAAATCAGATACTAGTTAAAGAAGGTACTGCGAACAAATCAAAGTTAGACGAGCTAAGACTACTTACTTAATATTAAATGACAATGATGGTGAAAGTGAAAACAGATAATCAAAATAGTCTTTTGGATAAGCAAGATGGATGAAACATTAGATCTGAATCGAATTGCTTTTATTATGGGCGTACCTCAATCATGGAAGGATAATGTCTCATTCCAAGGCCTCGGATCCATTACTTCATATTCAACTACCTTTCTTTATTTCCAAAAGACAGAAATCGTCAATCTAATGGTGGCAACTGGTCAATCAATATAAATCTCGACATCAATGATGATCTAAGGAGATCACCTTGCCCTCCTTTATGTAGATGTCGTCTCACGAAGTCCTCCTCTTCTCCACGAGCATGGGGCACATAGGAGATGACCTTCATGCCTATAGGGAGAGATAGAGAGGAGAGGTACATGGCAGTCGCAAGAGAAGGATAGGGTTTCTTGAGACAAGTCTCTCTTCGTATGGCGAAGGGTGGACGTCCAACCTACCTTATATAATCTCCACCGATATTCTTCTACTTGGTTGACTTGTAATCTCCATTGTAGATTTTCCTAATCTTGGAGGTTACATCTCCACCAAGATTCTCTTTTATGATGTGGATTTTAAATTTTTAAATCCAATCAACTTGATATGAGCTTGGGGTGATAGATAAATCATATTCGACAAAAAATTGTGAATCATATTCATGTAAATGTAATCATATTCACATGCCCTACATAGTCAACAATATAAGAATAAGCCTATCCCTATATTGTGACCCAAAATTTCTTGGAGGAGGATATCCTTGATAAGGAACTCCTTATCAGATTATGTTTGTTCATCTTACCACGACTCCTATTTAAATCACTACAACACAATTGAGCTATAATGATGCTTTCTTCGTTAAAAAATAAGGACAATATTATTCTTTGCAAAATTATTTTTTTACTTGAAATTAGCGATGAATATAACATCTGTCGCTATATCACGAGCGACGATTCATATAACAATGCTTACCTATTATTTTTTAAAATTTTAATTAATTATCGCTAAATTTTTAGTTCAAATACTCATGCATCCTGCATAATGGGACCCTTGTTTCAAAATTTCAATTAATTGTTGCTAAATTTTTAGTTGAAATACTCATGGATCCTATATACGCGGAGGCCTTGTTTAACCCAAAGTATATGCTCTCATATTTATCTATCTCCTTCTAGGAGTTAAGCAGATCTTTTCTCAATCAATCATTGGGCAACAATATCAATCATGTATTTTCCAAAAAGCGTAATTGATACTCACGTATCTTATTTTTTTAAATAGGATGACTAGCGATGAAATTCATTCTGACCAAAATATCTCATACGTGAATTCTTATTTTCTGATATAAAGCATGAGCAATGGGCCGGGTACTCAATGGGTTTGTGGGTACCTGACCCGTTTACATTGGACTTGTGTATTACTTTAGAACTTCATTACAGAACGATCTGGGCCTAGCCCGACTCGCAACTAAATGGGATCGGACTTTTGTATTTATTATTATTTTGTTAGCCCAATTCTGCTTGAATAACATTAATAACATATACGAATTTCTTCAAATGTAATAGCATATATAAAGTATATAGGATTTCAAATTGAATTTCATAAGTGGAAAGTATACCACTTATATAATATACTAATGTTTGCATAATAATAATAGCATACACTAAATTTGAATTTCATCTATATATCAACAATATAGCATATATGGTAGATTATTGCTCATATGTAATATAATGATTAGATTTCTATTTCATGGCAATATGTTGATTGACTGACTTATGATAAACTCACAGCTACATATACACTTTTCAATTTTTATTTATTAACACATTACATTAATCAATCCACTATTTTAAATGTAATTGCCTTTTATTTCTATACTACTCAATTTGCTTATGGGTTAAATGGACTGGACTGGGTTTCTAAAATGAAGTCAAACTCAATTATAAGTGGGCTAAGCCTAACACAATTTTAAATGGGCTTAGGTGGGCTTGAGCCTCATATTTCATAGGCTAAATGCACTTTTATTACATATAGATGGGCCACTCGACTTGACCAGATGCCCACGCCTATCCGGTAAGTTGAGTATAAATCTGTATGATTCCTTTGAGAGATTATACATCTCATATACCCCCGATATGAACATAGCTTGCCGCTATATAAACCTTGTCAGGCCATCAACCTACTGGTCTGCTAAATTTACATACTTATGTACATAGTTGTAATCTGTCTCCGATCAAATGACGAGTTCTTGTCTCATGAAAGTTTACATACATGTTTCTGTATCTTGATCTTATCAAGTTACTCTTTGTCTTACTCAACTGACACATCTGAATATCTATTCCTATGCAAAAGATCTGTATTTGTAGTGTCAATTAGATGTCAATCATTAGAAAAAATTATCATATCTTCTCAAACTGGACATCATTTTAACATTTGCTTACACGGCTAACCATTCGCATGATGATGTCTCTTAATTGGAGAAAGATCATCATATTCTTCTATAAAATTTAGGAATTTGTCTGATATCAATTGATGAAGATCAATGATTCTACAACCACACAATAACCTTAAAGAGAATGTTATGTGTGGTGTCGACCAATCACAAAGCTATCGTAAGTAATAGTCAAGTACACGATTGATATAATGATGTTATCATGGAAACGTAGCTATGTAAAAAAAAACCTCCACTAGGTAATGTTAAGTGTAGTATTCTACACTTTCAAGTTGCTTCAACACAAGCAACTCAATTGCAATACAACCACTATGGAGACCACATAATGCTATTTTTTAGGTATTTTTACAATACAAACCCTAAAAACTTTGTAAATCGTCTTCTTGACTATGCATTCTTTGTTATTTTACCTAAACCCCATAAACTTGCTAACTGTTATACCACAATCCTTTCAAGAGAGTGAAAGAGTTAGCAATTTAGTAAAGTTTATGTGATAATTACGATGAATATATGGTTGGGAAGATAATTTACAAAGTTCTCGAGATTCATGATGTAAAAATCTAGTTTTTTATTTGAAAGAAAAAGTCCCCACAACCTAAACAGCCTTATGCAATGTATAAAAGACGAAGCTCATTCTAGCCTCAATGAATACAATGGATGAGCAACTAAAATGATCTTTTAGAGCTTGAAGTGATTTCGAGTTCGTATCGAATGATAGATTCTTTGGAGTTTAATGCACAATCAAACTAATCTCTTGAACTTTCTTGAGATTCAAGTAAGGAATATGAGAGATACTGCTTCTTTTGATGTCTTTTTATGAAAACTAACTTAAGGGTCATTTTATAAACCTTCTGGAGTCATTATAGTTGGAAACGTGGACGAAAACATGAATTATTTCAAGGAGGGGTCAAGTATACATCTATTATGTATGCTAAAAAATAGAATAAATTATTGTATTTTCAAGTAATATTTTTAAATAAGTTAATGCTTTTAAAATGAATCTCTTCCGATTTTGATAAACTTTCCATTATATATATTATTAAGGTTAGATTTTCAAATAGATTTTGTTTTTGATGGCGACTTTCAAATATCAATAAATCTAATAATTTAAACCTCTCTAAATTTGTCCCAAAAGGATAAATTATCAAGTGAAATTTTGAACCAAAAAAGTACATTATCAAAAGGAAATTTACAAAATTTATTTCATTAGTAAGGAACGCTAGAATCAATTGAAGGGATAAAGGGACTCGAATATCATATTGTATAAAATTATACTTATAATTTTAATACTTTTGAAAGTGATTGGATAAAATAAATAAAAGAAATTAAAATTGAGTGGGGTAAGATTTGAACTCTAATATCCAAAATTGTTACCATGCCAATATCGGTATCCATATCCATAATAACATATAAATATATAACATTTTAAATTTATTTTTAACTATACATAACATAATTTTGTACCGTCTTTCACTATATTTAGTATTATGTTACCACGAAAATATCGGTATCCTTAAATACTGTTAGTTTATTTATTTCATGTGAAACATACCAATACATGTACATTTAAGCTAATATATAGAATATTATTTATATTATCCATATCCATTTTTAAGGATATGATAACAAAGTTTTCATCGCATCTGTATTTGCATTAAATTAGATAATGGTATTATAACACCTATATCTGTATCCGACCTTTTACATCCCTAATCAGAATGCAGACACCTAGAAACTTGTAAGTCCGACAGACATTAATCGATTGAACTAATAGATTAGACAACTGAGAAATAAGTTAGTCGATCGAAGAATGGATCAGTTAGTTGAGTGGAAACTTAGCCGAAATGAAAAAACTACGAGTTATTTACAATGAAGTCCCCACACTTAGTCATTTAACAGTGTGGAACAGTGCCATTCAAGTAAATTTTGAACGCCATTTTGGTCCGTTTAACAACGTGGAACATGTTCGAGATGACATTGTTATCATGAACAATATCTGGGACTCAAATCATTTCAAATGAAAGTCCGAGAGCCACATTGTTAGCTGATATAAAGTTTGGAGACTTCCACGTAAATTACTCAAAAATTATCCAGTAAATATGCAAGCAGGTAATTACCGTTAGTTAGCTAATACCTCAAGTTAGTTGATTGCACCGTCGAAGTTGGTTAACGACGAGATATCTTAGTTCAGATGAATAATTATGGTGCGTTTTGTTCAGGAATAAGGATGAAAAATAAGCTGGAATAAGACATTATTCTTGTTCAACTGGAAGGATAGGAAAAAAGTAGAATAAGAGTAGGTAAAGTAGAATAAAGATAGGAATACATGTAGAATAAGGTAAAATATGGGCAGAGAGAGACATGTAGGGGGAATAGCCATATGAGAAAAAAGAGGGAAGGAGAGGGGAATAACACCCTTATTCTTAAGGTCATTCCCCAAATGAACACACCTTTAGATAATCGTTATGTTTATACATGACCACCTCAGCTTCTAAAGAAAAAGATAAGAGAAATGCATGTCTTAGTTTCATTGTTTCTTGTAACCGGTGACGATAGGACAAAGGTGACGAGATAATATGGTTTTTTCGAAAAAATCAAAAATAAAACTTCCTTTTTTTTAAGTCCTAAACTTATGCCGAACTTTTGCAATACATAATATTCGTCATTATATATTTAACAATTGAGAGGACGGATTCCAATATCTACGTCATTGCAGATTAGATTTACAGTCACCGAATCTGTTATTGAACCACCATAGTGGAGGGAAGAGGATCCTCTGAAGTAATGGGTATTACATCAGACGTGCTGTAAATGTCAAAAAAAATTGCGATTTCGATTTCCAAAATCCAACCTTATGGATTACATCTTCGACTAATGTTCCCCATATTATTCAACTTTTGCTCAAATCCAAGGTCATTTGCTATTTTATCATGATAATAAAAAAATCCAATCAACATTTAAGCAATTTAAACTCCATTTAAAAAACAATCCGACTTTTGATCATTAAGATAAAATAGCAAATGAACTCAGATTTGAGTGCAATCTAGAGGATATGTAGAACATTAGTCAAAGATGTAATCCATAAAGTTGGATTTTGAAAATCAAAATCACAATTTTTTAACATTTACATCACATCTGTTGTAAATACCTAATATAGCAGAGGATCCTCTTAATGGAGTGGACCAAGAGGTAGAGAGGATCCTCTGCTATGGTGCTATGTCTGTTGTAACCGTTCGAGCCGCTCTATCTTGATCGAGCGGTTTGCACGATCTTGCACAGTACGGGACCACAAAAAGTGCAAGATCGTGCGAATCGCTCAATCAAGATCGAGCGGCTCTAGTGGTTGCAGCAGAATATGCTGCACTACACGCTACAGAAGACGATCTGCCTCCACCAAGAGGTCCCCAACTCCTCCCAACTCCGGGGTCTCACTTCACGTGGAGAGCTCCTTGGTGAGGGGGCTCTACACCCCCTCCCTTCTATCCACAATCACAAGGCTCTCTGCTCTACCATCTTGCTTCTTATCGCCTCCCTCCCTCGCTATCCTTCACCATCCCCACCCAGTACATGACCCTCTGGTGGTGCCTCACGACCTCCAACCCCTCCTTGTTGAACCGTCTGATGTGGTCCCTTTGCTCCTTCAAATGTAGGAACCGGAAGATGTTAACATGCATGTTGGGCTCTCCGTTATGCGCAGGGCAAACGCTAGGGCCTCATGGTCATCTGCTCCACCAAAGAAGAGGACTTGGATGTCCCTGATCGAGCATTTGAGGTTCGCTGACTCGATGAAGATGGTGACGGAACAAGGGGCGTAGCGGAGCATGTTCATGTTGATGTATTACGTCTTTTGGAACATGAACTTCTTCCCGTTGATCTCTTCCTTGTGGTAAGGAATGATCACCAACACGACATGTAAACAAGAGCAGCCATAGTTATATAAAACTTTTGGTTATATATATATATATATATATATATGTGTACATATGTATTTATATATAAGAGGGCTGATCATATTAGAACCTCAGATTGTGAGAGCATGAGAGCATTGCCTCTGAACCATTAGATTTTGACTGGCGATAACTATTGGAATTAACTTTGTTGGGATATTTGATGCAATTTGATGGTCAATATCAAGTTGTATTAATGTATCCCAATTCCTGAAATTCAATGTTTCAACCACGTGGGGTGCTGTTTAGTCCCACATCACAGAGAGTCAAAATTGGCACTTGGTTTTTATATGAGAAGTCCTGAGACCAGTCTGAAAACAGACCAGAGAGGACTTTGGACCACCATGCGTGCACACGCCCCCGCCCGCACCGCGTCGTGCCAGGCCGGGTCGTGCACAGGCTTGGGCGTGGACGTGGCTGCGGCTACGGCGTGGCGTGAAGAACATGTTAGTTTTGTGTAATCGCACGTTTGAATTCCAATGGACGTGTCCCTTTATCCTCTCACGACACGTAACCGTCTGGATATCTTTAAGTATCTCTTAAAGTCGCGGGCGTAGGTTACGCAAAAGATAGTTCTCATTCTCACCGCATCTTCTCTCCCTCTCACGATCTCGGGCTTCGTCTACGGAGGTGACTTTCGAGGACGCTCAAGCACGGTACGCACCGTCGACAAGCGTGGCCATCGGACCCTGGGAGCGACACATCAAGGCCTTGTGTGCCGGTAAAGTAGGGGCGTTGTCTCTCTAAAGGGAGTCCTACAACAGGATGCTTTGATTGTGATATCTAAATCTCTTTTTCTTTGTCGCATAGTTTGTCGTGATGTTTGTTTCTGGATTTTCCCTTGCTTTAATATGCATATGTTTTTAAAACGGATATTTTTCTTATAAATGATGATCTGGATGCATACATACATTGATTTTTTCTAGAACCCTGTTGAAAATCAGATTTATGTGTGTTGATGACGTTTTTCATCAACAATCTTAGAGAGACAGATCTATAACGTGATAAGAAAAATGTTGTATTTGAGGTTTCGGTCTCGTGTGGATTTCATTGGCATGCCAGAGAAATTCGAAGGCCAGAATTGTAAGCGTTGGCAACAACGCATGAAAATCTGACTGACCATGATTGGCTTAATTTCGGTTCTGGAAATCGAATGCCCTAAGTTATTAGAACAGAATCCAGATCCAGATGCGGTTAAGATGGCAGATGCGTGGAAAGAACATGACTGTCTGTGTCATGGGTGTATTCTTACTGCACTATCGAACGTTATGTTCGATGTCTATGGCACATCCACCAAGAATGCTAAGGATCTGTGGGAGGAACTGGATAAGAAATACAATACAGAGGATCTGGGTATTGAAAAATACTCGGTAATTAAGTTCCTGAAGTTTCAGATGACTGATGGCAAATCGGTTTCTGAACAAGCTCATGAGTTTATGTTATTGCTCCATGGTTTAGCTGAGGCAGAAATGAAACTTCCTGAAAAGTTTTAGGTTATGTCAATCACTGAGAAATTTCCCAAGTCTTGAGAAGATTTCAGGATGTCCCTAAAGCACAGGAAGGGAAAATTTATCTGGATGATTTAAAGGTCTCTATAGCTATTGAAGAGGAGCATATAAAACAAGAACCTGTGATGCTTGTTGATGTGAATCCTAAGGTCAATATGATAATCTCAAAGGGAAATAATGCTAAAGGAAAAAATAAAAAACTGGAAAAACTCAGAAAAAACCAAAAAACAAACCTTGCTGGCAGTGTGGACAGGTTGGACACTGGAAGAAGGGTTGCCCTTCTCTAAAGACCCAACAGAAGTCTACGGATGTCGTTCCTAAGGCTTTTGTGCTGACTGAGGGAGGCGGGCCTGGTGAGGGGTATGTCTCAGTGAATCATGAACTCTATATAGTAAACGATCCTAATGAATGGCTCGTTGATAATGGTGCAAATGTACACATTTGTACTGACATGACCTTCTTTGTGTCTTATTAGGCTTCAGCCAGTGGAACAGTATGATGAGGAACAGATCTGCAGCCAAGGTGCTTGGGTCTGGACGAGTCGAGTTGAGATTCTCAACTGGACGAGTTTGGACTTTGTGCAGGGTGTTGCACGTTCCTGATATCAAGAAGGATGTCTTGTCTGGTTCTTTATTAGTTAGATAGGATTTTCAATTAGACTTTAAATGTAATAAAGTAGTTTTTCTGAGATATGGTGTTTTCTTTGGCAAAGTATATTTGGCTGATCATGATCTTTTATTTAGAATCAGATGTGACATTGATAATTCTGTTAATAATATTTATGGTTTTGATTCCTCTACTTGTGTAAATTCGAATATTGAATCTATTGATTTATGGCATGCTAAGCTAGGACATGTGAATTTCAATTCTATGAAAAGAATGATGAAACTTGACATGATTCTTGAACATACTACAAACAAACTCACTAAATGTGAAATATGTGCTCAAGCTAAATTACCTAGAAAGCCTTTTCATTCTGTAAATAGGAAAACTGAAATTCTAGACTTAGTACATTCTGATATTTGTGAGTTTGGTGGTGTGATGACTAGAGATAATAAAAGATATTTTATTACCTTCATAGATGATAGCAGTAGATACTATTATGTTTATCTGCTTAAAACTAAGGGTGAAGCCTTAGAAAAGTTTCTTATCTTTAAGAATGAAGAAGAAACACAAGTCGATAAAATAATTAAACGTCTAAGGTCAGATAGGGGTGGTGAATACACATCTAAGATATTTGATGAACAATACAAATTATTTGGCATAGTTCATGAGGTCACTATATATTCACCACAGTCCAATGGAATAGCATAACGAAAGAATAGGACCCTAACTGTGGTCAATGCACTTTTACAAAGTTCCGGGCTACCATCTTACATGTGGAGGGAAGCTTTGAATACGGCCTGCCATATTCTGAATAGAGTTCCCCTAAGGCATAAAGATAAGAGTCCATTTGAACTTTGGAAAAATAGGAAACCAAGCCTAAAATATCTCAGTGGGGATGCTTGGCTAAGGTCTTAGTCTCAGAACACAAGAGAAAGAAGCTTGGACCTAAAACAGTTGACGTGATCTTCTTGGGGTATCTGGAAAATAGTTATGCCTATCGATTCTTAATGATTCGATATGAGATCATGGGCATAGACACTAATACTATTGTTGAACTTCGTGATGCTACCTTTTTCGAGTATATTTTTCTAATGAAAAAAGGAATTCCTGAAAATCTGACTAGTGATGTAGCCTCCACATTTGGTTCTATTCCACAACAAATAGAAAAGATGTCAAATGTGGGGGCTACCTCTTCTGAACCCAATGAATTTTTGGAGGATGTTGAACCTAGACGAAGTAAGAGACATAGGATTGTCAAGGATTTAGGTAGCGGCTTTGTCTCCTACCAAATCGAGGGTGATCCTCCCACGTATAAGGATGCTATGGTTTTTACTGAAGCAAGGCATTGGAAGGATGCCATTAAATCTGAAATGGATTCGATCATTTCAAATGGCACGTGGGAATTGGTCGGTCTATCTCCGGAGTGTTCCACCATAGGAAGCAAATGAGTATTCAGAAGGAAACTTAGACTGGACGGATCCATTGAAAATATAAGGCAAGACTTGTAGCCAAAGGTTTCAAGCAGAAGGAGGGTATTGACTATTTTGATACATATTCTCATGTTACTAGGATAACTACGATTCGGATACTCATTGTGTTGGCCTCCATACATGAACTCACAATTCATCAAATGGATGTGAAGACTGCCTTTTTATATGACGATCTTGAGTAGGAGATCTATATGGACCAACCTGAGGGATTCATAGTATCTGGTAATGAAAGAAAGGTCCACAAGCTTGTAAAATCTCTTTATGGACTAAAACAAGCTCTGAAACAGTGGCATGCCAAATTTGATAAGACTATCCAGTCTTATGGCTTTATTGTTCATGAATCCGATAAATGTGTGTACTCTATTATTAAATGTAATATATTTGTTGTCTTGTGCCTATATGTAGATGATATTTTGATATTTGGATCAAACACAAGGATAGTGGAAGAAACCAATAGTTTCTTGAGCCGTAAGTTTGAGATGAAGGACTTAGGAGTTGCAAATGTGATTTTGAGGTTCAAACTGATTAGATCTACTAATGGGATAGTTGTATCTCAGTCACATTATATTGAGAAAGTTCTTGAAAAATTTGGCTATCAGAGCTGTAAATCTGTATGCACTCCTTATGATTCATCTAAACCCTTATGTAAGAATAAGAGTGGAGTACCTGTAGCACAACTACGATATTCTCAGATTATAGGAAGCTTGATATACCTTGCAGACTATACTCGACCAGATATTTCATTCACGATCGCAAAGTTGAGTAGATATACGAGATGTCCTGACCGTACTCATTGGGAGGCCTTGGATCGAGTGTTGAAGTACCTTAAGGGTACTGCACTTCTTGGGCTGCATTATGGTAAATATCTTCATGTCTTAGAAGAATATAGTGATGCAAGTTGGATTGGTCAAATGGAGGACTTCGGGAGTAACGGTGTAACTGGATATGTATTTATCCTTGGAGGTGGTGCAGTCACCTAGAGATATGTGAAACAGACCATCTTGGCTCGGTCTACTTTTGAGGCAGAGCTGTGTACTTTGGACACAACATGTATAGAGGCTGAATGGTTTAGGGAGCTTTTCTTTGAGATGCCCATGGTGAGTAAGATGATACCGACGATTTCTTTACATTGTGATAGCATGACTACTATTGCAAAGGTAAAGAGTTCAAAGTACAATCAGAAAACTAGAAGACATATCCAAGTTAGACTTAAGTCTATTAGGGATTTGGTGTCTTCTGAAGTGATTGCCGCGGAATTTGTTGGTATCAAAGATAACACGGCAGATCCACTTACAAAGGGACTTGATAGATCTTTATTCTAAAATTCCAGATTTGGGATGGGGCTGAAACACACTGAGAGTCTACCCGCAGTAGCAACCCAACCTAAATGAGTGGAGATCCCACAAAATAGGTACAATAGGAAAACAAGCTGTAAGAGAAACTGGTTGGCACTCATTATGCAATACTTTGCATGTGAGTCCTATCCCTAAAAAGTCGAGTGTCTGAAAGCTGCAGGAAAAGGTTGAGCATTATGCTCTTATTGGATTCAAGCTTTTATAAACAGGATGTGAGCAGTGTATACTTGGAGAATGCCACTTATATGAGTATTTCTGTAGGCCGCGGATAAAGGATGAGGGTTTATCCTTAATATACTCATGAAACAGGGAAGAGTGCATGGTCATTAATAGCACCAAAACCAGAAGATTGTCACCAAAGACTTCACTATGTTGTTACCACTCGATACCATTACATTAAAAGATTAAAGTTCAAAAATTAGTTCACTTTATTCCTGTGATGGTTAAAGGGGATAACTTAGGTAAGGTTCAAATCGGAAGGTGCCTTTACTGAAAGCAGAGTGTGGAAACCCGAGATTTTTTGTTATTCGTGTTTCAACAGTGAATTCGTGGGGGATTGCTGGAATTAACTTTGTTGGGATATTTAATGCAATTTGATGATAAATATTAAGTTGTATTAATGTATCTCAATTCCTGAAATTCAATGTTTCAACCCTGAGGAGTGTTGTTTAGTTCCACATCGTGAAGAGTCAAAACTGGCACTTGATTTTCATATGGGAAGTCCTGAGACTAGTCTGGAAACAGACTAGAGAGGACTTTGGACCACCATACGCACATACGCATGCGCGCCTGCCCGCGCCGTGCCGGGTCGGGTCGGGCACAGGCTCGAGCGTGAGCGCAGCACGGCTGCGGCATGAAGA
This sequence comes from Ottelia alismoides, assembly GCA_037367405.1. Taxonomy (NCBI): domain Eukaryota; kingdom Viridiplantae; phylum Streptophyta; class Magnoliopsida; order Alismatales; family Hydrocharitaceae; genus Ottelia; species Ottelia alismoides. The sequence continues at coordinate 891,968 of JAZKJV010001282.1, forward strand.
ACGGGTCAGTTTTGTGTAACCGCATGTTTGAATTCCAAGGGACGTGTCTCTTTATCCTCTCACGATACGTAACCGTCCGGACGTCTTTAAGTATCTCTTAAAGTCGTGGGCGTGGATTACGAAAAAGACAATTCTCATTCTCACCGCCTCTTCTCTCCCTCTCACGATCTCAGGCTTCGTCTACGGAGGTGACTTTTGAGGACGTTCAAGCACGATGCGCACCGTCGAGGAGCATGGACCGTCGGACCCTGGGACGACACATCAAGGCCCTGTGCGCCGGTAAAGTGTGGGTGCTGTCTCTCTAAGGAGAGTCCTACAACAGGACACTTCGGTTGTGATCTCTAACTCTCTTTTCTTTGTTGCATTGTTTGTCGTGATATTTGTTTCCGGATTTTTCCATTGCTTTAATATGCATATATTTTTAAAACGGATATTTTTCTTATCAATGACGATTTGGATGCATACATACATTGGATTTTTCTGGAAACCTGTTGAAAATCGGATTTATATGTGTGTTGATGACGTTTTTCTCAACAACAACATCACATCTCAACCACTCAAAATCTAATGGTCCAGAGGTAATGCTCTCATAATCTCACGAGAACATATAAAGGCTGTGTGCTTATGCAGCCTTTTGTCAGCATCGCCCCCCACCCCCACAGTACCTTTGCACCCTCGTGGTGGACAAGAAGGTGAGGGGAGCCAGGTTCAGAGTCTCAAACTGCATTTATATGTGTGTTTTCAGGGAGCTCATCCCACCATAGCAGCCTAATGGTGTTCAAGACGATCACGGGGTGATGCGCTCTGCCAGCACGATCACGATGGTCTGGTTCCTTGTGCTGAGAACCATGCGCACATCCATCTTGAGGCCGACGAGGAACTTGTAGAGGACTAGCCCGACCACAATGATCATGTTCAGCTGAAACTAACTGCATTCTACGAAGATCACCTCATCAAACACCACTAGCCTCCCCAAGTATGACGGCCCGAGGAGTATTCATGTCTATTCAGCAGATCCGATCAACAAACACAAGCAAAAACCTATTACTTACGCTGGCGGAGGACCTTTTCCCATTTCTCTTGGCGCAATGTTGTCTCTTATTTTTACATTCCAAAAATAGATAAAAATGGGTGGACAGAGACGATCATCTGGGAGACGACGAGGGGCTGGCCGAGGTGGCTGCGGAGCGAATGGAGGGTGTGGGAGGTGGCGATGACTGTGAGCTGCACCAGGAGCGGCAGCGACTCTCTCAGCGGGTTGTCCCCCAACAAGAGGTCCTTGGAGCTGCCGAGCACGGTGAAGCCCTCGACGCATATCCCTGACCAGTTGTATGTCGGCTGCCCATACTGGCCCTTCTCTTGTACTTCTTGTTTGGGCACAAGGATCTGTTTTCCGTCGTTTCTTTCTTGTGCACAGCGCAATCCAACACAGCTCTGACCATGATCTCCGTTTCTCATGGCAACCTCTATTTTTGAATGGTTAATTTTCAAGTATGTCCCTGTAAGAATCCAATATTCTGCCCAGGCTTCCCGAACCAATTAACCGGGGGCTAGTCGATTTCGGCCAGTCTTGAATCGGTACAGTGTTTTCTCCTACAATTCAAAGATGAGAACTAAGCACGTCCGTCTATAATGATGCGAGATAAAATCGAGTTGACACCGATATTGAACATGAAGAGGTGTAAACCCCCACAGAGGTCAAGAAATCGACTGTTCCCTGAAACTGGATATCCAGTGAATTCGAGCATTAACATCGTAAAATCATTGTGCTTTCGCAATGCACTTTCTCATCCTGCCACAATCACATATTAACACATGAAACTAGAGCATATACAACATCAAACACAAGGGGGAGAGGATGGTCTTCAAACTACTTTCTATGATTTCAGGATATATATTAGTCATGCAGGACAAGTTGTATAAAGACATTAGTATAACCAGCCAAAAGAAAATAAAAATATATTCATGTCTCCGTATCTATCGTCATGTCTGTTTTCTATCTACTTTCTGCGGGTCATTACGCCCCTCACCATCTGATACAGTCGGACGAATTCGAAATAGAGGGTGAAGTTCACTCCTGCCGTGGTACCAACCCGAATTTCATTGTCAGTGTAAAGATTCCCAGCAACTACGAGATCGAATCCGCCAACCTCCTCCACCATATGCTGAATCTGCTGACCGCTCAGCTCGCGAATACTGCTTATCTGCCTCAAACATCCCGATTGCCCGGTACTGTCCCACCATCTCCTCAATATCTTCCTGTTGTTTTCTGATGGCTCGATGGAAACAACACACTTCAAATGGATACCCAGTTTGGAAAGCGCAATTTCTGCACCTCCGATCCCACTGAAAACTGAAAGAACCGTCAATCCGTTGGGATAAAGCAGCATGAGAGGAGAGAATAAGTACCCAAGCAAGTCCGTTTGAAAGGACTGCTTCAGAAGCATCAACCTAGCTGCATCCTCCAATCCAGATAACCGAGTATGCTCCTCAGGGTAGCCTAATATTACCTCAGCATTGTGCGGTGCAAGAGGAACAAGCGAATGCTCGCCTGCCCATGAGAGACTTAGTTCCCTGCATCGATGTAGAATATCAGCCTGCTCTTCTTGAGATAATATCCCTCGAGCATGCACCAAAATCTTCCCAAGTCCTTCACAGCTTTGACGGATGTCTATGGAATTAGCGGGAATGCAGTTTAGTTTTGTCCTCGTGTCCCATGAAGGCCAACTCTTTCGGGTAAATGGTAGCACATCTTGGATGGTCGTCGGAGATCCAGGATGAATCCGGACCCTGTTTTCCAAGGGAAGGTTGTGGATGAACCCTTCTTTCCTTGTCAGGGCTGAGAACAACTCTGCGTCCACGTATTCAATATCCATCCCGTATAAGAAACGAGATAATTTCTCCCAAGCTTCATCAGGGACATCAATGACATTGCCATAGAGCAAGTATGGTGGCTCCGATGGATATTTGCGGCATTTGTTAGTATCCATTGGCTTCTTTATGGGCAATGTTTTAACACTTGGAAGTGCTGATTTTGCGAGCAAATCAGGGGACGCAACGTACCGATTTGGCAAGTCCATAGGCACTTGACTTGAATTACAAAACTTCAATTCTTTGTTCTCTTTCAAATACGATGCAGACTCCCTGGGTTTTACAGATATAGACTTGCCCTTTTTTGCCTTTTTTAGTAGTTCTGTCTGACATAAATCAGCATCTAAACTGGACCTCTTCGCGTCACAAGCCACAGACGTAACTGAAACATTTCGTTGCTGTTCTGCAGTACGGCTAGTACATATTGGTTCAGTTTTTTTTCCTGAATTACATTGGATCTTACATGAGAATGCGTCCTGCAAATTTTCCATAGGACAAACCAAGCATCAGCTATCATGCTAACAGAAACGGAAATACAAATCTAGAAATTATACAAGCAAATCAAGAATACAGTATTCGAGTTTCGATTGTGAAACCTTGTCGTCATAAGAAATCCGCTTCGCAAAAATTGAATCAGCAAGCTCAGATATGGGGGTTTCAGGACCTGATTTTTTCAAGGAAAAACCCTAGCATTAGTAAAACCATAGAGATTATAAGCACACAATTAGAAGAGTGTGGAAGGTTAAGCAAAGCTAAAGGGAAACACAAGCATGCATATGTATGTTCATTCTTCATCTTTTTTTTCTTCCTGAGACAGAGGATAACTACTTGAGATCAGTAAATATTCTTCCATAAGTATGCATGCACAAAAAAATAAGAAAACCTCATTCGACTATCGTTCTATAGGAAAATCTTACTGTCTGGAGATAGAAGAGCTAATAAATATCCTACAAAAGCAAAAGCAGTACAATAATCCACCATGGCACCCTAATAAGCAGCAAAAGAGGAAGCAATACACAGAGCATGACAAACATGATCCCTCACCAAGCCTTGAGCAACTACATGATGTTGTATTGTGGTATATTGTACAGCATGTCCTGATGAAGTTTCCATGGAACAAATCAACATTGAGTTAACTTTTAACTGATGACATAGTTTCCATGGAACAAATCAACAGTGTAATTTTCTGGCAATTACCCACGTGATCAGTATAGAATCAAGTTGGCATATTTTGCGACCTCAAGGCGGTTAAAGTTTTTCCCAAGTTCCTTTAAACTTACCAAGGTTGACATGAACAAAGATTTGGTTTTGACCATCCACTTTTTAGAAAAAAGGGTATGTTAGAAATATGTAAGAAAAGAATACTCAAAGATAGGAAACAAATACTCAAAGATACAGTCATACAAATATGCACACCCTCTAAAGTTCCAGCAGCAATTGCAAGGACCATAGGAGATTAAAAACAAAGTCCAGTTTCCATTTTTCATTCTGGCCGTTGATGAAATATACAAACTTAAGGTTCCGTTATTTTTTTCTTGTCAAAAGCTTCTGATATTACTTTATACAATTCACAGTCAGTTAAACTCCTTGAAAATTAGTTTTCTGATAGCTTGGCAGCCATCATATACTTCAGCGATACTTATATCACTAACCGAACTCTCAACCAATTGCAGGCAAGGAATAGCCAAATTTAGTGCAACATTGCACCAAAAGAACGTGGCAGAAAAGAAAATGTTCACATAGCTCTCATGGATAAGGTACTTGTGCATGTCAGTAAACACATAGATAACCTCTTCCTCACTCTGCTAAACCAGACTCTTAAAGCATGGAAATGGTTTGTCATAGAAACCAAGGACACAAGTTATGTTAGAAACAGAAGGAAATAGCTAACCGAAGCAATCAATAGCCATCGAAATTTCTTCTTCAGAGAAACCCATTTCATGTAGCTGGTGAGTAAGAGAATCGAATGAAGCTTCTATTGTGGTGGTACCCTGGAAATTTGAACACAAATTACAGAAATTCTCAGTAAGTAGTAAAAGATTGGAGATTGCAAATAAAAAAGGATTAGACATCAGAAACTCGATAGCGTCCTTCATAAACTATTCAGAAGCTTTTCCGAAAATGGATGGCAGAAATACCGGAAGGGTGCAGTTTGGAATAGATACTACAAAGCTCTGCTTCTTAATATGTCACTTCAGAAGCTTGATGTTAAAAAGATGCGATCTATGTGAGGTGTTTACATCTTGCAACCTGATAGGTAAGAAGAGATGAAGAAAAAATAATTCTTGCGAACTCCTACATCTCATTCATAGAAAACAGACACCAAGGCTCTTCTACATTCGTGATACATCTTTGACCGCAAAGTCTGCTCCCGTTGTAAATTATATCGAGAGAGAGAGCTAAACAAACAGTAAAAAATGTCGATTTTCTATGCTATTTATAAAACCTCAAGGTTTGAGAATAACAAGAAATCAAAAGCTCGTGCACCATAAACTCTTGCAACAGTTTGAAGTTCATAAATAAAAAAAACCTCGTCCATCACCTGAGATCATAAATCACAAAAAAAACCACATCCATCATTTCACCAATCATAGATTGTCCAAGGAAGTAGATGGTTCGATCATTATAACTTTGAATCATGTTCAGTGCTCTTTAACATCTCATCATCAGTCACCTCGACATTAGCTTTGCAGCAGTCTTGTTCTTGCATTGCCCTATTATTAATCAGATTCTCGCAAACTGTTGGACTACAGAAGATTTTTGTTCGATTTTTGGGGTATGTCCTTACCTTTTTGAAGATTAATTTTATTAACAGGCAAACACTTACCTAGTGTTTAGGGTGTTCACCCCATGCATTCTTAAAAAAAAACACGATCGTCTTTAATAAACACTATTGGAGTATTTGGTTGTGCGCCACTTATATTGTAATGGGTAAATGGATCACTCCAGCATCCATTTACCTCATCCAGAGTTTAGTCCCACATCTACCGTCCGTGGGATATGTTGACTCAATGGGGGCTATATATAGACCTCCATACCCATTGTATCCTGAGAAAGTTCAATAGACTATCAGCCCTTTGAGGCATTCTCCCGTGGTTTCATCCCGCTCCTTAGAGAGTAGGGTTCCACGTAAAATTCTTGGTGTTCATGTTTATCTTTCTGTTCTTAATGCTTTGTTTACCATTTTCGCTTCCGCATTCCTATTTTCTAACATGGTATCAGAGCGGGTCGATTCTCGAGGAATTTTGTTTCTCTTTATTTATGTTCAAGATTCGAGATTTAGATCTGGGGTTTTCTACTGAAACCCCAATTCATGATTTGGTCCGGCATCCATTCTTCATTATTTTTGAAGTTTATTCTGGAGATTATTATTTTATCTATCATGCGTCGCAGCGAGCCTTCCTCCTCCAGTTCAAGATCCAGGCACTGGCACCCAGTACCGTGGCACTCTAGGATGCAGCAAGCGGCCGCACGCTGAGCGGAGGCGCATCTGTCCTCCCCGATCTATGCGATTCCACTTCCCATGTGGCGTATTAGTCTTCAGGGTTTCGAAACCCTAAATTAAAAAAATCGAACGTGTCATGGCAACAAGTCTCCTCCCCCATGCTATTCCCGATGAGGCTCGATGAAGCCCTTACTCCTCCAATCGCATCTAAGAGAAAAGCCCTATCGGGCTCCAGCAAATATCCAAGCGGCGATGGCCGCACTTCTCCAGCTGATGGCGAACCCACTAGCAACAATCCTTCCTCGTGAGCGGCGACGCCGCCTCTCCTTCATCATCTCCAGTTGGCAGTAACCCTCGCACAAGCCTCTAGAGGCATCGGGTCCCATGCAACAAAGGCAACCCTAGCCCAGGCGGGATAACATCCAACGATGCCACCCTCTTCCTTCGCGCCTCCAGGCGGAGGTGCACCTCCTCGTGCCCTCCGCATCCAGGAGGGGAGCATCAGGGCAGGCAACTCCCTTCTCCTTCGCCTCTCTCCAGTAAGGTCGTGCGCGAGTCCAGATGAAACTCGATGGCAGCGGTCTTCGAGAGGGGTTCCCAAGTTGGGAACCCTAGCCCAAGTGGGCAGCTCTATTTAAGAAAAAATGTTGTTTTTTTATCCCAGTTGAGTAAAGAAAAGGAGGGATCCATTTGGCTGATGTATTTGGGTCCTTTTTGGGACGAGAGATTGCGTTCAAAAAAAGGATGGTACAAAAAAAACCATACGGAATATATATTGCAAAAAAATGAAAAGCTGTAAAAAAATGCATGAACAGGTTATTTAAAAAAGGCGACAGCTAAAAAAATGATGAGTGAAATAGCCAGAAATACTTGCAAGAAAAGCCAACAAAATGGCGCGGTGCTGTCGGAATTGCGACATATAATGAGGTTAGTTCCGGGAGATGGGAGTGGTTTCCGCATCTAACACAATGACTGGACAAAGGATGGGATCCTTGGCGAGAGATTTAACTGTTTATTTGCTCCGACATCTAATCCAAATGCTTCCACAGTCGACACTTGGGTTGGGATTCCTTCTTTCCGACCTTTCAATCCGACTTGTCTAACCAGAGGATGATGGATTCACGGCATGATAGAGTCATTGGATGGGTTGGATGGTCCTTTGGGGCGTGATCATTGAAGTTGGATAGATGATAGGTTTTCAATCTGAAAGCTTCTAAGGTTCTACTGAGAATGGTGCCTTTGATTCAGGGGTTTGTGTTGCTAACTGTAAGCGATTTTGGAGTTGGAAGATACCCGTGAGGATCAAGGGTTTTCTCTGCCTATTAAGAAGATGAAGGATGACGACTGAACTAAGCAGGATCATTTATTCCAAGAAGCCAACGACGTGTATACTCACTGCTATGTGGCCAACACCTTTTCTTCGACTATGGGAGATACAAGGGTGTCTTGAAGAAGACTACATGTTCCGATGTGGCAACCGGTAGTTTTGTCAACTTCTAGGACTCTCTTGGGTCGAGATGACATGGTTCCGAGATTGTGAGAACTGGAGATATAGTTATGGTCAAGAAACAAAGAGCCATTCCAACAAGATCGATTTTATGTAACAAATGTGGTGGAAAATGCTTTGTAATTGGTTAAGTCATAAACTTTGTAATTTTATTTAGCAGTCTATCTCGTACTTGTAATCTTGTGATTAATAAAGCGTACCTTTTTTCCTTTCAAAAATAATTTTAAAAAGGGAAAAGAAAAGTAATTATCATGCAAACAACTATTTATAACGCCGACTAATAATAGTTAGCTTGAATGTTGCTGAATCTAATGAGTCATGAACCATGTCAACACAAAAGGGAAACCGGGCCTATGCTCGAAGAGGACTTAATAGAATAATCAACATCCAAATGTATGACCAAATCTAGGACACTTCGAAAATGTTCTCTACGATGAAAAAAAGGTGATTAGAATTAGGAATGGTGTGGGTCACCATACTGGAGTGATAATCAAAGGTCTCTGTCAATATGGTGAGAAAATGGACTCAATAAGGAAGCATGAAAGAGGCAGAGGTGGGGTAGAGCGTCGTCCGACGTCGCAACCAGTGCTCACCAAGCATCGGAGAGCGGAAAAGGGAGCAGGGGAAGGACCGGGCATTCGTTGGATGTAGTTGTGTTATCTCGGAACTTAGGCACCCCCTGCCTTGTACTTGTGAAGCTCGCTTGGGAGGTTTACGGGTTCCCGTTGAGGTGGAGGCTGAGCCTCACTCATTTCTATTTGGGGCTCCGAATGTCAACGTGAAAGCGACGGAAAAAGCCAGTAGGTCGGAAAAGCTGGAGTCTAGAGGAAGACAGAGGGCAAAGGAAACGTCACATGGTTTGGGGGAAGTCGAAGTGACTCTGAAGGCCTCGAGAAACGACAAGACTTCAGAGGGACGCAATCTTCGTCGACTGGACGGCATGTTGTGAGCCCCAATTCGTAACTCAGGCGTTTTGAATGTGAGCGGGGATTGAGTGTGATGCAAGCCAATTTATTCGGGTGAGCCACGTGCATCCAGGTCGGGTAAAATGCATGTCCCGAATATCTATCAACGCAGCATTTTGATTAATCACTTAATTGGATTGGGGCCGTTGGAGCCTAATCAGGTCTAGAGCTTTGACCCGAGTCTCTCAGTGGCCAAGTCGGACCAGTCTTGGGTCGAGGAATTGGACCCGATTATTTTATCGGGGGAGGACCGATAGATCATGGAGCTCGAGAAAAAAAGTAGGGGTCCCCACCGTGGTGTTGAAGAACCAAGGGCCTAGTACGGTGATCGATTTGAATGTTTCAAAGAAACCTGATCTAGGGTTGGTCGCGACGGCAAGGAAGCGACGATTGGTCACCCGGAAGGTGCGACCGGAGGTGGGGCTGGGAGCGATGTTGGAGTCGTGTTGTCTGAAACTTGTTGATTTACCCTTAGATTTCGTGGAATGTGCAGGGAGATATGGAAAGAGGTATGTCAGAAAAAAACCTAAAGGAGACAAGGAAGAGAAGGAGTTTGAAATCTATCATTGGTTAGAGGGTTTTGTGCCGCGGTTGGACAAGAATACAAACTTGGAGGTTGTTGCAGCCAAGGGAGGCGGACATGAGGTGAGTTGCGAGGTGTTGGAGAAGGAAGGTGACCCGTACCTAGGTGGGTTGGTTGAGAAGAATTGTGTAAGGGTTGAAGCCCTAGCGCAAGGAGAGTTTTCTGGGGAAAGCACGGATGTATATATATGAGGGATGGATGCAAGAGACTCACGTGATCGGAGGATTTGAGGCGGAGGTGTTGCAATGTCTCAGCATTGTGCCTCCAGCGGGGTTTAAAGAAGCACGCCAATGAATATTACAACCTAGAATGTTAGAGGTTTAGGGAAGTCGGAAAAAAGGTGTGTCATATGGGAGAGCTTAAAGAGGCCAGAACAGATGTGATTCTATTACAAGAAACAAAGCTTTCAAGGGACTTTGATTCAGTGTGGAAGGATATAGGGGGCACCTGATTGCGTGGATACAGTTTTGTTGCTTCAGAAGGCATCTGGAGGTCTTCTAACAGGATGGAATGATTACAAGTTGGCTCTGCAGGAGGAGGCGGTACTGATGGTTGTGTTGCGAACAAGGTTGCAAAAGTCGGTAGTCGGTACTCGGTCGGTCAGGTCACTGACTAAGGATTAATCGACAGTCGGACGATTAATTGGATTTAGTCGGGCTTTAACCGGCTTTGATTTTTTAAATATATACATTATTTTTATACATATATTATGATATATTTACATAGATTTATATATTTTTTTACTATCATAATGAATCAAAAAAAGTAATTGAATTTAAATAAATCATTAAGCGTATTAGAATAAGTTTGCTTTTAAAACGATAAAGAAATATGGTTTCTCCTAGCAAAAAATGGTTGACTAATGGACCTAGTCGGAATTAGTTGGTACTCGGTCGGCCACCCCACTGACTAGACTAGTCGGACCTACTAGTTGTGCTAGTCGGGTGACTTTTACAACATTGGTTGCGAAGAAAGGCAGACGGTAGTAGATTGGCTATCATCACCAATGTTTACAGGCAAACTAATGGGTCAAATGCTTCGGAGCCAACGGAGGAGATTTTATTGGTGCGTTTGAGATTTCCATCGGAAACTTGGATCATTGCTGGTGACTTAAACATTACTCTGTTGACGGAGAACGGACTGAGACTTAGAGGAGGCTGGAATGTTGGCTCGCGAGAGCTATCTTCGTTGATTAGGGAGCTTAGATTGCAGTGTATTGATGCGACAGGATGTACGTATACTTGGAGAAACTCCAGGGCTAGAACGAGGATTGATCAATTCTTCTGCGGAGATGTTGTACATGTTTCCTTTTGCAAGGGCATGGGATCTCTCTAGGGCTCATTTCGACCACATGCCTCTTATGTGGTTATCACACGAGAACCAAGAACTTTCTTTCGGTTTGAACGGACATGACTGTTGGAGAAGGGGTTCAAGGAGGAAGTTGATCAATTCTGGAGGAACTGTTTTTCGGATGGCTCCGCCTCGGTGAGGATGGCAGTTAAATTGCGAAGACATTTCATGACTTATGGTAAGAACATTCGAAGGAGACGGCGGGAGAAGGAGAAACATGCTCAAGAGGAGGTTTGCAGAGTGGATAAGGTGGAGGACGAACTTGACTTGGTGGATGAAGAAATGGCAGTGAGAGATAGGCATCTTGAGGAGATACTCTACGAAGACAATAATGCTGAGATTGAGTGGAGACAGAGTTCTAGACAGAAGTGTCTAAGGAAGGGCGACTCAAACACAAGGTTCTTTAATTCGATGGCAAGTGGTCGGAGGCGCAGGAACTTCATCCACTCCATCTCAGGGGGGGGGGGGGACGCTGAGGTAGGTGATGCTCTTAGGACACACGTCCATGGTTTCAGTAGAAGACGCATGCGTATCAGATAGGAGTGGCGTGGCAGGGGAGCTGGACGTATCTAACTGTCACAGGCGAAGGCTTTGATTGCAGATTTTTTGAGGCAGAAGCTAAAGAAGCAGTTCTTCACTTGAAAGTGGACAAATCTCCTGACCCTGATGGTTTCCATGTTCTTTTTTATAGGGAGTTATGGGAGGTTGTGAAGGAAGACTTATTGGCGGTGCTGCAAGAGTTTTAGAGAGGATAATCGAGGCTTTGAAAGTCTGAATAGAGCTCTGATTTTTCTTTTGCCAAAGCGGGAGATGTCGAGCAGGGTAGAGGACTTCAGCGATCGCATTATCCAATGCATGCTACCTCATTATCGCCAAGATCCTGGCTAATCGACTTAAGAGGGTACTACCTGATATTATCTCGCCCGAGCAGACTGCTTTTGTTCCCTATAGACTCATATGGATGACTTGGTACTTGCATCGAAGATGGTTTTAGATTGGAAAAGATCTAAAAGTAAAGGCATTCTATGGAAGGTTGATTTCTCAAAGGCATATCACTGCGTAGACTGGATATTTATATGGACTTCTTTGGAGAAGAGGGGGTTCCCACGCACATGGATTACCTGGATGAAACGATGTATCACTACGGCATCCTACTCGGTGTTGGTCAATGGTAAAATGAAAGGTGGTTTTTTTCAACCACAACGGAACGTTAAACAGGGATGTATGTTTGCTCCTCCTTTGTTTGTCATTGTGGCGGATGTGTTGGCTATAATGATGAAGCTGGCACTTAGGGGAGAATGGTGGGGAGGATATTGTCATGAGGACATTTTAGTGCCTTTGATACAGTATGCTGATGATACGGTGATCTTCTTAAGAGGAGATTTGGAGTAATTCAGATGCGCATCCCAGGTTATGGATGTTTTTGGAGACATCACTGGGCTCGGGATTAATAGGGAGAAATCCGTGGTGGAACCATTTGGCTTCGCACGACAGGAGAGACAGTGCTTTGCGGAGGTGCTTGGATGACCAGTGGGTTCCTTACCGATCACGTACTTGGGCCTACCTCTGGTGATGGGCAGAATGAAGGCAATAGATTGGAATCCAGTTATGGATAGATTGGATGGAAAGATGGCAGGATGGAAGGTGATGACACTATCGAGAGGAGGCTAGTTGGTCCTTCTAAAAGATGCGGTGTCAGCTATTCTCACTTTTTTCTGCTCTAAGAGATTGCTACCAGTTGGTGTTCGGACTAGGTTGGAGGCATTGATGAGAAGGTTCTTCTGGTCAGATGGTAAGCAGGAGAGGAGGGGTCTTCATTTGATATCTTAGGAAAGGATCACAGCGGCAAAGAAGATTGGTGGTTTGGGTGTCTTGAGAATCGAAGTGATGAATAAAGCATTGCTGGCAAAATGGGTGGTGAGATTGTGCGGGAAATCTGAGGATTTGGTGTACAGACTTATGAGGAAGATTTACGGAATTAAGGGATCGCTGGAGGCGTGTCACATATGGATTACTTCTCCTTTGTGGCAAGGTATTACCAAAGACCTTACCAGAGATGGGAACAAGAATGCGACCAATGCAGGGTAATGGACAGGTGTTTAGGTTCTGCCTCGATAGCTGAAGTGGCAATGGTTTACTGGATGTCCGATATCCGAGATTGTTCGCGCTAATGGCAGATCGAAATGCATTGGTGCATGAGACTTAGCCAAATGGGTCATGGACCACGTCGTTCGTTATGGACCTGTCGGACCAAAGGTTGGAGGAGTTTTGGCAAATGTGTACGAAACTGACCGAGGTAGAGGATCCTGAGGATGGGAGAGACCATTTTATATGGAGCGACGACAGATTCACGGTTAAAAAGGCATATCATTTTTTCTCGGAGTTACAGGAAGAGGTTCATGAAGATATTAAAGTCAACGGTAGAATCATCTGGAAAAAGCAGGATCTCGAAGTGAATCAAGGTCTTCTTAGTGGTTGGCCAAGCGGAATAGAGTAGTCTCCAAGGAACGCCGAGGCGGGATATTACAGAGCAGGGGCGTCCTCTGTGATAGGTGTTGTGATGTGATGGAGGACCTGAACCACATATTCTTCACTTGTGCTCATTCGGCGAGGTTTGGAGGGAGGCGGGCATATCCTGGCTTGATGTGGATAGTCGAATTGGTTTTTGGGGTTCCATTCAGGCTGTGTGTGGGAACGGGCATGATGATAACGCGCGTCCTTTTGCACTCATGTGGACAATTTGGAATGGCTGAAATGAATGCATCTTTAGGGGGTAAGTGTTTTGCTCTGAAAATATTTTGGAGCATTGTAGGGTGTTATTAGATGCATGGACTCCTGTAAGATTTTTATTTTTCTAGTTATGTAATTTTTTAGAGGTGGATCCCCCCATACTTTTACTCAAAAAAATATGATGAGAAAATGTTGAGTCAATCATCCAGGTAAGTAAGATCTGAATTCGACCCTGATTAAAAGGAGATGCTTGTAAGAAAAATTAACCTTTTGTTCGGACGAAGCACCTTACCTGATAATGACAAGAGTACAAACTAGAGGAGGGATTTCTTAGCCATGGTTTCAGATTTCGCAAAATTTCGGCGAAATTTCGGTTTCGACAAGGAATCGAAATCTCGAGCGAAATGGCGATATGAGGGCAGTTTTCGATCATTTCTTCACAAATGGTGGTCGATATGGGCGAAATGTCGTCGAAATTTCGTATCGACAGGGTATCGATACGATATCCGAAACCGATATTTAAACCCTTGTTCTTAGCCCCATGGCATTGCTAAAGAATATTAGGATTTAAATGGTGTGAGGGGTGGAAGACTCCCCACTTTCTCGTCGCTTCGAAGGAAATCATCATAGCATATTAAGCAAGCACTTTATGACTTCATTCTTTTTCCCACTTCTACCCCCTTTCGGGCTAAAATTATCTGGAAAAGGGGGACAATTGAGGCCAACAGTACAGCAGTAAATGGAAGAGTTGAGGTCCGAAAGGACACCTTGGCTATGACGGGACACTTGTCTGTGATGGTTGAAACAAGTGCAGAGGGAAAAGAAAAGACAACATTCAATTGAAAATTAATGACATTAAGGGCCTTTAACAATTTTAATCAATGCATGGTATGCAAAGAATAAAGTTCGATGTCTTGAGTATTTGGGACTAAATAAAACGTGACTCCCATCTTTTTGTACTTTTCTCTATGAAATAAAAAAGGGATTTTACGCCCATAAACCTGAGTAATCTCGCAATTATAATCATAACCCTACATAATATCGAATTACACGAGAAATCCCGGATAGTCACTCCGTCTCACATTCATAATCCTCCGTTAGTTTTCCCTTAACCCAATCATACCATTCTTTCCCTTAATCATTCTAATCCTTATTCTATCCAACGGCTGATAAAAAAATTTAAAAAACAAAAAAAAACCCCCAAACCCCCTCCCCTTCCTTCTTCAACGCCCTCCCATTCTTCCACATCCAGCTTGCCATCCTCCCCTTCTCGTACTCCAGATCTCCACAACTGCACCTATGTCCATGAGCAGAGGGAGCTGGATCCATCCTTTGATGACACCCCACTCGTCGAAGGCCGTCTCATTGAAGCGGTTCTCACTCAGAAACGTGATTTCTACGACGCAGAAGAAGATGAAGGAAGAGAGCTCACAGGAGGGGGAGGCGGTGGAGCTGCAGGGCGGCGGGGGGAGGGCTTCCAGTTATAGGCGACGGGGGGGATCTTCGACGGTGAGGCTTTGGCTTCCAGCCAGGCGGGAGGGGGCTTCCAGACAGGTTGGGGGGACGGGAAGGGGGCGGGCGGGGGGAGGGTTGCGACGGGAGGGCTTCCAGGTCGGCCTGGGGGGGACTTTGGCTTCCGGGCAGGCGGGGGGAGGGTTGCGACGGGAGGGCTTCCAGGTCGGCCTGGGGGGGACTTTGGCTTCCGGGCAGGCGGGGGGAGGGTTGCGACGGGAAGGGTGAGGGGAGGAGGCTTTGGCTTCCAGCCAGGCGGGAGGGGGCTTCCAGACAGGTTGGGGGGACGGGAAGGGGGCGGGCGGGGGGAGGGTTGCGACGGGAGGGCTTCCAGGCCAGGGGCAGCAGGGGGGGGGGGGGGGGGACAGACAGGGGGCAGTTGGGGGGAGGGTTGCGACGGGAAGGGCGAGGGGAGGGCTTCCAGGTCGGGGGGCCTTCCGGGCAAGAGGGGGAGCTTCCAGATAGGGGCAATTGGGGGGGAGGGTTGCAACGGGAAGGCGACTTCGATGGTGAGGCTTCCGGGGAAAGCAGGGAGGGCTTCCAGGTCAGTGGCGGCGGCGGCAGGGGGCTTCCAGACAGGGGCGCGGTTGGGGAGGGTTGCGACACGGTGGCGACCACGGTGGAGGAGGCGACGAGGGAAGGGCTTCCAGGAGATAAGGGAAGAGGGGACATAGTTTTATAAAATTTAAAATGTTTCGAAGGGCAAAATTGTACACATCTACCTTTTTTCATATGAGTTAACGGAGATTCGAAACGAAACTTGACACAGGGTTATGTCATGTAAAGGTGAAGCATTACTTGGGGTTTCTTGTGTAATTCACGATTATGCAGGGTTATGAATGTAATTACAGAATTACTCAGGGTTATGGGTGTAAAAATCCCAATAAAAAATGACAAAGCCTTCTCCCACTATACGTACGGTCGGCTACATGGAATCTTGCTCAACATCATATTGAAAGATTCGACTACGTTTTACGTTGGATGTCGACTACCTATGCAACCCTCACAAGGGGGAGATTTGAACCCCGGACTTTTGGGTGATAGACATACTGCACTACCACCATATCATTTAAATTGGTTACTTTTCCCTATGAAATAAACAAGTAAATATTAATTGTAGAGGAATCCACATATAAGACAAGCCTATGCAGAGCGTTATATAAGTCGATATGTCAATTAACACAGTTCTATCATAAATATTAATTGTAGAGGAATCCATTGGGAACTGAATGAAAGCACTGCAGAGTTTAAAAAACAACTTAAATATATACTAGGAGACTAACATAAATATTACCTCCAATTCTTGAACACTGCACAAGGACTCGTCATTAGTCAACCCGTTGCTGCCATCAAAAGCTGATGCATCATCCTGAGAATGACCAGATTCTGAGTTCTCTGATTCAAGTGCATGTAGCCATCTCAACAACCACAGAATATAATAAGACAGAAACGTCGACAATCTATAAATAAACATGATTGGAAATTTACCGAAGGAAAGGGAAAAAAGATCTAAAGCAATAATTGAACATTTGAAATCGGAAAAAACTGTAGATAAAAAGGGAAATCAATGTATCTGCATATGATGGTGAGTCTGTATCACATGACCAGATCATGTCATCTGGGCACCTTCGGGTGCGTGCGTACTTGGGTGGCAGAACTGCGAGTGAAATAATCGGCTATATTATATACATGGAGGACGTCTGAGAGGCAATATTTAGTTAATATTTGGAACAATTCAAATAATATCCTGTTAGAAAATCGGAAGCGGAAGCGTAAACATGGATAAAGAAATAAAGAACAAGAAGAAAGAACAGCGGGATTTTACGTGGAACCCTACTCCGTGAGGAGCGGGATGAAACCACGGGAGAAGCCCTCAAAGGGGCGGATATTGCATTACTTTTTCTCAATGAGTACAGGAGGTCTGGGGCTCCTTATATAGCCTCTCCAGAGCCTCCGAGTCCCACCACTGGACGATGTGGGACTAAACAACTGGGTGGGGTAAATGGATCTTCTCCAGGATCCATTTACCCTGCTACAACTCAATAGGTGCACTACCAAATACTCCAAC
Organism: Ottelia alismoides; assembly: GCA_037367405.1. Lineage (NCBI taxonomy): Eukaryota > Viridiplantae > Streptophyta > Magnoliopsida > Alismatales > Hydrocharitaceae > Ottelia > Ottelia alismoides. Next base: position 908,999 of record JAZKJV010001282.1, read on the forward strand.
ACTCCCCCTCAAGCTGGAGCATGCAATGCTCAGCTTGGACAAACAAACAGAAAGAAACTCAACTCACGCTACAGGACACTACGGACAATATCAACCCAACGCGCACATGCTGCAGTCAAGGACGTTGCTTCTCATGCCGTGTATGTGAGGAGGACAAACGGGTTGGAGTGTGAGTCAACTGAAGACTCGGAATCTGACCATCGAGTCTGAAACTGCACCTGAAGTCTCCTCGTCGGAGAACTGGGTCTCTCCCATCTGGCTCAGAGAATGGTGCACTGCTCTGGTGTACCTATGATACCACATGAAAACCCTTGCCCACATGGCATAGGGAATGGTCCTCTGCTCTGGAGTCCCTATGGCTCACATGAAAACTCTGGCCTGACAACTAGAAGAATGATGGGGACCTCTGACAATGATGGCAACTTATGCTCATCTGACAATGACCGCACACTCGTGCGTGTCTGAAACTGGAGTCTCTCTCTAGGGATCTTGAAACTGGGCCTTTCATCTTAGAGTGCCTCGAACTTGGACTCTGACCAATCTGTCGAGTCTGAACAACTGCGCATCACACCTGTAGACTCGGAATCTGAACTTCGAGTCTGAATCTTGCGCATGAAGAATCTTCATCTAAAAAAATGTAGAGTCTGAAAAATCTGACTGGTCTGGAAATCTGAATCTGGAAGATCTGACAATCTGGATTTGAATACAACCTGTGACTCTACATATACTCCCCCTTTCTCCCATACTTGTCGGAAAATGAACATCGACAAAGTTGGGAGAAGACAAGATAAATAGGGGTAAATAACATTCACATAAAATTCCTTGCGGCTTTTTCATCATTTTTTTTAAGCCGTCACATTTTTTCTGAAACATTTTTTTAAGCCATTTTTTTTACGACCTTATGCATCATTTTTAAAAAAAAAAAACATTTGCGTGCGGCTTTTTATTGTACGCGCCCCTTTTTTTCTTTTCTTTTTTTTTTGACATTTTTTTTTGAAAGCGTACGGCTTTTGTATTTGTACGCGCCTTTTTTTTTCTTCTTTTTTTTTTGTAACACATGGCCAAAATCGACCTACAATGCATCCCTCTTCTTTTTTTTCAAATCATTTTTTTTTAAACCAAAATATCCATCTCCCTTTTTTTTTAATGAAACAGGCCCCCCTTTTTTTTAGGCCATCGGGCCCACTTTGACCCATTGAGAAGAACGTGCCCCTTTTTTTTAGGCCATCGGGCCCACTCTGCGGCGCCGCCGCCACTTTCGTTGGAGGGGGATCGGGTACCGCCTGAGGCGGCTGTGGCTCTGCCTGGGAGCCTAGTTTCTGCCTGTAGCCGCGCGGTTGAGGATATGTCTCCCCCTTTTTTTTTTTCATGCGCCGTCTGTTCTCTCTTGGGAAGAGAAGGTGCACAGCCTGGTAACTTTGCCACAGATGCGGCTAGGGCCGCAGATGGGGAGATTCCCCATTGTCTGGGATGTGCGTCGCCCTATGCGTGGTTGGAGGCGAGATCTGGTGGAGGCCGCCTGTGCAAGGCCAGGATCTAATCTAGACGCAAGGAAGAAGACACTATGTCGTGCGGCATGGTTGTGACATGCGATCTGGAGCAGAATAATCTTCTGAACAAACTTGCAGAACTTTAAGAATCTTCAAGAAAATACATGAGACTCGAGCAAATAAAAACATGAAAATTCTAGAGTCTCGAAGAAACTCGAATAAAAACAAGCATCGCGCCTGTGAGGAATCGGGCCTGGAGGGACGTGGGGCTTGAGTGTGCGTGAAGCAGATGGGCTGGAACAATAGGCGCCGCAAACGCAAGGGTTCAGTCCGGAACCCTAGATGGCGCCAGTAGCAGGAACCCTATAAGTTTAGGGACTGCGAATGCCGGCGTGCAACATAACGAATCAAGAATCGAAAACTCGAACCACAAATGATCTTTCCGAATAACAACATCGAATCTCGAATAAAACTTAAGAACAAATCCCCGAGAATCAAACCCGCTCTGATACCATGTTAGAAAATCGGAAGCGGAAGCGTAAACATGGATAAAGAAATAAAGAACAAGAAGAAAGAACAGCGGGATTTTACGTGGAACCCTACTCCGTGAGGAGCGGGATGAAACCACGGGAGAAGCCCTCAAAGGGGCGGATATTGCATTACTTTTTCTCAATGAGTACAGGAGGTCTGGGGCTCCTTATATAGCCTCTCCAGAGCCTCCGAGTCCCACCACTGGACGATGTGGGACTAAACAACTGGGTGGGGTAAATGGATCTTCTCCAGGATCCATTTACCCTGCTACAACTCAATAGGTGCACTACCAAATACTCCAACATATCCAAATATAAACCAGTGTTGATCAACCGAAGCTTGCACTGAATGCAAAGCCCCTTGAATCGGAGAACATGCACTCTTCTCTTTCTTCTGTTGTGAATGCTAGCCATGATAAGCAAAATCCAGCCCCATCTCATTGAGGGGAGGATCTCCTTTTATATTACACAAGGAGGCTAAATTGGAGGGGGGTATCCCAAGGGGTTACCACGTAGGACCCCCGAGCACCAGGATGTCCCTTAGCCATATTTTGCAAGACACCTATTGCTATAGAGGTCCTATTTCCTCCTAGGTGCTTCCATGCAGCGACCCTTAATCGAAGGCGTATTGCATATGCTGATGGTCTTTCCTTTGAGCTTCCTTTTCGCAATAGTTAGACTTTTCAGTCCCTGTCCAGATGGGTCGAGAGCTGAGCTTCTATGCCTCAGGTAGAAAAGAGAAATGAATGCGATGTTTATTCCATAAGGATAGAGTCTCTTATATAGAGACAAAACTCTAGAGAGTACAAGAGGAAAAATATATAAATACCCATGAAGGGTTACGGAATCCGAAGGGTTAGGAACATAAATGTAAATATAATAACTCTAACTCTCCCCCTCAAGTTGAAGCATATCTGTCAATCATGCCCAACTTGGATACTAAGTACATGAAACGCTTCCTTGGAAGAGCCTTTGTGGGGATGTCTGCAAGTTGAACTTCAGTGGAGATGTATGGAGCGTTGTATTCATCCTCCTCGTACTGCATCAATGAATGAAATGGCAATCAAACTTCATTGTGCTTTGTTCGCTCATGGAAAACTGGATTGGTGGCGATGTATGTGGCAGACTTGTTGTAGCGTATAAGGATACAGGAGTGGCGACTGATATGTCAAGTTCTGTTAGGAAAGAGACAATCCATGCGATCCTCACAGGTGGCTTGAGCCATTGCCCAGTATTCTGCTTCCGCAGCGGATATAGAGACCAATGTCTGCTTCTTGCTTCGCCAAGTGACAAGGTTGTCCCCAGCAAATATCATGGCCTTAAATTTCGCCGAAATTCCATCGAATTTCGGTCGAAATTCAGTTCGACAAGTGACCGAAATTGAAGCCCCATATCATTTCCTTTTCCCAGATTTCGATCCATTCCGGTGGAATTTCGGTCCATTTTGGTCCATTTCGATGGAATTCTCGATCAATTTCGGTTGAATTTCGACTGAAACGAGAGAAAATATGGAATTTGATCATGTTTCACTCAAATTCATCCTCATAACCTCCTAGGACACTCTTTCACCTAATTCCGGCCACTTTAGGATACTTTTTGAGCTCTACATTTTAATACGTTACATTGCATCATTTTAACTCACAAGACACTAGAAGTCTATTCTTTTCTGGGACTCTCTTGTTACTTATCTCTACTACAAGGAGTATGTGTGGCAGTACGAGTGGTAGGTTGTTAACAACCTTCAATGTCTTTGTAACTGTAACTATTTCTCTACTATTAGGCTAGACGTAGATTGTGCTTATGAATGATATACAGTTTCTTGGTGTTAATTGACTTGTTTGTGTCTCGTATAACATACATTTTACAATCAGAAGCCAAACTATGCATTTATTTTGGCATACATGTTAAAATATTCGTGTTTGTGTGTGTATGTCTTATTTTATTTTTAAAATTAAATATTCTCTAGGTTCATAGTGTTGGAGTATTTGGTTGTGCACCATAAGAGTTGTAGGAGGGTAAATGGATCTCTCCAAGATCCACTTACCCCATCCATATGTTTAGTCCCACATCTACCAGTGGTGGGACTTGGAGGCTTTGTGGAGGCTATACAAGGAGCCCCAGACCTCCTGTATCCATTGAGAGAAAAAAAGAATAGAATATCCGCCCCTTTGAGGAGTCAAATTCCTAAGTAGTACCTGGGATTTACTTAAATACCCAGGTACTACGAAATCATTTTTTTACTTGAAAACTACAGAAGTGTCGCATGTTGAACATGCGACACCCCTGAAGTTTTTTTTACTTAGAAACTATAGTAATGCAGCATATTGAAGATGCGATACATGATGATCTCCCTGGATTTGATAAAGGATTTGTTCCAGGAACTTCCTCGTATAGCGCATGTTTGACATGCGCTATATGAGAAAGTTGCTGGAACAATTCCAGGGTTTTTCTTCATATAGCGCATGCTCGACATGCGTTATATGACTTTCCCCCTGGAACAAATCCAGGGAGTTTCTTATATGTTGCATGTTGAACATGCGATATATAAGTTACTCCCTGAAAATTGACAGGCCAGGTCTGGATATATGAGATTTTGAATCTCTTGTTTTGGCCCTTAGTCTTCTTATGACAAGAGACCAAATAAGAGCAAAGATGAACCTCGGCCATCAATCTATATGCCTTTTTCATGTCGATGAACACAAATTCAAAGTTGTATCCACAATCACAAATGTGTGCTATGGGAATCACAGACATTCACAAAAGAAAAATATTGTGATGCAGAAAGACAATCCAAACATTTTATATATATAGAAATGTCCACGGATATACACTACAATTTTTTGTATCACATTAGCAACTACAAGCTTTACAACTCAACGTTGTCTCCTCCGCAGATATGTTATCGTTGAATCACGACGATGGAAGGGTAACAGACGGTTCGCCTCGTCTATCATGTTGATTTGCGAGGGTCCAGCAACGTCTCGTCGAAGGTTGGCATCGGCGGCGGCGTGAGCGTGCAGTAAGTGGGTTGTGTTTCTCTGCCGTCCAATCCTTGCCTCAACGGTGCCTGCGGCGTTGGCAAGTCGTCACGTGGCGCTCGGCAACATGTGTGACGAAGTCTGTCCCCAATTCCGTTGACGCAAAGTTCTCATCCACCGCAGCGGCTGCTTCATAGTCCATGGGTTCGACACTGGTTCATGTACCCTTCCCCGACCTCTTCATCTTCCTCTTGCTCTTCCTTGCCTTGCCTCCGCCTGTGCCACATCAGCATGGTTGTCATGTATTGTGACGGCATCTGCAAATTGAAACGACAACCACTGCTCCATTTCCGCCTTTGCTTGTGTCGCAATCCCGCGGCATTCCTCGTGTCCAATATCATATATTCGGCTCATTGACGAGCTGCATCCCAATAAAAAAAACATAGAGGTAAATTTCTTGGAGTCTTCTTAAATCAATTTACAACAAAGTGTATCCGAGCACTTACGTTGCTTGCCATAGTTGCACCTAGTCGTCCAATAAATCTTTTAGTAATGGTCCTATACCATTGCTCGTAGGCGGGCGTCGCGACAATCCCATTGGACCGATCGATATCAAACCACTGCATCTTCCCGCTCATCCCATTGGAGTATACAACATGTGTTTCGCCCTCCAATCCACATGCGTCTTCCCCTCAAGTCGATTGCATGGAGGTCCTGAAAGGTGAAGCAAGGTTGTGGAATGTCTTGAAGGCCGCCAAATTGTCTCAGGAATCGGTCGGGGAAGTAATACTCCACAATGTGGAAGTATATCAACGGTACAGACGCTCTCCAAATGCTCGCCTTCAAGACAGTTGGCAGGGAGAGCTGCGCGGATGTCCTCAGTGTATGGCGTCCACAATACCTGAATAGCAAAATTGTATTTAGATCAGAATTTTTTTGGGTTGAAATTGAAACAATTTGTGGGTGTAAGTACCTGCTCGGGTGATTGCATGTCAAAAGCGTCCCGGTATGGTCGCACTATGTGTGTCGGCTGTCGACGATGGGCGAACGCCGTTGCCCAGCGGACTCCTAACGGGCGCCCGTGCCATTGTCTGCTTTCCCTCACAACTAGAGCAATGTGGGGGAAATGCTCCCATGCCCATAGCTGAAGGAGTATGACCGCGCCTCCAATCTCTTCAGTCGCCATATCCGCTGCTAAACAAAGGTGTCTATATAGATATGCAAGTACGCCTGATCCCCAGCTTAATGTCCCGGAGAGGCGAAATCATGCAGATGTGGTAGTGCAATAAGTGAAACCAACGATCCTGATTTGTCCGTGAATAGTACTCCACCAAGTAACTGCAAGATGTAGGCTCGAGCATGTCTCTGTACGTCCACCTCGTCTGCATCTTCTGGCAAGTCTGCAAAATAGGTGAATAGCCAACTTGCTAACACCCTGCTGCCAACGATGTCTGATGGAAGTGACCTTACACCCAACAGGTCCTCGCAAGTATCCGCCCATGTGGCTGCAGGGGTTGTCTCCCCAGTAACCACAGGTCCATCAATTCGCAGCCCAAAAAAGGGTATACGGGGAACGATAGGTCCATCGTATTTCATCGATGACACCATCAAGTCGAGACTTCTTTCGAATGTCGTCTTCATAGGTTGATCGAGTATTTGATCCTCTAAACCCAAAAAAGGGTATACGGGGAACGATAAGCTGCGCGCTTTGTTCATCACCTGGGATCTCCTCGCCGACCGCATCATCGTCGACATTCCAATCACTACCTTCTTCCAGCTTATCATATGTTCCCCAAGGGATGAAATCATCCAAAGCGTGATTAACCTCTCGCATCAACGAGTCACCCATCCTCCATTCCTGATCTGTACATGGATGTGTCATGGGGACATTAGTGTCGAAGGAGGGTTCCATGTTAGGGACAACTGGTGGTTGTATGCTTGGGAAGATTGTTGGTGGTGTGTTACGGACAACTGTTGTTTGTGTACCGGAACAACATTGGGGACTTCGCTCTCACAGACATCTTCAGCAATTATGTCAGTAGGCATTGATTTCCCAATTGTCCGGGCATACAGAAAAAGTGCCTGCACATCATCATCATCGACGTAGAGGAAAATGACGGATCTTCCCCTGGGCCTCGAGGGATGCGATGTAACAATCTGATTTTTTGACTATTGCCATCCAGGTTGAACTTTCGGTAAACCAAGTTCAAAATCTCATCGAACGTCGTATTAGGCAATAATCCAAACCGCGTACGTTGGTCGTCGAACCTCCAATAAGTATACCCTTCAAATGAAACATACAATACAACGCCTCCATTCCAACCTAATACGTGACATGACATACAAGTAAAAAAACATTCATGAAATGAAAAATCGTATACATATTATACAATCAACAATCAAGAAAAAAAATTTACCAAGTCCAATGTATGGGAGATCGGCTAAGCCCTAGTGGGAGGAAATGGAGGATAGGACGGTACCGACCAAAGAAGATACGTAAAAGGAGTTCTTCGTGCACCTAGGAGTGAACAAAAACGATGTTTCTTGGAGTGGGGGAGGCCGAGGAAGGCGGGCGCTACGGGGGGGCGTCGCGGGCGGCAGGAGGTTCTGAGGGGAGCTCGATTCAGGAAGTTCGCGTGGGGAGGGCGGAAGCCGCGCGCGACCTTTATTTAGCCAGATAACGCATATTGAAGATGCGACACTTATATCGCATCTTCAATATGCGACATTACTATAGTTTCCAAGTAAAAAAAAACTTTCCGTGTGTCGCATGTTCAACATGCGACACCTCTGTAGTTTCTACAACAACAACAACAACAAAGCCTTTTCCCACAATTAAGTAGGGTCGGCTACATGGATTTTTCGCCTCCATTCAGATCTATCTTGGGTCAATCTCGGACTTATATCCAAAAAACTAAGATCCCTTCGTATAGTCTCTTTCCAACACTTCTTGGGTCGTCCTCGCCCTCTCTTAGCCGGCTCAACATCCCAACACTCGCATCTCCTAACCGTGCATCAGTTGACCTTCTTTGCAAATGACCAAACCATCTTAAGCGGTTTTCTCGCATCTTATCCTCGATCGAAGCTACACCAACTTTCTTTCTGATTGCATCATTCCGAATCCGATCTTTACGTGTATGTCCACACATCCATCTTAGCATTTTCATTTCTGCTACAGCCATTCTCTGCACATGTCTATGGTTCACAGGCCAACATTCAGAACCATAAAGCATAGCAGGTCTCACGGCTGCTTTGTAAAACTTTCCTTTAATTTTTAAAGGAATTTTCTTATCACAGAGAACAGCGGAGGCTCCTCTCCACTTTAGCCAACCTGCATTTATTCTATTAGTAATATCTCCATCAATTTCCCCATCATGTTGCAAAATAGATCCCAGATATCTAAAAGAATCTCTCTTCTGAATGTTATCGTCACCAATCTTAACCTCGATTCCTTCACCATTGCTTCCATCAAAGGTGCATTCCATATATTCCGTCTTAGCCCTACTTATACGAAAACCTTTAGTCTCTAATGCATGTCTCCAAACCTCAAGTTTCTCATTTACTCCATCTCTAGTCTCGTCAATAAGCACAATATCATCAGCAAATAACATACACCAAGGTAACTCATCCTGAATGTGACTTGTCAACTCGTCCATAATCAAAGTAAAAAGAAATGGACTTAAAGCTGAACCTTGATGTAAACCAATGTTGATATCAAAATAGTCAGTCATCCCCGTCGGGGTCCTTACACAAGATAAAGCCCTATCATACATATCCTTTATGAGATTAATGTATAGGACAGGTACTTGTCTCTTCTCCAAAACTCTCCACAGTATCTCTCGTGGGACGGAATCATAAGCCTTCTCCAATCAATAAAGATCATATGAAGATTCTTCCTTTTAGCTCTATAAATCTCCATTGTTCTCCTCAGCAGATGGATGGCTTCAATAGTTGAGCGACCTGGCATGAATCCGAATTGATTTCTTTTACTTGGGAAACTTGCCTCAACCTTCTTTCGATCACACGTTCCCAAATTTTCATAGTGTGACTCATCAGCTTGATACCTCTGTAATTTGAACAATTTTGCACGTCTCCTTTGTTCTTATAAAGAGGCACCATAAAGAGGCACCACGATACTCCTCCTCCAATCTTCAGGCATTTTCTTGCTTCGCCAAATAACATTGAATAGATTCGTAAGCCAAGTCAAACCACGCTCACCTAAAACTTTCCATACTTCTACAGGGATGTCATCCGGTCCAACACCTTTCCCAGGTCTCATAACCTTCAAAGCCTCCTCTACTTCTTTTCTTTGTATTCGTCTATAGCATGCACGATTCAAGTAACTTTCACTGCTAGCTAGATCACCCAAAGTGATCTCTCTATTTCTTTCTCCAATGAAAAGTTTATGGAAGTACTGCTCTCATCTAATCTCTATATCCTTCTGAGTAACAAGCACGTGACCTTCCTCGTCCTTAATGCATCTCACTTGAGAAAGGTCTTTGGTCTTTCTTTCTCTTGTTTTGGCCAACCTGAATATATCCTTCTGGCCCTCCTTAGAGTTGAGATTTTTATACAAAACCTCATAAGCTTTTGACTTAGCTTCGCTTACAGCCTTCTTTGCTTCCTTCTTTGTTATTTTATAGTCTGTGACAGTTTTCTCTGTTCTATCCTTAGACATAGCTTTAAAGCAAGCTCTTTTAATTTTTAGCTTCTCTTGCACCCCTTCACTCCACCACCAAGCCTCCTTTTGACCCGGAGCTCCTCCTTTTGACTCGCCTAGAATCTCTTTGGCTACCTTTCGGATGCAAGATGCTACTGCCTCCCACATCTCGTTTGCACTACCGCTACAATCCCAAGATAAGTCTTCTAAAACCTTCTCCCTGAAGCTTGATTGCTTCAGCGGAAGATTCCACCACCTAGTTCTAGTGATCTTAGGAACCTTTCTTTTCTTTACCAGCCCTTTTATTTGTAAATCCAAGACTAACAAGCGATGTTGGGTTGTCAAACTCTCTCCAGGGATTACTTTGCAATCTTTGCAACACAACCGATCTCTTCTCCTCAACGCAAAGTAATCTATCTGTGTTCTAATTGAGCCACTCTTATAAGTAATTAAATGCTCCTCCCTCTTCTTGAAAAGAGTGTTTGCTATGAAAAGATCATATGCAGTTACAAAATCCAGAATGACTTTTCCCTCTTCGTTTCTATCCCCAAAACTATGTCCTCCATGCACACTTGCATACCCTGAAACATCTTTTCCCACATGTCCATTAAGATCTCCACCTATGCAAACCATCTCTCTCTGTGGGATTCCTTGTAAAATCTTATCCATATCCTCCCAAAAATCTTGTTTAGTCCTTTCATCTAAACCAATTTGCGGTGCATAAACTGAGATGATATTCAGAATTTCTTCTTCAAGCACCAACTTTAGCAAAATAATCCGATCCCCAAATCTTTGCACCTCAACCACACAATCCTTCAAATATTTATGAACAACCACTCCAACACCGTTTCTGCCCTTATCTTTACCTGAATACCAAAGTTTAAAGCATGTCTTCTCGATCTCCCTTGCTTTCTCTCCAACCCATTTAGTCTCTTGAAGACATAATATATGGATCTTCCTTCTTTCCATTGTATCCACTATCTCCATCAATTTTCCCGTTAAAGTACCGATATTCCAACTACCAATCCGTAACTTCCTTTGCAATCTCTTTTGGACTAACTTCTTTACTCGCATGCGTCCATAATGCGAGAACCCTTGTGAATTTTGGACTGCATCCGGGCGGTGATGCAGCGGAACTAGCTTATTTACCCGCATGCGTTCCTCATGCGAGAACCTTGTAAATTTTGAACTACATCCAGGCTGCGATGTAGCGGCCCTTGCCAATTTTTCATTGCATTCGGGCGAATGCAACGCGTCGCAAGTAGGGAACGCCCCAACGAAATATGTATGTTTGCTTAAATCCATGTTTAAAAATATTTTGTAGTACCTGGGTATTTAAGTAAATCCCAGGTACTACTTAGGAATTTGACTCCCTTTGAGGGCTTCTCCCGTGGTTTTATCCCGCTCCTTAGGGAGTAAGGTTCCACGTAAAAATCATGGTGTTTCATGTTTTATCTTTATGTTCTTATGCTATGTTTATCATTCGCTTCCGCATTCTCTATTTCTAATATGGTATCAGAGCGGGTCGATTCTCGAGGATTTCAAGATCTTTATTTATATTCGAGATTCGTTTTTGGGGTCTATGTTCTTGAGATTTACTAGTTGAAGAATATTATTTGTACAAGTTTTAGTTCAGATTTCTAGGATTTTCTGAAACCTAGATATACGGTACCGTTCTCAATTATAGGGCTCCTGATGGAACCCTAATACTCCAGTTTCTGCGGCATCCCCAAAACCTGTATGCTTCCACGCAGCAACGCATCCGGTCGCAGGATTCATCAGACCCCTTAGCATCATCTTCAACATCCTTGTGCTCCAGTCGGTGGGCAAAGCATCCAGGATCTACTAGTGTTGCATGCATCTTCAGCCCATGCAGCGAGCCCCAAATCTGCGGCCTCGCATACTCTCCCGTCACCGCTCAAACCCCAAGTCCAGAAGTGATCCAGGCGGGGCGCCCAGGCGTTGAGATCCCATCCTCAGCGTTTTAGGGTTCCACCCGACCCTCGCGCAGACGATGCATCTTTCAGATACCAGGTGCATCTCCAGGAGAACCGCACCTCCTCCTTGCGATGAGACCACCTCCAGCCTCCTCCAGCTCTGGCAGCATCCCTCATGAGACCAACGCGCAGGAGCTCTTCTCTTAACACTGGTATCAAAGCGGGTTCGATTCTCGCGGTTTTATGCTCTTGATATATCCGAGATTCGGTTTATGAAGAAGAATCAATTGATGCTTGTTCTTGAATATTTATTCGTCAAAGATTATTACGTTCTAGGGCTTTCTTCTTGAAACCCTAATCAAGTTCCTCAGATGAAGCCGATCACGCAGAAGCAGAATTGGCACATCTCCAGTTTCGGTTTGGATCTGTCGCCCGCTTCTATCTCCAAGTTTCAGAAAAATTGCAGATCAGGAGTACTTCTCCCCGATCTAGGGTTATAGGAGAATGCCTCCAAATGGCGCTCCCACACAGACTCCTTCTCTTTCCAACACACCAAGCCCCAACAAAACACCCTAGGCGCAACCCCATGCGACAGCCCTCCTCCCTTAGTTGAATCTTCAGCCGCACCGAAGCAGAGGCGGCGTACGAGATCCCCCCCCTCTTCGAACATCACCAAGGGCGGCGTACGTCCCTGTTCCAGCCGCTGCTCCAGGCAGCCCATCTCTGCAGGCAGCAGCTCTCATCCCAGGCGCCTTCTCCTCAAGGCGCGGCCCTCGCACGTACCTCCAGGCTGATGTTGTGCGCACCTCCGCCCTCTAGTGCTCCCTCCAGATCGGAGGCGGCGCCGAAGCAAACGCTTATGGCGGCAAATCGCGCAGGCGGCGAGGCAGGCGCAGATCAGAGAGCCCCTTTGGGGCGATGCTGTTTCTCCAAGAGGGATCCCATTGTGGGAACCCTAACGAGGGCATGTCTGCTTTTTATAAAAAAAAAAATTGGTTATTTGTTTAGGAGCCCAAGTCGGTCGGTCAGCTTAAAAGAAGGGGGATATACATGAGGAAATGCCCAGTTCAAAAAAAAGCAACTGGCTGCTGGGCTGCTGGAAAAAATTGATGGCTTAAAAAGAAAATTGATTTCAAAAAAGGAAAAAATCATTGAAGAAAAGTCGAATATGAAGGCTTATTTGGTTACCCCCATCTTCATTGTCTTCTTCATTATCTTCTCCCAACTTGGTCGATATTCATGGTTTTCCGACAAGTATGGGAGTATTGTGTAGTTCTTCTTCGGCCCTGATTCAAAATCTTCAGATACCGATTCAAACCAGATTGATCCAGATTCTCCAGGCCTGACATATTTCCAGACTCTACAGTTCAGAATATTCAGACTCAATGTCAGAGATTTCGAGTCTTCAGTTTTAGACATGCACATGTATGTGGTCTTCTTAGATGTGCACATGTTTGCCATCTTCAGTTTCATGGTCCCCATCCATTCTTGTTGTTTCGACCAGAGCTTTCATGTGAGCCATAGGGACTACAGAGCAGAGGACCATTCCCTATGCCATGTGGGCAAGGATTTTCATGTGGTGTCATAGGTACTCCAGAGGAGAGTACCATTCTCCGAGACATATGGGAGGACCCAGTTCTCCGGACGAGGAGACTTCTTTCAGACTCCATTCTCCAACGATTGTGGACTCCGACGAGGATTGCACTACCATGGCCTTTTTAGTTCGACCCTTTTTCAGAGATGGAGCAGTTGTCCACATGTTGTGGCGGGCCAGAGTACTCCGACGAGGAGACTCATTTCCAGAAGCAGTGACTCTAACAAGCACAGTTCAGAGCACATGCTCTCCGACGAGGAGATTCAGTTGACTCACACTCCAGCCCGTTCGTCCTCCTCACCAGCACGGCATGAGAAGCAACGTCCTCAACAGCAGCCGACAGTTGTGCGCGTTGAGTTGATGTTATCTGTAGTGTCATGTATTGTGAGTTGAGTTTCTTTCTGTTTGTCCAAGCTGAGCATTGCATGCTCCAACTTGAGGGGGAGTGTTGGAGTATTTGGTTGTGTGCCATAAGAGTTGTAGGAGGGTGGATCTCTCCATGATTCATTTACCCTATCCATTATGTTTAGTCCCACATCTACCAATGGTGGGACTTGGAAGCTCTGTGGAGGCTATATAAGGAGCTCCAGACCTCCTGTATCCACTGAGAGAAAAAGGAATAGAATATCCGCCCCTTTGAGGGCTTCTCCCGTGGTTTCATCCCGCGCCTTAGGGAGTAGGGTTCCACGTAAAAATCATGGCGTTCCATGTTTTATCTTTCACTTCTTATGCTCTGTTTATCATTCGTTTATGCATTCTCTATTTTCTAACACAAAGTATTTTGGTAAGATGCAAGTTTTGATTTTAAATGCGGTGCTAGCTCTGCATACTATGATTGTTGGAGAGATTAAATAGAAATTTAAGGCAATATATAACTTAATATCTTATATAAGCAAAAAAACTATATTTTTTCTCTCTTATTTATTGTTAGAAAATATTAGAAATCTTAATTTTAGAAAAAAATAATTTTTCAAGTAATTTATCCAATTTCCTGCCATTTCACCGAAATTCCACCGGATTTCGCTTTCGGATTTTATCGAAACGAAACCGAAATCCGACATTTAAGGCATTGGCAAATATGATGTATCCTGTAGTAGATCGACGATCCTCAGTCTGTGGAGATATTAGCGTGCCCATTTACCCCATAGAAGAGTCAACATCTGAGAGATTCCTTCAAATATCGAATGATCAAAAGAACATCATGTCAGTGATTGTAAAGAGGCTTCTCTGTATGCTGGTTGGCTCTACCCACAACATATAATATATCTGGCCTGGTAACAATGAGATAGAGCTATTTTCCCACTAACCTTTTGTACTGTGTTGCATCCTCGAAAGCTGGATCAGTAAATGCTGAATGTTTTCTCACTTCTGCAGGGATGCCAGATGGCTTGCATCCAAGTAGTCCCGTCTCAGTCAGAATATCGAGGCCATACTTCCTCTATGAAAGATGGAACCCTGTTGTAGTGTGTATTACCTCAATGCCAAGAAATTATGAAGTTGGCCGAGGTCTTTCGTGACAAAGATCTTCTGGAGGAAGGTCTTGATCTCCTAAATGCTGTCTACATCATCTCATGTGACAACCATATCATCAACATAGACATCAAAAATGACTGTGCCAGTAGACCGTCATCTAACAAAGATAAAGTAGTCAGATGTTGTCCTATGAAAGCCAAGTGTGTTTGATCTCCGTAGTGAGACTGTCAAACAATGCCCTGTGGCTCTACTTCAGGCCATAAATGGCCTAGCGTAGTCGACATACATGCCATGTGGCTCTACTTCAGGCCATGAAAGGGAAAAATCATATTCCATCTAACCATAGAGCTCTCTTATATAGGAGAAAAGCTCAAAGGGTAAATTACATAAACAAGACAATAGAAATAAACAATATAGAAAAAGAACGAAATAACATAAATATCTTAACACTCCCCCTCAAGCTGGAGCATATATATCTATCATGCTCAGCTTGGAACAACAGTGATGAAAAGGACCTCTCGCAAGAGCTTTGTTAAACATGTCTGCAATCTGATTTCATGATGCTACATAATACGTTGACATAAGCCCTTTTTGGATCAAATCACGAGTGTAGTGACAGTCCACCTCAGTGTGCTTTGTCCTTTCATTGAATGTTGGATTATTAGCTATGAACAAGACTGCTTGATTGTTGCATTTGAGATGCATAGGAAGAGGCACCTCAATCGCTACATCGGTCAAGACAAATTTGACCCACGTCATCTCTGTACTCCCTTGGGCCATGGCCCTATATTCTGATTACGCAATAGATCTAGCAACAACAGTTTGTTTCTTACTCTTCCATGAGACCAATGAGCTACCAACAAACACAATGAAGCCTGAAGTGGACTACCTGTCCTTAGGACACCTTGCATAATATGCATCTGCACACCCAGTAACTGTGAGAGACATGTCTCTTCTAAACAGAAGACCAGCATCTGGAGATGATTTCAGATATCTCAAGATCATGCATACTGCATCCATGTGCACCTGCATGTGTTGCTCCATGAATTGACTCACTCTACTCACAGCGAAAGATATATCAGGCCTGGTAATAGTAACATATAATAATTTTCCTACCAGCTCTCTGTATTGTCTCTTGTCCACCTCCTCGGATTCATCATCATAGAGCTTCGCATTAGGCTGCAATTGTTGATGATACCATCTTTTTGTGGATGATGAGGTTGCAATTGCAAAAGGAATGGGCATAGTCCTGGAACTTTTTTAGTTGATCTCTAGCCTGAAGATTAACCACACTAAGTCTACTTTTGATCCCTTTGGAAAGAATGGTGAGGAGATGATTTGTCAGGTTGTATTGCAAATGTGGAAGGGGTCCCTACCTATTTCTCATCCCGGCTTGCCACTGGTGGGTAGCAAGCTGTGGCAGATTGAATGGTTGCATGCGATTGAGAGGATGGAGAACAAGCTGGTGAGCTAGCATGCTTCGTGCCTTTCGAGACATGGCGCCTGGTATTTTAAAGGAGGTACTTTTGGCTATCACGGTGTTCTTTTTGTCTACGAGCTTGTTGTCAATGGGGGTGAAGATGATGTTAGAGGCGATTATGAGACGCTTCTTTTGGAAATCCCATGAGGAGTCTCAAGGGATGTCGTTGGTGGGTGAAAGACTTTGATGCTTAAAAAGGATGGACGATTAGGGATTTGAAGCTTGGAAGTGATGAATTGTGCTATGTTGTTAAAATGGATGACCCAAATCTGGGGTGGTGGGTCTAATTTGTTGTGCATGATGTTGCGATCATTTTATGATGTCTCTTTGGATCACACATCACAGACTAGTGATATTCCTGGGTCATCCAACTTTTGGAGAGCGATTTGCTCGATGCTATCTCGAATGAATACGCTCATGATGCCTATTTTTAGATATGGATGCAGGTTTCATGGATTGATGACTAGACAGGATGGGGAATGTTGTGTGCTCGTTTTCCTCGCATGTTCGCTTTGACAGCTAATGTTGGCTGCTCTATAAGGAATTGCTAGGAAACCGAAAGCTGGCTTTCACTCTTCCGATTCAGTTATTTGATTAGTAGTTTGATGAGTTCCTGCTTATGTTGTGGGTGCTACTAGTTTGTGAGAGCTTAAATGACACTGTAGATCATTGGTCCTTTGGAAGGAATGCATGGATTTCTGTGTGATGATGGTCTTTGAGCCAGCGAGTGCCTCAAACCCGTTTACTGACATCTGGAGGTGGAAGATCCCTCTGCAGGTTCAGATTTTGTGTGGTTGCTGAGAAGGGGTCGCTTATTAACAGTCGAACGAAGAGTCAATTTTTTCCCTGAAACTGATGGCACATGCCATCATTGTTTTGCGGTTAAGGAGGATGTTCGGCACCTTTACTTTAAGTGCTCAGTTGCAAGGAAGACGTGGGTGGCCTCACGTGTTGAGTTAGTGTCTTGCTCTGATTGGGGTACTGACGTGTCGCTAAATACGATATTTAATTCGTTTCCATTGTAATACGTGTACTTAGCGATTCGGTCATAACCGAGAGAAGATCTCCGTGAAGAGTGTCTCGGCTTTAATTTATATCCCGGGCAAGTCCGGGGTCGAACTCAGGGAGGCAAAGGAACAACTTGGGTTTAATTTGCAAATTTAAGATCTAGATATCCAAAAGGTATTTTTTTTAGATTTTTTTATGCAAAAACCAAAGCAAATGCAAATGCGGCAGAATTAATACACTAAGAGAGCATACAACTTAGCCAAATTAATTTGAATAGAAAATAAGTCCAATTTAGCAAAGTTATATTTTCCTAGAGTCTTAATCCAGAGATGAATGCAAGGTACTTTTTTTGGAATTTTATGGGTTAAAAAGCAACAATGAAAAATGCACACTTTTTAAGGGTCTTTTTGCAATTTATCACACAAACAGTAAGCAAAAATTATGAAAAAATTACTGGAACTAAAACATGATGCAAGGAGACTACAGTAATATTTTTGGAATTTTTTGACAAAATATGAATTTTTTAGTGAAAACAGAGTGATAGTGAGTAATTAATTTCTATTAAATCCACGCTATCAAATTAATCAACTTGCGAATTATCTCAAACAGATATTTTTATGAAGAATCCAGGAGAGTTGAAATTTTGCAAAAAGAATATACGTGGATTTAATTAAAAATCAAAAACTAAAATCACTCTATAATTTGTTTAAGGCACAAGACAACTCCATTTTGGATGAAATTTGGATAGTAATTACATCACATATCAAGGCATCACATATAATTTTTGTGGAATTTTTAGAGCAACCGTTTGTGAGATATTAATTTAATGGCATAGAATGGGTAAACTATGCAAAATTTCAGTTAAACAATTATAATTAATTACCCACGAGTCACAAAAATATAAATAAATACCCACAATGTAGAGAATTAATTGCTCAACATGAAAACATTTTTCATTGAACATAAAGATGCATAACAGGTGTCCGAATTAAAGTGCAAACACAGGGGTGTTTGTGCAAAACTGAAATTAAAAATGCAATGCAAATGGTGCACAAGGCCTCTTTTACAATTACATAAAGTATGCAGGAAACAAATGCAATTTTTATATTAAAAAAATGAACAAGAAAGAGACCTTCTTCTTCGTTGGGCGGAGGAGGAGAACCCAAAAGAGGGAAGCACTGGCGGCGCCGCCCGCACGCGAGGACAGCGAGGAGGACCACGGCGGCGAGGAGCGGAGGTGCGGCGGTCTGTGAAGGAACGGAGGCGGAGGCGCAGGATGGCTGGCCGAGGGCGCGCGCGACGGCGCGCGGGCTGCTGCGGTGGACGGGGCGGCGTGGAGGGGCGGTCGCGGTGGGCCGCGACTGGTCGCAGGGGGCGGCCCGCGACGGCGGCGGCGCCGCGCGTGTCCGCGGTGGCACTGAGGGACCTGGCGGCCGGCGCCGGCCGGCTTGATGGTTGTGGCGGGCGGCGGCGGTGGGAGCTCCTCCCCCACCGCTGTTGCGTTATTTTTTTTTTGATTTTTTTCTTTTTTTTAACTGTTGTAATAATAAAAGAGAATTTTTTTGTTTTAATTTTTTTATCTTTTTTTTTTAATTTTCTTTATACAGGAACTATGTACACAAAAAGAAGGGGGGGGGAAATGATAGTGAGAAGTTGGTGGTGGTGATTATGATGAACTAAACAAATGAAGGATTTTTAGGTGGTGATATGATGTGATAAAAAATTTGCAAAAAATGACAAGATGATAAAATGAGATGAAAATTTTACCTACGATGATACGGTCGCCTATGGAGTGCTCTCGTGAGCACGGTCTTCGCTCGAATCGCCGACGTGCGATGAGCTCGAGCAGCGCGCGGTTGCGGCTGCGATGTTGGCCAAAAAGCCAACGGATCTCACCGGAGAGAGGGTCGTCGTCGCTCGACCGCGGTTGCGTCGCTATCACCGATTCAACTCAGGGAACTAGGCTCTCCTCACATAAAAATGGATCAAAAGCAAAATTGAGGAGAATGAGAGGTATATAAAGATGATGGGATGAGAGGTTATTAAAATGGTGGGAGGTTATTTTATTAATGGAGTTGAATGGGAGGTTTAAGAAATGGTGGGGTTGAATGGAGGTTGGTGGTAGAAGAGAGTTGAATGGTGGTTATTGTAGAGAATGTAAAATAATTAAGTAAATAAAATGAAATAAAGTAGGCTACTTTAAATACAACAAAATAAAGAAGGAAAAAAATAATGGTGAATTTACAAGTGAATACAAAATACCATGTACATTTTTTTTTAATAAGAGATATTTACAACAGAAAAATACAATAAAATAATATAAATAAAATACAACACAAGCATGCTTTTTTTGTATTTTTAGAAATTAAGAAAGGTAAGATAAAAAATGAACAAAGAATGAATATATACATACTGTACAATGTACATCTAGGTCCCAAAACCCAACTTTTGCAAATGAGCTCCGATTTTAATGAAACCACTTCCGTTGGATAGATAATTTTCTAACTTGAACTTTGAAAGTGAGTTTGGTGAATTTGGAGTTCATACGGAGCGGGAATTTAGCTTGGAAGTTGGACTTTACGGCTTATTCTCTTTGGGATCTAGGAGCATTTATTTGAGGTAAAATTTATTTTGTATTTTTGTATTTTTATATACATTTTTATAAACAAGTTAGAGAAAGAATTAGGCAAAAAGGAGTTGAAAAGAAATTATTAAAAATACATGAAGTTTTGGGCTATTTACATGTATAAAACTCCTTTATTTTTGCGGCTTTTTATTGTTAATTCATTTTGTGCATATACAATGATTAGTGTGTTTTATTTACAAGAGTTTTTTTGTTAATTTATTGATTTTATGGACATTTTTTTGGGATTTTACTCGGGGATTTTGCTAAGATCAAGATATTAAGATGATGAATCGTGGATTCATCAGGTACCTTTTGGGATTCGCTCGATGATTTGGGAAATGGGAGTAGTCCTACCAAGTTTGGGTGATGGTAATTTTATTGGTCCATTGGCTTGCTTGGAATGGATCTATATTCCGATATGCGAGAATGTACATGGAAAATGTGATAGAGCATGCAAAAAGCTTAGAATTTTTTGTCTTTGTACTTTTTCCCAAGTAAATATCAACGAAATTTATAGGGGGTATCTCCTCGACGTCATACCCTCTTTTTCCTGAAACAAACATCCTCCATTATATTTGCAACGTCCTCATTGTAATATGTCCCATCACTTAATCTCGGAAATAGTGGTGCTTGCATATTCCAAATAGTCTTTTCCCCTGATCTTTTTGGTAGGGTAGGGAGGCTCCACCTCTTGGGGATATCTTAACACTATTAGATGGAACCTTGCCCTGATACTATTTTGTAACCTAGACCAAAATCGTTATCAAGGATAACCTACCCTGACAACTTGTTGGGCTTAGGACTGACTGGGCCCATTAACCACTGTCCAAAATACTTAAGACCAAGTTCTAAAGTAGTAATGGCCCCCTCTCTTATAACACATTCTAACACTTTGGGCCTGTTTGGTTGCTGGGTTGGACTGGGTTGGGTTGGGCTGGGTTGGAGTGGGTGAATAGTAATCTGTGAGGAGGAAGTACCCTTGTGAATAGTAACCAGGGTTGGGCCAACCCTGCCCAACCCTGCTACCAAACAGGCCCTTTGAGTATTAGATTTGGAACTATCTTTAGAGTATCTCAGGGTGCGGCAGATGCATAAAATCCAGTTTATACCGTCACATGGAATGCATGTTAAGTTGTACATATTAGGAATGTGGTATAAGTGAGGTTCTAGAGAAGGTGCTGGCAATACCAAATGTTTAGGCAGTAAAAGAGTGGTGATGTCTATGGTTATTAAAAAGCAATTGATGGGGACTAACGACGAAGGAGATATCAGCAAGGAGAGGCTGGCAAGAAAGAAAGATGCTTGTGTCGTCCGATTGAGGACAATGTCCATGGCAACGGCCAAGGGGCACCACCATAGGGGTGGTTGAAGAGAGAGTAAGACGTGAAGTACGAAGGTGGTCATTTCCATCCACATCAATAAAAAGTTAAACACCTTGAGATATAAAGTAGGAAAATTGCACCGCCACTCTATTCCATAATTACTAAAGATCCGGCGTCATCCTTCTTTTTTATCCTTTTTTATGACAAACATGATTCCCGATCACAACCAACATTTTAAAAAAACTTTTGGAGAATAATATTGGAGAATGCATAAAAAATAGAAAAAAATAATGTTTGTTTCACCATCCTCAATATAAATGCAACCACAAGTACATAGTAAATGATCGAGTCAAACCAAACGATGACGGCGAATCTAGACAAGTTCAGGGATGAGGGCACCACCTTCTTTGACAAGTTTCAACATTTAAAAAATCATTTTCTACAAGAACCCCTACTTGCAGACCTTAAGGAGAGTTCAAAATGAGATAAATCTTGATCCTAGGGGTGTGATGCATTAGTAAGATTAAATGGGGTGTGGTGTAATTTACAAGGGATGTGGGGTTGGTGTAATTGGACAAGATTTTAGGGCTGCGTTGTAAAAAAAACCCTGAAAACAGCAGGGCTGATTGTAGGCTCAAAGTGAAAAACAATTAATAACATGTGATAACATGCATCACGCCTAAAAGAAATATTTCCATAGGTATCTCTATCTTGGGACACCTTATTGAAAATTTGATTGTTGTCAACCTTAAGTAAGCTATATAATCCCAAGGAACAACAAGATGTTTCTGGGAAATATCCACACATCCATTAATTGGATAGTCATTGATTACTCTTATTACTATTTTTATATTTAACGAAGAAAACTTGCATCACCATTGGATGTGATCAAACTTCTTCATATGATTATACCAAAGCAAAAATCAACCCTTGTTTTACCAAGAAAAAACGAATATACTTTGCAAAAGTTGCTTTATAAGTAAGCACCAAAAAAAAACAAATAACTTACAGACAGGGTGAAGAGGGTCTCCAGTAAGAGGTCAACATTATTCTCACCTACACAGAAGTCATACTATCACATTTTTAGAAAAACTAACAGTATGTTGCCTGTAAAATAACCAAGACTTCGGAATCTCATATTGCAAAAAACTACCATGTTCATGAATGGCCTTATCGACGAGATAGGGCAAAAATCCCATCCCTATCAAATTCAATTTCAGATGACTGCATGACGAGCTTGCGTGATCCTACATGAGAAGAAGACTTAAAAGGTAATCCGTGGCACTTTTAGGGTCTTTTGTGAAAAAAAGAACGACCCTTCGAAGCATATAATAACTATTTTATATGTAGGGTGATTATAAGGCATGTCACAACATTATTAGAGCTAAAAGAATAACTGCAAGATATTTTTGAAATAGAGGATAGAAATTCCAGCACCCCATACATCACAGAAGTACAACACAAGAACGGGTCGATATAGAAACTGTGACAAATAAAAAAACAAAATACATTCACTAAAGTGCCCAAGAAAAGAATCGATGTCGCGCAAGATGAACAAGTCCAGGAAGACAGGGATGGCTAGCAGGATAATTGAAGGGAAACAAACCAACGGAGGGGAATAGAGCATCTGGGTGTCCCCACACGGTCTATCTTATTGTACTGGGCCTCCGGCAAACAACAGATGACTAGTGATTTCAGTTCCATGCTACAATAATTTTATCTAAACTCAATCACACTTTTTTTTCTTGAGAACAATCAGATGGTATGTTTGTAAAGATAAAAAGGCATGATATGCACAAGAAAATCCACTGAACAAAAAATGAAAACCAAGAAATTGAGCCCGGCCATGTTAAAAAAATTGACAAAAAACATGAATAATCACATGATGCAGCCATCATCATTAAAATACATCTTCCTACTGATATCAGCAAAAATAATTGACGGAAAAAGGCTGCTGAGTTAATGCAATCATTGTATACGATAATTAGAGTGGAAAGAATTCCCAGCCTCTTCAATAGTCCGAACCTCAAAGTTCAAATCCGAGCTGCCAGAATATTCTTCGCACTTTACTATCTGTACCTACAAAAAATTATTAAAACAAAACAAAACAAAGCCAAGTAAATATCTAACTTCACGACAAGCTAACTCGAAATAACGAGGAAAACTCGTGGAAACCACAAGTGTAAAAAATTTTGTTATGCATCAGCAAAGCCTTTTTTTCGTTATATACAATAGGTAGGCCGCTTTTGAAAATGTGCCTTTGGTTTTAGGTCGAGCATTCATTCTCAAGGTAAAATTCACAATAACAAGGGAGATGGCAAAGCAACTTTTGAAAAGACGGCTTTAGTTTCATGTCAAAGTTGACACTTGAAGAGATGGATTTTAGGATGTACTGACAAAAGCCGCTTCCTGAAGGGGCGGCTTTGGCCTAAAACCAAAGGCATCTTTGCAAAAGGTGGCTTACCTATGCTACATAACCAAAAAAAGGTTCGAGTTCCATGGATGCATACCGCAAAATTTTGTTTTCCAAATACTGTAACCACGAATTTTCCTCTCAAAACAATGCAAGAAAATGGCTACCATTTCTAGCTAGAGCACTCCAACTGAGAGCTGCTCCGACACCTGTAAAATCTTATGTGATTAGTAGTGTTGACAATAATTGAATCAAGGTCCAAAAAAGTTGGTGCGCATTTTTTATGAGGGATTTTTATATCCATAATCCTCTATACTTTCAAAATTGCATTAAACCATACACAAATCCGAATTACACATGAAACCCTTGACAGTGACTTCCGGTTCCAATAACACGTAGACCATTCTGTTAATTTAGTCCATTCACCTAACCACCTCTTTGGGTTAGTCTAGCCCCATATAGATCCTATGGTTGATATTTCTGAATTATTTTATTAACCCTCTGTACTTTCAAAATTATGCGTTGAACACTACATAATTTGAATGCGTGCAACTTGCTCCTGCTCAACAATGGGATTCTCAGCAAATAGGCACCAATGAATATGAAGTCCATATCTTATTGATTGGCAAAGATGGCTATATTTAAGCTGGTGAAGGGAGTCCCAGGAAAAGCTCCAACCTGGACCATCAGGCCCACGGGCAACACGGAGAGGTAGCTGATTGGCAACAACAATGCTGCGGTCACATGGAACAAAAACACTGACGAGGAGCCGAATTCATCTTCGTCCTCCTCAAAGGTGGAAATGATGCCTACCATAGTCATTGCTCGGGGAATTCGCCAGCCCATCTTGCCAAAAGATGGGGAATCCCAAGAAACAAGCTCCCAAAGATTAGTTGACTACGACAACTAGAGATAACAACAAAGATGGAATCTGTCCACAGTTTGGAAACCCAATCAAAACCCTAAACACAAATCCAAGCAGATCAAAGCAACCCACTCCTGATTAGGGTTACCCTACAGACTTGAAAAGGCTAGAAAATGTGTACTAGTGGAGAGAAAATCTCTAGGTTTACTCCCACAGAGAGACGCCTCAATATCAAATCTTTTCAACGTGGATATGCAAGAAAAGTGAAGAAATCAGACACCCATAAAAACAATGTCCGGAAAAGAAAAACTCGACAGATCACGAGTATGCAGGAGCTCGTCTGAGGCGATCACGGTGTTCTTCTGCTTCACTATCGGGGAGCGCCATCTGTGAAGGAAGGGTGGGGGAGGGGAACGGGAGGCAGAGGAACAACTTGGAGAGAGTGGGAGTGGGAGTGGAGTGGCAATGGACAGAAAAGGAAGAGGGCATGATTTGGAAATTGAATTTGATATTTAATGATAAATTAATCTTTTTCTAGGAAACCTTCAAAAATAACTAATCTGAATAAAGTTTAGACAGTAATGGTTAACAGCTAACGAAAGCTCAATGAATAATTCGAAATTATAGAGAGTTTAGCACATAAAAATCCCTAATTATAAATAGATTTACCGCATTTTGTTTTTACATTATTATAAGATTAATTATGGCAGCATATATTGTACTTGCAACTATTATAAACAAGTAACCATGTGAATATATAAATAAAAATGCATATGATGGACAAAATCAAGAAGAAGAAAAAGAATATATTTTTCTTGCATGAAGAGAGGAGTTGAATCTCATGCCAAAAAATAATGTAAAAATGCATGTGGATTGAGAAGAAATAGCAATAGAAGAAAGAGAAAAGTAAACAACAATCCAGGTAAATCGGAAAGCAACAACAATACTTGGAAGAACAAAAAACAAGAGAATCCCACCATTGGAATGAAGGTGACATTGAGAGAAAAGGTAACGTCTTTTTCTCCAAGAGAGAATAAATAATAAAAAAAGTGAAATTTCCATTCATTTTCGGTCGATTCAAGTGATAAGTAGTCCTAAGCCTAGAGAAATTTGATGTCAAGATAACATTTCTACGTAGAGAGCTTGAAGAAAAGTTATACATGTGTTAATCCGAAGGATTTGTAGCTCAAAAGGAAAATCATTTTTTCCTATTGAAAAAGTCTGTGTGCATATTAAAACAATCTCCAATACAATGGTACATGCGGTAAAACTCGTTCATGATTAAAAGAGGTTCCTACAAAAGTAAATATGATGTTTGTTTCTACTTTAAGAAAAGGAAAGGTGGTCTCTTCATCTATATGTTCATCTGTACTGATGATATGTAGATGGTAACCAAACGATAAAATAAAGTTGAATAAACTAAAGACAATCCTAAGTAAAGAATTTGAGATGAAGGATTTGGTTGATGTTATATAAATTCATGACATGAAGATATTACAAAATTGTAGGACTGGTAAACTATTGTTAAGTCAAAGAAACTGCATGTAGAAGATCCTGAAACTATTTAGCATATTTGAAGCTAAGGTTGAGAAGGTTCCTTTAAGAATTCACTTCAAGTTATTTCTAGAATTATGTCCATAGATGGAGGATGAGCATGGCTTCATGTTGCAAATCATTTACTTGAATGAGACATATAGTATACACAATCGATGACGTGATCACAATGTGAACATTTATCGTGTGATAACTTATCTCGAAATAAAATTCATTTATCTCAGATAAATAAACGATTTCATGTAACCAAATAGGCTCAAGTATCCAATATTTATAACTTGATAGACTTGAATGACTCCACTCTATCTTTTCACATTACAACCATATATGTTGATGCATTATAAAAGTAGATGTAGAAAGTAAAGTTCACAAGTTGCAAATCTCTATTCTATTTTTTCAACATAGTAGTGGTGGACTTGTGGTAATCTTCTCTCTCAAGGCGAGGTTGCTTGCTTGATTCATTTTCCCCTCCACATGTTCTTTCTTGTTGATGATCTCATAGTCCTTACATAGAAATCAATGGAGTCGGGCAACAAGTTGCGTCGCCATTAGGGATGCAAACGGACGGATACGGATACTGATATAGGTATTACTGTATCCTTATCCGTTTTTGAATACGAATACGGATGCGGATACGTATATTGACGGATATTAAAACTATCTTACCATATCCTTAAAAAACGTATACGGATGTAAAACGGATATTGATCGCATACAAGTAATGTTAGAAATACACTAAAGAATTGACTTAAATATATACGAATTGGATGAGAAATACTTGATATAAAGTTACTAAATGTGTTTGTATCATAAAAATTATACAAATATGGTAAAAGAAGGTATAGAATTATATTATATAGGGTTAAAATAAATATATGACTATATTTATATACGAAAACGAATATACGGATACGGATGCGGATATTTGCGGATATCAAAATGATATCCATATCCGTATCCATTTTAAAACGGATACGGATACGGATGTCAAAATCTGTATAAAACGGATACGGTGACGGATCGGATACGGATATATCCGTAACCGTTTGCATCCCTAGTCGCCATGGCAAATCCAATCCAAATTGACAAAAGCTACCATTTGATCAAATCAGTTGTTACTAGTATTATAATATAAAATTAAGCTATTGTGTGGTTAATGGAATGTAAAAATTATAGACTTGAATTAGTTGATGATAATTCCACACTCCATAGACCACAGTTTTTGGATAGGACATCTCTCGTTTGGAATTGCAAATAGTGGTAATATTTTCATGATCCTTAACTATAGATATTAGAGATGTAGAAAGACAAGCCAGAAAAATAAATAATGACATATTATATTCCCCATCGATGAGCACGTGATTTGTTGTGGAAGTTTGGTTTTACCCTCTTGAACGTTGTCACGCTGATCTTGCTGATCATGAAACCATATTCTTTTATTTTAGGTGTGCATTTAAATGAAAATATTGAGAAGTTTTTAAGCAGTATTTAATATGAATGAATACAAGCGATAAGTAAGTCTGAATATAGTTTTAATAGAGATAGCCACTCTACGTTTTAAATGAATAAGTGATGAGATCGAGATAGTTTTATCTTGAGAAAGTTTGACGTTCTCAAGAGTTATTTTTGCTTATACACAACTAAATGATACATCAACTAGTAAGCATTATTAAATGTTATATATCTTCGTGTTATGGGCGATGCTGATTTATTTTATCATAATTTATGATCTAGAAAAAAGGGGAAATCAATCAATTGAAATACATCATCCTTTGAAAAACTTTTTTTTCTTATATACGATGAATGATGATAGGACCATCGTGATCACAATTTTATTGCATCTTCATATGCACAGCACCTCGTGAAAAAGTAAGAGGTTGTTTTGGACAAAGTCATATATTGTTACAGGATCGGATTCATGTATATGCCTCTACTAACTCACTATAGTTTTATGTATCAACTTTAATATTTATATTTGAAAGAATGCCACCAAAAAGATCTAATGTTGATGTAGTTTCAAGAAGAAGCTCCTATAATAAAGATCACATCTACTTTACTTGTCTACATGGACGTATATGATTATTTTCCTCCAGTAAATCATGCAAGGTTAGTAGAATTTATGTCAATCTTATCGAACGTGATTGTGATTTACGAGCGTGATTTAAGAGTATCACGGTAGATCAACGTGGTGAAACATGCTTATATTATTTTTCATCCTTTATTGTATAACTGCATGAATATTCATATCTGGATCGCCATAATCATATTAATCATCCACTTGTAAATTATTTCCTCCCTATATAGAATGTTCGTTTACATAACATTTTAAGTAAAAAAATGTACTCATTTCGGAGCGATTGTTTTACAATTAGAAAGTTTTCTAAATGAAGGAAGGCTAGCTGTGGAAAAAAAACACGCTTTATTGCAAATGTTATAGATATTCAATTCACTGCATGGGTATGAACTTTTCGAAATTTAATTATTTGTTCTCAACATATTGATGTAGCAGTTCACGTACAACAATATGCGTGAAACCGTGAGTTATAAAAAAAACATAAAGTATTATTTTTCAACCTACTCCAGTCTCCAAATTGGGCAAATGAAGATTATATCTTTTAGTACTCGTTGAGATGTTTCCAACGAGCTTAAGAATATTGAAACATGCGAAAGTTACGCATGAAGAGCATTTATGATTTTTTTTGCCCCCAACTTGAACCATGTATAAGTTAAGTGAATAGACCACTTAGCTCACTTCTCCGTTTGGGTTCATCGGGGAGCCGCTGGAGAGGGTCGTCTGTGCTCCGTCGCTGACCTCCAATCAACGATCCGAGGGTGCCAAATCGAAGAGGACGATGAGATCCACCCATATTCCGCACGTGTTTCACACGAAGCACTCTGAAAACGCCGTTCGTAGGGTGGAGGAATCCAAGGAGTGCCCTCAAAGGTATGGATTTTTACCTTATCGCCTTGCTATTGGTCCACATGACCTTCTTGCACCATTTTCACGTTGATTTGATGCATGGATTGTTCATACCGTCACATGCAAAGTCAAATACTAAAATTTATCGTCATGTTCTTTCGCATTTTTTGAGTGATCAATGTATCACATGTAGATAAATATGATATCACTGTGACGTGGGATGAGTGAGGATCGCATGCACATGCTTGGATTGAAAATTTGAGCACTTTCATGTGAGGTGTGTTTTGGAGGTATCTAGCTATCGCGTCATATTTGGGACGATTTTGGAAGCTCTAAGTATCGTCTCGATAAAAAATATATCACTATGATGTTGACGGAGTGAGTACCACATGCACATACTTGGATAGAAGATATGAGCAGTTTTACATAGGGAAGTGATTTTGGGGTATCTAGTTATCATGACATATTTCGGGCGATTACGGGAGATACATGCATCACATTCCAATAAAAATTATACCACTGTGATGTGGGAGATATGAAGATCACAACAAGTGTCGGATAAAAATCTAGGCAGTTTCATGTAGGAGTATATTTTCACGATTTTGCATATTGTATCACGAAGGTTGAGAGTGATTTCCGAGTTATCCGACATTTATACCGCAATGAAATTTTTATGGTTTGTTGAACCAAATAAAAGTGTAAACTCGATGAAGCAATTTATTTAATACCTGCTATGAGAATATGATCATCTTTACTAATCTACAACATGTCGGTATAATGATCCTTCGAGGTTGAAACCTAGTCAGTTGAGATAGAAATCAATATAGACTATCTAAACTATGACTTAAATAAGAATGAGTTGAGTGCTAATAGAAATCCAAGATCTCACCATCTATCTCCAGATTTGAGTGCTGAATAATTATTATGAAAATGATACATGATCTATGCCATGGTGGTAGATCTTCGTGGTTATTTGGATGGGATTTTTACACCCATAACCCTTAGTAATTCTGCAATTACAATCACAACCTTGTATAATCGTGAATTACATCCAGAACCCTCAATAGTCTTAACTTTTACACCCACAACCCTCGAGTTAACTTCCATCTAATATTCCGTTGATTATAACGGTATTCGTCAAATATTTTACATTTTCTACCCTATAAGTTATGTTATTTAAAAATGAGTACATCCTTCCTCCTCGTTGACAACCACCTCCCCCCGCCGCCGCCGACCTTCCCTCCTTCCTCCTCCAGCGAAGGCAGCTCCTGTAGGGCTTGCTTCCCCCTGCAAGCAGCTACCCCTGGTTGTGAGCCCGCTTCCCCCTGCAAGCAGGTGCCCCTGGTTGCGAGCCCCGCCGTCTCTCCATCCTCGTGGCATAGCCTCCCGCCCCCGACCCCTTGTAGCCGCCAAACCCCCCCCCCCCCCCCCCCCCCCCCGTTCGAACCCAGGAGTTGCGAGCCTCGCCAAGCAACAAGCCTCCCCGTCCCTCGACCGTGATTCCCCGAACCCCATGCAGCTGTCCCCCTCGACCCCCTCTGCAGCTGCCCCGCCGCCAAACCCCCATCCCCTCCGGGCTGGCTAGCTGCAACAAACCTTGCCGCACAGGAACCTTCCCCGACACCCCTACAGCTACCCCCCACCCACTCCCCGCTCGGATGGCTACCTGCAACAAGCCTCCCCGCCCCGCCGCCCATGACCTTCCCCGACTCCCCGCCATCCCTCCCACCGTCGAGCCCGCTTCCCCTTCCCCGACCTCCCTGCAAGCAGCTTCATCGCGCAAGACTCCCCGCCCCGCCACCTGCAACCCCAAGCTGTCTCGCACTGCAACCATAGTCCTGCGGCCTGTCCACCTCCGCCGTCTGCAACCCCCATGTTGTGTCTCCTTCGTCCCCAGCAAGCCTCAAATAAGAAGTGATAATCTTTTTCCCTTTTTTTAATACTAAGTGATATTTTTTAAAAAATGATTAATCTCAACCGTTATATCGGGAATTAGTTAGATTAACTTAATTATCTGGTTAAGTTAATGAACTAAATAACGGGAAGTTATGGATGTAAAACAGAGCATTTTTTCAGGGTCCTGAATGTAATTCACGATTATGCAGGGTTATGGTTGTAATTGCTGAATTACTCAAGGTTATGGGTGTAAAAATCCCTATATGGATCCACGGTGGACGTATTTCTCGTATTGAGGTTGTTGCTCATGGTGTAATTTTCTCGTGATGTTTGGCTAGTGGGAGATAGTGACTGCAAGGGATAGACTAACACCCTTGGATCCCTGAGTAGAAGACTTGACGGCCTCGATCCCAATACCTTGCAGGAACTGGATGACATGTTGGTCCGCCTATGCCCCGAGGGTTGCGTGATGTCATTCAAGGATGCGTAACAGGTAGTCTTGTCTTTGCTTCTAGTCATATGATTAACAAGTATAGATAATGAGATCCATACACTCAAGTTAGTTACTCATGTTGGTTCTATGTGGGTAGTTGTGGGTTGTGGTTAGTGAAGGAGTTGCTCTTACAGGTTTTCCCCGTATCTGGAGAAAAACATGAGGTAGTAGTAGGTTTCCTAACTAAAGTAGGTGTGGTGAAACAAATCCTTAAATCTCATAACTTTACTTAAGTTGTGTCTAATGCGCACCGAGGACCTTTACTGAACTGTAATGGTTCCCCAGGTGAGTTGTCTTAGTCGACTATACTTTACTTGTGATATGGGAATTCGTTACCTTGGGATTATGTTGTTTAGATATATTTATTATAATAGGATTCAATGGACTTATCTTTGCTTCCAGTCATATGTATTTGTTTATCATAACAGTAAAAGTGGGTATGTAACGTCCCGGATTTAGGTCTCGGGTCCGTTATCGAGGAAAACTAACCCTGACAACTTGTTGGGTTCAGACCCAAATGGACCCGTTTGCAACTACCCAAAATGCTTAAGCCCAAGTTGTCAAGTAGTACTTCGTGAGTTTTAAATGTGGTACTATGTTTGAGGGTATGGATGTTACAGGGTATTAAAGTGGAATTGAAAAGGTAAGTATTGAGAACTTAGTTAGGACGCACCCACGTCACTGCATGGCTACATAGGCATCCCAACTCTAAGACCCCATCGGTTTTAGAAAGCCGGAAGGATGGAGCATCAAATGGAGGTTGAAGGTGGTTGTTAGGGTTTTGCCAATGAGAGGGGAGAGCAACCCAAGAAGTTGTTTTATATGCCTCTTATCGATTCCGACAAATTCCTTAGACAGATCACGTCCAAATCCCGTAATGCAATTTAGTCATGACCTCTTTTTCACTAAAAAGATCATATTCAACTCATCTCTGTTTACAAAATTCATATATGTTAGATTAATGACGACGTTAAACATCTAACCATTTATCATATGACCAAATCATATCAGAATTGGATTTCTGACTATTTTTATATTAGAGCGAACACATTTGTCAATCACCAACTTAATAGAACCGTCACTATATAAGCCGTTGTTAAAATTTCAGCAACGATTACTAACCGTTGCGAAATTCAAAATCTCAACATATAAAAACCGTCAAGAATTACAAATTTTACAACGAATAAGAAGCATCACCATTTGAATGCATCGACGGTTTTTTCTGTCACTATATACATTTTATTAATTGATACTTATTACGAATAACAACGTTTTTTTCTGTCACAATACACAAAACCTGGGCATTTCTTATTTGATTGTCATTATGCGCAATTAATTAGATTTTGAGTTTTGCTCAATCCATGTGAAATCTGGAATAATTTTACCCACATTAAACTACTACTATAATTAGCATAGAAGCTCAAATTAACAATATTCTATTCAAGGAAATTAAGATTAAAATTTTCCGGAACTACAAACAACCACTTGAAATTCTAAATGCTATACCTAATCAGTCATTTTGTCAAACAAATAATACAAAGACAAAACTTAGTAAGTATTCACTCCACATCATTCACTCTTGATCTCAAAGATTCATGAGAGAATAAGAATAAAAATAACTCTGATCTTTGCTATTCTTCACGTTCGCCTTTGCTCACATCAAAGATATCTTCTTCTTATAATACATTGGATGAAGTTTTCTGCAAAAATAACTAGACATAATCCAACAAAATCTTCCTACAATCACAATTGACTACAAAAACTGATGCATCAAATCTCGATGAACATGCTTGGGAGACTTAACAAAATACATAGCAAAATAAATATTACTTTAAGATCTAATGCCAATTGCATACCCATTGAAATGCATGCACGCACGAATGCTTAATCCAGCAACACATACCCAAAACCTTATTATATCAAAAAACCAAGTTCAAATATGTAATCTAAGTCAAATAAATTAAGCATTTACTTCATACCACCAATTTATCAAAATCATCGACAAAATCTGGGAAGTTACTAAGATTATTAACAAGAACAAGGGTGTCCTGATTAATTTTACATGGATGTCAAACATCTTAAGGCCGGCTAAAGACCCAGATGTCGAACTTGTTACCTAAAAAAGCACAATTATACACAACAGGGGCTACATGATTTAATCCTTTGATCAAATCAAACCAATCAAACTATATTCGCTACACTGGACAATAATATCAAATTAAAATATACACTTCCAGATGATATCATAAACATTAAGGGTAAATGAAGAAATTTAACCTCGATTAGAAAAAATTATTCACTTCGACAATGATAAACTGAGCCCATCTCCAAAAGTAGGTGGAATTCTACTCTAGGAGGTTGTTAAACTTGGAAAATAAAAATATCATCTAAATTCATATTAAAATAAATATCCAAAGCATGATTTAAGAAATTTAAAAATTGGGCACTCCAAATACATTCATATGATTGAATTCACGTCTAAATGGTTAAATTTTGATATTTCTCCTAAATGTATAGGACAAAAGAAGATATATAGTTGTATAAAGGTAAAAATACAAAACAATACAAGTCAGACTCCTTGTAATTTTGAAAGATAGCCAGGTTAAGATAAATAAATAAAATCAGTCATTCTACTTTCCGGCTAGAGATGCAAATGAACCTTTAGTCCGTTCATATAACAACATAAAAATATATAGATAATTAAAAAATATTTTATAAATAAAAATGGTATTAAACATTGACATCTTACCATCAAATGCGATGAATGTTGTATTGAATGGATTGACCTCCCTACATGTAAAAACCAACTTAGCAAACATTGAACTATCATTATAATAAGCAATATTATTAAATAATTTCCTTTTGCAGTGGATTTGTTGGCGACTTACTGAAAAGACTTCTAGAAGATTGATTTTGTAAGTGTTCCTATATACGAATAATACATATTATACTCTACATCCATTTAAAGTAACGGGAAGTTACAAATCTACAGAACCTTTTGGCTGAAAATTGATCAGATTTATCGATGGTCGGTCTTCCATATGAGTTCCAGAAAAACAAATGTGCATCTCTTGACTTGCCTATTATCTTTTAAGAAACCTTCATAATTAGTCAAAGACAATGGTTGTTGATGATAAATTAGCATCATAATGTTGCAGTTCAAATATAGTAATAGGGTGGGAAGGCGAGTAAAGCCATTAAAGATGCTCCGCTTACTTTTCAACAACAAAATCATATTAATGGGAAAAATTCAGATAGGTGCTAAACCTGAATCACAAATTACAGCAAGATCATCTTTGTGCATTTACCATCTTGATGGCAACCGATCACTAATGTAAAATGGGTTACATGAATAATATACATACATATATGCATGCATACACACACACACCGTCCAATTTTCAATTAAAATCTATTGTAAAGATGGTCATACATATAATAATGCTTATAATCTCCACATTTCAAGTTCCTTATATTGAACCGTGGAGAAAACCTTTCCCGTTCAATAAAATTTCAGAATAATTTTCCTAAACTTCCACTTGGTTGAGTTAGGGTATTTAGACAATCTAGATGAGGGATCCGTGTAAATTGCATAAAAAATGAATAGCATGATTACAACATACCTGGTCATGATGAAATGCATGATCAATGTGATAGAATACATGTACGAGATCTGAAAAAAATCATATTAGATAAAACTTTGACTAGAATCTAATGAATGAAAAGAGTATTGCCTCTATTCTTGTTAATCTTCCGGTTTATATTGTCCTTTAAAATATAACGAAGTAATCATTAGAACATGTGCACTTCTTGCATAACACAAAACATGAGACCAAGCGCACTTGACCAGGGTTGAGATAGATATTGGCTGGAACTTGAGATGAGTCAAGGATGGGATGCTATAGAATCATCTTAATAATTAGAAACAAATACAATGATAGATTTCTAACAAGGACCTAGATTTCGGATTTACCTACCAGATTAGATATTAATTGGATGCGTAGTCACGCTACCATCTATTGTAAAAAGAGCCTTTTCTGTGAGGCCCCATCGAATCTCAGGAAGACCTACAATATAAATTTCATTCCAAAAGAATAAACGGATCAGTTATTTCTTAGATACTGGCATATGTCCAAGTATGTTGTGACCTACTTACAATCCATCCCGTTGAAATGCCAATCCCAGATTCGCTAATCCAAACAACTTTAACCAAGTTTCCACTAAACTAGAGCGCTTGAACCATCGTTAGGCTGTACACATATTAAGGTTGGTGGAACAACCTAAAACTATGCAAATTATGAATATAATATATACTCTTGCAACTTGATTGTGATAAAAGTGATGCACAGAAGTAGCACCCAGTAATAACAGCGGAAGGAAAACTGCTTATCTGCATATATGTGCCTTAAAGCTGCTAGAAAAGATTTTTTGTTCTATCCATATCTGCAGTGGCGATAAAAAAGTTAAAAAATATGCATAATATAAAGGAAATTGAGGGAAATTATGTAGAAATCCAGCATACAAGATCTAAAATCATCATTACAGTATGAGATTCTACTACTGGCAAAGCTTCTGGATGCTCTTTTCCAGAAAACATAGCACAAGGGACTATCAAACTTGAAGGAAGGTTCCCTATGCACCATAAGAAATATTAAAAAATAGAAAGCTAAATAAAGCAAAGTAAAATGATTCTAATTGAAGATCACAACATTAAACTATCAGAAAGAGGTGTTCTATTATGAGATGATAGCATGATATTTTCTTGCAATTCCAGCAAGGTAAGTCTTCCTACAACAGACCAGTCACCCAAGGGTCGAACCCTTTCATGAACCTAAGCAGGAGGAGCTTACAGATTGGATTGTCTTCATCTTTACAAATTCGATAAAAAATCATGATTTCTAATGTATTGAAATATTATAGAGCTCCAAACTGCAATCCTACATTTTTATGAGATACCTTCAACTTTACTCTACATCAGACCTCAATCCTCATAAATGGAGGAAATCTTACAAACTATACACAAAAATCCATAAGATATTACCATTTTATAGATAACTGGGCTACTAAATCAAATGCTAAAGTCTTTCATTGTGACAAAGAATGGGCGCATACAAATCACATGCCGCACATAAACGGCAAAAGTGGCTTTTAGTAACCACTTATCTTTATTGATGCCAGTATAACTAATAAACTTAACATAGTAGATAGTCTAGAAACCAAAGCAAAATTATACACGTGAAATATTGCTAAGTTACACGACTGATTATCCATAAATTTTGCTTGCTTATTTAAGTTTTATTACTAAATCATATAATTCTTGAAAATATAAGCTTACACACTTTTCTTTCATGGCTGATGCGGTATGACAAACCTGTAAAAAGGCTCAGAAGTAAGCATCACAAATATATGTTAGAAATTTAGGAAGAATTTGTTTGCAGAAATTTGTGCAATGTTTGATAAGATTTCAGCTAGATCTATAGAAACACTTGCAATGATTGACCATATTTTAGCCAGACTCAAAGTTTCCTAGATCTTACGGAAACAACCTACAAAAAGGATAGAAATAATTTAACAAAAATCAAAGAATTATACATTCAAGGTAGTAAAAATTGATCTACAATCAATATGTATTGACGAATAGAATAATACTTCTGCACATTACAGAGGTAAACTACATTTCAATAAGGATATCTCTTACAATGAATTCATATCTAAAAGTTCATGGAGGTTCTCATGTGATGAGAAAGGAACTTAATTTTGGTAAAAAATGACAAAATGAGACCTTATCCGATGATAATAAATATCTTCCCATCCGATGGACACTATTGTACACATGCGTGTATCATTGAGTTACTTTTTCATATGATATCAACTGGGAATGCACAAGTAAGAAATTTTGTCGTTCACCTCTGCTCATTTGTCGTGAGAGAACATACTGTTTAAAACTAAGAACACAAATGAGAGAACATATTGTTTAAAAAAGCATCATCAAAATATCTAAGCCACACATCTGACAATCAACCTGACCCAAAGTAGTGAAGACGACTTACCATTTTCATAGTCTTGCAGTAAGACCAACATACTGATACATAAACAAACAATTGTATTCATAATTCAGAATCATAAACTCCATAAATATAAGCAATTGTATTAGGAAGATTGATCTAGTAAATCAAATAGTTCTGAAGTGGCAAACACTAAAACCAAAGTTCATAACTGGCCCATGGGACGTGATAAGAGGCCGAAAACTATATGTCATTCACTGATGTTGAAGTTAAAGCTCCCATATCAGTTTCTGCAACCCAAAAAAAGTCAACCAGAAAATCAGTCTCCAAACTCCTTTTTCTTAATATCAACACGCAAAAAAGGAGCAACACATTGCAATCATATAAATGCCACCATCAAAAACAAGTATGAGCGTCATTTCCCTCTCCTGTTCTTTCTCCAGCACCAGCAAAGGGATAGAAACAACCTGAACATTAGAGGCTTATACTGGAAACAAGAATTTTAAAAAAAAATCACACTTCTGTAGATATAACTGTGAGCTTTAGCAACATTGTTAATTAGTCCAAATTTTCCTCCTCTCTCATAGAATCATGCAGATCCACAACCTATTGAGAGCAATATGATAAAAATTTAAAAAGGATTAGACCTGCAAAAGTTGACATAAAGACATTCTAAACATATAAAAGCCGATGATTTTCAACCCTGAACACCCGACGATTTTCAACCAAATATGGCTCATCTCCATCCAATGCTCAAAACCCAATACCGCAAAAGGATATCCCACACCTGCCCATCTCCGTCCTCCGATTTCCCAACCCCACCACTCTCGCATGTGGACATGCATATATAGCCATCCACAATCAGCGATGCTCAGATTTGCATAGTACGAACCTCCAATGTTCTGCTCGCTCTCGGGGAAGTCCTTCTCCAGTGCACAAGCGATCAAGGCAAAGCTTCTAATCCTTCTGCAGGTGTCATCCCCGCCCCATCATTTTTGTGTCTCGAAAAGCTCCGTTACTTCAACACATCCTCAGCGAGGCAGGCTGCGAGCACCGCTAAAGAGTGTTGTGATAGTCGCCGATGAGAGTGTCGTCGTTGAGCATTGTGATCATCTCCGATGCGAGTGCCGCCGAAGAGCGTTGTGATCGCCGCCGAAGAGCGTTGTGATCGTCGCCAGTGCGACTGCCGTGATTAGGGCAAGGTGATAGGATGCCCCCATTGCGAGTGCGAGTGTGAGACGGGGAGGGCGACAACGAAAAGGGGATTATATAGGAAGACAAAGAGGGGTAGGTGAATTGCGGGCATTGTTTTACACAATGGAAAGAAGAGTCATAGGGTGACGAAGAGTTTGCAAGCTTGCAACCAATTTACACCATGGAGAGAAGAGTCGCCATGCTTATCCAGGTTTAACTCGGATTTTAAATTAAATGAACAAGGGTTTTTTTACGAGAGAGTTTTTCCATCACATCGAGATATTTTGCCTTGTGGGCATATAAGCCTTCGCAGTTTTTCCATTATGTATAGCATTCCTTTCCCCGTATTCCACCGACTACTACAAATGTATTAGTGAATTTATTTTTAGTTAAAATCTTACCGACGATTTAGTCGTGGCTATTTTAAAAATAATGACGATTCCGAAAAATCGTCGTTATTTACTAATATAATTAGTGACGATTACATATAATCGTCAGTATTTCTAATTTAATTGACGACGAATAGATTTAAGCGTCGCTATATTGACAAGTTTACAAATATTATGACGAATATAAATAAGCGTTGTTATTTAATCGTCACCATAGCTCTAGTTTGGTGTAGTGGGGGTACCCTGTGAATAGTAAACTGTACTCCTGTGAATAGTAAAACTGTGAGGAGGATTGAGAGGGTTGGAAGGAGAATGACGATAGATCGCCGAATAGTTATTTAAGCAATATGCAAGGGCATATGGGCATATGCAATTCCATGCCGTTTTATAATTAGTAATTTAAAATGAATAAATATCTATATTAATTACCCAGTCACAGAAAAAACTATTTAGCAATGAAAGAATTAACCTCGAATGATAGTTTCTTGAAACCCTATTTTACCCTTAAAAATGCATATAAGGATATCTAAAATATAAAACATATAATGATATGCTTCCATTTTGTTATTTACAATTAGAATGCAAAAAAATAGATATTCAATTAAACATCAAGAAGCTAGTGACTACTAGATTCTCCCAACCAATTAGTTTTGGTGATTAGGGTTGTGACTGGAGAATGACGCAACACACAGGAGGCGAAGCAACGAGAGGTGATCACCCAACAATAATTAGGGATGCAAGTAATTACCGATGGTGATTACGAATTGAGAGCACAAAAGCGGAGGCATACACCCAAAGACTTGAGCGGAGGTGAGCAGTAATGAGGCATATTGTGATGGGAAGTTCTCATTTTGGGTTTTAGGTTTTGAGTCCCAAGCACATGACATGCAAAATGGGTGGAAAATAAAGTTGGGTAAATTACAATTTGGGTCCTCATCTATGGGTCCGATCCCAAAATGGGTCCTGGTCTTTAAATTGTAACGATTCGGGTCCCAGGACCATTTAGGAAATGGAAATTTTGGGGTTCATGATGAATATGCCCTTGTCGGGAAGGGAATGGGGGTTGGGTTCCAACTCTTAAACAAAGGCGTACTTGTCATTAGATCCAAAAAGTTCATTATATTAATGATCATGGGATCTGAATCGTTAAAATTTAAAGATCGGGACCCATTTTGAGATCGGACCCATAAATGAGGACCCAAATTGTAATTTACCCAATAAAGTTAAGTAGGATACTATATTTAATCCGATAAGGAATCTAGATCTGGTAGGATTCATTAATAATTTTGGACGCATAGACATACCTAATCACTCACACATGTGACATATGCGGTCGACTTATTGACAAGGAGCGCATATATGACCAATTGAGGAGATCAGTGGGGTGTTATGATCGCATGGGCATATGCGACCAATGTGGTCGATTTTACTGAACATTAATTTTCATGCAAAAGAGTAAATGACATTGCTAATAATATCGATGAGTTATCCAGTTAGCTTGAATTTCCTCATTACAAATAGAGACTTGAAAATTTCAACAGATGTCAGAATACAACTAACCTATTGATGTATATATTCCTCTCAAGTTGTTCATTCAATGTATCCTTCTTTAATCTCTTTTATTAATAACATCTACTCTTAAATAGAAAACATGTCTCCCATTCCAATGGTCAGTGACTAATAATCCAATTTTTTATTTTTATATATTTCAATGTTTTAACCTTTATACTATTCTACTTGATTTTCGACCGAGTTTTTGATGGCTGCGGGGTGTGATTAACTACGAAAACAACAACAAAACCTTTTCTCACAACTAAGTAGGGTCAGCTACATGGATTATTTGCCTCCATTCAAATCTATCTTGGATCAATCTCTAACTTAGATCCAAAAAACTAAAATCCTTTCGTATAGTCAAATTCCAACACTTCTTGGGCCTTCCTCGCACTCTCTTAGCAAGCTCAACATCCCAAAACTCGCAACTCCTACCTGGTGCATCAGCCGATCTCCTTTGCAAATGGCCAAACCACCTTGAGCGCTTTTCTCGCATCTTATCCTCGATCGAAGCTACACTAACTTTCCTTATGATTGCATCATTCCGAATCTGATCTTTACGTGTATGTCCACACATCCACCTTAGCATTTTCATTTCTACTACCGCCATTCTCTGCATATGTTTATGGTTCACATGCCAACATTCAGATCCACAGAGCATAGCAACTTTTATGCTTGCTTTGTAAAAATTTTCTTTGATTTCAAATGAGTTTTTTATCACGGGAGAACAATAGAGGCTCCTCTCCACTTTAACCAACCTGCATTTATTCTATTAGTAATATCTCTAACAATTTCCCCATCATGTTGCAAAATAAATCCCAAGTATCCCAAAGAATCTCTCTTCTGAATGTTATCATCATCAATCTTCCTTCACAAATTGCTCCCATCAAAAATATACTTCATACATTCAGTCTTAGTCCTATTTATACGAAATTCGTTAGTCTCTAATGCATGTCTCCAGACCTCAACTTATCATTTACTCAATCTCTAGTCTCATCAATCAACACAATATCATCAGGAATTACATACACCAGGGTATCTCATCCTAAATGTGACTTATCAACTCGTCCATAATCAAAGTAAAGAGGAATGGACTCAAGGCTGAACTTTGATACCAATGCTAATGTCAAAAAAGTAGTATTTGATGAATATCCATTTTATCACCTTTATTCCATCATTTTAGCCTTAAAAATCCTAGTAAATGCATGTAAATACCCTTAATTTGCATAAATTAACATTCATGCATTGTTGTGCAAATTGTTTATAAATAATGTTTCAATGCCAAAATTAAAGTATAAATAAAAGAAAAGAAAAAGGATAAAATATCAAAGATATTTTATGACCCCAAACCCCGAGACCTAGGTATCTTGATGACTAGGTCAACAAGGAATAAAGTAGGGGGAGATAAGTGCCATTTATACAATAAAAAATCCCATGTATTTATTCATTTATTATTCATGTTTGGAACATATTTTTATTTCCACTCAAATAAAGAAACTTCAAACATGAAAGTTATAGATTATAAAATAAAAAAATAAAAAAATCATACAAAAGTAATATACAGAGTAAAAGATACACTCAAAATAATATTCCAAAATCCCAACTTCCCAGACTCATATCACTCGAATGAAGACTCAAAATATATCAAAATCATCTTTAAGTATATATAACTTTTAATAAGCTATTTAATGAATGTAGTTTCATATTTTTTGGAGTTAAGGTGTGAAAGTTGGGTTTTAGAGCCCTATTGTATAATATACCTGATTAAAATAATCATTTTATTTAATATTTTTTAATTTTTTATGATTTTATATTTTTATAATTTTGTAAATATTATTTATAATAATGTACATATTAAAAATAAAATAAAATGATAAAGAAAACATCAAAATAAATTATGTAAAGAAAAATATATAGATGAAGTACCTATGCCTATACCTATACAACAAATATACTTATTTATTTAAGTGTATATATTCTATCAAAAAACTATAATAAAAATATATTTAAGTATCCAAAAATAAGTTGTAATTATATAAAATAATAAACTAAAATAATAAAATCAAAAAAAACAAAATAAAAATAAATAGACTAAAACATAGATAAATATACCTATATTATAACCTAAAAGGTAAATATTAATAAATAACCACAAAAAAATAAACAAAAATCAAAATAAAATACTATGAAAAATAATAATCATTTTCTATAACTTAAAATTAATAAAATTATTTATTAATTCTTTTGATTTTTAATTTTTTTCAGGCGTCTTTTTCCCGGTTGGTCCACACCAGGTTGGTCCACGTGGACCAACCAGGTGGCAGGTGATGAACATCAAATTTGCCTCTATAATAATAAGTAATTGTCGTAGTATAGGAGGCAAATTCGGTTCAACAAAAACCACAATCCTTTGAATGTTGTGGAATATTTATACTTGGCAAGTCTACCAAGGTCAAACACAGGGACACGAGCTAATGTATTTATTTATTGATTTTTGATCAATTAAGAGCAATGTGAATTAATTCTCAATTTCAGGTCTTTATGAAAATGCATGAAGTACTACGCTAATTACAATGCAATAAAATGGGGCATGCAATTTTTAGTGGATTTTTATGCAATTATAGGATGATGCATGAGAATAATGCAAGGGAACTTATAAGCAGAACAAAAGATTACAAATATACCCTAAAAATATCACTGAAACTGAGCAACATAATAGAGACTGAAATCAGGGTCAATTTGATTACAACATTAAAATCAGTCATCAAATCAGAGCAAGGAAAAGTAGAGCGAGGTCATTATCTAACACAAAAATTCACTTCATTTAAAAAGGTGACAGATGAGAAAATTAAATATGTCATGATGTATATGAGGAAAAAAGGATCAAAACGACACTAAAATCATGCAATTTGGACCTAGGATGCTCAAGTTATGCTAAAAATAATGCAGGGGCATAATTATAAATAAAATGCAAGAAAATAAAAAGATAAATATTACATTAGGTCCCTGGAGGGGCCTAAATGCAAATACCAAAAAACGCATAGGCCCTGATGTAATTTCTCCATATGCACGGGGACAATTTTGTAATTCTGAAAAGCTGCGAGGGCATCCCTATAATTTACCCAGGCACGCACGTGAGGCACATACCTGGGGACCAATCTGTAGATAGCAAAAGCTCCTAGGTCTTTCGTGTAAATTACCCAGGCCCTCACGTGGGGTGCACGTGAGGGGCCTAGCCTCGGGTCTCCCTCCTGGCTCGGGACGTGTGGCAGCGCCTGGAGGCTCGGGGTGAGATTCTAATGACCTGAGTCTACTGGTTCGGATTTAGGCTCGGCTCGCTACATGTCCATCATCACAACCGTCCGATCCGGATGATCGGACGGCTACTGTATCGTCTGGCTCCTCCGCATCCCACCGGAGAAGGCTGTGCTCCGGCGGGCTCGCTGGAGCTCCTCCGTGCTCCAAAGGGTGGTCTGAAGGTCGGGGGAGTTTGCTGGGAGTCTGGCGGAGGTCTTGGAGCCGATGCGGAGCTCCGTTGATGTCTGAAGCTGCTCGTCGAGGCATGGTCGTCGGAGGAAAAAATCGATATCGGTAGGGAGGCGCGAGCTCCGGCCATTGAGGATACCTACAGATGTTAATCATAGACAAAGATGTGCGATTGTGTGTGAATGCTTTGTGGGTGAGTGAAGGCCACGGAGGTGACGGGAGGCGGTGGCCTTGGAGTTCTTCTCCGGCGGAGCAGGGGAAGAAGTGGGTCAGAGCGGAGGTGGTTCTGGAGAAGAGAGGATGGGTCAACGAAGATGACTGATGTATGGTGGAAGTGCTGGAGGGGTTAGGAGATGGTGAAGATGATGACAGGCGGAGGTATAAATCGGAGAAAATCAAAGAA
This sequence comes from Ottelia alismoides, assembly GCA_037367405.1. Classification (NCBI taxonomy): domain Eukaryota; kingdom Viridiplantae; phylum Streptophyta; class Magnoliopsida; order Alismatales; family Hydrocharitaceae; genus Ottelia; species Ottelia alismoides. The sequence continues at coordinate 953,266 of JAZKJV010001282.1, forward strand.
AAAGAAGGGGAGGAAGGACCTCGTCGGAGAGGGTCATCCGGTGAAGGTCGTGGCTTGGGATGAGGCTCCATGAGCCTCGGGTCATCGCCCGACGAGGTCAGCCTTGGATCACATGATCCAACAGCTGGGATGATGCATGCGATCAGATCCAAGCATTTGGATCGAACGACTGAAGGTTGAGGCATTGACGAGCGGCTATGATGGAGGAGTGAGGGAGATCCAACGGCCTAGGGGAAGGGATGACATGAGTGCGTGATAGGCGTAGGATGAGGAGGAGATCGAGAGGCTGAGGTTGAGATAAAATATTGTATATTTGTCTTTTTTAGATTTTTTGGTATTTCTAATTAAGATAGAAAATTAAAATAAATTCAGATAAAATATGAACTAAATATTTACAACTTAATCTATTTTTTAGTTTTAATAATAAAGAAAATAAGTACATAAAATAAATAAATATAAGGGACGCATGTACAATATACAAGGAGGGGCCCAAAACCCTAATTTCATGTACGAACTCCGATTCTTTTGAATTTGATCTTGTTTTGAAGATAATCGAGCATACATTAATTCAAAAGTGAGTAGGTGTCCATAGGAGACTGTATGAGAGAGATATTCATATTTTATGGCTCTTATTCTCAAACTAGGGTTTGGGTTTTATTGGTCAATTTTACAAATTATTATTTTTTGATATTTTCTCTATCCGTTACTAATATGTACACAATAGAGTTGATTTTATTTAGTTCCGAGTTAATGAAAAATAAATAAAAATAAGGAAAATATGGGAAATATACTTGTGATATTTACAAGTGAATTTGCTTCTTATTTAATGCCAATATGCATGCTAAAATGCAGACATTACTTATAAATATATGAATGAGAATAATGCAAAATAAATAGAGAATTGCAGCTAATTACTTGAAAACAAAGCTCTGTTTTCGACTTTTAGAGTGATGAATCACAGATTCATCACCTTCCCACATGCGATAATTAATTCCAAAGAGTTGTTCTTTGTCTGTTCTGGATGCCGTCCCAAGCTCAATAATGAAAGGGGAAAAGATTGTATATGTGCGTTTTCACATTCTAAGCTTATATCAAGTAGAGGATTAGCACCAACAGAACAGTTCTTGCAGGAGTTCTCCAAGTTGATTCATTCAATTACCTTATGGTGGGTTGGTAAGAGGTTTTATAGACTTATCTCGAAGTTATGCATGAACCTCCTAAGGGTAACAAAGGTCACGACTCCTTCAGAGTTAGGTTTTCCTTGACTTGCTACAGGACTTGGAAAGTGAGAACGAAGGAAAACATATGAGGGATTGAAAAGAATTTAAACCAAGGGTGACATCTTTCCAACTGACTTCTTCAGAATGATGATTGGACTTTTGACCTTAACATAGTACCAAAACTAAGACATTGTCCACATTGAAGAAGGATTGGATAATGCTATAGTTCAAGTAGCTTCAAAACTAAATCAAGATAAACTAAGCTATTTTCCGTTCAAAATCAGTAGACTGTTTACATAGATTTATCACCAGACCTCAAAACTGATGTTGAAATGTAAAAATATCGCATAACAGATCTTCGCGTTCACCAAAGAGGGAAAACCTGTGAGGGATGTGGATCTATCACCAGCACAGAAGATGGGAGAGTTTTTACTACCAACTGCCAGGACGTAGAGTAACAATTCACATGACACTCCACAAGTTCCCCAAAGGGAGTCGTGGGCTTAGTCTCATAGTTCATCTCTTCCGCCCTATTTCTTCTCTCTTGATAGCAATCCCCCCTTCGAGGTTCTCCCTCATGCATACATCATTTTCTCCACGATATGTTGTTGAGGGCCTTGAGGCTTCACTAACGGTCTATTTGGTTGCTGGGTTGGGTTGGGTTGGGGTACCCATGTGAATAGTAAATTGTGAGGAGGGTTGGGAGGGTTGGAAGGAGGGTACACTGTAACACTGGTGTACCCCAACCCAACCCTGCAACCAAACGAACTCTAAGGACTGTTGTCCCTCGTCATTAGCCCCCGCTTTTCTAGTCATGCTCGTTGCGACTTGGTGATAGTTCAAGGTATTCAGACACACCCTTCTGTTGGTGGTTTTCACTTCAGCTCCCCTGTGCATACCATACAAAAGTGAATCAAGGTCGATGCTTGTTTCTAAATGGAGGCTTGGTGGATTGATCTATTAATAGTCGATGCATTGTTTGGAGCAACTGGTCGATTACAAGAAATTGTTCGGTGCAACTGGACGATTATCGATGACCGCTTTGAACAAAGCAGCCGGTTATCTACGGTCGTTATGATCAAAGCAACTGATCGATCAATGGTTTGTCAGCATGAGAAGTTGATTACCACCATCCACCCTGATCCAAACAACATGCCGATTACTAACAGTTGCTCAACGCGATTAGTCGCTCACCACTTATTGTTTTTATTACCAAACTTTGGTCGGAGTCGTGAACCAATGGATGCTTTAATCAGATCTGTTGGGTTTCTTTGCATTTGTTCCAGCCCCAACTTGGGGGCATCAACAGTTTACCCCTTTGGGAGGGGCATACTTGATATTTCTCCATCAAGTTGGCCCCAATCAGCCCCCATCCTTTTACCCATTCCAGGGAATCACGATGACACCATTCGGTCATTGCTTTCCAACCGATTCCAACCCTACTCGTCCTCCCCATTCCAGCGGCCAGCAGCAGGGGTTTTTCGGAACCCATCCTCTCCGTCTTCCTCCACGCGAGCGGGAGAGCGCGAGAGAGAAGCCGTGCTCGAGGGCAGCGCAGCTCGAGCTTTAGCACCGCGGCTAGGGTTTGGACTTGGGCGTGGGAGCACTGTTTGGGTGAGTTCGAGAGGGAGCAGCGGGAGGTCGTTGGGAACGACCTCAAGAAGCCAAGTTTGGGTCTCCATCCGGGAGCCCACAAGGGGAGTTACTTTGTCCTCCTTGTTTTGAGCACAATATTGGTATAGTTAGATACCTAGGGATAGTTTGATACTTATTGGACAACTATCCATTGTGTGTGGCTTGTACCTCGGTTTTGTGGGCAACAAAATCGGGAAGAACATTTGCTCCATTTGACCGTAGTGATTTGTTGTCGGTCTTGCCCCGTGGTTCTTCCCTTGCTCACATTGAGCAAGGGTTTCCACGTAAAAATCTTTGTCTCGTGTGGTTGTTTGCTTGCTTGTGATTGTGCTTGTCATTGTTGCCATTTGAGTTCCCGTGTGGGGAACATATATTGTGTTGTGCCATCTTTGCTGCAGGACAGTTTAAGGGGATATTATCCTGGTTGATTGATTGTTCCGCATCCTTATATCCCCAACAAGTGGTATCAGAGCTCAGGTTTGAGCAATGGGCAAAGATGATGAAGGCACAATGATCAAGCTCACAAGTAGCAACTGCAGATTTGGAAGGCGAAGATGGAAGACATTCTTTATTGCAAGGACCTCCACAATCCTGTGGAGGGGGAGAGCGCCAAGCCGGAGAACATGTCCGCAGGAGAGTGGACAAAGTTGAACCGAAAGGCCATTGGTACCATTCGGAAGTGGCTTGACATGTCGGTGTTCCATCACGTGGCCGAGGAGACCAATGCCAAGGAGCTATGGGACAAGTTGTCCGAACTCTGTGACCAGAAGACCGCTACCAACAAGGCTTTCTTGATTAGAAAGCTTGTTAACTTAAAGTACAAGGATGGGACCAAAGTGGCTGAGCACTTGAATGACTTCCAAAGCATAATCAACCAGTTGACTTCCATGGGTTTGGTACTCGATGATGAGTTGCAGGCACTTCTCCTGTTGGGTTCTTTGCCAGACAGTTGGGAGACCTTAGTTGTCACCGTGAGCAACTCTGCGAAGGATAGCAAGTTGACCATGGCTATGGTCAAGGGTAGTCTCATCAATGAGGAGATTAGACGTCGCTCTTCGGGAGAGGCATCCTCCTCTTCACATGTGTATGCAGTTGAGAGGAGAGGAAGATCCAACAGCAGAGGAGCGTCACAAGAGAGGCAGAAATCCAGAGACAAGTCCAAGGGCAGAGGAAAGTATCACCATTGCCAGAAGCCCGGTCACTGGAAGAGAGATTGCAGGGTTTGGAAGAGAGAGCAAGCTGAAGCCAAGAAGAAAGATCAGAAAAATGAAGATGGGAATGTAGCTGTAGTTGTGGCAGATGAAAGTGCAGATGAGGTGATTCTCACCATCCAGGATCAGTGCTTGCATGCAGGGAGTGATTTGGAGTGGGTCATTGACACGGCCGCCTCCTATCACGTGACTCCAGCACAGGGAGTTCTTCACCACCTACACTAGGGGTGATTATGGGAGAGTCTTGATGGGTAACGAGAGTTACTCTAAGATCATTGGCATGGGCACCATCTCGATCCAGACGGATGTTGGGTGCTCAATGACACTCCAGGATGTGAGGCATGTTCCTGATGTGCGGCTTAGCCTTATATCTGGCTCACAGCTAGATAGTGAAGGCTACCATCTGAAGTTCGGCGACAGCAAATGCAAGATTAGCAAGGGTTCTCTCATCATGGCCAGGGGCAGCTTGTGTCACACACTCTATATGACTAGAGTGAAGGTCATGGATGGCAGTTTGCATGCTAGTGAAGCAGATAATTCAGATTTGTGGCACCGTCGACTTGGCCACATGAGCCAGAAGGGCTTGCAGCTTCTTAGCAAGAGAGAGTTGATCCCCTACCACAATGACATCACTTTGTCTCCTTGTGATGCATGTGAGGTTGGGAAGAGCAGGAGTGCGCCATACAGAGCCAGATTCAAGGTGAAGGGAGACCTTCTACAGTTGGTTCATTCTGATGTTTGTGGTCCTATGGACATAACCTCTTTGGGAGGCAACATGTATTTTGTCACCTTCATTGATGATGCATCTAGGAAGGTGTGGGTGTATGTTCTGAGATCGAAGGATCAAGTATTTGATTGCTTCAAGAAGTTCCATGCCATGGTTGAGCGTGAGACAGGGAAATTGTTGAAGTGTCTACGCACAAACAATGGGGGAGAGTACACCTCCCATAGCTTTCAGGGCTATTGTGCAGAGCACGGCATCAGGCATGAGAGGACAGAGCCAGGCACACCCCAGCACAATGGTCTAGCTGAGAGGATGAACAGGACCATTGTTGAGAGAGTCCGCTGTATGCTGAAGACAACGAAGTTGCCCAAGACCTTTTGGGCTGAGGCGGTTCGCACCGCTTGTTACTTGGTTAACCGGTCTCCATCAGTTCCTTTGGGTTTTCAGATTCCAGAGCGAGTTTGGACAGGGAAAGACCCCTCATATGCTCATTTGAGGGTGTTTGGATGCAAGACTTATGCATTGGTACCCAAGGAGCAGCGGAAGAAGTTAGATGACAAGGCAGTGCCTTATATTTTTCTTGGTTATGGAGATCAGGAGTTTGGATACCGTCTTTCGGATCCAAGGAAGAAGACAGTCACCAGGCATAGGGATGCGATTTTCTATGAGAATCAGACATTGGCTGAGGACACCACTGAGAGTGGTGATGGAGATGAGATCTCCATGGATGATGACAGTGATGAGGACACGGATCCCTCTCCAGTACAGGGTACAGGTGGAGAGGATGGGCAGCTAGAGCAGCATGAGCCAGATGCAGACCCCGTTGATGCAGGTCCAGGGGATCTAGGGCGGGGGGAGCAGCCTTATCCAATTGCAGACACAGCAGAGCCTCAAGTCAGGAGATCTGAGAGGACACGCCAGCCATCATCCCGTTACCCCACTTCTAGGTATGTGATGCTCACAGATGCTGGTGAGCCATACACATTTGAGGAGGCACAGGTACACAAGGACAAGGGTCATTGGCAGAATGCAATGAGCGAAGAGATGCCATCCCTCAAGAAGAACAACACTTATGACCTTGTTGAGCTTCCTAAGGGAAAGAGGGCCTTGAAGAACAAATGGGTCTACAAGCTAAAGTCAGATGACAGTGGAAAGCAAGTGAAGTACAAGGCCAGATTGGTAGTGGAAGGATTCAGCCAGAAGGAAGGAGTGGACTATGATGAGATCTTCTCCCCAGTGGTGAAGATGAACTCAGTGAGAATGGTGCTAGGACTTGTTGCTAGCATGGACCTTGAGCTGGAGCAGATGGATGTGAAGACGGCGTTTCTTCACGGTGATTTGAAGGAAGAGATCTACATAGAGCAGCCACAGGGTTTTCAAGAGAGAGGGAAAGAGCATATGGTATGCAGGTTGATGAAGAGTCTCTATGGCTTGAAGCAAGCCCCGAGACAGTGGTACTTGAAGTTTGATGCTTTCATGGGAAAGCAGGGCTTCAAGAGGACTACAGCCGACCCATGCGTATATGTTCGTCGTCTTCCCAATGATAGGTTCGTCATTCTTTTGATCTACGTGGATGACATGTTGATTGTAGGTCATGATTCCAACCTCATTGCAAAGCTCAAGAGAGAACTTTCCAAAGAGTTTGAGATGAAAGATTTGGGCAAGGCCAGTCACATCCTTGGGATGCAGATTACAAGGGACAGGAAGAAGCACATGCTATGGTTGTCACAGGAAAGCTACGTTGAACGCGTATTGGAGCGGTTCAACATAAAGAATGCCAAGCCTGTCAGTACGCCCTTAGCCTCTCATTTCAAGCTGAACAAAGAGTCATGTCCTTCTACTTCTAAGGAGAAAGCAGAGATGTCCAAGATTCCATACCAGTCAGCAGTTGGAAGCCTCATGTATGCAATGGTTTGCACTAGACCCGACATAGCCCATGCAGTGGGCGTGGTGAGCAGGTTCATGTCTAACCCGGGCAAGGACCATTGGGAGGCAGTGAAGTGGATCTTGAGATACTTGAGAGGGACCTCAAGTATGTGTCTTGCTTTTGGGAGGTCAGATCCCAAACTTTGTGGTTACACTGATGCATATATGGCAGGTGACACGGACCAGAGAAAGTCCACCTCAGGCTACATTTTCACTTTTGTAGGGGGAGCCATATCATGGCAATCCAAACTACAGAAATGTATTGCTCTTTGGACTACAGAGGCAGAATACATTGCAGCAACAGAGGCTGTGAAAGAAGTGTTGTGGCTACAACGCTTTCTTGGTGAGTATGGATTGGATGACAGTGAGCCGGTTGTGTTTTGTGATAGCCAGAGCGCTATAGATTTGAGCAAGAGTACCATGCACCATGCTCGCACAAAGCACATTGATGTGAGATACCATTGGCTGAGGGATGCAATTGAACAGAAGCAGCTCATGTTGAAGAAGATTCACACCGATGAGAGCCCCTCAGACATGTTGACCAAGGCAGTCACTCGTGACAAGCTTCAGCTCTGTAGAGAGCTGAGCGGTGTCACCTCTTCTTGATCTCCATCACAGGACAACACCTCCCCGTTGGGGCTGGAGGGGGAGGTTGTTGGGTTTCTTTGCATTTGTTCCAGCCCCAACTTGGGGGCAGCAGCAGTTTACCCCTTTTGGAGGGGCATACTTGATATTTCTCCATCAAGTTGGCCCCAATCGACCCCCACCCTTTTCCCCATTCCAGGGAATCACGATGGCACCATTCGGTCATTGCTTTCCAGCCGATTCCAACCCTACTCGTCCTCCCCATTCCAGCGGCCAACAACAGGGTTTTTTCGGAACCCATCCTCTCCGTCTTCCTCCACGCGAGCGGGAGAGCGCGAGAGAGAAGCTGTGGTCGAGGGCAGCGCAGCTCGAGCTTTGGCACCGCGGCTAGGGTTTGGAGTTGGGCGTGGGAGCACTGTTTGGGCGAGTTCGAGAGGGAGCAGCGGGAGGTCGTTGGGAACGGCCTCAAGAAACCAAGTTTGGTTCTCCATCCGGGAGCCCACAAGGGGAGTTACTTTGTCCTCCTTGTTTTGAGCACAATATTGGTATAGTTAGATACCTAGGGATAGTTTGATACTTGTTGGACAACTATCCATTATGTGTGGCTTGTACCTCGGTTTTGTGGGCAACAAAACCGGGAAGAACATTGGCTCCATTTGACCGTAGTGATTTGTTGCCGGTCTTGCCCCGTGGTTTTTTCCTTGCTCACATTGAGCAAGGGTTTCCACGTAAAAATCTTTGTCTCGTGTGGTTGTTTGCTTGCTTGTGATTGTGCTTGTCATTGTTGCCATTTGAGTTCCCGTGTGGGGAACATATATTGTGTTGTGCCATCTTTGCCGCAGGACAGTTTAAGGGGATATTATCCTGGTTGATTGATTGTTCCGCATCCTTATATCTCCAACAAGATCAACTAATTTATTATCAGGGTTGTTCAGGGTGACTGGTTAAAAACTTGCTTTAATCAGATCAACTAAATTATTATCAGGGTTGCTCAGGGTGACTGGTAAAAAAACTAACGGTCTCTTTGATCGAAGAAACCAGTTGATATTAATGATTGCTTGCCACAACTGGTCAACTACCAGCAATTTCTTTGATCAGAGCAACCGGTTGATCACCAACTGTTGCTCTATGTAACTGATCGATTACTAGTGATCACTTAGATTGAGCAATTGGTCAGTTACCGACGATTGCTCACAGTGACAGATTCATTACCAATGATTGGTCGCCTTGACATGTGGATCACCGTTGATCACTTTGATAAAAAGAGGCAGTTGCTTTGTTGACATATGTAATAAATACTCCTCCGATGTGAAATCATTGTTGAGGATTGTAAATTCGATGCAGATACACCAATGTTCAAATACCACAAGCAGGGTGTCGGGAATCATGGACATACAGTATCACAATAATCTCCAATGAAAACATGTTACACAATAGCGACCAATCATGAAAAAACGGCCCAAAATTAGACACAAGGATTGATAAGTCATAACTACTCACTTTTTTTTCAATGGCTCAAATTTCGATTTCGGACACCATTTCGGCAAGTGACCGAAACGAAAGTCGGTCATCTCGGTCAGTTTTTGAATCGGGGCCCCATATTTCAGTCGATGTAAGCCATTTCGATCGAAGTTCGACCGAAATTCAGCCAAATTTCACGGAGATTTGATCCCCTACTTTTTTCTACTTCCTGTTTCGATTCTTCGAGCATAGTCGCGAGCCAAATATTTAGCCTTCTGGACAACGATATAGTAGAGAGGAATCAGTGTGAGATAGACTGCAACAATCTTAGGGAGCTTAGGATGAACTTGTAAGACAACCGTTTGATATCAACGTGCTTCCAGTTAATGCACATCTTGAAAAGGAGTTTTGTTTACTAACGTGGCAAAGTATTATATCGTAATAACATGAGTAGTTGTGTTTTAAAAGCTTAGATGTGATGCAAGGTGCCCTGGGATCCTATTTGGGATTGACGGCAGCTTGTTGCACGTCTCTCATCAATTTCTATGTAATGATTATTGCATGCGATTTGATTTTAGTTCCAAAAAGTAATCGATTGAATATAAGACCGGTAAAATGTAAATTGAAATATCCAATTAGATTGTACATCACAATAGATACACTTATTGGCCGCTGAGATAAATAGTCGAATGAAATGTAAAGTGGTTGACCAACTAGAAGATTAGTCGACTGAAAAATGTAGTTTGTAACCATGCAAGCAAACCATTAAAATCATCTACTGATGAAAAAGATTTATCGACAAGTTAACATGTCAGTCAATCGATATATATGTCAATCGACAACGGACATAGACCCATCAGGGTTCAAATATAGTCATTAGAGTAACCTTTGCATTGATTGTGAACAAGTATGTGAAGTGACTTAGTCATATGAAGTGAATTGTCGAACGAATTTAGAAACAATCATTCAAAAAAGAAGCTATTCTACTAGTATATAATTTAGTCGATCGATTTACTCTGAAATCTTAAGGATTCGTTTGATTACCGGATTACCTTAGGGTAACCCAGTTTACCCCCTTCATTCCTGGGTCATTCATGGGTTGGAATTCCATTACAAATTAATATGACATCACATCACATTCCTTATTCCAACCCTCTACTAATACTCATTACCATCCAAACAGCTACTATTCATAGGAGGTTACCCAACCCATTCCAACCCAGTAACCAAACGAGCCGCATGAGTTATTGCCAACACAGAGATCAAGTTATCAAGGAAAATGTAAAATTACAAAAGGCCCCACCTATCTTTAATTCCCAATTAAGATACCCATTTTTTGAAACTTAATTTAATGAGTAACCTTTTGTAACATCTAAAAGATGAGAATCCTAATCAGGATTTGATGCATAGATCGTCATTTTTTATATAATTTACCTTTCAGAAAAAAAAAACAACTATGGAAAATCCCATTCAATAACCAATCCAACGGATCTTATTGGAGTGGGTTTGATCAGATTAAAAAATATCCAATCGATGCACGTGTACAACAGCGCAAACGGGAGGGCAGTCTGACATATTTTGCCGCGAGCCGACAAAAAATAATATGTGGACACCCGCAGTCCTCGTCATCGTCGAAGCGCAGCTCCACTCCCTCTCCCGCCGCGTCCGCACCCGCAGCTCCACAATGGCGACGCTCGTTCGCACCGCGCCGGACCTCCACTTCTCCCGACGATCCCACCCCTTCTCCTCGCCGCTTCTTCCCGCTCTTGTCAAGTCGCCTTCCTCCAATTTCAAGCCCCTTTGCCCACGTCCGGGGATCAAATCGTCTGGATCCGCCCGCGTCCACCCCGTTGTCAGAGCACAGAGCTGTCCCGGTAATGTCGGGTTCCGCGATTTCCCCCCGTTCTTTTATCCGGACGTTTGCGTTTTATCTGGTGGTTTTGGCGATGAATTGAATTGGACAATTCGAATCTTGGATGTTTGTGTTTCGTAGATTATCTTCCCGATGCAAAGTTCTACAAGGTCGAAGCCATTTTGAGGTTAGTTGTTCTTGCTGCTTCCGTCTGTGTGCGCGTGTGCCCGTGTGTGGTTGGTAGTATGGCTCAAACATGAAAGGAGAATCTTTGCGTGTCACAGTTCAATAAGGTGGCTCCATATGTTATTATCATGCAACACGACATAATTCTTTATCATCCTCCTCCTTGTTATTACTCGTTTGCTACTTTTGGTTGCATTATAGTTGCATGGTTATGCCACGAGTAAGCGTGTCTCTCATGTACATGTTCTTTCCTTGTCGGAACGGGAATTTGCGGGTGAATTTGGAGGTGAAGACCATGGCGAGTTGCACATGTAACATCGGTAGGAAAATATATTTTTAACATCCCTTGACTTAATTTATGTTGTGAGATTGTTGTGAAGTTTATGTTGCTATAATGAAGTACAACCTCTCCTATTTTTTTTTCTTGAATGCAATCTTAGGGATTGCTGAAGTTGGGTATTCGAGGAGTAACGGTTTCTGATGTCAGAGGATTCGGAGCTCAAGGGGGATCGACCGAGAGGCATGCTGGTATTTTTTTTCTCATTCATTGTTCTGGTTTTGCTTGAAAAGTCTTCTATACAATCAGATATTGAGACACTAATACAGACATTAAGTCAATAACTCGTGCTTAATATGCTGGGTATTCCACTTCATTTAGAAGGACACACTTCTTATTAATCAGGGAAATAAAAACTGAAAGCATGATGATTTATAAAGGTGGTTGTTTCTGGGAGAAGGCATATGAAGGGATGCTAGAGCAACCCCTTTGCTGCTATGTAAAGACATCGGCTCTTGCAGCTCGGGGTACTTAGCAACTGAGTGTTTTCACCATTTGATGACTACTGCTTATAATGGCAATTTTTTATTTACACATGGACTATGGATTAATGTGAGAGCTCACGTAGAGTGGCTGAAATTCTTTGCAATGTACTTTGATCAGTGACGATAGTTAAAACATATAATTTGTTATGGACTCTTGTGAAACAAACCAGGATCATATAATAAAATGCCTCTGCAGGTGCCGTTCTCGGAGTCAAAAATAAGGAGTGCGGTGTGGGATCTGAATGCGGAGGGGGCTCCGGGCCCCGACGGCTTCCCGGTCTTCTTTTATAAGGAGTTCTGGGACTTGTTTAAAGGAGAGATCGTCGAGCTGATGAACGAGTTTGCGGAAGATTACATGGGCTTTGATAAAATCAACAGAGCTTTGATATTCATGCTATCGAAGGACTTTCCGGCGAGAGTCGAGGACTATCGTCTGATCGCACTATCCAATGCGATTTATCTGGTTGTCGCGAAGACGTTGGCGAATCGGCTTAAGCTGGTTCTTGACTCGGTGGTCATGCAGGGGCAGAGTGCTTTTATCCCAGGGAGGCAAATGGCGGATGGTCTGATGATGGCGACAGAAATTTGCCAGCATTGGAAAAGGTCGAAGTCGAAAGGAGCTCTATGGAAGATAAACTTCTCCAAGGCTCATGACTGTGTTAATTGGAATTTCTTGTGGACTTCGTTGGGGCGGAGGGGCTTCCCGAAGCTGTGGATCGGGTGGATGAAAAGATGCGTAACGACGACTTCCTTTTCTGTTCTGGTTAATGGCAGGCCAGAGGGCGGTTCTTTCCAACCACAAAGGGGGGTGCGCCAGGGCTGCCCCCTGGCCCCGATGCTCTTCGTGATCGTAGCCGATGCGTTGGCAGTATTGTTCAACCAGGCGGTGGATACGGATGTGTGCGCTAGTTTCCGCTTGGAGGATTTATCTATTCCTTTGCTTCAGTATGCGTATGACACTTTGCTCATGCTCGGCGGGTCGGAGGTGCACACGGTGAATGCGGCCATGCTGGTCAGTATTTTTGGTGAGCTCTCGGGCATGGTCTCCAACAACGACAAATCCAAGGTGGTCTTTGGGATGAGCGACAACGAACGATAGGCGGTTGTTGATATTACACGGTGCCCTCTGGGGTCACTACCCATGACTTATCTTGGCTTACCTTTGATGGATGGGAAATTGAAGAAAGCTGATTAGGATATTGTGCTTCATAAGATGGAACAAAGAATGGCGGGATGGATGGCAATCACCTTGTCCAAGGGGGGTAAATTTGTTTTGTTGAAGCATGTTCTTTCGGCGATACCACTGTTCTTCTTCTCTACGCGAATTCTTCCTGTTGATGTACGAAGGAAGATTGAGGCGTTGATGAAATCCTTTTTTTGGTCGGATGACAAACAGCAGAAGGTGGGACTTCATCTGGTAGGGTGGAAGGACGTGACGAAGGGGAATGATGATGGAGGTCTTGACATCTGTGATGTCGAATGCATGAACAAAGCATTGCTGGGTAAATGGGCGGCCTAGATCTGGGGCCCCTCTTCCTCTCTTGTGCTCAGGCTTATCTGCAAGATCTATGATGTCGGGGGCGAGTTGGAGACTGGGAGAGCGCGGTGGGAATCACCTCTTTGGTCCGGTGTCCGAAGTGTCCTCCCGGCTCTCGCACAAAATCTGACTCCGAAGGTAGGGATGGGCGTCTGTTTCGGTTCTGGAGTGACGACTGGACGGGGGAGGGGAAGTTGTGCGTCAGGTTCCCGAGATTGTTTGCCCTTGCGGCAACACGAGATATTATTCTCGGTCAGGTCAGGGGGACCAACACTTGGGCACCTGTGTTCGTCAGCGACTTATCGGAGCAGAGGTTAGACGAGTTTTTAAGGTTGCAGTCGGAGTTGGCATCGGTGGCTGATACCTTCCCTATGCCCCCTGCCGAGCACGCGAATTAATTCGAATGGAAGGGGGGGGGGAGTTCTCTACGAAAAAGGTGTACGAACAACTGCGACGATCATCGGAGGTGCAGGACGTGGACCTTATACAAGATTTAAGAGTGGTATGGGCGGCAAAGATTCCTAAGAGGGTCAAGATTTTCCTGTGGTGCTTGAGGAAGGATCGCATTTGTGACAAGGTTAGGCGGGCTCGTATTTTTGGCGTACAGGACACGATGCGCGACAGGTGCCATGGTCAGCAGAAGGACGCGGACCATATCTTCTTCAAGTGCCAAACCTCGATCGCGGTTTGGCATGAACTAGGCTTGACGTGGCTACGGTCCGAGGATGCGACGCCCTTTTGGAGATCGATCCGGAGGGTGGGGCGTGGCTCCACTGATGACGTCTCGCAGGCTTTCGCGACGCTGTGGGCAATCTGGCATGGACGAAATGACAATATCTTTAAAAACCAGATGTTCTACTCGGAGAATGCTTTTATCCATTGTAAAGCCCTTTACAACTTCTGGGCTTCTCACTAATGTCACTACATCTTTTCCCGTTTAATTTGAGGCGGTAGCTCCCAACTTGGGAGACTACTCGTGTTGGCTTTCAAATAAAAAAAACAAGTCTTAACTTGCTTTCAAAACAATACTTCATTTAAGCAGTAAAATTGTGTTTTTTTCTTTTCAAAATTGGTTAAGACTTGTACCACCCGACTATTTAAGTAGGTATCGAAGTTTTTTCAAGATGAATAGTGTGTTTTCACCTTTTGCATTTATGGTCTTCATTTTTCACATTCTTCTGACAAGGTTTAAATATGCGAATTCTTATGCTATATTGACTAAACATCCTGAAAATATAATAGATGCCTATGGGCCTAAAAAGGATACAATGGGCCGTTATACAATCCTTTTCACGGGGATATGCCAGAAAAGAATAAGGTTATATTAGGAGCTTTTTTTTAAGTAAAGGGTAAATGGTGAGGTTTGAACCATAATAAGGTTACTGCTCAACTACCTGGTCATTTAAGTGGGCTCTATTGGAGATAGAGTGCGTGATTTAAGAAGACTTGGGTTTTGTTTGTTCTTTCTAATCAAGGGCTTATCTTATTTAGTTAATTTTGAGCAGAAATAGCATTCTTCTCTGAATTATGGATGCTTTTCTTATGTGCCTCATGGGTGCAAATGCAGGATCTGAGTTTACTGACGGCAAGTTTGTTGCAAAAACGAAAGTGGAGATTGTCGTGTGTAAAGATCAGGTTTATTTGCAATTGGCTGATATTTTACTTTGAAATGAAGCAATGGCTTGTTTCTTTATCAGCTTAATCACAACCAAATTTGAAACTGCCCCTCTACCATGGAAAGTTATGCTTATTGTTTGTACGCGTAACAAATGTTCCAGTATATCAATCACATAAAACCTTGACATGGTCAAGTTGCTGCAGTGATATCACTGACATGACCTGCCTCTGCATTGTGGATGTGCATAAATACCTTCCCGGAATTACATTTTCTGACTTTGACAGAATCCTCCATGTCAGGTGCACTGTTTGTTTGTGCAGGATTTGGCCACAGCTTGGGTGCTATATTGTTGTTGTGTAGACGTTGCAACTGCATATTTTCTAGTCCTTGTTCTACGTCAGCATTTTCTTGTCATCTAGATTATGAAATTTGAGGCACCGCTCTAACTGTTATCGACCAAGTCATTTGCGAAATCCTGCTGCCACATGATGCATGGTTACAAACTGTCCAATAGCAAAACGTTTGTCTATTTAGGCGCTAAAACAAATTGTTTACCAGTTTGTTTAGGGGATTAACCCTTATTTTGGTGGGTTGACCCCTTTTGGGCAGGGGAAGGTTTGAACTTGAAAATCATTATTCTTTGCATGATGGATCTCAACCCAGTGCAGGTGTTAGTTGATATTTTAGTCACCTTTCTTGCTCATTACCCTTTGTATGATAGATCTTGACCTATTGCAGGTGCTAGTTGATACTCCATAATTACCTAGCCTCGAGCACTCTCTTTGCTTGTCCCCTTCCACCTCATGTGATATCATTATAACAAATATTAATGCCTCACTCATTTCTTGATTTTATTTTGTACTTATTATTATTTTGATATTTTCCATTATAATAAACTATCAAATTTCATTATTAAATTCAACTAAACTTGATTGTAGCTGGCAACCAAATTATTAAATACTTCTGAACTATTTATATAGATACATGTTGAAATTCCCCATTTCAATTTGGTTTACTTTGTTTTGGGTTTGTCAATGTTGTTCTAAAGAAGCAACTGTTTGTAACTTTTCCATTATCCTCTCTGTATATGAGAGAATGAGACTAAGTCATTCTCTATTCTCAACTCGGTATTAGAGCTATGTCCTTAGGCCGGTGGTCAATACCTCCTTGTCTACTCACTTTTTCTTTCAACCAAATAAGGTTTTTATGCAGATTTTTGTTTACTGTGGTGGTGCTACGGCAATGATTTCCAAGGTTGCAAAAGCCGGTCGTATAAAAAGTCGGTCTGTCGGGTCACCGACTGAGGATTAATCGACAGTCAGACGACTAAACGGATTTAGTTGAACTTTAGTCGGTTTTGTATTTTCTAATTATTTTAAATATATAAATAATTTTTATACATATATTCCTATATATTTACATAAATTTATACATTTTCTATACTATCATAATGAAAAAAAAACAATTGAATTATGTTGAGAGAGATATTTATATTTGTCTATTTTTTATATTTCCTTTTCTTACTGTCTCTATCATGTAATTTGCCAAACATGGTTTCTCCTTTCTATACAAGAGAACTCTAGGGCCTCATGAATGAGCATTCTCTTTCCACATGATATTAGAGCGACGGTCCTAGATTGGAGCTGAACCCATGCGCCCCAATCCTACATCCAGCCTCTTCTCCATCCAACCACTGGCGGCCTCCGGTGCCCCCCTAAAGGCAATAGGGTTTTCTTCAGTGCCTCCTAGCGCCACCCAAGCGGTTTTCAGTCGCTGTTCTAGTTCTCCAACGGCGTCGTTAGTTCCGACGACACCGTTGTAGGCCCCACCAGAACACAAATTATCTCCTTTCTCGCTGTTGTGCCCCAGGGTCTCCAAAACTATCTGATTTTGGGGTGTTTACTGTGAAATCAGACCTCTAGATCATCGGAAGGCCCTAGAGTGCATTCGTGGTTAATGGGAGCGGTTTGTGGCATGAGTATGCACAAACAACCGGTTCCCCATATGCTTGTTTAGACACATTTGCTTCAGTCTACAAACACAGTTGAGTTCTATCCCGTTCCTTTTTTCTACCATATCGTAAATCAAGGGTGACTTCCTTTCATCTTGTTTGGGTATGGTACGACAGGAGGGGGTGCATACAACGGTTATTCAGTCTGGATCATATCGTTCGGATTCAAGGCACATCAACAGATTTGAAAACCAAAGATAATATGCAATTGCAAGTTCAATGAGGGTTACAAGGATGGAGCATAAGTGAAGGCGAGAATATTCTCCATTGAAGGATATGTACTTTGGTTATTTTGTATCCAGCAAATTCAATAAATTATCCCGAGTTGTAGCACATCTTAGGCATGTCTTGGCTAAACACGATCTTTTCTTCTTGTAGAAAACATAGAAAAAGCACACTTCATGTTTAAACTAACATGCATCGATGACTCCATTTAATCAAGTTATATCTTTGTTCTGCAAAAATACAAGATATACATATATGGCGACTGCTTCAAAATAAAAGGATAATATATTGGGTTTAATGATCGGCTGTTAGGATTAAAAACGTAGAAAGTTTGTTGTAACATATGAAGGTGGATAATGGAAAGAACTGTACATAGGAACCAAGGCCAAACTGATCTGCTACGAATATAACACAAATTAAGCTATAGTTTGAGTTTTAGCATGGTTTTTGACATTTTGAGATGAGATCAATACTATGATGCTCAACCTTGTGGGAATATTATATGTGACCTTATTTATTAGATTTCCAAAATGTATGTAGGATAATACCTAATACGTTAGCTTCCAGATTTTCTTTTCATTTTGTTTCTTTCTTTTCTCTCCTCATTTATGAAGAACGATCTAATAATTTTCTTCTGACATGCATACCATCAGACCTTTTTTCCAGATGTTACTGTAGAATTCACTTAATAGTTCTAGATGCCAGTTCATAATGGGAAGAAACCGCACACACTTCTAGAATGACTTACAAAATTTTCCATTGACCTTTCAAATCATCTTGGTATTTTCATGGCTATTATCCTTTCAAATAAGTAAAATAGGATGAACATATATTAGAAGGCGACAGAATGCACACGTGCATGTAGAGAAATCTGTATAATTCTGTAATAAGTTGCTGCAGTTGCTGAGGATGACCGTTCATTAACTTAGACGGCAAAAGATTGCTAGACAGCCTCTTTTCAGCAGTCTCAAAAATCACCTCTTTTCAGCAATCTTAAAAATTATTGTTGTCCAATTACTTCATATTTCAGGTTGAAACTGTGATCGAAAAGATTGTTGAGGAGGCCAGAACTGGAGAAATAGGTGACGGAAAAATCTTCGGTAAGAATTAGATATCCGTGTTTCACTCTCTGTAAAGGGCAAATTATTTGTTTGCATTGGCACTGTTTCCGTACTCGATTGACAATAGTTGCTTTATGATTTTACTTCCCTTAATTTAGGCCGCCATTCGATGCTTTTGGTTATTGTCTGCACCTTTCCTGGATATGGTTTCTACTTAGAACACCTATTATGGAATGTTGGATAAGTGTTTGTCTATTCACACTTGCAAAGATGGCACGATCATTTTTCATGGGGCATTCTTTCATTATAATCCACATTGTCATGGCCTGTCCCACTACTCGAGAAGTGCAACAACTTGTGGTTTCAGAGTAAAGGTTTTGGCTTCCTGATTAATAATTGAAGCAAAGTTCGATCTATTGAGAAAAAGTATTAAGATCATAGGAAAATTGTTAGTGAAATGTTATGAACACATGATTGTGAGTTTAAGGACATAAGCTATAGCTTTGTCACGCTCATTTTAAGTAATGGGATGGATTGCAGCATTTAAGTTAATGTAGGAACTAGTTCAAGTATCCATGATCGATGTGCGACATCATCTAGAAGCCGTGTAGAGTGAACGCAAATGCAACATCTGGATCGAAGGTCTATCTGCATGTAAGTTAATTTATGTTTGTTAACACACCTGCATGTGTCGGACCATGGTGAGCTTGCGTTGCAAGTTCCGGATGCAAATCTTTGGTTACGTGTTGAAACATTTTGGTTCTAAATGTCAGGGTGGTTTCCAAAGGGGCGTTCCTCATATTCTCCATGTTTCAGGAACTAGAACGATTTGGAATCCAGTTGTATGATCTGTTTTCTTTCGTTGTTTGTCCTTCTTGACTTAATTCATCATTTGAGATGGCTTTTCATGATGACTGGGGACGGTGCATATTGCTTGTGGTGATGGATCGTTGAACCTTGGGAGTAGCACATGGAGATGTCGTGCACTGGTAAAGTGGGAAATGGTGTTTCTCTAAAGGGAGTACCTACACGAGATACTTGATTGTACAAACTTCCTATTGTCCTATCTATTTTGTTATGCATTCTTAATATCATGAATCTATTTTCTTATATCTAAAGCCCATGAGGTCAAGGAAGGAACAAGATCGTGTAGGTTAAGGGTGTATCTTGTTAAATGTTCTATTTTGTGTATATCGTTTTTACAAAACTGCAACCACAGTTAACGCTCATTGGAATGCCGCTCTAGAATGCACTTACAATGAAGAGAATGGTATTTTAGTGAGTAGAAGTGATTTCTACATTTGAGAATGATGAAATGCGTGTTATTGTATGATTGTAGAGTGGAGTGAAATCAAAGGGAATGACTTTCCTTTCATAAGCCACTCAACGTGTCCGTTTTAGGGGTTCATAATCATTTTAGATTGCAAGGATGTGATGGTTGAATTTAGCAAACGTTGTTATTCAAAATGAGCACTTCGACCAAAAAGTAGCCTACTGGCAATTAGGATCAACATACTGAAGAAAGTAGTGGACTAAACTGTGTGTTAATCGTTTGAAAAGGCCAAATTTACTAAGACATCTGTTTTTGACCGTTGGAGCATGAGTAGTCGACTGATGCAAAAATTGGTTGCCCAAAAGGTCAATTAATTGATTGAAATTTGTTAGAAATTGACAATGCAGAAGCATAATATCAGAGAAATTGAATAAACATGAAGAATACTAGGATTTTACGTGCATCCCTACTCCGTGAGGAGCAGGATGAAACCACAGGAGGCGCCTTAAAGGGTTTGTGTTTTCTATTCACTTTTCTCTCTTTCTCTCATCTGATACAATGGGTGTGGGCCTTCTTATCTAGCCCCGCCAACTGACCAGAGTCTCACTAACAATATATGTGGGATTAAACATGTGGATGTGGTAATTGGACCTTGGAGGGATCTAGTTACCCATCACTACAATGATGCATACTCCAACACTCCCTCTCAAGCTGGAGCGTGCAATGCTCAGCTTGGACAAATAGAAAGACATCTCAAACTCACAATACATGGCACTAAAGACAATATCAACTCAACGTGTACTTTATTGTCGGTTGTTGTTGAGGATGTTGCTTCTAATGCCATGCTGGTGAGGAGGAATTGATGAACCGCTGATTGGCAATGTTAATTTGTATTCGTTGTAGTACGACCACTTATCGATCTTTCAGAGACTGAGCCTTAAATATCTCCGTGAGGAGGGGCCCGATCTTAAATAAATCTTTTAATTCAGGGCCACGAGCTACTTTAATGACTAATAAGATATTGATATCTAAGTTAAGTGATCGATAATCTATCTAGGTTAACAACGCACACACAATACAATATAATGCGATGCAAAACATGTTGCATGAACATAATGCATTTTTATTTGATTTTATGCAAGTTAATTTAAAGATGATATGCAATAGAATGCAATGAAATGCAAACAAATATACATACATAAATATTCCCCTAAATGAACCAATTGATTTAGCAAGGCATAAGTGAATAATTTCATTAACATTTAATTCATTAAAAATAGTGCCAACTACATATAATGACATTTAAATAACCAAGCAATTGACACATCATTTTTAAATTAAATGTACCTTTTTAAGTGTCAAATCAGGAATTAAATCATGCCATTGTGTAGAGCATTAAATAATCACCACATGCAATTGAAATCATCGAAAAAGGAGTTCACATGCTCAAGTTCTAAAGCAAAGAGTCTAGGAGCATAACTGAAAGAAAACACGAATAAAACATTTACAAAAACATTACAAACAAGCCCTCGAGGGGTATTTTTGCAAATATGTAAAGTCGGAGGGGCTTCCCTGTAAATAACCATGCATGTGGGGACTAAAATGTAATTATTAAGAACTGACAGGAGTTCTTGGCAATTTATCCATGCAACACACATGCCTCACACGCATGATTTGGACCTGTATATAATTTGAAGAACATTACGGGTCTCGACTGCAATTTGCCCAGCCCCTCACATGTTAGGCACGCGTATGGAGGCTTGGGTGGCGTTTAGGGCCGGTTGCAGATTCCTGGGCCATGTGGAAGGCCCATGTGCGTCGGGTAGTGGCTCGGTCCCACCAAGCTTGGCGCCTCGTGTACAAGCCTTCGGAGGGGTATGGGTCTTCCGATCATCACGATCGGACGGTAACTGCTAAGCGGTCGTCGACTGACGTCGTAGCATTACCAGTCGGCCATGGGTCTAATCGAAGCCTGGGTCATCGTCGCTTCATCGAATCCTCGCTCTTCTATTACTGGAGGAGGTGGATTGCTAGGTCGTGGCTCTCACAAGGGTGGACCGTTGCGAATGTGGACAGAGGAGGTGGATTTGAAGAGGTTTGGGCGGCATCTCCAGTTGTGTGTGTGTGAGGATTCAACCGTCAACCCTTAATCGAAGGTTGGGAGAGAGTGAAGTTAGGTCAAGGGCGATAATGAGGGTGGGTAGGGTAGTATCGCGGGCTGGTCAATTATCGAGGGGTGTGCTTGGAGCGGTTGGGAGAAACTGGAGATGAGGGATGGACGGAGAGGTACGATGTGGGAGAGAGATGCGACTGGAGGTGGGAGATGAACGGAGGTCGTTGGATATGGAGATCCAACGGTTCTGATGGGGCAAGTATGGGTGGTCCCGATGTGCCTGATTTAAAGGATCGAGCAATCAGAAAGAGGCGCGGAATGGACGGCTCAAATCAAATCTATTAGAGGCGATTCGATGGTGGAGAAGAGAGGTTGGTGGCATTGAAGGGCCGAGCCACATGGCTCAACCAGAGGGAGCCACACGACCCAATGGAAAAAAGAAAAAGAATAAATACAAAAAAAAATAAATATTTACAAGCTTCAAATGAAAAAGTGTAAAACATGAAAATTGTATATCTTTTGAAATCTACAAGTTTCATATTGAACAAAAAGTCATGTTCATATATACATAGATATATTTCTGTAAATATTTTAAGGAATTAAAAATACTTGTTTTAATTTCTTTTGATATTTTTATTGTATTTTTAATTTATAATTAATACCAAAATAAATATTTACAACAGTTATCTATTTTTTTGGGATTTTTAATTGTTCTGTGCTAGGAGTATATTTGTTAGAAGAATATTCTATGTGCTAGGAATATTCTATAGGAGAATATTTTATGTGCTAGGAATATTCTATAGGAGAATATTCTTGGGGGCATTTATGTATTTTCTCCTTTGAGCTCTCTAGGGTTTTGTCCTATACAAGGACCCTTAGACCTCTTGAATAGAACATGCTCTTGCATCTTTTCATTATTTTTCACATGGTATCAGAGCAGTGGTCCTAAATCGGTGTTCTGACCTAATCCTATTGCCACCACCAGCTCAATGCCGCCACCCTCTCCTGCTGCCCTATGCCGCTTCACCACACTACCCCATGTCGCCTCCAACGACCTTGCGCCGCCCTCTCCACGTGGCCCCGTACCGCCCTCGCAGCCTCGCGCTGCCCCCAACGGCCTTGCGCCGCCCTCTCCACGTGGCCCCGCACCGCCCTCGCGGCCCCACGACACCCACTCTCACGGCCCCGCACCGCCCCTTGCTGTCCCACCGACCCCGCGCTGTCTTCAGCGGTCTCACCCTCACGCGCCGCCACTATCAGTGGCCCCGTGCCTCACGTGGCCTCGGGGCCCGTGCCACCCCTCGGGCTACACCATCTGCCGGACTTTCGTTCGATGTATCGCTAGGTCTACATGATACTTAAGACTACAACTACTATCTATGTCACTTTTTCTTGACCTTTGCGGCCATCATGGCATCTGCTGAACCCAAGCACCTGTACTCGACTTCCTCTATGATGGTCCAGGGCACTTCTATCAAACTTAAGGGTTCCGAGAACTATGTACTATGGTCTCGATCCTTTAAGGTTGTGGTTAGCGAAAGAACTATGTCCTTATTAAGGATTCGCCCAAGGAGACAGAAAAGGACACGATACATGGTACGTCGACAACTACCGGGTGATTACTTGGATGGCCAACAATGTTGATCTAAATATTGCCTCCAATCTTCTCTACAAGGAAAACTGCAAAGGCAATGTGGGAGAGTCTTGAGAACACTTACTCCCAGAAGACAATCAAAGTCCAGACTCTCATATATCTATACTCAGATTTGGTCTGCAAATCAAGGAGATACATCCTTGATCGAGTACTATCGACTGCTCACCGGCTTGTTTGAGGAGCTCCTTATCTTCCAACCTGCTTGTTGTGACAAACAGATAGAAGAACGCGCATAATGGAAAGTGTATCATTTCTTATCAGGACTACATCCACGGTACAAGCCAGTGAAGGATCAATTTCTGATTGCAGCAGCTCTACCCTCTCTTGAGACCATCTTTGGCAGACTACAGGAACTAGAGTCTCCTCCACCTCCTCTGTATACTGAGACTACACCACATTTTGCTAGAGGACGCTCGTCCTACCAAGGAGGACATGGCCGTGACTTTGGCCGAGGCAGAGGCCATGAGTCTGGACAGGGACGAGACTCAGGTTGTGGCCGTGGGCGTGATCCTACTACTGCCCACTATCCACCATGCACTCATTGAGGACACATGAATCATCCGTCAAAACACTGTTGGGCGAAGTTTAGCATGCCTCCCAATGCCAACAACGCCTATGAGACTGTCTCTTACGATGGAACCTATGATACTATGGACACCTCTCATGCTCAGTCTTCCAGTGACAGTCAGACCTCCTTTACTGCTTCTGAGTATGGTCATCTTCGACAATTGTTACAGAACTCTGCCAGTGATATTTCTTCCTCTACTCATACTGCTAGCCTGGCCACTACATCAGGTACAATTGCTAGCTCTGCCTCTACATCTGCTCCTGCATGGATCATCGACTCGGGTGCATCAATTCGTCTGACAGGAGAAGGTAGTCTTCTCACCTCCTTACGGCCGTCTTCCGTTGTGAAGACTATTTGGATTGCTAATGGTACCCATTATCCTATTACTAATGTGGGCACCATGGAGTTTTCCTCCAAACTCCAGCTTACTGGTGTTCACCGTGCTTTTGACTTTACTCTTAGTCTATTATCTGTTCATAAGCTGTGCACTGAGCTTAACTGTCGAGTTATATTTGATGAGTTTTGCTGTTATTTTCAGGACATCCGGATGAGATAGATCTTTGGCGGGGGACATGAGAAGAACGATCTTTATTATCTTGATATTCCTTCTGACTCCAATTTTGCTGGTGCTTCGTCCATCTCTATTGATCCTCTTCTATGGCATCTTCGTCTCGGTCATCCGTCTGACAAAGCTCTCTCTTTACTGTTCCCTGAACTCCCTATGCTCAAGCTTTTTGAGTGCGAGGCATGTCAATTCGAAAAACATCATCGAGCATCGTTCCCCACTCGTACTGAGCCTCGTCGTGAAGTTCCTTTCTCACTCGTCCATTGTTATATTTGGGGACCTTGTTCGGTCCGTACTCTGAGTGGACATAGGTATTATGTTATTTTTGTTGATGATTATAGAAGGTTGTCTTGGGCCTATCTTCTAAAAGAGCGTTCGGATATTAATAAATTTGTCAAAAACTTCTTGGGTTTTTATCATTTGTGCCCCTCTGAGATATCACAATTTCAGTTATGCCCCTATCTTTTTGGTAATATCAGTTGTGCGCCTCACTTCTTTTTCCATTATCACTTGTGCCCTTCCGTCAGATTGACCGTCAAAAAATTAAAATAACCATGGTTTATTCAAACCATGGTGGGGTTAAGAAGGGTATTATGGTCAGAATCGATCTTCTTGGAGAACGATAGACTCTGGTAAACCTGACGGTGCTTGACCTCTCTGGTGACGCGCTCGAGGGCAAGCTGCCTGCTGGGCTCGCGCATCTGCACCACTCCTTCCGCCTGTCGATCGTGCACCACAGGGTGAAACCAATCAACGTTCTGCTGGACGCGGATCTCTCCGGTGACACGCTCGAGGGCAAGCCTCCTGCTGGGCTCACGCATCTGCACCATAGGGTGAAACCGAGCAACGTTCTGCTGGATGGGGGGGGGGTGCGGGGGCGGCGGGGGCAGGGGCGGGGGGAGGAGGCAGGGGCGGAGGAGGCAGAGGCCAGGGAGGGGGGCTATGGAGGAGCCGGGGCGGGGGTGGGGGCGGCGGGTGCGGGGGGAGGAGCAGCGGAAGGGGGTGCGGGGGTGGCGGGGGCGGCGGGGGCAGGCGTGGGGGGAGGAGCAGCAGGAGGTGGGGTGCGGGGGTGGCAGGGGCAACAGGGGCAGGGGCGGGGGGAGGAGCAGCGGAAGGGGGGCGCGGGGGTGGTGGGGGCAGCGGGGGCAGGCGCGGGAGGAGGAGCAGCGGGAGGTGGGGCGGAGGAGGCAGGGGCCTGGGGGCTGGTGGAAGAGGCGGAGGCGGCGTGAAAGGGTCCAACGTGGTGGTCGATGTCGCGCGGGCCTAGGCGAGGTGGGGTCGGATGGCGGCTGGCGAGGTGGGGGGGGAGAGGGAGGTGCGGCTGGCCGAGGAGGGGGAGAAGAGGAAGATGAAGAAGATGAGAGAGGAGGAAGAGAAGGGAGGAAGAAGATGGAGGAGGAGGAGGACTTTTCTGTCCTTTTTTTTATTTAATTCCATCCGTGTCCTTGAAGTTAACGTCCGTTTGTGTTGGTTATGGACGGTCACTAACTCGAAGGGCACAAGTGATAGATTAGCAAGAAGTGAGGGGCACAACTGATATTACAAAAAAGATAGGGGCATAACTGAAATTGCGATATCTCGGAGGGGCACAAGTGATAAAAACCAAACATCTTTCATTATGTCAAGAATATCTTCTCCTCTGGTATAGAAATTTTCCATTCTGATAATGCCCTGGAATTTACACGACACGACCTAACATATTTCTTTGCCTCGCACAGTACCATACATCAAACCTCTTGTCCATATACGTCCCAACAAAACGGGATATCAGAAAGAAAACTCAGACATCTCCTAAATATTGCCCCTCCCTTCTTACTCAGATGAAGGTTCCTAAAACCTATGGGGGTGATGCCATTCTGACCGCAGTTCATCTTATCAATAGAATTCCATCTCCAAACCTAAATGGATCATCCCCCTTCTCTCTACTTTACCCAACTGAGTCACCCTTTCCTCTTCCATTGAGAATCTTTGGATGTGTGTCCTTTGTCCATAATTTTTATGCGATCAAATGTGTCTTCCTCGGTTATTCTCGTACTCAAAAAGGTTACAAGTGTTATGATCCAATTGAACGTCGCTATTATATCTCTGCATATGTAACCTTTTTTGAGCAAACAAGCTTCTTCACTCAATCTGTTACAGATATCCCTTTGGATCTCCCACCTCCACCCATTGTCTATAAACGCAGACAAATACCTTCACCACCAGATGTTCCTTCGTCTGTTTCTCTTTTTCAGGACGATATGCCTTCTACAAGTGCCCCTCCAATACTGTTCCGGATGATCCCCGAGATCTTTCAACTGCTCAGCGAAGGCTAAGAGGCAATGTACTTCTCATCCCATGTCTCATTTCACCTCTACTGCTGGTTTATCATGCACTCACAGACAAGATGCAAATGTTCTCATGACTATTTCCATTCTGAGAGACCACCATAGTGCTTTGCAGGATTTATGATGGGGAAAGGTCATGGATGAAGAAATGGATGCTCTTATTACTAGGGGAACATGGTATCTAGTGCAATGCCCTAAAGGGACTAGACCTGTGGCATGTAAATGGGTCTTCATGGCCAAACAATCACCAGATGGGTCGATTTATATGTTGAAAGCTCGTCTTGTGGCAAAGGACTTCACACAGACATATGGAGTGGATTACTTTGAGACATTCTCACCGATTGTGCGTACGGGGTCAATAAGGACTATCCTTTCTGTGGCAACTAATAAGGCATGGCCTATCTTTCAGTTAGATGTGAAAAATGTGTTCCTATATGGAGATCTTGATGAGAAAGTGTACATGATGCAACCTCCAGGTTATGAAGTCAAGGGGGAGTATGCATGTCGACTTCGCAAAGCAATATATGACCTAAAGCAAAGCCCAAGGGCATGGTTCGACAGATTTACTGCAGAGATCAGCACTCTTGGCTTCTAGAGAACAACCTCTGATTACTCTGTGTTTGTCAGAAGACGAACAATTGGTATTGTAATTCTTGCAGTCTATGTGGATGATATGGCTATCACAGGTGATGATGATAAAGGGATACTAGAGACCAAGACCTTCCTCCAGAAGGTATTTGTTACTAAGGATCTTGGTCCACTACGATATTTCTTGGGCATATAAGTACTACACACTACAGAGGGTCTTCATCTCTTATAGAGGAAATACTGTCTGGACATTCTTACGGAAGCCGGATTACTTGGATGCAAGCCCGCTGGCATTCCTGCAGATCCTAAGTAATACTTCACATCCTCTGATCCTATCTTCGAAGATGTTACTCGATATAGAAGCCTGGTTGGCAAACTTCTTTGCCTTACTGTCACCAGACCAGATATTTCTTATACAGTCAGCATAGCTAGTCAACACATGGAGCAACCTTGTTACAGTCACTGGCAGGATGTTCTTTAGATTCTACGATACGTGAAGAAATCACTAGGGTGTAGCCTCTTCTATGGGGCAAATGGGTACACTGATGTTATTACATATGCTGATGCTGATTATGCAAGCTCACTAGAGGATCGGCGCTCCACCACAGGTTATGCTATGATGGTTGGAGGAAATCTTGTTACTTGGAGAAGCAAGAAGCAGACTGTTGTATCTAGATCCAGTGCAGAAGCAGAGTACAGAACGATGACTCAGGCTACTTGCGAGATCACGTGGCTATTAACTTTTCTGCAAGAACATGGTATTGTTGTCACTACTCCTATTCCACTCTACTGTGAAAACAAATCTGCTACATATATTGCCACGAATCCAATGTTCCATGAGCGAACCGAGCATATAGAGGTTGACTGCTATTTTGTTCATGATGCTGCCAGGATCGGAAGAATTACTACTCCTCACATCGACACTGACCTTCAGCTTGCATATGTCTTCACAAAGGCACTATCAAAGAAGCGACTTTCCTGGATTGTCTCCAAGTTGGCATGACTGATAAATATGCTGCTACTTGAGGGGGACTGTTAGGAGAATATTCTGTGCTAGGAGTATATTTGTTGGAATAATATTCTGTGCTAGGAATATTCTATAGAAGAATATTCTATAGGAGAATATTCTTGGGGGCATTTATGTATTTTCTCCTTTAAGCTCTCTAGGATTTTGTCCTATATAAGGACCCCTAGACCTCTTGAATAGAGTAGGCGCTTTCATCTTTTCATTATTTTCCACATTAATATTTAGGAAACACAAAAAATAAAGGCATAATAATATAATTATTTAAATACATTAATTAGGGTTAATTATATACATAGGATCAGATGTTAATTAATGTTAAATCAGGGTTAGATTTTATTGAGTAGTTTAAGTAAGAGGGATAATAAATAATTAATTGTGATGATAACTCATGGATTTATCAGGAAATAAAGGCTAGAGTGTGAGTTGAACTGGGTCTCCTCGTCGGAGAACATGTGCTCTGTACTGCGTCTGTCAGAGTCATTGATACTGGAATGAGCCTCTACCTGGAGAACTTTGGTCGGCAACTGTTCCATCTCTCTGAAGGATCAATCTGGAAAAAAGCTACGGAAATATCCTCGTCGGAGTCCACCGTTGTTGGAGAATGGAGTCTAAAAGTCTTCTCATCGGAGAACTGGGTCTCTCCCATACCGACTAAGAGAATGGGGTCTCTACTCTAGAGTCCCTATGAAACCACATGAAAACCCTGGCCCACAATGGCTTAGAGAATGAGATCTCTACTCTGGAGTTTGCATGGATCATATGAAAGCTCTGAGTCCAAATCAAAGACAAGGACCTTTCATATAATGATCACAGACATGTTCGCATCAAACTGTAGACTCTGAAGCAATTTGAACGCAGAGTTTGAATCTGAACCAAGGTTTTAAAAACCAGACCGGCTATTGAACCGGTACTTTGTCAAGTTTGGTTTGACCGGTCGAACCAATGGTCCGAACCGGTTGAACCGTTAGTGACGTCATCATGACGTCATCTTTCATATAGACCGGCAAAAAATCGGACCGTTCATTTCAAAGAGGTCGGACCGGTTGAACCGGAGTATAAATAAGTGAAAAAATAGTCTTTTCTATTCATGGTATTGAATGTAGATATAAAAAGAGATGTTTTCACATGGAAAACCACATCATATATAATAATGTACAACATTGTAGGCTCATATGTAAATAATGAAAATTAGGTGACGTACCTGGAGTCCTCGTATTATTCTTGAAATGCTCAAATCATTTGTATAATGAATCACTTGATAGGGATCATCCATCATCAACGTCAATCGACACTTCTTTTACCTAAAAAAAGCATTATATATGGATACATTGCACGTTGTGCAATGATCAAACTAAAAACATACATTATTATATTATATAAGAAATGATGCATTGATTAAAGCAGTAAAGAACTAAAAAATATATCAAAATACGCAATATTCAAAAGCATTCATTGTAATCAAAATGACAAAGTTTTGTCATACAAGTACATCAGTTCTATACAACTATCCTCCAAAGTTTAAAAATGACAAGGATATAATGCATTTCAAAATTCTTCCAGTCTCAGAATTTTAGAATTTATCATGCCTCTCGTAATCCCAAGTCCCAACCGTAAGAATCTGCAATATATAAATAAATTTTATTCAATTATAGTGAACAAGAAACTATAGTAATTATCTTGATTTTCATATTATATGATTGCATCTTACCAAATATCGAGCAAAGTTGATATAGGATCATCTGGATCATCAATCCAAGCATCCAAATCCTCCATGGTGAATGCATCTGTATTTGGTTCTTCCACCCAATCACCATACAAATCCATGTCATCCAATGATATTGAATCTAATATTGCATTGCTTTCATTTTTCCTCCTATAAAAAATATTATTAATTATAAAACACAAAATAGCAAACTCATTACTATTTTTGCAATATTTTGAATGAGATCAAACCTAAGCCGTCGATTAACATTAATGAAAACCAATCCATTCAATCTTTTATGGCTTAATTTGTTCCTTCTCAAAGTATGGATACGTTCAAAAAGACTCCAATTGCGCTCGCAAGCAGATGCTGAACATGTTTGGCTAAGAACTTTGATAGCTAACGATTGTAGTGCAGGAGTTGCCCCACCATACATCTTCCACCATTCAGCTAGAATAAAAAAATTATATATAAGATTGTATATTCATTAATGAAATATAGAAATATTATCATCACCCTTACCTGGAGCCATTTTTGTACGATTTCGAATGGTAGATGCACGTCCAAAGTCACCCATTGCATCTCTATATAAAGAAAACTCTGCATTGATGCAATCAATTTTCTCTTCATCATTGTAGAACAAAGTTTCCATTGTATCATGAAAGCCTGCCAAAATGTGATGATCTAAGGATATAGTATCATCCTTGTAAAAGAATCCAGGATTTAAAAGTAATCCTGCTTTATGAAGTGGATGACCAAGTTGCCTATCCCACTTGTCATCAAAAATATCAATGTAAGGTTTGTATTCAGAGGAATTTCCATTAAATATTGCTTTAATAGCATCGCGCATTCTTCTCATGGCTTCATATATAAATCCCATAGATGGCTTCTCATCACTATCCACAATACGTAATACCTTCACAACTGGTGCAGATATACCAACGACTATTGCACATTCATTCCAAAATGACACGTTGAGCACCATCTCATAAAGCTCTTTCCCCATTGAGCTTTTGGAGAGTTTATGATCAATCCATTCCCTTGATGCAACCATTGAAACTAAACCATCTTTTTTATAAAGAAGACTTTGCATTGTCAAGAAGTTAGTTGCAAATCTCGTGGTAGCAGGACGAATTATCTCAGAATTGCAAAATCTTCGCATCAACTGAAGAATAAAATTATGGTTGTATATAAATTTTGTAATATTTCTAGCTGCTTGAATTACGTGCTTTACTCTTGGAACCTGATCAAACTTTTCCAGTATCAAATCTAGGCAGTGAGCAACACAAGGACTCCAAAAAATATTACCATAGTGTCTTTTTAGCATTTTCCCTGCAGCTTGATAATTGGCAGCATTATCTGTGACAAAGTGCACCACATTTTCAGATCCCACAAAGTCCACACAACCTTTGAAAAGTTGAAATAACAATTCTGCTGTTTTTGAATGTTCAGAAGCATCTACATATTTCAAAAATACAGTGCCTGCAGTAGAATAAATCAAAAAATTGATTAATGTATGCTGCCTTTTATCTGTCCAACCGTCGGCCATTATGGTACATCCATTCATTTTCCAAATCTTTCTGTCTGTCTCCACATGAGCCTTTAATTCAATAATGGTTTTTTCATAAACGACTCACGAACCGCATGCGGTGTTGATGCCTTATAACCAAATCCGATGGATGCAATTCCATCAACCATCATCTGAAAACTAGGAAGAGCAATAGTATTAAATGCTATTCCTGCATCATATAACCAGCCAACAATTAGCATGTCAACTTTTTCAACATCATCTTTCCTTTGAAGTACCGATTTAATTCCGGGTTGATTGCCAGGTGTGGTACTCTGTGGAAAAAATGAGGATTTTATTGTTTTTGAAGAAGATTCTCCCGTTAAGTTTGTCTTTTGAAACATTTCCATTGCCATAGGACCATCTTCATTAATTTCGACAGTAAAAGAATTACTAGAAGATCTAGAATTTCTCTTTCTTTTCTCCACTTTGTATTCATCTAAATTTGCCTCCATTTGAAACTGAATGTGATTTGGCACCTTTTTACAAGGTGCAACTGAACCTCTCTTCTTAGCTAGATGCTCTTTCACCCTGTGTATCCCACCACCTAAAAATAGTTTGGAACAATACATACATTTCTTGATACCATTCTCTGTCAATGTCACATACTGCCATGCAATATCAGTTTTTTGTCGAACATTTGTTGTAGCATCTTCTAATGATTCAGATGCAACATTTGCTTCAACAGGTATTTGTGTATCTAGTGATTCTTCCATCTAAAAAAATTAAGATAACCACAAAAAATACTTTGTCACAACATTATCATCAACTATTCTATACCTCCTCCAATATGCATGCTATAAAAAATATTGTCACGCACATATTTGATATACAAAACCTTAATATGTAAGCTTCCAAAACCCCACTCCACAGTCCACAATATAATTGACAGACGAATATTGGCAATGGGGTTGGCAATGGGGTCAGGGGTGGGCCGTTACCTAATGGGTTGCTGGAGAGAGCATAAGAGCAATTGATACCTTTTTATTTTTGGTCAACTAATTATAAGCAAGAGGATGCAGCATCTCGCCTGAACCATGATCACAAGTGAGACTCGGTAAAAAATTAAAAATAATTCCTTTGACTTGACCATTGGTGATGAAAGTAGAAGCAATATTTTAAAAAATTAATGGAATTATATAAGGGGTGGGTAAGGGCCTAATGGGTTGCTGGTTTGCAGCAATGGGAGATGTTCCACTTCCAGACTAAAGCCTGAAAACCAGAAACCCTTCAAACAAATCTACCAAGAACATCAATTGAGCATTACCTAGAAATGATCCCCCTTGAAGGAGGAGCGGATCCCTTGGCGGGTTCTTGTGGGGAGCAGAGCGTGGGGGGAGGAGGCGAGCGGGAGCGACGTCCTCGTGGCGGTGGCACCAGTGTCTGCAACAACGGAGAAAGAATATGGTGAAGGTGGTTACTGGTTAGACTCGTTGGAGAGAAAGATGTCTGTGAGAGAGAGAGACGAACATTGAAGGGAGGGAGATAGTGGTTGAAGGCTCCAGTCGAAATGTTAGCAACTGCCTGGGATAATGGATCGTCACCGGCGAGACCTTTGGGTTTCCAAAAAAATGGGAAAATGGGGGTTTTTAGGTCCGGTCCGGTCTTGCCAAACCGGTCCGGGTTGACCGGTTTTCAAGCGGTTCGATTGTCTTTTGCTTTGACTTTACAAACCGGCTGGACGGACCAGACCTTCGCCGGTTCCCGGTCGGACCGGTTGAACCGGCCGGTCCGGTCCAGTTTTTAAAACATTGATCTGAACTGTAGAGTCTGGAATCTGGCCTAGAATTCTGAAATCTGAATCTGTCCTGTAGAATTCTACATAATACCCCCCCTTTCTCCTGCACTGGTTGGAATAGATGACATCAACCAAGTTGGGAGAAGTTCTGAATATAGGGAAAATCAATCTAAAAAAA
The DNA here is from genome assembly GCA_037367405.1 of Ottelia alismoides. Lineage (NCBI taxonomy): Eukaryota > Viridiplantae > Streptophyta > Magnoliopsida > Alismatales > Hydrocharitaceae > Ottelia > Ottelia alismoides. The sequence continues at coordinate 986,640 of JAZKJV010001282.1, forward strand.
ATCTCAGCTACTTCCTCCCCTTTTTTATACCCATCTCCTAGTTTTTCCAAAATATTTTTTTCCGGCGTACTGCTTTTCCCCCCTTTTTATTATGTCGTAAAACAATGGCCCCGATATTTTTTTATTAAGCACTGTTGTCACTTCACCATACCACCACCGCACTTGAGGGATTGCCGCCAAAGGGGAGAAATCGACGTGTGATTGGAGGAGATATCATGTATGCGCCTGGAGTAGATGCTTATACCTCTGCTTAAGGGTTCGAAGAACCCATCTCCAAGTCGCCTTCAATGTTAGGGTTCCATCATGGGAATCTGACCTCTTCGATGGGAAAACTCGGCTCTGCTGGATTCGATGGCGTAGAGTTGGATAATGGATATACACGACAGTGCATCTTCATTGTCTTCGTACTTCTTGGAGAAGGTGGGCGATTGCGCATCTTGCACGCATATGAGATTCACAACTTTTTTACGCCTTCTTCGATTAGCCCTAATTGTTAAAGGAGATGATGCCTTATTCTTCTTGCGCAGTAATTTTTCTGGGTTCACCCTATTCTGATTCGAAGTAGAGGGAACTTTGAACGATCTTCAGAACTTATGAGATATTATGGAAATTTGAACGATCTTCAGAACTTACGAGAACTCGCGCAACAACTCAAAATTTGACAATAAAACTCGGCCATGATGTGATATAATCTTCAAAAAATGAATATGTTGAAATCTAAAAAGTGGAAGCGCGTTGATAAACAGAGAATTGACATAAAGAAATAAGTAACATAAACAACGAGATTTACGTGGAACCCTACTCCTTAAGGAGGGGGAAGAAGCCACAGGAGAAGGCCGCAAAGGGCCATATGTGTCTATTAAAATTTCTCATTGAGTACAGGGGGTGTGGGGCTCATTATATAGCCCCATAGACAGACCGAATTCCCACAATAGTAGATGTGGGACTAAACATGAGTGGGGAGGTAATTGGATCATGGAGGGATCCAATTACCTCCTCTATTACAAACTTCAACACTCTCCCTCAAGCCGGAGCTGAGAAAACTGCAGCTTGCAGCCAAAAGGAAAAGTATACAACACATCTTCTCACGATACATCACAAGAAGAATATATGCACGCTGCTGGTAGAAGACATCGCACGAGGACGGGTCTGCGGCTTTCAGGTCCACCGGAACGTATCTCTGTCATGCCTTTAGAGTCGCTGCCATATCAAGTCACCAGAACGTATCTCTGTCGTGCTTGGAGAAAAATCGTTATAGAAGAAGTCCAACGCATAGTAGTAGTCGGGTCACAAAAGAAGAAGTATGCACCCTGACGAAGAAGTTGATGCTCGGTGAAGATGAATGATCTGTAGAAAGCTGGAGTATCGGTCTGTTAGTCGTGGTTATGTAGAAGTAACCCTAGAGAATATATCGCTGACTCCCCCTTTCTCACGTACTTGATAGAATAAAGAGCGTGAGAAACATAACATGCATTTTTGTGCCTTCTTTTTTTTCGTACGGCTTTCTCTGTGTACGTAGCCTTTTTTAAGCCATTCATTTTTTTCGGCTTTCCCCTTTTTGTTTTAACTAAGCCGTTCATAAAATTTTTCGGCTTTTCCTTTCTTTTTTTTGTGCGTATGGCTTTTCTTTTTTACGCACCTCTTTTTTTTATTTTTATTGTTTTCACAACATGACCCAATGGGCCTAAAACAACAACCTCTTTTTTTGTAAAGTCACAGGTCGGCCCACTTGGGGCCTCCCTTCAATTAAAGGAATAAAAAAACATTTTTTTATTGGGAAACACAACCCACGTAGGGATGTTATTTAGGGTTCCCAGTTGGAACCCTTCCTTCGAAAGATCAGATGCCCCTGATGGGGCTTTGCTCTGTTGCTGCCACCGCCGTCATCAGAAGGATCTGCGCACCGCCATCAGCTTGATGTCAATGGAGCTCCACCCCAATGCGGCTAGGGCTCTGTTGCACCACCGCAGGAATTAACTAGAAGATCACCATCGCTCCGAAGTGGCTCTTAGCCTGGGGGTGTGAATGGTGGAGCCTATCGCGCCTGGAGTTCGTGTGAGGAGAGGAAGGTGGTGCAACGATGGGGCTCCCCTTGGATGCAAGATGATGCACCGCTGAAGGAGGAGGTGCTGGCTTGGAGCGGCGCTTGAGGTGGTGGCCATCGCTGACTGCGCGATGGGGCTTCGCCTGAAGCTGCAGTTTGTTTTTTTATTGGGTGCAGCTTCTGCGCAGGAAGAGCTGGGGGTTGGGAAGAGAGTTCTCCTAGGGATCATGCAACTCCGCCCTTTGATGTGCATGGTATTGCGATGATGGAGCCTGGAGGTGGGAGCAGCAGCGGAGCGCCTGGAAACCTTAGGAGGAGCACCTTTAGGCGTGACCTGATGTGGGGGGGGGGGGGGCGATTGGGAGGACTTGGTTGTGGTGAGAGGCCTGCAGGGGATTCAGGAGGTGGAGGGCCATCAGACAATGCTGAGGGCTTGTGCTCATGGGAAGATCACTAACCACATCGAGTAGGGTTCCTCTGACCCCGATTGGGATAACTTTTGTTGTGTTGCACGTGACGCAAGGAGGAGTCTGGAATCTTGATGCCGTGAATTAGGGTTCCGAAACCCTAATTTTCCTTTTGATCTTGGCAGCAATAAACTTCAGAAACTTTGAACAAAATGAACAATGATCGAACTTGGAATAAAAATAAAAAACTCCCAAAATCGACTGGCTATGATACCATGTTGAAATCTAAGAAGCGGAAGCGAATCGATAAATAGAGTACAGACATAAAGAAATAAGAAACATGAATAATGAGGTTTACGTAGAACCCTACTCCCTAAGAAGCGGGATGAAACCATGAGAGAAGGCCTCAAAGGGCCATATGTGCCTATTGCAATTTCTCATTGAGTACAGGGGATGTGGGGCTCCTTATATAGCCCCACAGACAAACCGAATTCCTGCAATAGCAGATGTAGCACTAAACATGAGTGGGAAGGGGGGAATCCAACTACCTCATCTATTACAAACTTCAACAGAATATAATCAACAATAAACCTTCTAGTACTGACCTAGAATTTTTTTGAAGTCAAAAAAGGGGGAAACACGCAATGGTGTCCACCCCATAATTAGATTAAAAAACTAGATAAGAAGTATAGTCCTAATCATTAAAAAACCCATGCCTCAACAAGACCCCCATACTGGATACAAACATTCTCCCGATAGAACCTCTGACCCGAGAACAGAAGGGCATTCCTAGAATTGAACCCGCTTGCTGGTGTAGAAGTAGGGTTTTTTTTGGAAAAACTCTAGAATTTTCTCGAACTTGAACGATCTCGAACATGAACATAATAATCTTTTAGAACCAATCCAAAATTGTACCCGATTTGATACCATGTTAAAAATCGGCAACGCGTAAGCGTAATATCAGAACAACAACAACAACAACAAAGCCTTTTCCCACAATTAAGTAGGGTCGGCTACATGGATTTTTCGTCTCCATTCAGATCTATCTTGGGTCAATCTCAGACTTATATCCAAAAAACTAAGATCCCTTCGTATAGTCTCTTTCCAACACTTCTTGGGCCGTCCTCGCCCTCTCTTAGCCGGCTCAACATCCCAACACTCGCATCTCCTAACCGGTGCATCAGTTGACCTTCTTTGCAAATGACGAAACCATCTTAAGCGGTTTTCTCGCATCTTATCTTCGATCGGAGCTACACCAACTTTCTTTCTGATTGCATCATTCCGAATCCGATCTTTACGTGTATGTCCACACATCCATCTTAGCATTTTCATTTCTGCTACAGCCATTCTCTGCATATGTCTATGGTTCACAGGCCAACATTCAGAACCATAAAGCATAGCAGGTCTCACGACTGCTTTGTAAAACTTTCCTTTAATTTTTAAAGGAATTTTCTTATCACAGAGAACAACGGAGGCTCCTCTCCACTTTAGCCAGCCTGTATTTATTCTATTAGTAATATCTTCATCAATTTCCCCATCATGTTGCAAAATAGATCCCAGATATCTAAAAGAATCTCTCTTCTGAATGTTATCGTCACCAATCTTCACCTCGATTCCTTCACCATTGCTTCCATCAAAGGTGCATTCCATATATTCCGTCTTAGCCCTACTTATACGAAAACCTTTAGTCTCCAATGCATGTCTCCAAACCTCAAGCTTCTCATTTACTCCATCTCTAGTCTCGTCAATCAGCACAATATCATCAGCAAATAACATACACCAAGGTAACTCATCCTGATTGTGACTTGTCAACTCGTCCATAATCAAAGTAAAAAGAAATGGACTCAAAGCTGAACCTTGATGTAAACCAATGTTGATATCAAAATAGTCAGTCTTCCCCGTCGGGGTCCTTACACGAGATAAAACCCTATCATACATATCCTTTATGAGATTAATGTATAGGACAGGTACTTGTCTCTTCTCTAAAACTCTCCACAGTATCTCTCGTGGGACGGAATCATAAGCCTTCTCCAAATCAATAAAGATCATAAGGAGATTCTTCCTTTTAGCTCTATAAATCTCCATTGTTCTCCTCAGCAAATGGATGGCTTCAATAGTTGAGCGACCTGGCATGAATCCAAATTGGTTTTCTTTTACTTGGGAAACTTGCCTCAACCTTCTTTCAATCACACGTTCCCAAATTTTCATAGTGTGACTCATCAGCTTGATACCTCTGTAATTTGAACAATTTTGAATGTCTCCTTTGTTCTTATAAAGAGGCACCACAATACTCCTCCAATCTTCAGGCATTTTCTTGTTTCGCCAAATAACATTGAATAGATTCGTAAGCCAAGTCAAACCACGCTCACCTAAAACTTTCCATACTTCTACAGGGATGTCATCCGGTCCAACACCTTTCCCAGGTCTCATAACTCATCTACTTCTTTTCTTTGTATTCGTCTATAGCATGCACAATTCAAGTAACTTTCACTACTAGCTAGATCACCCAAAGTGATCTCTCTATTTCCTTCTTCAATGAAAAGTTTATGGAAGTACTGCTCCCATCTAGTCTCTATATCCTTCTAAGTAACAAGCACGTGACCTTCCTCGTCCTTAATGCATCTCACTTGAGAAAGGTCTTTGGTCTTTCTTTCTCTTGCTTTGGCCAACCTGAATATATTCTTCTGGCCCTCCTTAGAGTTGAGATTTTTATACAAAACCTCATAAGCTTTTGACTTAGCTTCGCTTACAGCCTTCTTTGCTTCCTTCTTCGTTATTTTATAGTCTGTGACAGTTTCCTCTGTTCTATCCATAGACATAGCTTTAAAGCAAGCTCTTTTAATTTTTAGCTTCTCTTGCACCCCTTCACTCCACCACCAAGCCTCCTTTTGACCCGGAGCTCCTCCTTTTGACTCGCCTAGCATCTCTTTGGCTACCTTTCGGATACAAGATGCTACTGCCTCCCACATCTCGTTTGCACTACCGCTACAATCCCAAGATAAGTCTTCTAAAACCTTCTCCCTGAAGCTTGATTGCTTCAACGGAAGATTCCACCACCTAGTTCTAGTGATCTTAGGAACCTTCATTTTCTTTACCAGCCCTTTTATTTGTAAATCCAAGACTAACAAGCGATGTTGGGTTGTCAAACTCTCTCCAGGGATTACTTTGCAATCTTTGCAACACAACCGATCTCTTCTCCTCAACGCAAAGTAATCTATCTGTGTTCTAGTTGAGCCACTCTTATAAGTAATTAAATGCTCCTCCCTCTTCTTGAAAAGAGTGTTTGCTATGAAAATATCATATGCAGTTACAAAATCCAGAATGACTTTTCCCTCTTCGTTTCTATCCCCAAAACCATGTCCTCCATGCACACTTGCATACCCTGAAACATCTTTTCCCACATGTCCATTAAGATCTCCACCTATGCAAACCATCTCTCTCTGTGGGATTCCTTGTAAAATCTTATCCAGATCCTCCCAAAAAACTTGTTTAGTCCTTTCATCTAAACCAATTTGCGGTGCATAAACTGAGATGATATTCAGAATTTCTTCTTCAAGCACCAACTTTAGCAAAATAATCCGCTCCCCAAATCTTTGCACCTCAACCACACAATCCTTCAAATCTTTATGAACAACCACTCTAACACCGTTTCTGCCCTTATCTTTACCTGAATACCAAAGTTTAAAGCCTGTCTTCTCGATCTCCCTTGCTTTCTCTCCAACCCATTTAGTCTCTTGAAGACATAATATATGAATCTTCCTTCTTTCCATTGTATCCACTATCTCCATCAATTTTCCAGTTAAAGTACCGATATTCCAACTACCAATCCGTAACTTCCGTGGAACCCTACTCCGTGAAGAGCGGGATGAAACCACGGAAAAAATCCTCAAAGGGCTTGTTGTTGGAGTATTTGGTTGTGCGCCATATGAGTTGTAGGAGTTACCACATCCTTGTGTTTAGTCTCATATCTACCAGTGGTAGGACTTGGAGGCTTTGTGGAGGCTATATAAGGAGCCCCAGACCTCCTGTAACCATTGGGAAAGTCAATAGATAAATCAACCTTGTGAGGCGTTCTCCCGTGGTTTCATCCCGCTCCTTAGGGAGTAGGGTTCCACGTTAAATCTTTGTGTTCCTTCATGTTTATCATTCTTTCTTATGCTCTGTTTCCGCTTCCGCTGCCGCTTCCTATTTTATAACATGGTATCAGATCGGGTCGATTCTCGAGGAATTCATGTTCTTTATTTGTTCGAGATTCGATTGTAATATTTTTGTTCTTGAAAATTGTTATGTTCATGATTTGCTTAAAATTAGAGATATTTTTTTGTGTGATCTGAATTGGTCAAGTCCAAGTTCCTGTTCTAGGGTTTTTTGAAACCCTAGATGTATTGCTGAAGATCTAGTTCGAGCAGCATCCACGCCGCCAGGCTTCCAGAGATACCCGTGCTTCCAGAGATACTACTAGCGCAAGGATCCAGGCGATCTAGTATCGTACTCCTCCTCGTGGACGAACCACCTCCAGGACGATACACCTCCTTCCAGCAGTGCCACACACACCTCCGGGACGATCCACGACGCATCAGGCGCCACCGTGCGCTGCCCTAGGGCTCGCAGCCCTCCAGGTGGCAACTCAGCTCCAGGCGCCCCTCATGCAACCACAAGTCGAAGCCGTTGCCTCCAGGCGATGCGCGACGAAGCCCCATCGTGCAAGCACAACACGCAACATCTGGTGGCAGAGCCGATCTGATCTCGCATCCCAGGAATTCAGACCCCAGGCGATGAGGAACCCTGGCGGCCCAACATCGTTCGCGTGCAGCAAAAAACCTGGCGGCACCGCTAGCGCAGCCTCGCATGTTCCATCTACCCGATGAGGAACCCTGTCGGTGCTCCCATCGACCCCAAGCGGCACCGAGTTCTCCCCAGGCAGTGCTGCCCTTGATCCCCAGCTCCGAGCTCCTTAGCGGCGCCCTCGCCTCCTCGTGCCGCCTCTCGCGTGGTCAAGCTGCAGGCGGAGTCGCAAGCCCTCCGCGATTTCCCTTTCTCCTCCGATCTCGGCCTGGTGATCGGGTCCCAGCCCAGGCGCCGCTCGTTCCTCAGTTGCTCCAGCGGCAGCATCGAAATGCCCCATCAAGGGGCGGCAGGCATCTTAGGGTTCCCAAGTGAGAACCCTAAAACTATGCAAGTGGGCTGCATTGTATTTTTTTAAAAAAATATATGCTCGATTTTTGTAGAGCTCAAGCGGGCCAACAGTTTAACAAAAATATTTTTTGCTGTATAAAAGGGAGGGGGAGAGGCCTATTAAAAAAAAGGGAAGAGAAGAAGGGTTGTTTTGTGAGCCCAATTAGGCTGTATGTCCCCGAGAAGAAAAAAAGGGGAGTATTTGTTTGAAAGCTCATGTGATAAAAAAGGGGAGTCATGCTGTGTTTAGACCCTTTGGGTCGTTACTTCAAAAAGAAGAAGAAGAGGGGCGTACATTAAAAAAAACGTACGTATTTTCCAAAAAAAATGATTTGCAAAGCCGGAAAAAATATCAATGGCTTATTTAATAGACAATTTATTAAAAAAATGATGAAGAAAAGCTGCAAGAAAATGTTGAGAATATTCATGTTTTTCCCATATTTATGTATTATCTTGTCTTCTCCCAACTTGTTCAACAATGTCATTCCGACCAATGTGGGAGAAAGGGGGAGTATATGTAGAGTCACAGGTCTATTCATATGTTCCAGATCCAGATTTATCAGCGGCCAGCCAGTTTTCAGACTCTACAATTGTCAGATGTTCAGAATCGACATCAGTTTCCGAGTCTGCAGTTCAAGACGCACGAGTGTGCGATCTTCAATTTCGTGGTCCCCATCATTCTTCTTGTATTGTTAAGACAGAGTTTTCATGTGAGCCATAGGGACTCCAGAGTAGAAGACCATTCCCTATGCCAGGTGGGAAAGGGTTTTCATGTGGTATCATAGGTACTCCAGAGTAGTGTACCATTCTCTGTGCTAGATGGGAGAGACCCACTTCCCGACGAGGAGACTTTTTCAGACTCCATTATCTAACGAACGTGGACTCCGGCGAGGATTGCACTTCCACGGTCTTTTTCAGTTTGGCCCTTTTCAAAGATGGAGCAGTTGTCCACATTGTTGTGGCGGGCCAGAGTACTCCGACAAGGAGACTCATTTTCAGTTGCAATGACTCTGACAGGCACAGTTCAGAGCACATGCTCTCCGACGAGGAGATTCAACAGGCTCACACTCCAGCCCGTTCGTCCTCCTCACTAGCACGACATGAGAAGCAACGTCCTCGATAACAACAATTGTGCATGTTGAGTTGATATTGTCTGAAGTATCCTGTAGCGTGAGTTGAGTTTCTTTCTGTTTGTTTGTCCTAGCTGAGCATTGCTTGATGCGGCTTGAGGGGGAGTGTTGGAGTATTTAGTTGTGCGCCATATGAGTTGTAAGAGGGTAAATGGATCCATCCAGGATCCATTTACCACATCCATGTGTTTAGTCCCACATCTACTAGTGGTGGGACTTGGAGGCTCTATGGAGGCTAAATAAGGAGCCCCAAACCTCCTGTAACCATTGAGAAAGTCAATAGACAAATCAACCCTGTGAGACGTTCTCCCGTGGTTTCATCCCGCTCTTTAGGGAGTAGGATTCCACGTTAAATCTTTGTGTTCCTTCATGTTTATTGTTGGAGTATTTGGTTGTGCGCCTATTGAGTTGTATATGGGTAAATGGATACCTCCAGGATCAATTTACCCCATCACAATGTTTAGTCCCACATCTACCAGTGGTGGGAGTTGGAGGCTCTGTGGAGGCTATATAAGGAGCCCCAGACCTCCTGTAACCATTGAGAGAAAGAGCAATGAAGCATACGCCTCTTCGAGGGCTTCTCTCGTGGTTTCATCTCGTTCCTTAGGGAGTAGGGTTCCATGTAAAAATCTTTTGTGTTCTTCATTTTCTTTATCTTTTTTTTTGATTCCGCTTCCGCTTCCTATTTTCTAACATGGTATCAGAGCGGGTCGATTCTCGAGGATTTCATATTCATTACTGTGTTTGAGATTCGATTTTTTTAAGATTTTTGAGTTCAGATTTGTTATAAGTTCTAGGGTTTCTACGTTGAAACCCTATATCTACGCATGATCTTCTCTGCGCCACGATTATCCAGGCTTCACAGCATCTCTATCTCTCCATACAGCCGCATCTTCCTCAACACTCAGGGTTCTAAAACCCTCGCGGCCCTAGGCTCCAGGCCAAGAACATCTCCACGCATGGAAGAAGATCTGGACGTGCTTCAGGCCGGCAAGCCCCAGGAGCGAGATCTGATCTCCAGATCGCCCCCTGGCCTCCAGATCCAAGAGTCGACACGTATCCCTCTTCCAATCTCACGCCGGCGATTCCTCAGCAACATATTCAAGTCTGGCAGCGCTCCAGCCAAACAAAAAAAAACTCGATCGAGGGCAGAAAATCCCAGTGGCCGAAGATCTACACCGACTCCGATCAGAGGTGCCGCACACCTCCCAGACTGTTGCACATGCCCTCGCGCGAAGGCACCAACTCGCGCGAAGATGGATTCCAGAAGCCGCCTCCAATCGAACCCTTGTGGTCCCCCTCCCTACTCGCGTGAAGACCCCCAGGCGGAGGCGGCTCCCATTGGCAACCGGCTCCCTCCATCGCATGTGGGGATGCCGCGAGCTTCCATCCTTCAAGCCTCTGGGACCTCCAGCTCGGTGTGCCCTAGTTGCTCTTCTCCTGCGAGCTCCAGTTCGGCAAGCCACAGGTGGCTCCTCCCCATTCTCGAAGGTGGCACGCTTCTCCTGCGGTATCATCCAGCCGCCCATGACTAGCGGCGGTGGGAACAGAGACCCCCAAAGGGGGCAGCAGGCATTTGAAAAATAAGGGTTCCAAGTTGGAACCCTAGGGGCGCACATTCAAGGGGGGTTATTAAAAAAGGAAAAGTCCATAAAAAAGGGAGTGATTGGGGCGAGTTTTTTTTTTTGAAAAAAGGGGCAGCAGGTTTGTTTTTAAAAAAGGGAGCTGCTTTTGTGGGCTTAGTTTGGGACGAGAGTTTTCATTCAAAAAAAAAGAAAGAGAAAAAAAAAGATTTGAGAAAAAGGCGCGCACAAAAAAAACCCGTACGCAGTTCAAAAAAAAGGAGAAGGAAAGAAAAGGCCGAAAAAAAGTTTGAAACGGCTTATAAAAAATGAAAAAAAGGAAGAGCCGTGTAAAAAATGAAACGGCTTAAAAAAATATTTCGAAAACAAATAAAATGATGAATGATTTGAAAAGCCGACAAATTTGTGAACGGTTTATTGATTTCATGTTGTTTTCCCTATGTTATTGTCTTCTCCCAACTTTGTCAATTTCTCTGTTTTCCGACAAGTATGGGAGAAAGGGGGAGTAATGTGTAGAGTCACAGGTCAGTTTGTCAGATTTTCTAGATTCTCCAGACTCCAGATTGCAGGCCATTCAGATTCCAGACTCTATGGTTCAGATCCAGTCTCAGACTCGAACGTCGGATGTTTTTGAGTCTCCAGTTTCAGACACGCACGAGTATGCGGTCTTTTCAAATGAGCACGTGTATGCCATCATTCGTTCGTGGTCCCCATCATTATTGTCCTGTCATGCCAGAGTTTTCATGTGAGGCAGAGGAACTCCAGAGCAGAGGACCATTCCCTGTGTCATGTGGGCAAGGGTTTTCATGTGGTATCATATGTACTCCAGAGTAGAGCACCATTCTCTGAGCCAGATGGGAGAGACCCAGTTCTCCAACGAGGAGACTCCAGGCGCAGTTTCAGACTCGATGATCAGATTCCGAGTCTTCAGTTGACTCACACTCCAGCCCGTTCATCCTCCTCACCTGCACGGCATGAGAAGCAACGTCATCGACAGCAACCGACAGTTGTGTGTTGAGTTGATATTGTCTGTAGTGTCCTGTAGCGTGAGTTGAGTTTCTTTCTGTTTGTCCAAGCTGAGCATTGCATGCTCCAGCTTGTGGGGGAGTGTTGGAATATTTGGTTGCGCGCCTATTGAGTTGTAGATGGGTAAATGGATACCTCCAGGATCCATTTACCCCATCACAGTGTGTAGTCCCACATCTACCAGTGATGGGACTTGGAGGCACTGTGGAGGCTATATAAGGAGCCCCAGACCTCCTGTAACCATTGAGAGAAAGAGTAATGAAGCATACGCCTCTTTGAGGGCTTCTCCCGTGGTTTCATCCCGCTCCTTAGGGAGTAGGGTTCCACGTAAAAATCTTTTGTGTTCTTCATTTTCTTTATCTTTATTTCTGATTCCGCTTCCGCTTCCTATTTTCTAACATTTATCATTCTTTCTTATGCTCTGTTTACGATTCCGCTTTCGCTTCCTATTTTATAACACTTGTGTTTTCTATTCACTTTTCTCTATCTCTCTCATGTGATACTATGGGTGTGGGGCTTCTCATATAGCTCCACCAACTGACCGGAGTCCCACTAACAATAGATTTGGGACTGAACAGGTGGATGTGGACCATGTGGTAATTAGACTTTGAAGGGATCCAATTACCCATCACTACAATGACACATACTCGAACAAAATTGATACAGAAAGTTGTTTGTCTTCATGATTTCAAATAGTCGATTGGCATAATAGATTAATTGAATGGAGTCAGATTACTCGATCCAAAGTTGAAATCTAATCCAAGATCAGATGTATGATGCACGATATCTTTACGTACTTCTATAAAAGAAAAATTACATAACTAAAGACATATATTGAACCCCAATCTTCATGGCACAAAGTCCTTGGCTTGATTTTCTTGATCCGCCATAGTTGATTGAGCATGAATCTTTTTCTTGAGCTTGAGTTTCATACTTGAGCTTGAGCTTGAACTTCATTTTCTTCCTTATGCTTGTGCTTTATTTATTTAAGCTCTGCTCTCCTTAACCTCGCTAGAAGCTAATAAACTGAGTTTTGTTATCATCAAAATAAACATGATAATGCAAGCCTCAACTTCATGAAGGGATTGTGTTTTTTTGGCCCCCAAAAATCAATACAATTTCTTTGGACCTTCTAAACTTTAAAAGCGGTGTCCTTGATTCCAAGGCTTCTTTTGGCCCCTAAAGTCAGTTTCCCGCTCAAATGGGCTTTAGGTTAGGCAGTCCCTTTATATAAATTTGATTTATTTCTTGTCGGTTATCAACTAAGATTGATGCGTATTTTTATATAGTTACAATGGGTTTGGATGATTTGCGAGCTGATGGATGTTGACGAGCTAGCTGGGGGGTCGGGGTTGGTCATTAGACTACAACTCATGCCATACTCAGTGGTATTTTGATCTAGGAGGCTTACAAGTCTCCTCTGACCATACGTGCTCATCGCAAGCAAATCACCTCGAGACCTCTAAGGGTGGTTTCCCCCAATGAGAGTGCAGTTGCTGAAATCGAGGAGGCGGGGTCGGGAAAGCATGAGGAATCCACCTTTGCTTGGGATCTTCTCATCGCCTTGGTCGATTTGCAGGTAGTGGTAAAGAAGTTGGCCATGCCTGTGGGGAGGTGGCATTTAGGGTGATGAGATGGTCAAGCTTGCATGGGAATAGCTTGTAGAGCATGTTGTGACATCATGTGGTTAGTGTGGGGTGCTCGGTAATGTTACCCTTGAGGGATGTCTTTGGTTCGTGCTTGGTGTCTGTGACTAGTTTAAACTCTTCTCTTCTTTCCCCTTTTTAACTTGGGGGAGGTTTCCTGTTTAACACCCTATGTATGTTTCCACGTCAAGGTTCAGGAAAGCGGTTTGTGTATGCATTCGGACAGGTCACTGCATGCGGGGGCATATGCGGGGTATATGCAGTTCTATGCCGTTTCCTAACTTTTTATTTAAAAATAAATAAATATAAAATTGACTACAACTGAACTAAATTTCTGTATAATTGTGGTCCAACACAAGATCTAAGAAAGATGACTTTCATATAGAGGTCAAAACAATCTCTATCAATCAAATATCAATACTTCAAAAGAAAAATCAGCACACATAATAATTGACAACAATCACCAAAATAGTAAGTATCTGAAAGAAGTAGGAAATTCAAAACAAATAACATTGGCAAAGTACTAATTAAAAGATGCGTTGATTGATCTATGAAAGGTACTTAATTTTCACTAACTTTATGATTTTTAGTTTAATATTAATTATGAGATCTAAATCCACTTCATACGTACGCTCAGCACTAAGCATATTTATTTCAGCTTAGTAATAAAGAAAGAAAAATGTCGCATCTAAAAAGGGCGAAAATGATAAAGATGCATTTCAATAAAGCAAACATTATAACAAACATGTGAAACAACACTACTACACTAAAATATGCATCAATGCATCAAAAAATAACCAGAAATTATAGAAAAGGGGATCTAGGGTTACCTCGCATGGACACAATGGAGCTGGAAGGTGGAGGAACCTCACACGGAGGAGATGGAGACTGAGGAGCCACACACAGAGGAGTTGGAGGCAGAGGAGCCTCTCACACAGAGGAGATGAAGGCAGTGGAGACTCACATGGAGGAGCTGGAGGCGGTGAAGTATCGCACGAAGGAGCTGGAGGCGGAGGATCCTCGCACAAAGGCGGATGGCTTTCGGGCAGCGGTGGAGGCCCATCTGGGAGGAGGTGGAGGAGCTGGGAGTCGGGATGTGGAAGCCCTAGTCGGGGTATTGGGAATCTGGAGGTGGAAGCCCTAATCGGGGTTTCAGGTTTCTCAGGGATTTGGGTATCAGGTGCCTTTTTCCGTAGATCCGTATTCGACGACCCAGTTAAGCTCCGAAAACAGGAAGCGGGCACATGGTCCGCATATGTGGCCGCACATCCTCATATGCAGACCGCATAAGCGCAAAGGACGCTTAATGAAGGGCACGTATGCGGTGCGCTAGGGTATCCACTCACGCATATGCAGCCGCTCAAACCGATTTCGTAAACATTGTTCCACGTAATATACAAATATATTTTGAGGATGAGAAACTTCAGAGAGTGGTATTATAAAGATGCTATCGCTCGGAATCCATAGGTGGCAGGCAAGCCAAGCATGCAAGTTAGGGATGAGCATTGGGCTGGGCCGGCCCGGCCCAGCACGAAGCCCAACCCAAAATGCCCGGCTCGGCCCAAACCCAAATGAATATTGGGCCGGGCTTGGGCCAAATTTATAGCCCCAAAAGTTTTTTGGGCCTGACTCGAGCTTAGCTTGGCCCAGCCTGCCTAGCCTGAGCCCTGTCTGATGGAAGGCTCTTTATGTGGCCCGCAACCTGGCCCGATTGCGGTCCAAACATGGCCCAATAGAGCAGAAGCACTATTCCAATTGTATCGATAATGGCCATCCCTGGGGCAGGACACGATCCTGCAACCGAAATTATGTTGAGCTAACAACATTCTTGCAGGAGTGTTTGGATTGATGCAATGAGTACAATGCACTTCTAGAGGGCTAAATGAAACCTGCATGTTGCAGTAAGAGCCTTTTGGCACGAGAGATTAGTGTCAATAGCAATATTCAAGTATATAGTCATTACATTTTGAGGCAGAATAAATCTAAACCTCGATCTTGTTTCTCATAGCAATTTAATTTTTATATGCATTTTCTAATGTGAAGCAAAAGTGTATATAACATATCGTAATTAGCTTATACACCTTAATCTTGCACTGCATTGCACTGAACTACTGTTGATCCTCAGGTAGTAGAAAGCTCACAGTTGTGTTGATAACAATTCTGTTTTCCCCTTCTATTATACTGAATGCTCCTCGTATCTTGCAATTTTATTATCGAGTAGGAGCCCAAGTCCAGATTAGGAACTTGAGCATTCGCAGTGACTGTGGGTATCATTATTGGTGTTGGTTTCTATTCTGGTTTTTCCGATGAAAGCTCATTTTCTTGCGAAAGCTTCCGTGATATTTGGATAATCATGTGCAACATTATTTTACCCAACTCCAAAATGATTTAGACTGGGATAGCTGCAGATGCAGGAGAAGGAACCCTGTTATCTGCTGGAATGTTGACGAACTCGGATAGAATAGCACGGAATTTGTCTCTTGGGAGAGTTTCCTTATCAACGAGTACTTCGACAATCTTATTGGGCTCAACCAAGCTAACTACATATATTTTCTTAACGCGACTGAATACACAAACACACATTGCAATATAATAATAAAAGGGATTTTATCACTTGTGCCCCTCTGAGATATCGCAATATCAGTTATGCCCCTATCTTTTTGGTAATATCAGTTGTGCCCCTCACTTCTTGCTCCATCATCAGTTGTGCCCTTCCGTCAGATTGACCGTCAAAAAATTAAAATAACCATGGTTTATTCAAACCATGGTGTGGTTAAGAAGGGTATTATGGTCCATACATCTTCTTCATCTTCTTCCTCCATTTGCTCTTCTTCCTTCTCTTCATAATTTCTCTCTCTTACTAACACCTTCATGCATCCATCGAATCTCTAAAATTTTTACATTTCCACGGACATATCACTCGTTACGGATCAAACGATGAATTTTATTGAATTTTTGGATGACTTTTTATGAATCAATTAGTCAAAAATTTATCAAAATTTAACATAAAAAACTCGTTTCAGCCACATGTGAAACATGAGGGCGGAAGGGGCCGGAGGAGGCGCGGGGACCGGAGGAGGGGTAGGCGAGGGGGCGGCGCGTTCAGGAGGAGGGGGAGGCGAGGGCAGGGGACGAGGGGAGGGGCGGGGGCGGCAGGCTGGGAGGAGGTGCGGGGCTGGCCGCCGTGATCTGACCACCTCCCACGTTTCCCCGTTGTTCATGGCGTTCAGGTCGGTGGCTGATCTGGTCCTCAGGGGTGTGTTCTTCAGGAAGGGCGTGCGGTCTTCAAGCGGTGGGGGGAGGATGCCGGAGTGGGAATACGTCGACAGAGGCAATAGTGGAGGCCATCACGGCGGAGAGCGAGGGGAAGAAGCCCCGAGACTACGACCGGAGAGCGCACCTCTTCGACTGAGGTTTCACACATCTTCCGCGATCTCAAGGAGAAGGCCGGCGACGGGGAAGGGAGGGGGCAGGGGCAGCGGCGGGGGCGGCGGGCTGGGAGGGGGCGGCTCAGGGGAGGGAGCACAGGGACGGGGAGGTGAGAGGGCAGGGACAGGGGCGGGGGGCTGGGAGGGGGTGCGGGGCTGGGAGGGGGCGGCCCAGGGAAGGGAGCACGGTGCGGGGAGCTCGGGGCGGTGCGGGGCAGGGGGTGGGGGAGGTCGGGCTGGGAGGGGGTGCGGGGTTGGGCGGCGCGGGGCAGGGGCGGGGGCTGCGGGCTGGGAGGAGGTGCGGGGAGCTCAGGGCGGAGCTGGGCTGCGCGGGGCAGGGGCGGGGGCAGAGAGGGAGGAGGAGGAGGAGGTGGAGGAGGAGGAAGAGGACGAGGAAGAGGAGGAAGAAGAGGATGAGGAAGATGATGTAAAATGACCTCATAACCTTTTCTTAAAATTAATTCCGCCTATGTCCTCAAAGTTAACGTCCGTTTGCACTGTGGATGGACGGTAACTAACCCGAGGGGCACAAGTGACAAAATAACAAGAAGTGAGGGGCACAACAGATATCACCAAAAAGATAGGGGCATAACTGATATTGCGATATCTCGGAGGAGCGCAAGTGATAAAATCCCATAATAAAATGAATAGGATATAACTGTCATGTTTCCTTTCCCAAAATCTGCTTATTGTATTCGTGTTAAATGGACCAGCCCGGCCCAAGCTCGGCCCATAAGAATTGGACCGGGCCTGGGCTTGGGTCAAAAAAAAGGAAAAAAAGCGCGGGCCTTTGGCCCAAGACCCGAATTCTTAAATGGGCTTGAGCCTGGTCATTCAGGGTCCGGCCCTGTCCGGCCCATGCTCAGCCCTAATACTAGTGGAGTTAATCCCAATGACTAGGAACGCAGCCCTTCGGTTTAGGTAGAAATATCCATCCTTTGTGGTTTCTTTTATTTTTTTGGTTCTCTATGTTATTATTGTCTTTGATATCTATTACATAAGAGACCACAGGGTCTCCCATTTTATCATGAATCTGGTCCTATTTTCCACAACGACCAGTTAGAAATGGCCAAGTGAACCTAACAACATTCTGTTTCTACAAGTTCAGCTTATTGCCTAGCAGAACTGTGTAATTTTGACCATTAGTTCAAACGCGTTTTCAGCAGCACATGGTTCCTGTACCAGAACCGCGTATTTTTTCTTCTCCCCAGTCAGACAGCCATGTTGGTCTAACATGCTTCCATCCTTGGTGCATAATTTGATATTCATTTGACTGCTGGTAAATTTTGTTAATGCTAAATTTAGCTTGCAAGATATGCCATCTTTTCCCTTTACTTCGTCATTGTTTGATGACGAGAGATTTTCGGTACACTGTAATACACACATTGTCTCAATGATGATCGTTTTCAATAACCTGTCATGAATAGAAAGAATGGGATTTTATAGCTGACAAGTCTTGTATACATCTGTTTCTTGTG
This sequence comes from Ottelia alismoides, assembly GCA_037367405.1. NCBI lineage: Eukaryota > Viridiplantae > Streptophyta > Magnoliopsida > Alismatales > Hydrocharitaceae > Ottelia > Ottelia alismoides. The sequence continues at coordinate 1,004,557 of JAZKJV010001282.1, forward strand.
CAGTGACGCCTGTGGCAGATGTTATCAGAATCCGAACAGGTGCAATTTCCACTTCTTTTGACAATACTGGAGTTCGAAAACACCTTGGCATATTAATTTAGTAGTTGTTCATTCTTTTCGACAACTCTTGCCATGTTGATTTATCACACTTTAATTGGCATTTGATTATGAATTATGCCCACATACGGGCTTATGTCTGCAGCGAAAGAACAGTGGTACAAGCTTGGGGAGCAGGCCCAGGCGTGATGGAAAAAATATAACTCAAATCCTTAAAATATAAGAACCAATTATGGATAAAAATTAATATTCAAGTTCTCAAGCTCCATGCCGCTATAATGAAATATTTTACAGAGACTATAAAAGGTATAATCGGCACCATACCATCACAGAGATCCTTAACATCGCATGATTTCTCAACTGGAATCATGTAAACTAAACACAAAATAAATACTTAAGGTCCAATTACTGATCTACCTTAAACACACTCATTTTTAGATGTCTGTTTTGCCTTACTCAGCCAGACCACCCAACATTCCAGTAGAACTTTCCAATAAAACACCAACTTTCGGGGCTGCTGTAGAGTTGGTTGGAGAGCATGAGCTCTCCATCGGAAGTATCTGACATGGATTATCTAACAATGCCGATGATATACTCGGCTATAGTTCCTTTGGAATGCAGCTGAAGCTATGTCTGAAGCTGTTTCACCTTTTCAGGTGAGCGCGGGGACATGGCTGAGAAGATGGCTGGTGGGCGCTCTGACATGATTTCTTCGATGTCATCTAACTGAAGCAGCGAGCAGATCCCAAGTACCGAAATTCCGGTTAGGTAACGATCTTAAGCATTGAACTTAATTTCCATAGGCAGATCAAGTGTATATGCTATCGTTTCTTCATTTTCTCATCAGGTTTCATTTGGATCTTGATGCGGGAAACTAATATATCATGTGCCTTCCATCTGTCATCTTGAAGAATTTCAGTCAACAAATGTATCTTTTTAGTTGTTGTAAGTTGCAAAATAAGTTAAAACTCTGTGTCCATCATCGTGACCATGCATGATCGATGTTCCCCACGAGGAATATGAAGAGCTGCTAGGCTGTGGTGGTTGCCTGCATCCCGATTGTCCAGGTAGGCACATCACAAGCTTTGGAATCTGTTTATGCCACGAAGAAGTACATCTGCACATGATGCTTTGATCCTGCTAGGTAAGAAGCATTGTTGTCATCGATGTTCTCTTTGACCAGACTACCAGCTCTCCATCTTTCTGAATAAAGAACGACACTTTTGAAGTATGCCCATTTTCTTACTTTTGGATCTTTTGAACTTCAATCGCACTGAAGTGTCAAGGATTTAATCTCTCTATACAAGGAACTTTTTGACCGTGAATGCCGATCACATTTACGTATCGATCGAAAAGAATCAGGGGTGTCTATCGAGTCTATTGAGTTGAACAGGCATTGGCTTGAGCTCAAGCTTGATAATGGTTTTTGAGATAGAGATTAGGCTCAAGCTAGCTTGCAAGCTAATCGATGAACCAACTTGAGTATAATTTTCTTAACGGACCAAACGCGTATGTAGCTTTAACGGGGCACTTATTCAAATGATTTTATGAATTCCTTATTATTTTATATATAGAAATATACAAATTTGAAATAATAATATAAGGGGTTCCATTTTAGTATTTGGAATGACATTTCAACCTATTAGTATTTATATTTGGAATTTTCCTTTTTAGTAATAATTTTCATAGCCATACACGCACGCGAGCATGTGCATGTGTGGTTAGTAAAAATTCATAGATATATAATGTATATAAAAACATGAGTTATTATCTTATTGAGCCATCGACTAAGTTGACAAGTAGGATTGGGATTGACACTGCTATCGACTTCGAAGATGGGTTTAGGCTTGACTCATTCACTTAAGGAGTGGTGCCTATCGAGCTCGAGCTTTTTTTCTTGTCTTCCTTTGAAAGAATTATCCAAGCGATCTTTCCAAAAAGCTTCGGCAGTGGAGCATATATGTGGTACATACCAAATGATCCTAATATCTATGATGTGTTTATCTCAGTTGTCCATCGAAGATTCAATGCATCATTTTACCTCTTGATGCACATCTTAATCACGTGATAATCATTCTTAGTAGCCTTGACATCGAGTTACCACAAGCTTTACCAACTCATACATTTCATTATTACCTAAGATATCATGCTGTCAGGGGATGTATTTTCTTAGCACTTGATGCACATTCTTACCTTGCAAAACTCATTATGGGGAAATTTGTTTATTGTCGAAACAACTTTCTCCCTTTGATATTCGATGGACGGTTGCCATGCTCAGAGGAATAGTTTGTTGTATATCCACTTATAGCAAGGATTAGAACTTATGCATTTAAAAGTATATGACTTAGTTCTTGGATATATCCTACAAAAATAACCATTATCATTTTAAGCAAATGGACATATGTGGGTATAAATAGGTATTATCATATCCTTATCTGTTTTTAACTATGAATATGGATGCAGATACATATATTGTCAGATATCCTTTAAAACAGATACGGTTATATGAATAATATTAGAAATACTCTATAGATTAGCTTAAATATACATGTATTTGATTGAATACACATGGTATAAATATATTAAATACACTTATATCATATAATTTATACCAAATATGATTAAAGAAGGTATAAAATTATGTTATATATAGTTAACAATAAATCTACAATTATATTTATATATGAAATTGGATATACAGATATGATTACGGATGTTTGCGGATATCAAACTATTATTTGTAAAATGTTATCTGTATATGTATCTATTTTAAAAATGATACTGATACGAATGTCAAAATATGTATAAAATTGAGACAATGGTGGATCGGATACATATATATCATTATATGTTTGCATCCTTAATTTTAAGCGTTTTCAGTCTCTCAACGAGACTTGATAAAGTCAACATATGGGCTGTGCTTGTGCTCGCGAAATGTGAAGGAATTTATTTTTGTTGTCCATTGAAGCTGGTTGGAAATGGAAGTATATAGAAAAATCACTTCTCACTTTTCTTGTATTAATGGTTCAATATGAAAAAATACTTTAGTAGAAACAGAAAGAAACATAAAAATCAAGAGAAGGTTAAGTAGAAATTAAAAAGTATCTTTTGATAGTTCATGTGATGGACAGAAAAAAGCTATCAGCCTCTTGAATCTTTGGATGAACTGAAAATGTTTTTCTTTCCTTTCATTTCAATTGGATTGCTCATCTTGGTAGTCGTTTATGAGATATAATTTGACATTTTATTATGCATGCATCGTCCTCGTTTGGAAAAGAGCGAAGCTATAGTTCCTTATATGGTTGCTGCTCAATGAGAAAATTCACTTTGAACAATCTTGGATTTGAAAAGAAGAAATTCTTAGGCCATGTTTGGTTGGAGAATAGGCGCTGGAATAAGGGGTCAATTCTCCTCTCGACACGGTTCCCAGTGGTACAATTATTCCCCATTATTCCATCTTATTTCACTCTTATTCCTATATTTATCCCACCTTACCTACCTTTATTTCTCCTTATTCTTATCCTCCAGCCGAACGTAGAATATACCCTTATTCCTCTTATTCTCCATCCTTATTCCTGCTTATTCTCCTACCGAACGAGCCCTTAGGATTATAAATGTGGAGTTCTATGTCATTGTCTGAAGAGACAAATTTCGACGAATTTTAAATAATCTGTTACAACAAACAAACCAAACGATACGTAAAAGTGTATAAAGAATTTCAGGGATCGAACATGGAGACTGAGATTTGCACGAACTTTTAGCAATTTTTCTGATGCATTTTTGACCTTATTGATTCGATTAAGTTATATTTTTATTTTTGGTATTTTGGACCTCAACCTAGTGAATTCTATTCACTATGTTATAAACCTTTTCAGTTTGTTAAGACTTTTTTTTGTTATTTTGGCTATTTGTATGGTTGTTTGAAGTTATAGGTGTGTAAATGTGAGTTTTGTAAAGTTTAAGGGACCACTATGTAATTAAAACTTATTCCTAAAGATCTGAATTTAATTTCTATAATCCACCGTGGGGCGGGTGTAATTGTTCCCTTTTTATTTTTACTTTGGATAAATAATACGTAAAATTAACCAAGACCATGGGAGCACCCCCTTTTATTTTTACTTTGGATAAATTCTACTAAAATAAACCAAGTTTTGGAAATTGCAATTATGTCTTTACAGGAACTTGATTGTGATTATCAAAATCATGAAATCAAGAAACATATTTTTTTTCAAAAGAAACAAAATAATCGATAATGGAAATTTTGCATAAAAGAGGAACTAACTAACAAATTGCACATGGGTCCAAAACATTTTAAATAAAATGAGAAGTCTTTTCTTGCGAAAAAAAGCCCTTAATGCGTTTAGGAAAAGGGGGGATGATGGTGCTACCGCCATCAATGATGGCATGCAACAACGAAGCACCATCAATGATGGCACGCAACGACGAAGATGATCGGGATATAGTAGGCCACCCACAATTGTCGACCATGACGATTTGGTAACCATTGGGCAGCCAAGTTATGGCGAATAAAATGGCTAGGGGTGGAGGATATTTGGAGGTAGAGCAGATATAGACTCATGAATCTCAAGCTCATAAGATGACATAGTGGTATGGTGTCATGAGGATAGCATGGGGGAAAGGAGGAGAAAGCAGCAAATTGTTGGACAACCAAGTTGGTTGATAGCATGGGGGAAAGGACGAGATCCGGGCAAAGAACCCTCAACACTTGTGAGAGAAGGGGTCGTTTCCCCTAGGCCCGGAGATGATGGTATTCAATCTTGGAGCAGAGTCCAAGCTCCATTTATTGATGATGGTGGTGCAGTTGTGCTTGTCGTGCCATCACCTTAGTTGGTTCCTCCCCTCTTGTGATGGTCATTGTTATATTCTAGCGCAAGGAGATGTTAACGATCCAATCAGTTGATAACAATTGCCACTACGATGGAAGGCAGCCTTGGATGGGGGATGGTATTGTGGATATCTTGTCACACGACAAATTCCGTGATTGAGAATGTTCATGCAGATACGGTAGTGGATGCATGAACATGAGCGATGAAGCTGACTTCAGGAGGCGTCTATAGTGCATGAGTAGCACAGAGGGTATCCATGGGAAGTTTTGAAGACTCAACCGTACGTGGAAATGAAGAAGCGTCATAGAGGACATTAGCTTGGTAGCAAAGTGTCATGGAGCTCGTAGAAGTGCGAGCATAACTAGTACAGACAACGGTACAAGACATGGAAATGGATGCATCAACGACATGTACTCAAGCGCGTCAAGGCGGTATGCAGTGAAGCGGCGGGCCCTGAGAAGCAATACGCTGCGGTCACATAGGCGTACACATGAAGGTGCATGGTATCGATAACGATGCATGATAGTCTAAGGAGGCATGGAGTGTTGAGGTGTTGAGTACGAGCATGCGTGAGAATGCTTGGTAGTACACGTACGAGAGTGGTCTGGGGGGCACGTTAACGAAGTTCCAACAGACTGCCCTGTAGCATGTGAAGCACTAAGGAAGGGTTTACCTCATGAGGGTCTAGTAGCTACGGGCTCATTTTGGCACAAGATCGAGTGTTTGATAACACTTGGTGAATTATGACAAAGCCACATCAGCAAGACACTGGAGCGCGAGTGTGTTGATGACTGAATGGTTGATGTGGGGAAACTGCGTGAGAAGATGAAAGGATAACAAAGGAGTCAAAAAGATAATAAGACGAAGAGTTGTCGTGGAACTATTAGGGTTGTCAGGGAACTTGAAGAGTCGAGTCTTTATGGTCATTATTGTATATGTAATAATCAGTGCCTCTTGGATAGCTGTGAGTCTTATATATAAGGAGGGGTGATGGCTCATTTGTAGACACTCCACTCTAGAGCGAGTCTCCCATTCTACTGATATGGAGTTCGTGTTTGTGCTTGTGTTGGAGTGTCGATACCTGAGCAAGTGCAAATTTGAGAAGGGTTGGAGTGTGTCCGTGACTGTTCTACTCAGGAGGGTTGGTTAGCTACGTGTTAGCTAACGTTGCACATGTAAAAATCGGTAGCAGGATTTTGATTTTGTGACAATAACCTCATGGTTTAAAAGGTGTTTGGATAGATGGGCGGTAGTTGAGAGAGTTTTTTATGATGTGCTTTGTTGGAATTTTAGAAAATGATTAGATTTTGATGATTTTAGAATTATTAAAAGGCAGTGTGATGGTATGATATTTTTCATTTGTTGAGGAGATAAATATATTACTTTTTGAGGTATGAGTGACGTAAGTGATTTGAGTTGATTGAAGGAGAGTGAGAAACGATGTGAATTGATTGGAAAGGGAGATGGAGAGGGGAGGCGGGGTTGGTTTGCTAACCCCGCACCACATCTCTCTTACGTTGGTTGGTTAAAGGGTGCCCCACCAAATGGATGTATTTTCGTTGGAGGAGGAGGTTGTGATGTCATGCTAATGTCACAATCACACTTTTGCTCCTCACTTCTGCCCAATAAAAGGAATGGGCCTTCGTATTGGCTCTAATACCCATAATTTAAACAAAAGAAAAAAACTAATTCAAAGCCCATAACCTATGATCCTTAAGAATGTTGTTTAGATTGGTTTAAGTTGTGTATTACATATAAAGTTATATATTTAGTACTAAATATGAATTGATTTTTTAATATCTTTATGATTATAAAAGTGGGCATCCAAATTATTATGCCTAAATTTATGCAATTATTTGATTTATGAAGTACAATATCTTAATTTATCATAGGATTTTATGCAAATATATAAAATCAATTATCCTTATTCCTCTTAATACTATTTTAGTTTGTGTTACAAGATGGATGCAAATATTTAAGAATTACATGTCTCTTATAGTTAGACACTCCCCCTCCAACAAACACACAAGAAGATTTTATATCTATATCAAGTAGGTTGTGGTATTATATATATATATATATATGTATAATTGTATAGTTATTTATTTCTATACATTAGACTTGCTTAGAGCAGATGAATAAAATAAATTAGTATTTCTCATTATGCTCTACCTCCATTTATGAATATAGAGAGTCTCGAATAGAAATACACAAGTATAGAATGAAATGAAAAATGAATAACAAAGGTATCAAAATATCTCAAGATCTCTAGGGATTTTTCTAAGAAATATCTATGATCTCCATATAATATCCTAAGGATCTAGAAAATGAAATAAAAGATTCATATATTCTTTCACACTCTCTTAAGTTGGAGCATATCCATCGAACGCCCAACTTAAAAGTAAAATCGAGATATAATTCTTTAGTAAAAGTGTGGTGAAGATTATCTGCAAGTCGATGTTTCAGAGAAATATAAGGAGCAGCTATATTCCCTTTTTGAATTGCATCTTCAATAAAATGGCAATCGACTTCTATGTATTTGTCCTTTTCATGAAAATCTGGATTAGATGCAATATAGGCTTATTGTCACAATAATGGGAAATTAGAACCTTAACTAAGATTGATTCTGTTAGAAAAGAGACAAGACAATTAATTTCATAGGTGGCTTGAGCGATAGCTCTGTACTTTGCCTCCACACTAAATTTGGCAACCCACACCACTTCTTGATATGTCATGTAACAAGATTACCTCTAATACACATAGTAAAACTAGTGATAGATCTCTTATTGTCATTGGAGCTAGCATAACACATGTTTGTTTAAGAAGTAACACCAACATGTCCCTTTGAGAGAAATTTCATTTCTCAGTTGAACACTCAGGTATTTAAGGACAAGAAGAACATCATGCAAAAGATTGTATCTAGGATTCTTCATATGTTGGATGTCCTACTTAGACATATGATGAGTATGTCCTGGTGATAGTAAGACACACAAGATTTTCCACAAAGTTCTATACATCTTGATGTATTCAAATAACATGCCACTAGTACTATCATGCTGTTGAGACTATATCAAGGTGGGTGATGACTTACAACCAAATAAGGATGCTTCCTCAAAGATATTAGGATGGTACTTTCATTAAGAAAGAAGAAGTCCTCATTATACTGGTGCATGAATTTGTTGGAGGTTGAAAATTGCTTACAATGCCAAAAAATGTCAATATAACTTCCAGAAACCCCCTGATAGATGACCAACTAAAGCATTGTTGGTGGGTTTTTGACCAGCGTCAAATGATTTTCTTTCTCGCTGATACTGGTTGTTATTATTGACAGTCCAACAACTGTTAACAATACTAATCATTCTCGGTGGTAATTAGTATCGTCGATGAAGATCAATGAACTTTAAAAATAATATCCGTTCAAGCATGTTCAAATATAGTTTTTAATTTCTATATAATAAATAATTAAAATAAAAATATAAATTAATAGGTTATAAGAGTTACATTTAAATATAAAAAATATATAATTATGGCATCAAGTCACTAACAATTACCAGGGGAGAAGGAACATCTGTAGGAGTTAAGGGGAATGCTAATAAATTAATAAGCCATGAGGTAATTTCAAGTTCATCTAATTTGTAAGTAGTTGAGCCATTAGAGCACTGCTTTTAGCAATCAAGTCATTATTTTATCCAGAATGGCATTGTATTTTGATAATTTATCTTAATCACTGCTACCATGATCCATAATTCTTCATTTTCATCGATCAGAATCTGTCCCCTTTTCCCCTATAATAGTTGGTGATGTTAGACAATGCATCACCGCAACAAACTCGACCATGATGATGTTAGACTTGTAAGTCTTTGACAACCACACATTAATGCAATAAAAGTTATGATTTTTATCATGCCTATCTAAAATAAATATTTGTGAATGCACTTAAGATTAAGGTCCCTTTGTACAATTAGGGTTATGTGTAATGACCATATTGAATACCGTGTAGTTGGAAGGATACAATTGACTTTAACATTTGATATTTAATAAAGATCTCCAGTCTGATAAAGAGATGGAAATCTTTCTCTAAAGACCGATTTCTGACTGACTTATTGACGCAGGTCCTCTGCAAAAGAATAGTGATCCAGAGGTGTAGAATAGTCAAGTCAAAGAGTTGGCTTGATGAAGTCGAGATAAACTAAGACCTAAATCATAACTATCACCAACCACACATCCTTTGATCAGAGATATATATATTTCGATATGCCTAAGTATGCACATTTGACAGACCAATAGGTTAGTGACCTAAGTAGGGTCCATATACCAGCAAGTTAGTGTGCATATGAAGACATATGAGAAGTATGATCTCCCAAAAAAAATCATGTAAGTTCATACTTGTTGAACCGAGAGATAGAACTCACTCATGAAATATTTTGGGGTCAAAATGAATTCTATGCACAACCATCTTCTTTATAGAATAAGACGTGAATTCGAGATAGTAATATATGATTTTCGAAAGTAATGATTAATATTGGTGCTCGATTATCTAATGATAAATCTTTTAATATGTTTCGAAGAAGATAGTCGAACTAGTGTTTGAACTTCAAATATATCAAAGTCTTTCTGTATGAAGGATGAATGAGTATTGAGAATACTTGGTTAAATCTACCTCAATAGATCATCTATCATGACACTTCCACTATGAGGGAATGACGAAATCATATAGATTTTAGTGGCTCCACTTCTTAGTCTAATGATTTGAGATTTAATTGGATCAAGTCTAATGTCATTTGAATCCAATGTCCAATTCTAATTTCAATATCCAAATGTTGGAAAGAGAAATGGTAATGGAAATGGAAATAGATACAGTCCTTGATCTCATTTATAAACTCCAAATAGTTTGTACTATGAGTATAAATAGTCAAAGAAGCCGAGTTCAGTTCACTAATGCATTCTTCAGCTCATGGAGAGTGTGATGCGTTTCATTGAGTTCACCCAGAGTATGATTTATTCGAGCTCAACATTGTAAGTGATACATTTTGTTAAAAATGGTATAAATCCTGAAATTGGATAGTTATCTAAGTTTCAAGTCACTATACATGGATAGTATGGTCTCCCTGATATTATCTCCAAGTATATGTATTTGTATCTCACGAGTCCTAATTGGATAAGGACGTGTACTATGTGATATCAATATTGAGAAAATAATTGTTATTATCATATTCAATTTTCTATAAGGGTATATTTGTAAATATTATTCACAAATATAATTCATTAATTAGTATGAATAATGACTCATAATAAATAATATTTATATGAATTTGATTCATATAATTATTTCAAGACACATATGCGAATATGATTCACATTTAAATTGGATTTACATTTTTGTTTGGATTTATGAATAAGATTCATAAGTTATGAGGGTTCTCTTGTAGATTACCAATTATGATAGTTAAATTATCACCAAGACAATGAAGCAACAACTTGAACAACAAACTCCACCATGAGAGTCCTAGTTGGATTAGGATCTCCAATTTGTAGTTGATTTTTTCCTTTATTTAATTGGTAATTAACAGGAGATAACTCAAGTCCTAATTATTATTGAACAAGGCATGAATAATTGCATTTAGATCATCATCCAGGGTCTCTCATGGCAGACATCCCTTTTAGAAGCAGGGCTCCAAGGGACGTCATCCGCATATATAAAAGAGAGGCATGCCTCTCTCTTTCAACACATGAATACCTTTGCCTTTTGAGAGCCGAAGTTGCCTTGATATTTGAGAGAGAATTTTTGAGAGTTAAAAACTCTCAAATACACATCCAAAGCTCTCTCTACCTCCTTACAAGTCCACCATCAAGCCTCTATCTTCCCTTTATAGGCATAGCCTTGCGAGAGAGAAGATCATCTTCTTCATCGTACTTCACATCCGTAAAAGTTGACTCGATTTCATGAGATGAAATTAGAAGCTTGAGATCTTCTTGTCTCATCCTTGGGTGGATAACTTAAAGAAGTAACCGACATCAAAGTCATAGGAAGCAACATGAGTCATCATCATGTCCATGAGAGAAGCAAGCACATGCCAAACTTAATTCGAGAGTTCTCTTACTTTAGAGACTCACGCATCAAAAGGTAACCTTGGTATCTTACTAATATTCTTAAGAATATTTTAAATCATGTTTGAAAATAATTTCCTTAAAGTATATGATTTTACTTTGCATAATTTTTTTATGCTAAAACTAGAGTTCATACGATGAACACTTCGAATATGTAAATTATTTGCTATTTTTTCTACATTTTCATGATGAGAAGTTCATAAAGTTTTATTTAGTTCCTTCATTTGGTATCAAAATAATGGTTTAGAGGATTTGAATTGTACCCAAGTTTGATGAATATTCGGCCCGATTGTCGTGATCATCAGATACATTATCTTGCAAAAATTTTAACGATTCGAATAGTTCAATGACTTTTAAAGTTGATGATATTCTCTTCTATTTTGAAATTATTTTTTGAGATATTAATTAGGTTTAGAAGGTCTGGACTCATGGCCAAAAGATACACCGATAGTTGGCAGCGTTCAGAAGTGTTAAAAGCGATCACAGACTCTGATTTTGATCAAAGATCATAGAATTAAATTTATAAATATTTAGCTACTAATTGTTAAATAATATAACATGATAAAATATTGATTAATAAGTCATTAAGAAAGTCCAAATTAGGATGAAAAAGTTTCACACGATTCCAATCATGCGGTATCAAGAAATTAGATTTCTCCATAGGTGGAGTTGGAAGAGGGCTAGATTATTTTATTGACTTATTTCTAATATTTTGGGATTCAAAATATATGGAAATATATTTGATATATTTATCTATAGTTGGACCTAATATTTTGGAAATATTTATGACCGCAACAAATTTTAAGTTCTAGTTATATAATATTTTCTATTTTGAATAACAACAGTCATAACTTGCAAAATCGAATTTGAAATCATTGTTTGTTATTTTTAGATATATGAAATAAATTAGAAGTCTTTTTATTTCATATCTACTTTAATAATTTATAGATGTTTGAAATGCAATTAGAAATTACAAAGTCGATGGATCGATTTCGTCAATTGTCTATATTGTTGCATTAGACATTGTGGAATTAAAAATTTTTAAATTCCAAAATATCTGAGAGTTATTATATAATATCATACACTGTCAAAAGATCGATAAGTTCATCTTGGTACAATATGCACTCGATATGTTGTCTCGAATTGGAACGGTGAAGGTGACTAGGCATGGATATGCTAATGGATTTCTTAATTGGTACCCAACGTCGCATTTGCAGTGGAAGGGCTCCATATTAGCATAAGGTTGCACGACCTTGTTGGATATGTTTCAAGTAAGGGTAGTATGAAAAGTCATTGTGTACTTTAACAACTAAAACTAGAATGATAAAATTACTAAGCGAGAGTGTATACTATATGATGACATCAAGTGCATAATGATTCAAATACTTCAATTGGTTGATTGTCATTGTTTTAATTGGATTAAAATAAAGATAATAAGCATGTATCCTAGCTATATGCCTTATTAGATTAATAATGAATATGATTCAAAATGATTAGCCATTAATTTCAATAAAATATGTACTAAGTCATGTAATGACATCCATGGTCTTTTGTCATTGCGAAGAACTCGGTCGTCATGGGTTGTATTTTTGGAGATGCTCATGCGTAGTCATGACTCTGAAATATAAATTCAAATGGATCGATTTTATCATTCTCAAAAGAGATGGGCGGTATGCATAGTGACCCAATATTGTTCCTTGAATTATTGAGATAAATTTGGATTGCACATAGGGGACTATATTTCACTCATTGAAAGTTGGTTTAATCGACAACATTTTACCTCCATATATGTGGGAGGTGTGAGTGTTGAAGACCGAACTAAGAATACAAGCTGGACCTGTGAGGTGTAAAGAGTTCCCACTTCTTTCATCATAGTTGCATTTTCTCACATTATTGGGTGCGATGAAAATGAAAAGGAGACTTGGATCTCGTACTGAGATCATTGGGTTAGCCTGCCTCATGCTTTGAAATCTTACAAGGGAAAGACTTTAAAGTACAAAAAAATACGAGAATATCTGATTTAATCTCCTTGATCAAGATTACTTAAAGTGCATTTTTTAAATTTTAGGATGAAATCTCTTAACCCACTAAACAATCTGCTTGAGGTGAATCAATTGATCAGTCCAAATTATTCAGATTGGATCCATAATTTGAAACTCGTACTTGAAACAGAGTGCATAGCTAATGTTCTCTCATCTATGAAGTATGAGAACCCTCAAAAAGTGGATGCTCAAGAGTTCAACAAGAAGTAGGATGATGATCATTCGATCGTTCGTTGTTGTATTCTTGGATCATTGTCTAATGTGCTTCAGAAGCAACTTATAAACATTAAGTCCGCTCATGACATCCTCTTGAATCTCAAAGAGATGTACGAAGATGTGAAGCACATTCTTTCTACATTAAGGTCCATTGAGAACATTGCGAAGAAAAAATATCCCTCTAGCGATGCAATAGCTGCACAAGTTAAAGGGAAGCGCAACAAGAAAGCGTGGATCTCGAAAGGTTCGATCCAAGAGAAAAACGGTCAAATTATTTATCAATCTTCTAATACTTCGAGACATCTAACATCAATGGAGATGGATGTCTACCATCACTTCTATAAGCCAGGATTTCGGACGAGTAACCATCTAGAATACCTAAAATCCTTAGAGAAGGACAAAGGTATAACTATGGCAAATAAGAAATCTACATTCATAATTGAAACCAACTTACTTGTAGGATGAGAAGGTAGTTGGGTTGTTGATTCTGAGGGTTCCGTTCATTTATGTAGACATAAGAAATCTTGATGAAAGGGAGATAGTCATCCAGATGGGATCCGATGCAGCTGTTGCAACGGTCGCCATTGGGACATGTAGACTATTATTATCTTGTAGGAGAGTCCTAGATATTAGAGATTATCTATATGTACCAGATGTTAGAAGGTTTTAATATCAGTATCTAAGTTAGTTAGGCATGTATATACTTTCCTTTTCTGTAAGAAACTTATCATAAATCATTATCGTATTTTTATAGCAGATGGTTCTTGATGACTGTGTAGACCACTATCGGGATAAGGTAAGAAATATCAGAGTCGTTGTGACCCGAATAGCGAGATACGATCAATCAAGAAAATGTAGAACCACCAAATGAGAGATCAAACAATAAAATCAAGGAAGCGGTCCTTGCTAAGATATTAACCTGGTATAGCACCCAGTGTCGAACTCAGAGAGCACGTAAAGGCCTCGTAGCCTACGAAGTAGTCAGAAATAAAAACAAATAAAAGAAAATTATTTTTGGTGGGTTTTTAATATTTTTATATTTTTTTAGATTTTTAAATAATAAAGAAAATAATAAAATCGAGAGAACAAGCAACTTCACACAATTATTTAATCACTCAAAATTAATACAAAAATTCAAAAACAATATTATTATATTTTTTTGTAATTTTTTATGTTTTTGATTAATTTTTGGCATTTTTCTGATTTGTAGGGAATTTTATAAAAAAACAAGGCAGAAAATCACTGTTGTTGTCCAGCCGAGCTCCAAAGGCCAAAATAAAATATATAATGGCCTTCAATTAGCCTGGAGGTATTTTCCTATAAAATATAAATAAAGATGAAAATTCAGCAGCTGAGTTTATTATTTCTGATTTTTCTATTATTTATTAGAATTTTTATGGGTTTTTAGGGCTTTTTCAATTTTTATAATTTTTATAAGTCCAAAAATGACCAAACATGGTCAGAAAATCAAATACAACAAAACAAACAAATTCTTATTTTTTAGAACTTTTAAAGATGTTTTAATATTTTTTTGTGAATTTTAAAACTGGACAGTAAGAAAAATGAGTGTTTTTGAATTTTTAAAAATAACAAAAATGCTCAGAAATGTACCAAAAAATTAGAGAAAATTTTACACAGTGGCAGGAGCCACGTGTTCAATTTTCATCAAATTTGGGTTAAATTTGCTATTTTATTAAAATTAAAAATCAACAAATAGTGCACAAGGACCTATCTGCAATTAAAACAAAGTTCTGGGCCAAACTGTAACACGGCTGAAAACCTTGGGCCCTTAAATGCAAAATGCCCACTGACTCACGCGCTAGGCACATGGTCCAGGCTTAGAGGGACCAAAGTGTCATTCCTATTTTAAAAGATACAAACAATAACGCACAAAGAACACAAGGTAAAACATGCAATTTCACCAAAACTCACGTGTCGACGCACGTGTCCATCATGTACAGGGGTAAAAATGCAAATAAGACAAACAACAGGGTCCTCTATGCAAAATAACCAAAATAAAAACAACTACGAAACGTATTTACAGGACTAAATATTAAATGCAGAAAAGAGAAGGGCCTACATGGTAATTTACCCTTTTATTAAGCGGAGGGCTGGATGCGTGCCACGTAGCTGATCGGACGGTGGAGGAGGCGCGGCGTACCAACGAAGGAATCCTCAGCTCTGATCCAACGGCTAGCGTTGCGCCACGTATCTGATCAACGGTCGAGAGGCGCTGGATCTAATCCTCGATGGATGGAGGGCTGAGAGGAGGCCACGTGTAGATCTGACGGTGGCTGCCGGGCCTCCTCTTAGCCCTGAACGGACGGTCCGCAAATGATCTGGAACTGGAGGCGAAACGGACGGTGTTAGAGGGTCCACGAAGAACAGGTGGCCGGCGAACTTCGCCGGACTAGTACGCGCACGGTGGTCCTCCTGGGGCTACTGATGATCGGAGAAGAAGCGCTGACGCCTGCATTTTGATGACCATGTAGACCACTATCGGGATAAGGTAAGAAATATCAGAGTCGTTGTGACCCGAATAGCGAGATACGATCAATCAAGAAAATGTAGAACCACCAAATGAGAGATCAAACAATAAAATCAAGGAAGCGGTCCTTGCTAAGATATTAACCTGGTATAGCACCCAGGGTCGAAATCGGAGAGCACGTGATGGCCTCGCAGCCTACAAAGTAGTCAGAAATAAAAGCAAATAAAAGAAAATTATTTTTGGTGGGTTTCTAATATTTTTATATTTTTTTGGATTTTTAAATAATAAAGAAAATAATAAAATCGAGAGAACAAGCAACTTCGCACAATTATTTAATCACTCAAAATTAATCCAAAAATTCAAACAAAAATATTTTTCTGTTTTTTATAATTTTTTATGTTTTTGTTAATTTTTGGTATTTTTCTGATTTGTAAGGAATTTTATAAAAATAAAACAAGGCTGAAAATCACTACTGCTGTCCAGCCGGGCTCCAAAGGCCAAAATAAAATATATAATGGCCTTCAATTAGCCTGGAGGTATTTTCCTATAAAATATAAATAAAGATGAAAATTCAGCAGCTGAGTTTATTATTTCTGATTTTTCTATTATTTATTAGAATTTTTATGGGTTTTTAGGGCTTTTTCAATTTTTATAATTTTTATAAGTCCAAAAATGACCAAACTTGGTCAGAAAATCAAACACAACAAAACAAACAAATTCTGATTTTTTTAGAATTTTTAAAGATGTTTTAATATTTTTTTTGAATTTTAAAACTAGACAGTAAGAAAAATGAGTGTCTTTGAATTTTTAAAAATAACAAAAATGCTCAGAAATGTACCCAAAAATTAGAGAAAATTTTACATAGTGGCAGGAGCCATGTGTCCAATTTTCATCAAATTTGGGTTAAATTTGCTATTTTATTAAAATTAAAAATCAGCAAACAGTGCACAAGGACCTATCTGCAATTAAAACAAAGTTCTGGGCCAAACTGTAACGCGGCTGAAAACCTTGGGCCCTTAAATGCAAAATGCCCACCGACTCACGCGCTAGGCACGTGGTCCAGGCTTAGAGGGACCAAAGTGTCATTCCTATTTTAAAAGATGCAAACAATAACACACCAGGAATGCAGGGTATATAATGCAAAATGTCCACTAAACCACGCGTCGATGCACGTGCACACTACACGCAGGGACTAAAACGAAAATATCCAAAACATTAATGTCCTCGGTGCAATATTTACAAAATAAAAACAACGGGAACAAATATTTACAGGGCTAAAACTTAAATGCAAAATAGAAAAGGGCCTACAGGGTAATTTACCCTTTATTTAAGCGGATGACTGGGATGGCTCCACATGCTGGATCAGACGGTGGTGGATGGTGGCGCCTCTCCAGCTGATGGACGCTCCAGATGAGCTCCGATCGCGGATCTGATGGCTGAAGAACGCTTGGGGGCTCGCCACATGTCAATCAAATGTCAGCTGTTAGTGACGAAACCCTGGGCTCGATCGGACGGCTCCTATCAAGTCTGGAGCTGTTCAAGGAGGATGGACAGTCGGGGAGGATCCACGAAGAACAGGTAGCCGACGAACTTCGCCGGCCCAGTACGCGCACAGTGGTCCTCCTCGGGGGCTACTGATGATCGGAGAAGAAGCGCTGAAGCCTCCCGCGTCTGAAGAGGGCCTCCGATGAGGCTGGAGGCGTCGGAGATGGTCCGGCGACCAAGGCGGAGTTGGAGCTACTACTCCTAAACATTCAAGCCCTCAGATGGGCTTGTCTCGACCTGCAAAGTAGCGCAACAGACTCCTGGGTCGAGGGCAAAGTGCCTCGGCCTGATTAGAGGGGATGGGGAGTGTCGGTGCGTCGGAATGGACTAGCTCCGGCGAAGCGACGACGAGGGAGATCGAATCCCAGTTCCTTTGCGAACTGGGTTGAATGGATGGGTGTAGAACGTGCGTGGGAGAAGTGCGAAGGTGATGGTCGAGTCCGATGGTCGAGATGTGGACGGGGGTGGTTAGAATCGAAGGGCGACGACGAATGGGCGATTTGGGGCTAAACGGAAATTAGGGAAAGCTATAAAGATCTAAGGCTACCTGATGGTCGATG
Source organism: Ottelia alismoides (assembly GCA_037367405.1). Lineage (NCBI taxonomy): Eukaryota > Viridiplantae > Streptophyta > Magnoliopsida > Alismatales > Hydrocharitaceae > Ottelia > Ottelia alismoides. The sequence continues at coordinate 1,022,420 of JAZKJV010001282.1, forward strand.
TCGACTGGGGATGAGCTGACGGAGCTTCTGGTCCTAGCCTCGAGGGCCGTCGATGCCCGAGGCTCGAGCACCACGCTGGTGGCGGCGCACGGCGGCGCTAGGTCGCCGGATCGATGGTTTGGACACCCTTTCCTTGCTGCAACACCACCGGCCGACTGCTGTCACTCGGGCGGAGATGGTAGAGTTCCTGGGGTGGAGAATGCACGAGCCAAAGATGCCTGAATCGTGCGGCGGAGCTAAGATTTTATACGAGTGAGGGTCCGGCTAGATCGAGTTGGGCACGGGCGCATGAAGCACAGATCCCTAGGCTAACGATCGGGCGTAGATCTGGGTGGATCAGGGAATAATTAGGACCCGAGGTTAGCGGTTCTGGGGCTCGGATCAATGCGCCATAAATGGGTGAAGAAGCGGGTCGGGCGCAGATCCGCGGGGGAGTGGTCCAGGGGGGGAGTTGACCGGGGGGTCAACATCCCCCGTGGACCAGTGGAATGCGGCCACGTGGAAATGATTTGGAAATTCAAATTAAAATAGAAAATGGCTGAATTTCACAAAAGTCAAAACATGAAAAATGTTCCTTTTATTTTAAACTGTTTTATTGTGATTTTTAATTATTTTTTTGAAATAAAAATAAAGTATGTACAATATAGTATAATATACATAGGTATATACAATATAGATTTTTAATTTTTGATTTTTAATTAATTATTTTTGTACATTTTTATCCCAATTTTATATTTTATTTATTTACAAGATAAAATTTGGAATATTTTGGTGTTTTATTTTATTTTTATTAATTATTTACAAGGGGTAAATAAATACATATATATATTTATATACATGGTATATATACAATGTTTCTTTTTATTTTTATTTTTGTTCTTTTTATTTTATTTTTGTTTTTATGGTTTTTATTTTATCTATTTACACCATGAAATATAGAATATATACAAGTTTTATTAGATTTTAATTATTTATTTATAGGGATAAATAACTAGCTATGTGGTCTTATGTACATGGTGAATATATACCAGGAAGGATGTTTTTATTTTCTTTTTGATTTTCTTATTTTTATTTTGATTTTGTATTTACAAATATATACAAATATTTACAAATTAGTACAACCCATTTTTATTTTTGTTTTTAGAGGAAAATATTTTTATTCTATTTATAGGTATATGTACAAAGGTGAGCTTCCTTATCTCTCTCTACTTGGGCTTTTATGCGGTCAGGCCCATGCTGAGCCCTCCCTTGGGATTAGGTCGCTCAATGTTTATTCTAAACATCTCCCTCTTTTTCTTTTGTCTCTTTATTCTTTTATTTATGCACAAAAACATGCTAATTATTAAATTTTACACAAAGCATGCAATTTGGGAATTATTGATATTTACATAAATATACATGTATTGCAAAGGTTTTTGTAGCTAAAATATAAGAATAAAGAGTGATGAATGGGTATTCATCACCCCCTATACTTAACTTTGCTAGTCCCTTAGCAAACACTTATTTGAAAAAGAAGTGAAAAAGAAAAAGAAAAGGAAAAAGAGGAGAATGTACATGGATCAAGGTTGATTATTAAACTTGCTTTCATTAAATTGAAATATGGAGCTCGATCAGATCTTTGGATTATTAATGTGTCGGAACCTTATTTAGCCTTAGGTTTAAAACTCAACAGCCTCTAAGATCCACTAATCTATACTCAAGACTCCTCAACAATCCGGATCAGAACAAGTCACCATACACAAACCCTGAAGACTATGAGTCTTTCCTTGTACTGTGAATGTGAAATATAAGCTCTCCACCTCAGAAATGGCAACTTGACAACCCTCCCCAACAAGGTAACTCTATGACCCCAGTCTGGCCACTCTTTCCTCAAGGAGCGGGGTATTCCCTTCTAAGTTCAAGTACAACCAGCTCAAGAAGAGGGGGAAGAAGAGAATGGACCATGGCCAGTGTAGCCATGTATCCTTGGGAGCTCAACCAGTGTAGCCAAGTCTCCCTGCTGTAAGCTACATAAGGTGGGACATGAATCTCAAGCTTTGCTTATTTGCACTATATACATTACTCCGGTGGGATTATCATTTTCTATCAGACCCACCACTTTTTTGGAGTTATTTTCTTTTTGCATTTTTTTTTCAAGTGCATCTATACAACATATACATGTGCAGCATATATACAAGGAGTTTTTCCTCTTGAGCCAGTAGACTATCCCTCTTTTGAAGCATTATTGCAACCCACAACTCCTGTCGTTAGACCTTATGGCAACCAGACCAAGTTGAGACGCACTTCCTTCACTAAAAGAAGAAGAGAGGTTCCGCCTAGAAGTACTACCCTCATATGCTACCCCAAGTTAAGGAAGACTGCCTCCTCACCACCTCATCCGTAGAGAGCTCGGTGCTAAGTGCGGTGTCCAAGTAAAACCATTGTCTATATGAGTCATGTGTGTGCTGTTAAGTGCTCTACTTAAGCTCATTGAGATGACATGTGATCATAGCCTAGTGGACTCAAAGAATTAAGTCACCATGGACCTGAAAAGCCTTAACCCTAAGCCCTATAAGGTTCCTCTTAGAAATTAGGTGGATTAAGATCTTAATCAAGCTCCATTTCCCAATTTAATTCCAGGCTAGTTTAAATGTCAACTATAATCCCAGAAAAACTATATATAAGTATATACAAAGATGCTATTTACACAATATTTACACAAATGCAAAATTTTTTGAAATTTTTTTGAAATCATGGATGTATGCATGAGTGCAAGTTTTGCAAAAGTATTTACACAAATTTACACAAGATTTTTGCAAACTTTTGATTTTCAAAACATTTTGGAAAAATTTTGTACTATATACATAATTTTGATATACACATATTTACACAAACTTTACACAAAAAGGTTTTTGAAAACATTTTTACAAAAATAATTTGTACACTAGCTATGTATGTGCAATAAAAGAATGATTATTTACAGGGAAAATTTTTTTAATTTTTGTGGATTTTTAGGTTTTTAGCCATTTTTATTTATTTACACACTCACACAAAGTACGAGTTATGGCTAAAGTATATATGGAATATATACACACCCCCTATACTTAGCTCGAACGATGTCCTCAGAGTCAAGAGCGATGAAGAAGACATAACTCATGCTTAGTATAGGGAAGTGAAAAGAAAGGCTATATACAAAGACGAATGAATGAATAGAAAATCAAGAGAGTCTCGGCTTTTCCCCCTATACTTAGGATCTAATAATCCTAAGTATAGCAGGCTGTACACAAAGGGAAAACCGAGTGGAGAATGTACAGGGTCTACCTCCCTATACTTAGGGTAAAATATCCCTAAGTATAGGCAACAAAAACATGGGTAAAGAATGAATCAAAAGAAATACCCACAGGTCCTACATCCCCCCTATACTTAGGGTAAAGTACACCCTAAGTGTAGCATAATCAAAAGATGAAGAAAGGGATGTGGGACTAAAGAATGAGATGATATGGACATCTGGATCTATACAGGTCGGAAGAACAGTGATAATCAGGCGTGAGATGCAATAGATGTGAGTCAAAAGACCACATCTCATGCAAAATGAATAGGGGCAACATCAACGACCCGCGGCTCATGATCTAGAAATGGCTTGAGCCGCTGGCCGTTCACTCGAAGGTACTCTCAGAAGACAACTCAAATATATCAATACTCCCATTGTCGTGTACCTTTCTCACAAGATAAGGTCTCCCTTCCATTTGCTCTGTAGCTTCCCTGGAAATAGACGAAGCCTAGCATCAAACAACCATACTCTCTGTCCAGGCTCAAAATGCTTGTGGCTGATATGAGAATCATGCCACTCCTTCACTCTCTCCTTGTACTGTAGGCTGTTTCAGAAGGTGGTATCATGAAGCTCTTCCAAGGTTACGAACTCTGCCCTCCTCTGGTCTCCTACACTATCTGGATCCAAAAGAATATCTGTAACTGCCCAAAGTGACCTGTGTCTCAGTTCAACTGGTAAATGGCACGGCTTGCCATATACGAGGCGAAATGGAGATGTGCCCAATGGTGTCTTGAAAGACGTCCTATATGCCCACAAGACCGAGTCCAAAAGCTGTGACCAATCCTTTCGGTCAGGGCGGACAACTTTCTGCAAAATAGTCCTGATCTCCCTGTTTGACACCTCGGCCAGACCATTCATCTGTGGATGGTATGGAGTGGCAACTCGATGGTCTATGCCGAACTCGCTAGCAAGGGCCTTCACCTGGTCGTTGATGAAATGAGACCCCCCATCAGAAATCAATACTCGAGGAACCCCGAACCGCGTAATGATGTGCTTCCTCAAAAATCTGCAAACTGTCCTGGCATCAGCGGTTCGGGCGGGGATGGCCTCAACCCAACGACTCACATAATCAACGACCAACAGAATGTACTCAAATCCCTGACTCTTAGGGAATGGACCCCTGAAATCGATGCCCCATGCGTCAAAAACCTCACAGAAGTGAATGGGATGCATCGACATCATATCACGCTGTCCACAAGTGCCCATCCTCTGACAGTCAGTACACTTCTTCACGAACTCATCAGAGTCCTTGAAGAGGGTAGGCCACCATAGGACGGATTGGAGCACTTTCTGTGCCGTTCTCCTCCCAGAGTGATGTCCTCCTGCCTCAAGCTTGTGGCAGTACGTGAGGACGTTATGGTGCTCTTCCTGAGGAATGCACCTACGCCAGCCGCTATCCCCTCCTTCGTGGTAAAGGATGGGATCCTCCCAGTGGTAGGACTTGGCCTTCGCAAGGAAGGTCTCAAGCCTCTGCCTGGGCCAATCTTGTGGAACTTTCTTAGCAACAAGAAAGTTCACAATATCGGCATACCATGGGAGAGAGGTGATAGCAAGGATCGCCTCATTTGGGAAGGTCTCACAAATAGGGTCAATCTGCTCAGAATCCTCAAGATGCTCTAATCGGGAGAGATGATCCGCCACCACATTCTTGACTCCAGGCTTATCCTTAATCTCTATGTCAAACTCCTGGAGTAGAAGGATCCATCTAGTCAGTCTGGCCTTGGCATCCTTCTTTGCCATGAGGTACCTGATGGTGGTGTGATCTGTGTACAAGGTCACTCTAGATCCAATAATGTACGATCTGAACTTATCTAAGGTGAAGACTACGGCTAGCATCTCCTTCTATGTGACTGTGTAGTTCCATTGTACGGAATCCAATGTGCGGCTAGCGTAGTGGATAGCAAATGGAACTCCATCCCTCCTCTGTCCCAGCACAACCCCCACGGCAAAATCGGAGGCATCCGTCATGATCTCGAATGGGAGAGACCAATCAGGTGGCTGAAGAACAGGAGCATCAACAACACATCTCTTGAGAGTCTCAAACGACGAAAGACACTTGTCATCAACAAGGAACTCGGTGTCTTTCATCAGCAGGTCAGTCAACGATAGAGCAATCCTACTGAAATCATGAATGAATCGTCGGTAGAAACCGACGTGCCCCAGGAATGACCGTAACTGCCGTAAATTGGACGGCGGTGCGAGTTTTCTAATGACATCTACCTTGGCCGGATCAACCTCCATGCCCCTGTTGGAGATGATGTGGCCAAGCACCGTCCCTTGAGTCACCATGAAGTGACTCTTCTCCCAAGATAGTGATAACCACGAAATTGAGTGCGGTCGTATTGATTCACAAGGCGAATCGACAGTCGGTGTCTTGACCACTACAAAATCCCGTAATTAATCAACAATGAACCCACAATAAAATATCAAACAATGACAAGCAAATGTGGAGTCAAATTTATTTTTAACTCTACATAAACGATGTATAGGTGCAAGTATGTAGAGAGTTCGAACACAGGGAGCAAGGCAGGATAGATCAAGCTAAGTGCAAAATGTGATTGTGATCAAGTGCCTGCAAGTGCTATTTTTTGTGGGTTTTGAATTTTATATTTTTTATTTAATTTTTGATTTTATATTGTTATATTTGGGTTTTTAATTTACTGATTTTGTATTTTCTTTTTATATTTTGTACTTTTATATTTTCTTTTTCTTTTAATAAAGATATAATGTATATAAGGAATATATATGTACAATAGAGATAAGAGAGGGATAAAATAGGGGAAAATACTCAAAATACAAGAAATGGAATGTTTCTGTAATTTTTATATTTTTATAATATTTTTATGTTTTTTCTAGATTTTTCCTAATTTTTTTTGTATTTTTAAGGGCAAAAATACTAGTAAATAGTGAGATAGGTTGTTGGCCGAAATTAAAATGAGGATGAAAAATATCAAACAGAATCAAAACTTCCTCAACTTAATTTTATAATAAATATAACAAAATAAGGAAAATTCAGAAACTGAAATTGTATTTTTAGGATTTTTTAGAATTTTTAAGATTTTTTGAAAGGTTTTTGGTGTTTTGCTATTTTTAGGGGTTTTCTTTTGAAATTTTTAATGATTTTTGGTCTGAAGTTAAAACATACAGAAACAAACAAAATATAATTTTTTTGGAATTTTTTAAAAGGTAATGAATATATTAAAAATAAAAGACTGCAGGAAGGTAGAAATGATGTTTTTGATTTTTTTGACTACACAAACAAAAAGTTAAAAATACAACAAAAATCTTTTATTATAGAACAAAGTTAGGGGCACATGGACATATTTTTAGATTTTCAAATAGATGAAAGATGCTCCAGAAATAAATCAATCACTAAAAATATTGTAGAAATTCTACAGGACACAAATCGTAATATTTTTTGTTGAAATTTGAACCCAAATTCGGCCCTGCTAATTACTACAATATATCCAAAAATGAGCAAGTGATATTGAGTATTTCAAGTGTTATCAACAAAACAAGCTCATTCACTACTCTAACTTCATAAATTCGCCATAAATAGTTTGTCCATCAGAAAAATCTGAAATTTGGATATGATGTAGAACTCTTAAACAGCTTTCTAACAAAAAAATCTCACGGGAAACCGAGTTCAGACGAACGAGTTATGAGCATTTGAGTGCAGGGGTACATATGAAAATATAAGAACGAAACTGCAGTTCAAAAGATACTCGAAAACTTCTTGAAATATACCAAAAATGCAGGGGTATAGCCGCAAAACTTGCCACTTATCCACGTGGCATCAAGCTCCTCTTGGTTAGTAAGGGTATGTGCGTGAAATTTCAAAATGGTGAGGGCTTATGTATAAAACTTCTACCCCTTGGCTGGATGGTTAAGATTAAAAGGAGGGGGATAGATCCAACGGTGGCTGCTATCCACCCCCTCCCTTCTTCTTCTTCCTTTGAAAAACATCAACAAAAATGCCAATCCGAGGGCCGGCGAAGTGCCACGGTGTGGAGCTCTACGTGAGAGATGGTGGTGCGGCTGTAGGACGTTCGGACGGATACCTGCTAGTAGAAATGAAAACTCGAGCGTGGGCTCGGCTTGCGTTATGCACACAAAAAATATATGGGGTGTATGGGTTCTCCTACGAAAATGGTAGAAGGAGATGGTCTCCGGCCACCGTGCGTGGTCGGAGTTGGTTGAGGTTGCGTGAAGGGAGTACGAAGAAGTGGATGAAGGCGGCGATGAGGTGGTTAGCCGCGACGAATGAGGATGGAGAAAAGTTGAAGATAATGGTTGTTACACTACAACAAGAAGAAAAACTAAATCTAAAAGTTACCTACAAGAAGAAAAATGTAGCATGTGAAGGTAGTCGCCTATGGTGATCGATTCTCCGATGAGAATGACCGGTCATGGCCTCGATTCCGGCGGAGAAGAGGCTTGACAAGCTAAGAGCTTGTGATACAACGGAGCAAGAACACCAAGGGATCACGCCAAAGAATCCTCCCTTCGTCGTGGATTCGTCTCCAACCTTCACTCTGTCACAATGGAGGTAGAGGAGCTAGAATGAAGACTCTAATGGTGGATGATTTCAAAAAATGGGAGATGAAGCTCTTTTATTTGGTGGATGAATGGAAGAGATGATGGCTATTGGGGGAGGCCTCCACCAATGGGAGTGGACTATTTCAAAATTTTTTGGACACTAGTGATTGTCTATATGCTCATGTGTACTAATCAAAAAAAGAGAGGTCTTTCCCAATGAAAATATATTTGAATAACAAGAGACCTCAAAATAAACTCAAATCATGAAACTATCTCAAAATAATGTCATCTAGAATATTGCAGAAGAAAGCTTTTTTTTTTTCAAAAGATGTAAATTAAAAACATGTTTTTTTAAGGTATAAAATACCCATTTTAGATTTTTATGATTTTTAGTCTCGTTTTCTTGTTAATAATATAAAAACTTGAAATATTTTTGTTGATTTTTAAATTTGTAAGATAATAAGAAAAAGTGATAAAGATAGAATACAAGCCAAATTGATTTGTATAAAAAAACTATTTTTGTATCTTTTTTATTTTATATTTTTTAATTGATTTTATATTTTTAATAGAAATTAGAATATACAACTAACAAAATAAAATTGAAATCAAAAGAAAAAAAGTTAAAAAAAGGAATCTATACAAAAGAAAGAAAAAGGCGTAAACTATTGTACAACAGGGGTTCAAAACTCAACTTTCAAATCGTAACTCCGAAAAATACGAAACTACCTTCATTAAATAGATTATTAAAAATTATATACAATTAAAGGTGAGTTTAATAGATTTTGAGTTTTTATTTGAGAGATATAAGTCTGGGAAGTTGGGATTTTGGAATCTTATTCAGATCATAATTTTTTATCTATACATTATTTTTGAATGAAATCAATTTTGTATTTTTCTTTACTTAATTATCTACAACTTTCATGTACAAAGTTTCTTTATTTGATGTATAAAAAGTGGAACCAAAAATAGGTCCCAAAATGAATAAAGAGTGAATAGAATAATATAGAGAATTGACCCTTATCTCCCCCTACTTTATTCCTTGTCGACCTAGGATGCCTAGGTCTCGGGGTTTTGGGTCATAAAATATTTACAATATTTTATTCTTTTTCTTTTCTTTTATTTATTCTATAATTTTGGCTTTAATTACACTATTTTATACACTAATTAGATGCACATGTATGCATGCATGCTAAAATGCTATATTTAAGGCTATTTGCAGGCATTTGCTAGGGTTTTTGGTGCCAAAATGATAGAATAAAGATGATGAAATGTGGATTCATCATCCCCCTATACTTTACCTTTGCTAGTCCCTAGCAAACACTTATGCAATAAGTGCAAAAAGAAAAGAAAGAAAAGAAAAAGAAGAACTTGGATTTAATTTGATTATCAAACTTGTCTTCACAAAATCAAAGTTTGGAGCTTAAGTCAGACCTTTGGAATTTTAGTGCGGGCGGGACCTTAATGAGAATCGAATTTGAATTCCAACAGTCCTTGAGAATCCCAAAACTCTGTCCAAGTCTCCTCAATAGCCAGGTCAGAAATACTTCAACTCATACGCAAACTCTTACGACTATGAATCTGACTCGTACAGTGTAAGTGATGGTGGCTCTCCCCAACTAGAATGACAACGAGACTGACTTCTCCAGTACGACAACCCAATGATTTCCCAATCCAATAACTCCATCCTCGAGGAGCGGGGTATTCCCTTCTAAGTTCAAGTGGCAACCAGCTCAAGAGGAGGGGGTGAAGAGAAGAATGGACGGTAGCCAGTGTAGCTACCTATCTGGGATGCAAGACCAGTGTAGTCAAGTCATCCTGCTGCAGGCTCACATGATATGACTTTGGAACTCAAGCTTGCTTATTGTCTTTACAACATTCGTACATACTTTGCAGGCTTTTTATTTTTGTACATGCCTGAACTTTTTTTTTAATACTATCTACAACAGCGTTTACATAAGGAGTTTTTCCTCTTGAGCCAGTAGACTATCCCTCTTTTGAAGCTTTATCGCAACCCACAACCTCCTGTCTTTAGACTTCCTAATCACTGGACGGGTTGGGGTGCACTTCCCTCCCTAGAGGAGGACAAATGTTTCCACTTGTGTGCGTCTCATACCGGCAAATCCAATCCCCTCACCACTCCAACTGAGTTGAGCTATGTGAAAGGTGTAGGTGTCCAAGTTAGGTCATTATCAACAAGAGTCGTGCGTGTGCTCCGAAATATTCTACGTAGGCAGTCAAGAATCCATTGAACTAAGTCCCGTGATCCTCAAAGAATTAAGTCAACTAGACCTGAAGTACCTCAAACCCAATTCCTATAAGGTTCCTGTTATTAGGTAGATTATAAGGTCCAATCAACCTCCAATCTCCGGATTTTACTTAGACTCGTTCAACTATCAAACTCAATCCGAAAAATGCTCATGCCTATGCAATGCAATGCAGAAAATACTTTTTGTGATGCAATTTTCAAAGATTTTGAACTTTTTATGGATTTTTTTGAAAAGATGATGCATGCATTTTTTGTATTTTTTTTCAAAAAGATTTTTCAGATGTTTTTGGATTTTAGTTTTGCAAATGTTTTTGGGATTTTTTGAAAACAAAAAGTTTTGGCTGAAAACTAGGTGAAAACTATGTACACGGGAGTGCTTCTTATATATACAAGAAGTGGATTTTAAGAATTTACAGGGTAAGTGGTCAATTTTATACATATATATATATATAATAGATTTTGGTGAGATGTATGTATTCCTCAAACTTAATTGACACATGTTTTTCACACAATTTTTGAAAACTATAGTCCAAAATATTTTTTACAAACATTTTACAAACATGTACACACATTTGAAAATCATTTTTCAAAGGTTTTCAAACAATATAGATTGATTTTTCAAATATTTATGCAACCATTTTTCAAACCATTTGCAAATCATTTTTCAAACATTTTATTTCACACAAAGAAAATAAATTTTTACAAAACACACCTTTTTACACAGGTTGAAAACATGTAACAAAATATTTTCAAAATAGTTTTCAATAGATGTTCACAAAGTTTTTCAAACTATTTTTCAAACATTTTGCAAAAAACATTTTCACCTGATTTATTAATCAGTAAATACAACAAGAATTTGAGGAACAGAACACCTTTTTATTAAAGATTTTTAATGAATTTTAAAGAATTTTTATCCATATTATTAAGAAAATACGAAAGTACGAGTTATGGCTAAAGTATATACGCAGTATATATGACCCCCCTATACTTAGCTTGAGCTATGTCCTCATAGATCAGAGAGAAAAGAGAAGACATAACTCGTACTAAGTATAGACAAGTCTAAAGAAGAAAGGAATAAATGAATGATCCAATGAGAAGTTGACCGTTTCCCCTATACTTAGGATCAAATAATCCTAAGTATAGCAGACTGTACACAACGCAGGGAGGGTCAAGGGTGGGAATGAACAGATCGTACTCAGATTGTCTCCCCCTATACTTAGGGTAAGATATCCCTAAGTATAGACAAGAAGAGGAGACAATGGAGAGGATCGAAATGAATCGAGAAACTCAGGGTGCACACCCCCCTATACTTAGGACAAAGTACGTCCTAATTATAGAAGACTGTCTACAAGGGGCGACACTTTTTGGATACAAAAAGAAGATGGAAAAGGAAAAGAAGAAAAGAAGAAAAGAAGCAAAGATGAGAGATCTTGAGGATGCACACGTCACTCCCCCTATACTTAGGGTAAAGGAAGCCCTAAGTATAGGCAACAACAGGAGTGATGACACTGAACGACAAAAGAGCACTCGGCTCGTCCACCCCCCTATACTTAGGACAAAGTACGTCCTAAGCAAGGCAAACACGAGAATGGATGGACGAGCAATACGAGAGAGATAGAGATGAACAAAGAAGAATGTACAACAGAGGTGGATGTACATATAATCAAGAAGGCCGGAAGCTAACCTTCTTGCGAGACCGCTGAGGGATAGATCTGGTGTGGTGTATGTCGATATCGGGGTCCATAGTGGACGGAAGCCGATCAGGGTCGACACGATGAAGGCCCTCAGTGGAATCAAAACGGAAAGGGACGAACTGATCAATGAAAGCAGTATGGCTAGGTTCTCCCTTGGTGGTCCTATGGTGTGAAGGCACAGACTGGTGAGTGGAAGAAGTACGGCTAGGTCCGACCTTGGAAGTCTCACAGATGTCAAAGTGGAATGGGACAAACTCATCATCCTCGGAAGAAGTGTAATGGAGCCGTCCTGCGAGTCCTCGTCCAGGTCAAAATCAAAAGGAACGAAATCATCAGTGGAAATATACGAACTCAGATCGTCCTCAAGAGTCTCACCTGAATCATTGTCTTCAACAAGAGGTCTGAATTTATCAAAATAATGGCCATCCTCATAACCGACCTTAATCATCTTCACTTGTGAAGGGCCGGGAACGGATTTATCAGTGGAAGCAGTCAAACCAGGTCCGTCCTGTCTACTCTTACCCATGTCATTTGTTTCCTTATGAGGTCTCTCAAAATAATGGGCAACATCATAAACATCCTCAATAATCTTGGTATCTGCCCCCCGCTCAAATGGATCAATCACATAAATGCTTTGGATTTCATCAACACATCGCCACACACCAGGAGGAGGAACTGCGAGGTCTATGCTTTCCGACTTCCTCCCCTTTCGGGGGATCCGTCGGGTCTCATCAACGGTCGCTAAGGTAGTATCTCTAGTATCATCAGATCGGTCACAGGCCTCGGAGTCAGCTTTGATCAGTGAAGGAGCATCAGGTGCAGGTCTCTGATCAATTGTGGGTGCGGTGATCGCTACTTCACTCCCGTCAACAGGATGGAAGCGAATCTCCCCTGATCCATAGTCGATAACGACCCTCGCATAGGCGAGGAATGGTCGTCCCAGGATGATTGGAGACGGCTCCCCTGTGGAGCTCTCCATGGGCAACACGATAAAATCGACATGGTGGCTCGTGCCCTGAATAGAAATGATGGCGTTTTCAAGGATACCCTTCGGCCTCTTGATGGATCCATCAACAAACTGAACGATCATCCTGGTTTTCTTTAGAGGCCCTAAGTGAAGAGACTGTACCAGTGAGAAGGGTAATATGCTAATAGATGCACCGCCATCCAGGAGAGTGCGATCACAAGTGTAGTCAGAGATGGTGCAAGTGATGAAAGGTGTAGTTGTGTTCTTTTTCTTGGGAATGGGACGGTGTGTGATGGCGTGGGCAGTGGCCACGGTCAAAATGTGACGCTCAGATCTGCTCCTCCGCTTTCTCTTCTTGGGAAGAGGGGCAGATAAATCAGTCATGGCCTGCTGAAGTGGGGCACGGATGATCTCATGAATAGTGGCCACCACTTCGGGTTCAGTCAACATTTTTTTGAATTTTTGGACTTCCTCCATACAAGGGAGGAAGTCAGAATCAGCATATACACGAGGCATGCCAAGAGCAGTCTGTACATCGGCATCCTCGAGGTCAAAGGTGGAACTGGATGTGAAGGGGTGTGTGGTGAAGGGTTCTGGCAAGTGGACTCTCTCCTCAAAATATTGATCAACCAAGTATCTCCCGAACTCTTTTTGGGTTTTCGAAATTTTTTCATTTTTTTGTATTTTTGACGATTGCAATCTCCCATGATTCTCCACAAGAAAAGCTGTATCCTCGACGAAAAGAGCACTCGTCCGATATTCTCTCAAAGTGTCAAGATTCTCCTTCATCAAATTGACGTGCTCTAGCATTAGGTTCATGACAACACTCATGGAGGTCGCGGGAGGTGACTCTATAGACTCGGGTGGATGTGGAGGTGGAGGTGGAGGTGGATAATACACAGGTGGGGGTGGATGTGGGTAGAAGTTCGAGTCGTGATACTGTGGCTGAGGCGGGTATGTACAAAAATCAGAAAAAATAGGAGGCAGGTCCTCCTGATAAAAAGGAGGTGGAACGACTGGAGCGAGTGAGCGATCCGCAAAGTTTGGATAAAATGCACTCCAGGAGTCCATCTCAAAATCAAAAGGAAATGATCGGGAGAGCACGGCGGTCAAGTCAAGAGAGTGAAGAGGAAAGGCGCAAATGCACGGAAGCGATCTAGGACACACACAAAACAATCAAAACCAAAAATAAAAACAATGCAAATCCTCAATTCACCTACTCAACTCGGTAGAGACCGCAAAGAGCGGTCTTTTTATCTTGTCGGTTTTAGAGTTAGGTGAGAAGTCCAAGATTGCACAAACACTTAGGAGGCTGAATGGGATTTTGGGCTCTAACCTTAGTGTGTGCGTGAGCAATGTAAAACGAAGACAATGAGGGGATTACTCGCCCCAATACAAGATTTTTCTTTCGATCGGTTTTAGGGTCAAGTAAAATTAGCAGTCCCAATTTTATTAATTATCACTTTTTTTTGGATTTTTAATGAAATGCATGATCCTATCGAGGAGTCAATTTCTTTGAGCACCTAGGTTGGCAAAATAGAGGGAGAATCGGAAAAGCAATGCAAGCGGCAAATAATGATGGATGCTAAAGCGTAAATGCTCACCTTGCCTCCAGCACTCTACATGCAAGGATGCTCAGCAGAATTGAAACCTATCTATATGCAAATGCAAAAGCCGATGAAATCGCCCTAGGTTTCAGCAATTGCTATTATTGTGAAGAACCACAAGCTGACCACCAATCCTCAACCCTAGAGTCCGGTTTAGGCTCAACCCTCCTCTGCTCAACACACTTGAGTTTAGGAGAAAGCGCTTTGCGGGGAGAGCTCGCGGCGCGACGGATTGAAGGTGATGATCAACTGTTTAAAAATTCGACTAAGTCCGAACGATGCTATAGGCACATGCAAGGGTGATTAATGTGTTTGGACCTAATTCTATCGCAAGCAACTCCTAAGACTAAGGGCTCAATCACACAAAATAAATAAAATCAAAAACAAAACAAAGTAAAAAGATGCGATGAAAACCGATGAAACCGCGGCGAGCCCCCAGATGTACAAACACCTGGAAATTAGGCTCGAGAGTCTAAATGTCTGAGGGTACCTGTATTATTACAATAAATAGTCTCTCTCTCACTACGAATTACAAAATAAATACAAGAAAATAAATGAAATAGAACTATTTCCAAAATTCTCTCCGAGCCCGCCTTCGTGCTAAGTTAAGACGCCTCACGTGGGTGCGCAGGTGCTCCTGGAAGAGAGCTCCTCCCTCGATCCGCGTTCCTCACAAGAAGTCAAACAAGAGAGAGGTTAGACAATTCAAACAAGAAATATCAAAAATAAGGAAAATAAAACAAGCAGAAATAAAAGCCGCAAAGGTAGACCAAAAATCACAAACACAAGGCAAAAATGACCTATGCGTTGTTGCTCCCCGTCAACGGCGCCATTTGATTACCATGAAATTGGGTGCGGTCATATTGATTCACAAGGCGAATCAACAGTCGGTGTCTTGACCACTACAAAATCCCGTAATTAATCAACAATGAACCCACAATAAAATATCAAACAATGACAAGCAAATGTGGAGTCAAATTTATTTTTAACTCTACATAAAAGATGTATAGGTGCAAGTATGTAGAGAGTTCGAACACAGGGAGTAAGGCAGAATAGATCAAGCTAAGTGCAAAATGTGATTGTGATCAAGTGCCTACAAGTGCTATTTTTTTGTGGGTTTTGAATTTTATATTTTTTTATTTAATTTTTGATTTTATATTGTTATATTTGGGTTTTTAATTTACTGATTTTGTATTTTCTTTTTATATTTTGTACTTTTATATTTTCTTTTTCTTTTAATAAAGATATAATGTATATAAGGAATATATATGTACAATAAAGATAAGAGAGGGATAAAAATAGGGGGAAATACTCAAAATATAACAAAATGGAATGTTTTTGTAATTTTTATATTTTTCTAATATTTTTGTATTTTTTCTAGATTTTCCCTAATTTTTTTTGTATTTTTAAGGGCAAAAATGCTAGTAAATAGTGAGATAGGTTGTTGGCCGAAATTAAAATGAGGATGAAAAATATCAAACAGAATCAAAACTTCCTCAACTTAATTTTATAATAAAGATAACAAAATAAGGAAAATTCAGAAACTAAAATTGTATTTTTAGGATTTTTTTAGAATTTTTAAGATTTTTTGGAAGGTTTTTGGTGTTTTGCTATTTTAGGGGTTTTCTTTTGAAATTTTTAATGATTTTTGGTCTGAAGTTAAAACATACAGAAACAAACAAAATATAATTTTTTTGGAATTTTTTAAAAGGTAATGAATATATTAAAAATAAAAGACTGCAGGAAGGTAGAAATGATATTTTTGATTTTTTTGACTACTCAAACAAAAAGATAAAAATACAACAAAAATCTCTGATTATAGAACAAAATAAAGGGCACATGGATATATTTTTAGATTTTCAAATAGATGAAAGATGCTCCAGAAATAAATCAATCACTAAAAATATTGTAGAAATTCTACAGGACACAAATCGCAATATTTTTTGTTGTAATTTGAACCCAAATTCGGCCCTGCTAATTACTACAACATATCCAAAAATGAGCAAGTGATATTGAGTATTTCAAGTGTTATCAACAAAACAAGCCCAATCACTACTCTGAATTCATAAATTCGCCATAAATAGTTCGTACATCAGAAAAATCTGAAATTTGGATATGATGTAGAACTCTTAAACAGCTTTCTAATAAAAAAATCTCACGAGAAACCGAGTTCAGACAAACGAGTTATGAGCATTTGAGTGCAGGGATACAGATGAAAATATAAGAACGAAACTGCAGTTTAAAAGATACTCGAAAACTTCTTGAAATATACCAAAAATGCAGGGGTATAGCCGCAAAACTTGCCACTTATCCACGTGGCATCAAGCTCCTCTTGGTTAGTAAGGGTATGTGCGTGAAATTTCAAAATGGTGAGGGCTTATGTATAAAACTTCTACCCCTTGGCTGGATGGTTAAGATTAAAAGGAGGGGGATAGATCCAACGGTGGCTGCTATCCACCCCCTCCCTTCTTCTTCCTTTGAAAAACATCAACAAAAATGCCAATTCGAGGGCCGGCGAAGTGCCACGGTGTGGAGCTCTACGTGAGAGATGGTGGTGCGGCTGTAGGACGTTCGGACGGATACCTGCTAGTAGAAATGAAAGCTCGAGCGTGGGCTCGGCTTGCGTTATGCACACAAAAAATATATGGGGTGTATGGGTTCTCCTACGAAAATGGTAGAAGGAGATGGTCTCCGGCCACCGTGCGTGGTCGGAGTTGGTTGAGGTTGCGTGAAGGGAGTACGAAGAAGTGGATGAAGGCGGCGATGAGGTGGTTAGCCGCGACGAATGAGGATGGAGAAAAGTTGAAGATAATGGTTGTTACACTACAACAAGAAGAAAAACTAAATCTAAAAGTTACCTACAAGAAGAAAAATGTAGCATGTGAAGGTAGTCGCCTATGGTGATCAATTCTCCGATGAGAATGACCGGTCATGGCCTCGATTCCGGCGGAGAAGAGGCTTGACAAACTAAGAGCTTGTGATACAATGGAGCAAGAACACCAAGGGATCACGCCAAAGAATCCTCCCTTCGTCGTGGCTTCGTCTCCAACCTTCACTCTGTCACAATGGAGGTAGAGGAGCTAGAATGAAGACTCTAATGGTCGATGATTTCAAAAAATGGGAGATGAAGCTCTTTTATTTGGTGGAGGAATGGAAGAGATGATGGCTATTAGGGGAGGCCTCCACTTATGGGAGTGGACTATTTCAAAATTTTTTGGACACTAGTGATTGTCTTTATGCTCATGTGTACTAATCAAAAAAAGAGAGGTCTTTCCCAATGAAAATATATTTGAATAACAAGAGACCTCAAAATAAACTCAAATCATGAAACTATCTCAAAATAATGTCATCTATAATATTGCAGAAGAAAGCTTTTTTTTTCAAAAGATGTAAATTAAAAACATGTTTTTTTTTGAAGGTATAAAATACCCATTTTAGATTTTTATGATTTTTAGTCTTGTTTTCTTGTTAATAATATAAAAACTTGAAATATTTTTGTTGATTTTTAAATTTGTAAGATAATATGAAAAAGTGATAAAGATAGAATACAAGCCAAATTGACTTGTATAAAAAAATTATTTTTTTATCTTTTTTTATTTTATATTTTTTAATTGATTTTATATTTTTAATAGAAATTAGAATATACAACTAACAAAATAAAATTGAAATCAAAAGAAAAAAAAGTTAAAAAATGGAATCTATACAAAAGAAAGAAAAAGGCGTAAACTATTGTACAACAGGGGTCCAAAACTCAACTTTCAAATCGTAACTCCGAAAAATACGAAACTACCTTCATTAAATAGATTATTAAAAATTATATACAATTAAAGGTGAGTTTAATAGATTTTGAGTTTTTATTTGAGAGATATAAGTCTGGGAAGTTGGGATTTTGGAATTTTATTCAGATCATAATTTTTTATCTGTACATTATTTTTGAATGAAATCAATTTTGTATTTTTCTTTACTTAATTATCTACAACTTTCATGTACAAAGTTTCTTTATTTGGTGGAACCAAAAATAGGTCCCAAAATGAATAAAGAGTGAATAGAATAATATAGAGAATTGACCCTTATTTCCCCCTACTTTATTCCTTGTCGACCTATTCATCAAGATGCCTAGGTCTCGGGGTTTTGGGTCATAAAATATTTACAATATTTTATTCTTTTTCTTTTCTTTTATTTATTCTATAATTTTGACTTTAATTACACTATTTTATACACTAATTAGATGCACATGCATGCATGCTAAAATGCTATATTTAAGGCTATTTACAGGCATTTGCTAGGGTTTTTGGTGCCAAAATGATAGAATAAAGATGATGAAATGTGGATTCATCAGATAGCACCAAGTGAACCTCTATACATCGCTGAAGGACTCGGTCTAGACAGTCAAGACAGGAGTTGAATTCGTCGCCGTAAATCAAGAAATCATCCA
The DNA here is from genome assembly GCA_037367405.1 of Ottelia alismoides. Lineage (NCBI taxonomy): Eukaryota > Viridiplantae > Streptophyta > Magnoliopsida > Alismatales > Hydrocharitaceae > Ottelia > Ottelia alismoides. Next base: position 1,041,238 of record JAZKJV010001282.1, read on the forward strand.
TGAAGACCTCCAAGCACTCCCCTACCATGTCCGAAAAGATCGACAGCATGCATCTCTGAAAGGTCGCAGGGGCATTGCATAGCCCAAATGGCATGCGTCGGAAGGCATATGTGCCGAAGGGACAGGTAAAGGTAGTCTTGTCCTGGTCCTTGTGAGCGATGGCCACCTGGTTGTAGCCCGAGTACCCATCCATAAAACAATAGTGGCTCTTCCCTGCCAGTCTCTCATTGATCTGATCTATAAAGGGCAGGGGGAAATGATCCTTCTTGGTGGCCTGGTTGAGTCTCCTGTAATCAACGCAGACCCGCCAAGAAGTGGGTACCCGTGTAGCAATCTCCTCTCCAGACTCGTTGACCACTGTAGTGATGCCCGTCTTCTTGGGCACTACATGCAAAGGACTGACCCACTTGGAGTCGGAGATGGGGTAGATAAAATCGGCGCTCTACCATTTCGATATCTCCTTCATGACAACCTCTCTCAGATTCGGGTTCAGCCGCCACTGGAACTCACACGACGGCTTCGCCTCATCCTCGAGATAGATATGGTGGGAGCACAGGGCCGGACTTATCCCCTGGAGATCTGCTACGCTCCATCCTATCGTCTTATGGTTCTTTTCAAGAACCCCCATCAAACGGGGTTCCTGCTCTCCAGTCAAATCGGCGGAGATAATGATTGGGTACATCTCATGCTCACCCGCAGGGAACCTATACTTCAGCGACGCAGGAAGTGGCTTCAGCTCTGGACAACTGGGTGCTGGTGGATCTGGCCTCTGAAAACTCTGTGTGAAGGCTGCCAAATCCGCATGGGAGAACTGAAACTCTCTGTCACTCTCTGAATCTGGAGAAGGCTGCCCTGATGGACTGTCTCTACTCTGCTCGGCATCTACCTCCTCCCTAGCTGCAGGCTCAGTGGAAGTCAGATCTGGTATATAATCATCAAACTCTGCCCAGTCAAAACCTGACTCCGAGGGATCTGTATCATCCAAGGTGGCCTCAGTACCACCATCATCACAAAAATCAGTCTCGCGGTCGAGAACCGGCTCTGCTGCCTCAAAAGTATCCTGGACCAGGAATGTGCTCTCCAAGCTCTCCTCTGCTGGCGTCTCTGCATCAGCGGACTCTGAAGGTGAGAGGATGGCCTATGCAACTGGGTCTACCCATACTTCCTCGTCATCTGTGATCACAAAGTCACAGTCCTGGTGGATGTCTAGCCCGGCATTTGTCATCTGCTCTGTATCTGAAGTAGTCTCTGAGCATGCTCTGTCTCTGGCTCTGCTGTCCTCGACCTGTCTCTATTTGTACATTTTCGCCCTCGACGCAAAAGTATACATTCCCGCTATCATGGTCAGTCACTGCCTTGGCTGTGGCCAAGAACGGGCGATCGAGAATGATGGGGGTATTGGTCACTGACTCAGGGATCTCCATGTCCAACACTACGAAGTCCACGAGGAATTGCAGGCCCTGAATCGTGACGACAACGTCTCTAAGCAACCACTTCGACCTCTTGACAGATCGATCAACAAACTGAAGGATTATCCTGCTCTGTCTAAGAGTGCCCAACTCGAAGCGGTCGAGAAGGACTGCCAGAAGTAGGTTGATCGACGATCCGCTGTCTAATAGAGTACGGTCAAACCTCTGCTCACTGATATGGCATCTGACATATGGGGCTCCTGAATCTGGCCTCTTGGCCGGCAGAAGGTTCTGGATCGCGAAACAAGTAGCTCTCGTCAGCACATGAATCTCTGAATGGTGGTTCATCCTCTTCTTCCTGACTGTGGTCCTATCTCTAAGTGAACGCTGGAGTAGAGGGATGTGCTGCAAAGCCTCCTGAAGAGTCAGCTGAATGTGAAAACGATCTATCATCTGCTGGCTAAACTCTTCCTGCTGATTCTTTTTTAGATTTTCATTTTTCTTCCCCTTTCCCATCTGAAGAGCTCTAGGAAAGGGGATTGCAGGATCCTTCTCAGATGAAGGACTAGGAAAGGGTCTAGACGACTCGACGGTCGGATCCACACATACATCATGCACCACAGTGGGACCTGAAGAAAACAAACCCTTTCCTTTATTGCCAGAAATGTCTCGAGATACATCAGCAAAAGGAAAAACAATATGAATCTCAGATTAACTGGTGGCATCAGCACCACCATCGGCTGGTAGACGGGCGGCCTCAGTACCGCGCTCTGGCTCGGCAACAGGGGTGGCCTCAGTACCACCTCCTCCAACTGGTGAAACGGCGGCCTCAATACCGCCATTGGGATCAACATCCATGGTGGCATCAGTACCACCATCATCATCTCTAGCGGCCTCAGTACCGCTCTCCTCGCCGTCAGACGCTCTAGAAGTATCCTCGGGGTGTCGCTCAGATGAGTCGCCGCCTGCTGGCATCCTACCGCTCCTAAGTGTGACAAAATCAGTATAAAAAAGATATGCATACATATCACCAAAAGTATCACTCGGAGTGGCATACCCAGTACAACCTACCTACTCAGATTTCCTCTTCAGGTTGTTGGGATTTGGCTCAATCTGGGCAGGGATGGCAGCCTTCCCTCTCACGATGTCCCGCATCTCCTGACAGAACTCATCCATCTCCCGTCGAAAAGTAGCCTGCTGATCTGTGAGAAGGCGGACTATGTCATCCAAGGCGGGGCTCTCATAGGATGGCCCATGAGAACCCGACGGGTAGCCTCTCTGGTAGTGAGGCTGCTGGTGCTGTGGCTGAGAGGGGTAAGAATGTGGCTGATGCTGCGGTTGATGAGGCTGATCACGCCTCCAAGAGTGTCCCTGCTGATAGGGACGGGGACCATACTGTGGTGACTGCTGTGGCTGCTGCAGTGGGTACACTGGGGGCTGCTGCTGCTGGTGATCCCTCTGATGGTTGTACTGGCCACCCTGACCTGACGGCTGCTGCTGGGGCTGGGCACCTCCGGCTGCCCAACGGAATCCGGGATGGTCCCGTCGGATACCGGGCTGGGGGCGGTCGTACCAAATCCCGTTGACATCCATCAACGGCTCTGACTCATACTGGGGTGGTGGGAGCACTACCAGAGGCTGATCCGACTGGTATACCACCATCTGTGTGTCAGTGGATGGTGGTGCCTGGTAGGTGAGCTGCGGCTGCTGGTACGGCTCCCCTGTACAAGATGAACCTGTCTAGGCTGCTGGTGGGATCTGGAGTGCTGGGATGAGCTGCTGCTGCTACTCGGATCGCCTCGTGCCTGAAGACGAGGTTGTGAAGCCGTCTGTGCCTCCTGGAGACACATGAGCTGTGTCTTCAGGTCACTCAGAGTCTGTGCCATCTGCTCCATCTGCGTGATGCCCTAGCAGTGCTTCTTCTCGATAATCTCCATCCGGTCCAGCTTCTCGCTGATGGTCCCCATGTCTGCGGCTGAACTCTCTGCCTGTGCTGCTGCCGCGGACGAACTGGATGGACCGACGTCAACCCGTGCTATCCTCTGGTACTGCACGGTCTATGACTGGGCTCTCCCCTGAGTGTACAATCGGGTCTGGGACATCACCATGTAGTTCTCAGCCATCTCCTCGTAGATGGCTCAGACCTGATCGTGGTCCTTGGAGAAATAGGATCCGCCACAAGAAGCGTTCACCATGCCCTGAAGCTCTGGTGTCAGCCCGCTGACAAAGCTCTGAACAAGGTTCGGCTTGGAAATGTCATGGTGCGGGCATCTATCAGTCAGCTCTCTGAACCTCTCCCATGCCTCGTGAATCTGGTCGTTGGGGAGCATGGAGAAGTTGCTGATCAGGGCTCTAGCGGCGTTCGTCCGCCCGAGTGGATAGTACTTATGCAAGTACTCGGTGCGGAGCTGCTCCCAGGTGTGGATGAACTTCCCCAAGTGCTTCAGCCAGGTGGCTGCTCTGTCTGCTAAGGAAAAGGGGAAGGCAATCATCCGTATGGTATCCTGGTCCACCTGACGGTCGTGGACTGTGCTGCAGATCATCAGAAACTCCTGAAGGTGGAGATGGGGCTCCTCAGTGGCGAGCCCGTGGAACCGGGGGAGAAGCTGCAAAGTGTTCGGGGGGACTTGAAGTCCCCCACGATAGCTGGAAGTACCACCCAATGATGCATCAGAGTTGATCCAGGGTTGTGTAACTCCTGCATTGGTCTCGACTGGTCCGCCGCTGCTGCGGCTGCTGCTGCCTCATCGGGGATCCTCGGCCCGTCTCTGCGCTGCTCTCGCTCTGCTCTCAACTGCTCCATCTCGCGCCTCATATCCAACATAAATGCTCCCTGATCCCTCAGCTGTGCTGAACTGTCTCGAGGGAGGCGATCAGGGTGGAGTTGATCGCACCCTGGTCCAGAACAAAATGCTCATGCTGCAGACCTCTGGTGTGATCAACACTACTGCCGGCCATAGTCTCTGTAAAATCAAAACATCCAAACTGAGGTGCCGATAAATCATCTGTTTGTCTCTCCTCTGGTACTGGTATCTCGATCTCAGAAGAAGGGGGATCGAGGGGGAATAGGGTGGAATCGTACTTGGGTTCGGAGAGCGGGTCTCGGCTCTCACGAACCAACCTAGATGGGCGGGTAGACGTGCCCGAAAGCGGTGCAGCCAGAGGCTGCCTAAGAGATCGTCTGCCCATCATCTTGATGTGGCGAGTAGTGTGGATGAGATCTGGTAACAACTATGATCACAAACAAACCCCCGATTCACCAACGCAACGCGAGCTCAAGACCGTAAAGGCTCGGTCAATTATCTTGTCAATTTTATTTTGGTGATCAGTCATGATAACAGAGCGATTATGTGACCTGTTAGGTTACCCGATATTTTCTCAACCGACTGTCCCGTACAGAAATAGCCGGTAATCAGTCGAGAAGAATATCAGAGGGCTCTACCTAGGGCCTGTTTGGTTGTTGGGTTGGACTGGGTTGGGTTGGGCTGGGTTGGGGTGGGTGAATAGTAATCTGTGAGGAGGAAATACCCTTGTGAATAGTAACCAGGGTTGGGCCAACCCTGCCCAACCCTGCAACCAAACAGGCCCCTAGTGTTCGGGGTCACTCTCTCACACAAGCGAACCAGACAATGAGGAGGTTGCTCTCCCCAAGACAAATTTTTAGGTGAAGTGTCTTTTAGGGTCGATAGTGTTAGCAGTCCCAAATTTTATTGTTTTTCTTTTTAGGTATTTTTCAATAAAAAGAAAATCGCCTAACGAATTTTTCGGTTCTCCTGGTTATTAAGTCCAAAACAGGGGGAGAAGATGAAAAAGCCGATGCGCGATGAAATCAATGATGCATGCAGAGTAAGAGATGCGTACCTGACTCCAGCAGTCTACATGCAAGATGATCCGTGCAGAATTGAAAGACAGAAATAAAACTACCTAAATGGTGCAAGCGGAAAACCGAGTCCCTAAACAACAATTTCTACTCGAAAGAACCACTAGCTGGTCACCAGCCTTCGATCCAAAGGGTCCGGTCTCGGTCCACCCCTCCTCCTCCTCACAAATCGGGTTCAGGAGCAGCGCTTGGCAGGGCTGGCTACGACACATAGGCTCGAAGGAAGCGAATCAACTATTTTATTAATCTTTTATTATAGGTCCAATTACCGAACTATATGAACATGCAAATGTATTAGGGTGTTTGGATCCTATGAATTACGTCACAATCAAACAGAAATTCCTAAGGCTAGGGGCTCGAGAAAACCGCGAGAAACCGGAAAAGGCAGTGAAAAATCAAAAGCTGCGTAAAAAGCCGCGAAGAAAATCGAACAAGCTAAGGAGTCTCCCGAGCACACCGGTGCTCGGCGAAACAGACCCCGAGAGTGTTTGAAAAGTCTGAGATAGTCCTGCTGTCTTGTATTATTACAATAATCCAAATGAGCTGAAATAAAGTCTAATCTAAAGCTACACTAATAGCCGCACTCGGCTGTCTCCTCGCTCTCTCCTGCGGCTCTGTGCAGAAGGGAGCCACCTCCGAACATCGCGATTGCGCCGACTCCTCGAAAGTCACCGCCTCGATCCTCGGGCCCTCGTAAGAAAACAGACGAGTGTCAAACACCAGATAAAAATGAAACAGATAAAATAAAATAAAGCAAGCAGGGTATATATGCAAAAATGAAAACAAAAACAAAAATAAACAAGCAAAACCAATCAAAAATAAAAATAAAATAAAATAAAATAAAACAAAAATAAAAATGCCGCGAAAAACTGCGAACTCAGAAAGAGCCGCGGAAAGCCGCGAAAAAGAAAACAAAATAAAAAGAAAATCGAAACTGACTACTAAGCCGTGCTCCCCGGCAACGGCGCCATTCTTATGACCGTGTAGACCAATATCGTGATAAGGTAAGAAATATCAGAGTCGTTGTGACCCGAATAGCGAGATACGATCAATCAAGAAAATGTAGAACCACCAAATGAGAGATCAAACAATAAAATCAAGGAAGCAGTCCTTGCTAAGATATTAACCTAGTATAGCACCCAGGGTCGACCTCGGAGAGCACGTGATGGCCTCACAGCCTACGAAGTAGTCAGAAATAAAAGAAAATAAAAGAAAATTATTTTTGGTGGGTTTTTAATATTTTTATATTTTTTTGGATTTTTAAATAATAAAGAAAATAATAAAATCGAGAGAACAAGCAACTTCACACAATTATTTAATGACCCAAATTAATCTAAAAATTCAAACAAAAATATTTTTATGTTTTTGGTTAATTTTTGGTATTTTTCTGATTTGTAGGGAATTTTATAAAAATAAAACAAGGCTGAAAATCACTGCTGTTGTCCAGCCGGGCTCCAAAGGCCAAAATAAAATATACAATGGCCTTTAATTAGCCTGAAGGTATTTTTCCTATAAAATATAAACAAAGATGAAAATTCAGCAGTTAAGTTTATTAATTTTTGATTTTTCTATTATTTATTGGATTTTTTATGGGTTTTTAGGGCTTTTTCAATTTTTATAATTTTTATAAGTCTAAAAGTAACCAAACTTAGTCAGAAAATCGAACACAACAAAACAAACAAATTCTGATTTTTTTAGAATTTTTAAAGATGTTTTAATATTTGTTTTTGAATTTTAAAACTGGACAGTAAGAAAAATGAGTGTTTTTCAATTTTTAAAATAACAAAAATGCTCAGAAATGTACCAAAAAATTAGAGAAAATTTTACACAGTGGCAGGAGCTACGTATCCAATTTTCATCAAATTTGGGTTAAATTTGCTATTTTATTAAAAGTAAAAATCAGCAAATAGTGCACAAGGACCTATCTGCAATTAAAACAAAGTTCTGGGCCAAACTGTAACACGGTTGAAAACCTTGGGCCCTTAAATGCAAAATACCCACCGACTCACGCGCTAGGCACGTGGTCCAAGCTTAGATGGACCAAAGTGTCATTCCTATTTTAAAAGATGCAAACAATAACACACCAGGAATGCAGGGTATAGAATGCAAAATGTCCACTAAACCACGTGTCGATGCACGTGCACACTACACGCAGGGACAAAAACATAAATATCCAAAACATTAATGTGCTCAGTGCGATATTTACAAAATAAAAACAACGTGAACAAATATTTACAGGGCTAAAACTTAAATGCAAAAGAGAAAAGGGCCTACAGGGTAATTTACCCTTTATTTAAGCGGATGGCTGGGATGGCTCCACGTGCTGGATCATACGGTGGTGGATGGTGGCGCCTCTCCAGCTGATGGACGCTCCAGATGAGCTCCGATCGCGGATCTGATGGCTGATGAACGCTTGGGGGCTCGCCACGTGTCAATCAAACGTCAGCTGCTGGTGACGAAACCCTGGGCTCGATCGGACGGCTCCTATCAAGTCTGGAGCTGCTCAGGGAGGATGGACGTTCGGGGAGGATCCACGAAGAACAGGTGGCCGGCGAACTTCGCCGGCCCAGTACGCGCACGGTGGTCTTCCTCGGGGGTTACTGATGATCGGAGAAGAATCGCTGAAGCCTACCGCGTCTGAAGAGGGCCTCCGATGAGGCTGGAGGCGTCGGAGATGGTCCGGCGACCAAGGCGGAGCTGGAGTTGCTACTCCTGAATGTTCAAGCCCTCAGATGGGCTTGTCTCGACCTGCAAAGTGGCGCAACAGACTCCTGGGTCGAGGGCAAAGTGCCTCGACCCGGTTAGAGGGGATGGAGATGGTCGGTGCGTCGGAATGGACTAGCTCCGGCGAAGCAACGGCGAGGGAGCTCGAATCCCAGTTCCTTTGCGAACTGGGTTGAATGGATGGGTGAATAACGTACGTGGGAGAAGTGCAAAGGTGATGGTCGAGTCCGATGGTCGAGATGTGGACTGGGGTGGTCGGAATCGAAGGGCGATGGCGAATGGGCGATTTGGGGCTAAACGGAAATTAGGGAAAGCTATAAAGATCTAAGGCTACCTGATGGTTGATGTCGACTGGGGACGAGCTGGCAGAGCTCCTGGTCCTAGCCTCGAGGGTCGTCTATGCCCGAGGCTCGAGCACCACGCTGGTGGCAGCGCACGGCGGTGCTAGGTCGCCGGATCGATGGTCTGGACACCCTCTCCTCGCTGCAACACCACCAGCCGACTGCTGTCACTCAGGCGGAGATGGTGGAGGTCCTGGGGTGGAGAATGCACGAACCAAAGATGCCTGAATTGTGCGGCGGATCTAAGATTTTATACGAGTGAGGGTCCAGCTAGATCGAGTCGGGCACGGGCGCATGAAGCACGGATCCCTAGGCTAACGACCGGGCGTGGATCTGGGTGAATCATGGAATAATTAGAACCCGAGTTTAGCGGTTCTGGGGCTCGGATCAATGCGCCATAAATGGGAGAAGAAGCGGGTCGGGCGCTGATCCGCGGGGGAGTGGTCCAGGGGGGAGTTGACCGGGGGGTCAACATCCCCCGTGGACCAGTGGAATGCGGCCACGTGGAAATGATTTGGAAATTCAAATTAAAATAGAAAATGGCCGAATTTCACAAAAGTCAAAACATGAAAAATGTTCCTTTTATTTTAAACTATTTTTTTGTGATTTTTAATTATTTTTTGAAATAAAAATAAAGTATGTACAATATAGTATAATATACATAGGTATATACAATATAGATTTTTAATTTTTGATTTTTAATTAATTATTTTTGTACATTTTTATCCCAATTTTATATTTTATTTATTTACAAGATAAAATTTGGAATATTTTGGTGTTTTTATTTTATTTTTATTAATTATTTACAAGGGGTAAATAAATACTTATATATATTTATATACATGGTATATATACAATGTTTCTTTTGATTTTTATTTTTGTTCTTTTTATTTTATTTTTGTTTTTATGGTTTTTATTTTATCTATTTACACCATGAAATATAGAATATATACAAGTTTTATGAGATTTTAATTTATTTATTTATAGGGATAAATAACAAGCCATGTGGTCTTATGTAAATGGTGAATATATACCAGGAAGGATGTTTTTATTTTCTTTTTGATTTTCTTATTTTTATTTTGATTTTGTATTTACAAATATATACAAATATTTACAAATAAGTACAACCCATTTTTATTTTTGTTTTTAGAGGAAAATATTTTTATTCTATTTATAGGTATATGTACAAAGGTGAGCTTCCTTATCTCTCTCTACTTGGGCTTTTATGCGGTCAGGCCCATGCTGAGCCCTCCCTTGGGATTAGGTCGCTCAATAGTTATTCTAAATATCTCCCTCTTTTTCTTTTGTTTCTTTATTCTTTTATTTATGCACAAAAACATGCTAATTATTAAATTTTACACAAATCATGCAATTTGGGAATGATTGATATTTACATAAATATACATGTATTTGCAAAGGTTTTTGTAGCTAAAATATAAGAATAAAGAGTGATGAATGGGTATTCATCAGTTCTCTAACAACAAGCGGACTCTATAAATAGCACATGTGTGAATGTGTCGAGATTGTCAATACAACTATTAATAATAAAGCCCCTAAATGATCAAGAGAGGATGTATATCATTTAATTATGACATGGCATCAAAGACTTGTGCATGTGTTTGATGATAATATCAATGGAGTAGTAAAGGACGAACCTTGGATCTCCTAGAAGACTATGATTCACCAATCTGTGAACATTTTATTCATGGGAAAATGTCCAGGTCATCATTCTCCAAAAAAGGTGAACAATGCGAAGACATACTAGCTAGACCTAATACATACTGATGTATGTGTTCATCTTCATACTGCGACTCGAAATGAACATCAATATTATGTGGCCTTTATTGATAATCATTCAAGGTATGGTTTTGTCTTCTTATTACGTCACAAACATGAAACCTTTGAAAAGTTCAAAAAGTTCATGAATTTGGTTGAGAAGTAAATCGTCAAGAAGATAAAACGAATTCGATTTGACCGAGGTGCCATATATCTCTAAGATGAATTCAAAGAATACCTTAAAGAGAGGGAGATATTTCCAATCTCACTCCTCCAAGTACTCCTCGACTCAACAAAGTTGTAGACAGATAAAACAGAACCATGTTGGGTACGGTGAGATCAATAAAGAATAAAGCAAATGTACCTATTAGTTTCTGGGGACATGCATTGAAGACTGCAGCTTATGTCTTAAACAAAATTCCATCTAAATATGTACCTAAAACCCCTCATGAGATTTGGTATGGTAGCAAGCTGAGTGTATGATACTTGAGTATTTGGAGTTTGTTTGGTACATGTTAAAAATGTGGATGTAAGCAAGTTGGAATCTCGTACTAGAGAGTGCCACTTCATGGGATATGTAAAGTATTTGATAACAACTTTATGGCCCTGAGACTTAAAAGGTATTTGTTTCTAGAGATATCAAGTTTCTGAAAGATGAAATCCTTAGAGTCGAGAAAGTAATGAAGTTAAGGAACTAATCGAGTTCGACGAGACTGGAAGTTCCTATACTAGAAATTGAAGAGATAATTGGAAATGACATGACCGTACCTCTTAGAAAGAGTTCTAGGGTTGTAAGACAACCTAAAAGGTATGGATTCCATGTATTAGAATAGTAGAATAGTTTGATGATGATCCAACTTCATTTGATGAAGCTTTGGGTGATCATAACATGAATAATTAGAGGCTAGCAATGAAGTTTGAGATAGACTCCATGAACAAGAATCATGCATGGACCCTTGAAGATCCATCTAAAGGGGTAAAACGCATTGGGTATAAATGGATCTTCAAGGGAAAGAGGGAACCCGATGGGAATGCAGAGACCTTCAAAGCACGCCTTGTAGCCAAGGGATACACGCAAAGAGAAGGCATCGATTACGATGAGACATTTTCTCATGTGACCATGCTTAAATCCATAAGGGCATTGCTTGCTATAGATGTACAACTTGACTATGACATCTATCAGATGGATGTCAAGACAACATTCCTCGATGGATATCTCGAAAGACATCTATATGGAGCAGCCCCAGGGCTTTATAACCAAGGAAGGTAAAGTGTGCAAGTTGAAGATATCCATCTCCGGGCTCAAACAAGCTTCTCGTAGTTGGAACATCTATTTCGATGAAACCATAAAGACTTATGATTTCATTCAGAATCCAAATGAACCATGTGTGCACAAGAAGTTTAGTAGGAACCATAAAGAGTTATTGTACTTTATGTAGATGATATCCTTATCATTAGGAATGATTCATGGATGATGACTAGTGTTAAGATTTGTTGTCCAATACTTTTGAGATGAAAGATCTCGGAGAAGCCTCTTATATCTTGGGTCTGAAGTTGGTCATAAATAAATAAAATAGGGTATTGGGATTATCACAACAAGAATACATCAAGAAGATCTTGGAAAGATTGTATGGATAATTCCAAGAAAGGCTTCATTCCTTTAAGACATGATGTGCACCTGTCTAAAGGGATGACTCCTCAAACCACTGAGGAAAAGAAAGCCATGACTGGACGCCCTTCATTGACAACATGAAGCTTGATGTATGCTATTTTATGTGCAAGATCAGACATCTGCCATGTAGTGGAAGTGGTAAGTTGTTATAAATTTTGCTATAGAGAGAAACACTGAACTACAGTAAAGAGCATCTTGAAATACCTAAGAAGAACTGAAGGCTGCGTCTTAGTTTATGGAGATAATGATCTCCATTAGGGTACACTAGCTCGAACATCCAACTAGATGTTAATGATAGGAAGTAAACCTCATGGTTCTTATTACTGTTGAACGGTGGTACTATGAGCTGGAAAAGCAAGAAGCAAGATACCACAAGGACTCACTGACTGAAGCAGAATACATAGTCGCATCGGATGCTGCTAAAGAGACTATGTGGTTGCACAAGTTCATCTTGAAAATAGCTTAGTTTAGTCATCAAAATCTCCCATTCCATTGCTCTGCGATAACACATATGCCATAACGCAAGCAAAGGAACTCGGTGGCATCAAAGAAGCAAAAACGTGTAGAGGAAATATCACATCATCTGGGAGATTCAAAAGCATGGTGATATCACGATCACCAAGCCTTCTGACTCTTGTAATTACATTGTTTATTCACCAACCAAGTCATTGACTCAAAAGGTCTTCGACCAACATGTAATAAATATAGGGTTAAGAGTTGTACATGAATGGCTACAAGGGATAGTGGAAGGCTATTGGACTCGTAAGTCCTTGGAGACCCAATAATGCAATAAAAGTTATTATTTTATCATAATCATCTGAAATGAATATTTGTGAATGCACTTAATATTAAGGTCACTTTGTACAATTAGGGTTATGTGCAGTGGCCATACTGAATATCTTGCGGTTGGGAGGACACAAATGACTTTAACATGTGATATTTAATAAAGATCTCCAATTTGAGAAAGAGATGACAATCTTTCTCTAAAGATTGATTTCTGATCGAATTCTTGATTTAGATCCTCTACATAGAAATATTGATTCAGAGGTTTTGGAACAATCAAGTCAAAGAGTTGAATTCATGGGATCGAGATAAACTAAGACCTAAATCGTAGGGAGATAAATATATCTCTATATGCGTGAGTATTCATATTTGACAAAACCAATAGATTGATGACCTAACGAGAGTACATTTACCGACGAGTTAGTGTGCATATGAATACATATGAGAAGTATGATCTCTCAAAGGAACCATACATGTTCATACTTGATGAACCAAGAGACATAGCTCACTTATGAGATATTTTGGGGTCAAATGAATTCCATGCATGATCAATTTTTTTTAATAAAATAAAATGCATATTCGAAATAGTAATAATATACGTTTTTGAAAAATACATGATTAATATCATACTCTAGTTATCAAATGAGAAATATTTTGATATATTCCAAAGAATACAATCAAATTAGGGTTTGAACTTCAGATAAATCAAAGTCTTCTAGCATGTATAGGGATTACTCAGGGTTAAGTCTATCTTAAAAGATCATCAACCATGACATTTCCTTTCCGAGGGAATGATGGAACTAGATGGGTTTTAATGACTCCACTTCTTAGCTTAATGATTTGATATTTAGTTGGATCAAATCTCATGTCATTTGAATTCAATGTCCACCAATTCCAATTTCAATATCCAAATCTTGGAAAGAGAAATGGTGATGGAAATAGAAATAAATACAGTCCTTGAGATCATTTCTAAATTTTAAATGGTTTAGACTATGATTAGAAACAATCAAGGAAGCCAGGTTCAGCTCACTGATGGATTCTCCAGCTCAGGGAGAGTGTGATGTGTTTCGTTGAGCTCATTAGAGTTTGAATTATTTCATCTCGAGCTCAGCAATAGGAAGTGACGCATTTTTGCTAAAAAATAATACAAATCTCGAAATTAGATAGTTATCCATGTTTCAAGTCACTATAGGTGAATAGCATGATTTCTCCGATATTACCTCCAAGTATCTGCATTTGTATCTCACGAGTCCTAATTTGATTATGACTCGTACTATATGATGTCAATATTGAGACAATAGTTGTTATTATCATATTCAATTTTCTATAAGGGTATTTTTATGAATACGATTGACATATGTAATTAATTAATATGAATAACGTTTCATAATGATTAATATTTATATGAATTCAATTCATATAATTATTTCAAGATATGTGAATATGATTCACATTGAAATTTAAATGTAGATTGGATTTGCATTTTTAATTGGATTTACGAATAAAAAGATTCACAAGTTAAGAGGATTCTCTCATAAATTACCAATTATGATAATTAGATTATCGTGAAGATAATGATCAACTTGAACAACAAACTCCACCATGAGAGTCCTAATTAGATTAGGCTCTCCAATTTGTTGTTGATTTTTTTACTTTATTTAATTCATAATAAAAAGGAGGTAACTCATGTCCTAATTGTTCAGAACACTAGACTTGTAGTCTTCATAATTACTGTGACGCTTTTCAATCCAAGATCTATTCATTATACCTCCTAAATTTTAGGGAATAGTTTATTTAAATATATAATATGAAGAAACATGTTATCCCCACATATGGGAAAAGAACATTTTAATTCATTTAATGATTTCAATGTAAATAAACACCTGGTGTTTACATACATATAAAACCCATTTGGAGTAGTTTTTGGTAACATAATCACAACTTCTGGAATATACTTCATAAATTAATCTTTTATTTATGTATTAAAAGATACATCGATTAATCCTTAAAGATCAATTTGATATATCAGAGTGGAGAGTAATTATGTCGTCGTGATCTACTGAAAGTAGGTTTCATATGTAAGCAAGTACTATCTTTTCGTTTATCTCAAAATTAATAAGGGCTTCCCTATTAGGACCTCTACATTAAGTAAAGTTAATATGTTCTACAATATACATGAATCTCATGTTAGGTATATATACATGTTATATATATATGATACAATAAGATTCTTGTATATTGCGTTAATATGTACTAGTCGAGCAATTACGTACTTTGCTTGATTTGTTGGTAAACAAATATTATAAATCATGCACCTATTGTGTAAACTACAATGTATAAAATAGATATTGAAAATATTTCAGCAACATGATATATTTCAAAGAAAGGAAATAGTATAAGAACACTAGGCATGAAATTCACAACTCTTAAGAGTGTGTCCAATGCTATGTACAACAAAAAATAAGGCTTAACAAGTGCTATTATTTGTGATTTTTTTGGATTATTCTATATTAAATAGGATCATCCCACTAACCATAAATTAATGTGATATAAAATCATATTAACTAAAATTTTTATGTAAAATAATACCACAAATATCATTTCTCTATCATCATATTAATTAAATAAAAAGTTTAATCACATGTCATAAAAATCTTGTAATATCATCACTTTCTAGTTGTTTCCTTAGACCCTAAAAGGTTGCAAGATGGTTACACGGGCGGCATCCTAAATTAGCACACTATTTTAAAACCTAAGGACAACACATCAACACTTTTATAAATTTGTGAGGTGATCATCATTGCCTCTCTTCCGTTTGCGGGGGATGTGGTATTAGTTAATGTGGTAGCTGAGACTAATAGTTGCTCCAAATCATCTTGTACTATCTACTATGTAGATCCTAAAGTTGTAATGCAGTTCACAAAAAAGTAACCTAAATTGACACTTCATTTTAAGGTTTAGGAAAAATATTTTAATATCAATACCTCATCTGAGTAGATATGATGACTTACGTTACTGATAGAAGCAAATAACACTAATATTTTATAACATTAGCAATTAAATAACACACATACAAACAAATTTGAGTGGATATTTAAGGACGACTGCTTGTTGAGCTGCCTCAAGGGGCAACAAGGAGAGGTTCTTCTTCAAAACAAGTAGTCACACATGGTGGCGGCGCACAGATTGTTTCATCTTGTGCATAAGATGGATATGCAGCCTTGGAGGCAAGGGAATTGAGGACCTTTGCAACTGTGGAAAAGAGATGTTCTCATGATGTGAAAAAGGTCGATGGTTGGTACGGTATTCTAAGGGCACACCATCATGTGGTGGGAGAAGCAAGCGAGAAGGGGCTTACAACAGAGGGATAGAAAACGGGAAAGGACAAGCCCAAAGGGATAGGAAGTCGTATCTTATATCCCTTATTTGATGCAAGCTTCACGTGAGCTCTTTCGTAGAACAGAGATAACAATTTTGAGGGGTAACCTGACCCTTATCACTCAACCGAACATAGCTAATAGCTAGTATCTCATCAACAAATGGGCGAGATGAGATTCCATCAAACCTTCATCAAATACCCAATTAAGCCTTTTTCAAACATATAAGATATGCCCTAAGATAGTCCTCCCAAATGGCTATGCCTACCTCTTCTTAGAATCCATGACATTCAACCACCTCTAGAAAAATAATCATATACAAAACAAAAGCATCTATAAAGGAGGAAATTATTCCAGGAATTTCTCCTTTTTTTTGAAATCCACTCAAAACGATTCCACAACATTTCAAAAGAGAACTATTCTCCATTCAAAACCCTTTTATTCAAAAGGCCCAAATTCCCAAGTTCTTTCCACACGCACATATTGCGAGGTCAAAATCAACCAACGTCCAACGAATCCGACGGCCCGTATTGCACAGCCTATGCAAGGCCCACCTACAGGGACCCACGTAGAACACTCGGCACCCAGGGGCTTGGGGCCCACCATCGCGATGTGGGCCCGCGGCGTCAAGCTCGACGGCCAGCGATTGGGGGAGGGGTGGCGTCCTATAAATAGGACGGGAGCCCCTTTCCCCCTCCCGAGATCTGTTTTGGTGCTTTCAATACCGGAGGGCCTCTCTCTCCCCTGCCCTTCGAAATCTGCTCTCCTTCGCTGGTAATCCATCGCCTCTCTCTCCCCCCCCCTGATCTACCTCAAGGGTTTTTGCTGTTCCGATCGTCCATCTTCTGATGTCTACGAGGGCGGATCGGTGTTTGGATCTGGTGTTTTCGGCCTTAGATCTGGGGTCTAGGTTTTGTTTCGAGCTTGTTTTCTGGTTTCCGATCTGAGAGGATCGAAGCCGATATCAGTGGATCCATTCGGTTTCGGATCTGAGGATCTCGTTAGCTGGAATCCTTTGGATCTGAGGATCTCAAATCATGCGTTTTATGTCTTCTCCCACATCGCCGGATGGTTATATTATTAAAAGATCTCGTCTTTTTGTTTGTATCATATTAAATACCTGGAAAATGGTGGCGCTGTCCTGATTTGAGATTGGTGTTATGTGACGGGTCAAATGGATGAGCTCGATAGGTTGAGTTCTTTTAGTTCCAGAATGATTTTGGCGAAAAGGAGTGGAGATAAATGCATCTTACCTGAGCTGTGAATGACGTTAAAAATGTCAAAGTTTCTCAATATAGTTTCATAAGATCTCTCTTTCATAGGATTCGTGTCCCGGAGTGAAGCATATAGATTTCTTAGTTTGCCCTTTGTTTCGAAGCGATCCGGATCCGCGGATGACCTTGCATGCATAGGCATGATGGTTATGATGATCTTTTTCTACAATTGTAACCCTTTAATTGAGGTAATGCATGTCGCTAACATGTATCTGAACTTGATGTTAAGGTGTCGAGATGGGGTTGTCATTCACCAAGCTCTTTAGCCGTCTCTTTGCCAAGAAAGAGATGAGGATTCTTATGGTGGGTCTTGATGCAGCTGGTAAGACCACTATTCTGTATAAGCTGAAGCTGGGAGAGATTGTCACGACCATCCCTACAATTGGTATGCATTTTTAAGTGTTTTTTTTAATTTCTTGAAGCATCTATTATTTTTTTGAATAAATGCATTTGTTTTTAATTGACTTTGAATATAAACGATCCTATCACATATTTGGCCTTATTTGTTGATAAATGGCTTTCATAATCTATTATTTTTTAGAATAAATGCATTTGTTTTTAATCGACTTTGAATATAAACGATCCTATCACATATTTGGCCTTATTTGTTGATAAATGGCTTTCATATCTAACAATATTGCTATTTATGGTTATGCTATCGTTATACATTTGTATTGAAGAACACTAATATTTGAGTGCAGCATATTCTGGATGTTTTACCTAGGTTTCGGTGATATCATCCTGCAATTAGTCAAATGATTGAAGGCGGTAATTTCTGAATGTTATTATAATGATATAGTTAGTTGAAAGCGATATAGATCATTAAAGTTCAAGGATGGTGTTTGAAGAAAATAATAAATAACTTTTATATACATAAGAAATTGTATTGGATACATCCAATAAAGCAACCAAGTTTTAGTATACTCCTTTTTCGAGCAATATATATTAGTCTCTAAACTTCCGTAGATATTTCAATTTTGTGCTATGCTTTGAGATGTGGGTATTTGTTCTGAAACTTTCAAATAAAATTAATGTCGCCACTTTGTCGATATTATTGGGGATATTTTTTAAGCACAATGTAGATTTTATGCTAGAAAGGACAAAGATGTAAAATCGTTATTGTCAGTTTGTCATTATTGTTGTTGATATTTGGTGCTGTAACTTCCAAATGAAATTGACATGGTCGAGTTCATCATTACTACTGGGGTTTTTTGGTCAAAACGATAAATATTTTATGCAAGAAAGAATTAGGACGTAGAATATCTTCACATGGTTTTATTTTAATTGAAAAACTTCTGAAAAAGGATGTGATCTCATGATCATCACAATGAGGAGAAAAATGCATAATTACCCTCAGAAAGTTCAGTCTTGATTGATACCTTTGAATGTTGATTGGCCGTTCTATATCTTTTGTTCTTTCATACATTGTGTAAATAAGCTTGAATATATAGTTTTTTAACAGTTTCTATAAACTTTCAACAAGTTGACATTATTTAGCCGCATATATCTATATGTACCATTTGCATCTGTTCAAATGTTTTGTGCAATACAAGCATGGAAGTTCCAATTTGAATCGTCTTCATAGACACGATACATGGTCTTGGTTTTCATGTAAAAGAGACATGCCTCTTCTTTTAGTTTGTTGAGTTACAACTGACAATTCATTTGGGTATCTTCTTTTTGTGAACATTGCCTTAATACTAGCTATTGAGATGGATGCCATCTGATTACCTTAATTCTAACATTGCCTCAAATGCCTATGCCCCAGCACACAAGATGGATAGATTTTTATAGAGTGTGAAATGAAATGTCAGCCTGATTATGAATAAGTATACGTATCATTTTGAGGTGCAAGAGCTATTTTTGCTTTGAAAGATAAAGTTATGCATTTTTAGCTTATATCATGAACTTATATGTATATTTGCATATAGGGATTTTTGTACTCGTGCCCTTTAGGCTTTTCACAGTTACAATTATGCTCCTACTTTTTCCAATAACACATGATTTCTTATTTTATGCATTGTTAACATTCGTGCTCATCTGGTTAGATTGTAGAGTTACAACTGACAATTCATTTGCGTATCTTCTTTTTGTGAACATTGCCTCAATACTAGCTATTGAGATGGATGCCATCTGACTACCTTAATTCTAACATTGCCTCAAATGCCTATGCCCGAACACACAAGATGGATGGATTTTTAATAGTGTGAAATGAAATGTCAGCCTGATTATATATGTATACGTATCATTTTGAGGTGCAAGAGCTATTTTTGCTATGAAAGATAAAGTTATGCATTTTTAGCTTATATCATGAACTTATATGTATATTTGCATATAGGGATTTTTGTACTCGTGCCGTTTAGGCTTTTCACAGTTACAATTATGCTCCTACTTTTTCCAATAACACATGATTTCTTATTTTATGCATTGTTAACATTCGTGCTCATCTGGTTAGTTACAATCCCTTCTCCTCCCAAATTGATGTTAAAGACAAGGACATAAGTGAATCTGACCCCTTATTCTTTCTCCACCCACCTCATCTTGTTCTCTTCCTCTCTCATCCCCACCCCCGAATCGGAGCTCATGATTGTTTGCATACCTCAGCACCTCAGTCGCTCCTTATCTTTCCACCACCACCACCATCGTCTCCCCTAATAAACTCCCTCTATAAAACTTGATTTGAGGTCATGCAGACATAAGAGGTGCATGGTCGAGCGGTAATTTCTCCTCCCTCATGTGATAATGGAGGGGTGTGTATAGTGTGTGTGCACACTGCTCCATTCTCGACAGCTTCTTCCTTCGTTCAAGTTTGGATGCAGTGTTGGTGGGCTTTGGTACAACTGACTTG
This sequence comes from Ottelia alismoides, assembly GCA_037367405.1. Lineage (NCBI taxonomy): Eukaryota > Viridiplantae > Streptophyta > Magnoliopsida > Alismatales > Hydrocharitaceae > Ottelia > Ottelia alismoides. The sequence goes on from JAZKJV010001282.1 coordinate 1,061,322, forward strand.
TATCTCGGAAGGGGAAGACCGGTGCACCCAGAGGAGAGATACATCGATCAGGAGTACATCCAAGAGATGTTTCATGTAATGAGGTCCTACCGTCACAATGGTTGAGGGTGATCGGAGGTGTTTCTCCTCTAGTCCTCATGTGACTGTCATTGTAGATCTTTTATGGTATATTTGGTGTCATTGATCACAAATTGCACACCATTAGGAAGAAAGGATCCATCCCTCTTCTCTTCTCTCGTCCACCACCAGTGGTGGAAGTGCGGTCAAGGTGATGGCTTTGTTGAAGATCTGGTCACACGATATAATTGAAGGTGTGGCTTAGTGGTCTGTGTTGTCGGTCCCATATCTAGAGTCTTGCATGGTAGTGGGGATTTATGCTGCTGCTTGAAGGCATGCGGGGAAGAGGAAAGGTACAGCTTTACATTGGTTGGATACATGGCTAGATGGGTCACCAACATCTCTTGGTGGCCACTAGTAATGGGGATGCGAAGGTAAGATGTTCATGGTGGCAAGGTGGAGTCACCAGAGGTTGATGCTTCTAGGAGGGAAAAAGCTATGGGTGGGATCAGAGACGGGCAACATTCTTTCCCTTTGTGGCAATATATGATTTCAAGTGAAATCATATATTCTTTACCATCATGACCCCTCCCCCCAACTCCATCCACCTCAAGCTCCCCTCATACCCCATGGCCTGGCTCAGTGGGAGAGGTCAATGTGGTGGAGGGAGGAAGCTCCTGGTATCATAGTACCATTGCACTATTTTTCTTTTGACTAGATCTTGGTTTGGATAAATCATGGTCCAACATAGTATAATAATAGGTAGTCAATTGATGGAAGAAGCGATTGGCGCTTCCTGTGGGAAGCGATGCATACGCGGGGGTTCCCGAGCAGTTGGATCTCATGGATGAAGCGTTGTATTACCACGGCTTATATGGTGGTGCTTGTTAATGGTCGCCCGGAGGGCGGTTTTTTCCAGCCTCAACGGGGGGTCTGGCAGGGGTGCCCTCTGGCCCCTCTTCTTTTTGTCATTGCGGCGGACATTTTGGCGTGCATGCTGACGCAGGTGCAACATGGTGGCCTTTTTTTCGGGCTTCTCAAAGGGCGATCTCCTTGTTCCTCTTATCCAGTACGCTGATGACACCCTATTCTTCATCGAGGATGGCAGGGAGGAGATCGGTACCGTCGCTACCGTGTTGGAGCTCTTTGGCGAGCTTTCGGGCCTCGTCCAAAATCGGGACAAATCCTTGTTGATCCCCTTTGCTTTCTTCGAGGAGGAGGCGCGGGGTTGCTCTGTCGATTTGGGGTGGGCTGTGGCAAGTTGCTGATTCGCTATCTTGGCATGCCGCTGACTATCAGGCAGTCGAGGCTGGCAGACTGGCTTTCGGTGGTTGAGAAGTTGGAGGGCAGGTTGGCGGGTTGGCGGTCCTCCGTCCTTTCCAGAGGGGGAGGCTGGTCCTCGTAAAAGCGATTATGGCAGCAATTCCGATATTCTTCATGTCCTCTCGGATTCTACCAAAGGGAATTCGCATACATATCGAAAGGGCGATGAGGAGATTCCTATGGCGCGGGTGCGGGCAGAATGCCAGGGGCATGCACCTCGTGGATTGGGATACTGTTACCTTACCGAAGGCGGATGGGGGGTTGGGTGTTCAGAGGCTGGATGCTATGATCGAAGCATTAATTTTGAAGTGGGTCTCGAAAATTTGGGGGAGTGATGACGACCTTTGCTGCACCTTGCTCCGTCGTATATACGGTTATTTTTGCCCTGTGGCTACTGTGCTCCCTAGGGGGGTGCGCCCGTCCCTGTTCTGTAGGGGGATTCTCTCAGTGCTCCCTTGTTTTCACGAGCTCTTCCGGCCCATTTTGGGCAACAACCTCTCTTTTGCTTTCTGGACCGACAATTGGACCGGCGATGGGGCTCTCGCCATCCGTTTCCCACGGCTATTTGCCTTGGCGGCAGACCGGGACGCAAAGATTGCTGATGTGTGGTGTGACAGGAATTGGATGCCTCGTTTCTGCGCAAATTTTTCGGACCAAAGGCTTGAGGACTTCCTTCGTATGTGTGATTCGTTAGCTAACTGCGAGGGCCCCAACGGGGGGAGGGACCACTGGGTCTGGAGGAGCACCTCTTTTTCGGTCAGGAAGGCCTACGCGGTGATTCGCAGGCCACCGCTCGCTCCCTCCGAGGTTCTCGCTAAGGACTGCTCTTTGATCGGGGAACTTCGCCTCCCTGAGCGGATTGGTTTTTTCCTATGGCTCCTCAGGCGCAAGCGCTTAATGACTCGGGATCGGTGCGCGCGGTTCTTTGGCTCTTCTTCTGAGACCTGCTACTTGTGCAGGGTGGGCACTGAATCGGTGGACCATCTGTTCTTCACTTGTTCTTGCACTGCCGGTTCTTGGGGTGATCTGGGCCTTGGCTGGGTCAGCACGTCGTCCTTCGACGCCTTCTGGGACTCATTTTGTTACGTCCGTCTCCGACCGCGAACTGAGATTTTGGGACCGCTTTCTTTGCTTTGGAGTATTTGGCTGGCTAGAAATTGCCCGGTGTTCTCGGGTCATAGATTCTATATTGAGAATGTTGTGTTTCAGTCAAAGGCTTTTGTGGAAGCCTGGGCACTTCTCTGACTTTTTTCACTTGTACTTCTGCTCTTTTCTTTTTCTCTTCCTTAATTAATTTATTGGGGAGGGCACCATAGCGTGCTACCCCCTCTTTTGATCTTCAAAAAAATTGATGGAAGGACACAACTCTTACGGCGTAAGAACATATGTGCATAAATATTATTGCAAAAAATTTAGGGGCATACATGTTATTGCAGAGGCTTGGAAAGACTCGTGTAAAAAATCATTGCACATAATCACCTTTCACGTGGTTCAATTTAAAGATTGACACTGACATATTGTCAAGGGTGGATGTGGAGCATAAGTAGAGGTCATGCGGCATTCTTTCCCACTTTGGCAATATATGATTCCAAGTGCAAATAATATATTCTTTACCATGGTGACCCCTCCCCCCATTTCCCTCCGCCTCAAGCTCCCTTCACACCCTATGGTCCGGTTCCATGGGAGAGGTTGAGGTGTTGGAGGGAGGAAGCGATAGAGGGAGGTAGGGGTCATGATACTAGGAGGATGAGTGCATTATTTTTCTCCTGACTAGATCTTGGTTTGAACAAGTGATGGTCAAACATAGTTGAATGGGCAGTCAAGATGGAAGGACATAGATTACTAGGCAGTCAACTGAAATTTAGAAGTGCTTATTCTTTCACGTGCAACCTACCTTGGTTTAATACCTGGCCTTGTGTAGTGCATGATATTGCTCTTTTTATCAATTTATACCGGGGCATATAAAATTGTCAATCAAATAGATTTCAACAATCACAAAACCTTTTTCCACATTAAGTAGAGTTGGTTAAAATAGCAAAGCCTTCTCTCACTATAAGTAGGGTCGGTTACATAGATTCTTTCTCAAATCCATGTTGAAAGATTCGACTATTTTTTACACTGACTTTTGACTACCTAACGCAATCTCCATATGAGGGGATTTGAATCCTGGTCTTTTGGGTGGTAGGCACACTGCACTACAACCAGACCATTTAAGTGGGTGCACAATCAAATTGCATTGTAGGAGATGACAAAATTGGTATAATTGGCTACAGAAGATCCAAATAAATATCTTTCTATGATATTTTTCTATAATTTGAGGGGAAGATGCCTTTCTAGTTTCGTTGGTAGTCTGCAGGAGTACGGCTGTTGCTTTTTTCAGAAGCAGAATGCAGTTTTAGACACAAGGAAGTGTGTAAACCGATCCTGGTGGGATTGGGTTATGAGTGGGGGAGTCATCTGTGTAATAGTATTTACGTCCAAACTGTATTAAGAGGATACTTTCTATCTGCTCTATGTTTCCCCAGTCTGCCTTCATCTGATGGGAAGATCAATTCATGTGACTTTCCAATTCTCTCTCGAGGCAGAAATTCAAAACTGCCTAAATTTCAGTTGCCCTTGTCTTTTATGCTTGATGCTTGACTGTTTCCAGTTTTTAATTTTAGTGTTCTTCTTTATCTACCAAAATCCCCCCTTGTTGTAGGGGTTGCGTTAGGTAGTCGACATCAAGCGTAAAAATTAGTCGAATTTTTCAACATGAATTTGAGCAAGAATTCATATAGCTGACCCTACTTATAGTGGGAAAAGACTGCCATTTTCATTCTTTATCTAATATGCATGCTTTCCTAATCTAATATTATTGTGTTCAGGATTTAACGTGGAGACTGTTGAATACAAGAATATCAGCTTTACCGTCTGGGATGTCGGTGGTCAGGACAAGGTACTTTCATGCAATTTAATTTTTTTGAGGGAAATCATGCAGATATAGTGGTGTCTAAAATTGGAAAAATGCACGGCGGTGCTCTTGCACACTATTACGTTTTAACTTGGCAATGCACTAGCATTTTCGTATTTACTGTTGCATGGGCAGCGTGTTGCTATTTTGAAGCTGAGTTTGGCAATGGTGTCAAGAGCCAAAAAATTTCAGTTAATTTCACCAATTAATTGTGGAGAAAAGCTTGGCTTCTGTTCTGATTTTAAATCTATGTAGGCAATTTGATAAACTACGTGACCCTCAATTCACGTAAACAGGGAAGGCGTTGCTTGTCAGATTCTTCATTCCAAACCTTAAGAGAAATGCATGATCTACCATATTAACTTTGTTTGTAGGAGCCAACATGTAACCTATACTATCTTAGGTGAAGAAGGGAAGACGTTTTATTGATATATTTGTTTTTTAAGTTGCAGGAGCCTGGACCCTATGAACATCAAGTTCGTGGGTCTAAATCTCAAATATATAACCTATATATTTCAGTGTTGGTTTTTTCATAGAAAAAATGTTTCAATCATTTTTCTCTCCCCCTCCGATTGTTTTTGAGATGATTTTGATTACATTAGTCCTTTGTGGAGACATCATTTCCAGTTGAATCATAATCTTATCTATCTGGTCAATTAGATTCGTCCTCTCTGGAGACATTACTTCCAGAACACCCAGGGGCTTATCTTTGTCGTGGACAGTAATGATCGTGACCGTGTGGTTGAGGCGAGAGATGAACTTCACAGGATGCTGAATGAGGTAAGTTGTTTAGAATCTACGCTGAGAATTCCCTACAATTAGTCAAATCTGTCTACTCTACAGGATGAACTTAGAGATGCCGTGCTCCTTGTTTTTGCAAACAAACAAGATCTCCCCAATGCTATGAATGCAGCTGAAATCACTGATAAGCTTGGTTTGCACTCCCTCCGCCAGCGCCACTGGTAAATATGATTTGGTCACTTGTTTGTTAATATGTCATCACTTTATATATATTTAAACCTGTCTTGCCATGGCTTCAATTTAGGTACATTCAAAGCACATGTGCCACCTCTGGAGAAGGGCTGTACGAGGGACTGGACTGGCTCTCCAACAACATCGCGAGCAAGTCGTAAATGCCCGCGGCTACACCTGAGCTGGCAAACTTTTTTGCCCACTGATAAAGGGGGCATGTATTAGCAAAATATAAATTGTCACTTCAGCGAATACCAACAACTCTTAATTTTCTTGCACTCTTTAATCCAGTCATTTGAAGCTTTTGTTATTATAGGGTAGGTGACTTATTCTGTGAGAAAAGTTCCTCTGTTATATCCCTTTGAATTCTTTATCGAGAATGTGATGAATCCTATATAGAATCTTGATCATGTCAGAATTTCTAGCTTCTTGTTTCTGCGAGATTTGCATTGTAATCAAAGCTTAATTTCTCCTGATGCTTTTTAATCCTTCGTGATGCTTTGTTGTTTCATGAGACATGTTATGTACATTTACTTCTTAGGTTGGGTTTTTGCCTTTTGTGCTGTTCTTGATCCTACTACTGATCGTCTAGCCAAAAACGAATCCTTCCAGTTCACTGTTTTAGTTCAGTTAGTGGTGGACCTTGTAAATAATGATGTAAATTGACTGATGGATATAGGTGATTTCGTATTGTTATCTATTCCCGAAACTTGATGTGGACATGATCTTGATGAACGTCAAGAGTTTGTTATCGTTTCTTTCAATATGGATATTAATACGGAACATGTAATAGTAATTTATGTATTTGATAGCCTTATTTTGATGCAAATAAATGCAATGATTTGGTGTAGAATAACTATATCAAAGAAAAAGTTGCAGAGTTTTAGAAAATTGTGTATATGCAAGGTTAAAAAACCTAACCGGATAATGAACCGGTCGTTAATGGATTTTGGTCCAGCCGGGTCTAACCATTAATTCGAATCGGTCAAATTGGTGATGATGTCAGCATATGCATGAATTGGGAAAAAATCAAACTGATCATAATTTGTTGGTCTGGTTTTTTAACCGACAAAAGTGATAAATATATATCTCCTATTTATGCATACATACATATGCTGTCCATGTATCTATAAAATAATATGTCTAGAAAATAATAACTATGTTAGTCGATTTATATCGAAGTGGTATCCTAAACTATCTTACTAACAAAGATCAAAATTAGATACATAATACATAAAAACTTAATGTCTCTATATATTATAAAATATAAAATATCACTTGAGGACTATAGATGCGGTAGCACATATCGCTGTATGAGAATAATTCAATCATAGATAGATCACTGGTGATATTAACTTTATAAAATATGAGATAATCAACTTTATGCATTACATCATCGATTTTTAAAATTTGTAATCTCTCGTCAAAAGAATGATGAACCTTTAAGTTTGCAGAAGCGCAACCAACAACAACAAATAAGGCATCAACATTATCGTCGTTGTTTCAAGGAATCGCTGGGTTCAACTGCACCAACTGAGGTTTTGAGCATAAGCATCATGCATACGCTACCACTAACAGAAGCTCAAGGAGGCAACTAAGTTGCAACATCAACAATCAATCACTGGTTCTAATGGCGTTATTCATTTTTCTTGTATATATTTGCATTAGGAGAATCTCAATTTGTCTCACATTGGCATGTTTCTACGTATATGAAAAATCGGATTATTACACATTGGCAACACGTTGAACAACTTGTGTGCACAGTAAGAACTAGGAACTCCAAAAAAGTCCAACCAAAACTAATAATAAAATCATATCTTTAATGCAACGGAAATCAATATCCTCAAAATGAAAAAGAAAACTCATATAATATCAAAGTAAGACAAATCATCTTACCTCAAGCACCTCTTGCATCGATATGTGAGGGGTCCTTCTTGCATTAGTTGATTCTCTGGAGGGTCTTTGTGCAATATTTCCACTTGGCACGTGCCTTGACTATCAGGGGCTTCCTTGTGAATAGATGGAACTCTGAGGCACAAGCATAATTGTTCTTCCTGCTACGTGCTTCTCGCATGCAAGGGGGATAAGGCTTGCGCTCCGCCTGAGGCGTCAAGGAGAGTAGGTGTTAGTGGTGAAGGTAGAGACGATCGAGAGGCGGAGCGGACTGGCTGGGCGGTTGAGGGCGAGTGACCGTCACTGGAAGGGGCGGTGGTGAATTGGCCTGTAGGCACAAACGACAATTGACGAAATGGAAGCGAGATTGGGCAAATGGTGGAATCGATGGTGAAAGAGTCGATGCGGCTGCTATCGTATGCATGGCAGGTGGAGTTGCGGTCATTGGCACGTCTGCTGAAGAGCCGCTCCGGTTGAGGGCGAAGGGATGCATACGACGGTGGCACGATTAGGGATCGATTTTAAAGGCGACGGTCAAGGCAAAGGCTGAGGTGACCAGCTATGGAGGGTTGCTGTCGCATCGGTGATGATGTCCCGTGACGGAGGGAGTGAGGGTGATCGAATGGAATAGGGGATTTGAATGTCGATTTGGGTGAAGAAGGAGAAAGACGCGGGGCAGTGGCGATGTAAGGTGGATGGTGCTGATCGGTTCGAGGTGAAAGAAGAACAGAGGATAGAGACGGAGGGTAATGGTTTGATTCGGGGAAGATGAAGAAAGAGGGGGAGAAGTAGAAGAAGAAAAGGAGGAGAAGAGGGCTCTACCTGGAAGTGGGTCAATGTATGCCTAGGGTGCGGGAGCTCGAGCTCCGAGGGGTCCTTGCTCGAGTCGTTCGACAGGACAACGAGCTTGAGCAACGGTTGAGCAACTGCAGCAAGTGCATGAACCCTTGGATCTCTTCTCGAGTTCGGGTCGTCGTTGTACGACCTGCGGTCCTTCGTCTATCACTGGAAGGCCACAGGTGCTGGGCAAGAGCTTGCCCGACTGGCGGATACCGATGATTGAAGGCGAAGGAGGGATCTTATGGTCTGTTGGCTAGAGCAAAATCGAGGGAATGGTAGTGGCTGAGCAGGGCGACCGGGTCCTGCGGAGGTCATGGCCCGAGAGGATGTCGACGCGGGGGCGCAATTGCATGCGAACGAGTGAGATTGGGATGGAAGTGGGCGTGCGATTGCGGGTCAGCCGCGAGGGTGGGGTGCGGCTGTACGCCGCAAGGCGCAGGAGTTGGTTGTAGATCGAGGGGCGAGAGGGGGTGATCAAGGCGGTTTGTGGGTCAGACAGAAGCGGAGGGAGGACCAAGTCAGGAGACTGGCGGTTGCGCGCGGGCTGCGGGGCGCAGGTCACGGGAGGAAAGACGGGGCGAAGTTGGGGAGAGAGGGTGTTGGCCATGTGGCATGCGGGGGGGGGGGGGCACTATGTGGCAGGAAGAAAGAAAATGATGATGATAATAATAATAATAAAATAAGTAATTAATAATAATAAGATTAAAAAAATTAAATTAAGAAAATAGAATTAGTAATAATAGATAAGTAAATAATTAAATATGTAAATAAGTAAATAAAATAAATAAGTTAAAAAAATAAACAGAAATAAATAAAATAAATAAATAAATAAATAAAATAATAATAGAATAAAATAATAAGGAAAATAGGAGTGACACATGGCGACTCCAGGAGCTGCCACGTGTTGCTCCCATAAAATCAAAAATTAATTAAAAAGAAAAAAGAAAAAAAATAACAAAAGAGGTCAAATCAAAAAGTGATCAACATGAAAGTTTCTCGTCTCGACGAGATCTACAAATTTCACGAAGAACCGAAAATAAAAAAAATATCTATACAAAAAGTGTTTTTGGTGGTATCCTATAGATATAGAATACCGCATTTTGTCTTTTGCAAAAACAATTTTCGCTTTTAAATAAGATAAAAATCAAAATAAAATCAAAGGAAAATATAAATAAATATTTACAACTTAGTTTATTTTTTGGATTTTTAATATTTAAGAAAAATAAAAAATTAAAATGAATAAAATAAAGGGACATATATACAATATACCATAGGGGCACAAAACCCAATGTTCACATATAAACTCCGATTCTTTTGAATTTGGTCTTGTTTTGAAGGTAATTGAATGCGCATTAATTCAAAAGTGAGTAAGGATCCATAAGAGACTCTATGAAAGAGATATTCACGTTTTAGGGTTTTATTAGTCTTACAAGTTAGTATTTTTTGATATTTTTTATTTATTAGTGTCAGTAGTATGTAACTATAGAGGTGATTTTATTCAATTCTGAGTTAGTAAAAAATATATAAAATAGGAAAAATATGGTATAATACAAGTGATATTTACAAGGAAATTTGGCTTCTTATTTAATGCAAATATAAATGCTAAAATGCAGATATTAATTCTTAATACACGAATGAGAATAATGTTAAATAAATGGAGAAATGCATCTAATTACTCGGGAATAAAGTACTATTTTAAACTTTGAGAGTGATGAATCACAGATTCATCAACCCCCCTATACTTAAAGCTTGCTTGTCCCCGAGCAACTAAAATAAAATGCTAAAGTGAAATGATTTTGAGTTCCATACCATGGCCATGAACAAAAGATGAAAATGGAGCTCGACTCGACCTTTAGATTAATAATGCGGCGGAACCTTATTGGGAAGAGGATTTAAGACCTAACAACCTTTAAGTTCCACAAGTCTCTATTCAAGTCGCTTCAACAGTAAGATCAGAACAAGTCCTCATAAGCAAATTCTGATGACTATGAATCTTACTTGTACTATGTAAGTGAAATATAGTTCTCCACATCAGAAATGGTAAAAAAACAACCTCCTCTAACAAGTAACCCTAATTCCATGTTCTAGCAACTCTTTCCTCGAGGAGCGGAGTATTCCCTTCTAAGTTCAAGTGCAATTAGCTCAAGAAGAGGGGGTAGAGAAGAGAATGAATCGTGGCCAGTGTAGCCACAAATTCTTGGAGCTTGACCAATGTAGCCAAGCCTCTAGCTGCCAGCTTCCTTGGTATGAGACTTTGAAGCATATGCCTTGCTTATTCATATTTTTCTATGATGGGAATTTTTATTTATTTACTTTTTGCCCGTCTAATTTTTTGGAGATTTTCTTTTCTTTTTTATATATACAAATGTGCAGCATATGCATAAAGAGTTTTTCTTCTTGAACCAGTAGACTATGCCTCTTTTGAAGCTTTATTGCAACCCGCAACATCCCGTCGTTAGACGTCGACACTACGAGACTAGGTTGAGATACAATGGCCACTTGTTGTAACTGCGAATGTTTCCACTCGCGTGTTTCTTTGAGCTAAAGGATTCTGTCTCCTCACCACCTCATTAATGAAGAGATACGTGCAAGGTGCTTGTCCAAGTAAGGTCACTGTCTAAAAGAATCATGCGTGTGTATGAAATATTCTACTTACACTAATCAAGATGAAATGTAAACATAGTCTTGTGGACTCAAAGAATTAAGTCGCTCGTCCTGAAAAGTCTTAACCCAGTTCCTACAAGGTTCCTCTGAAATTTAGTAGATTAAGATCAAATCAAATCCATCCTCGACTTCTATTCATAACTTGGTTCAGAACCCATTAACTTTTCACTTTGCATATGCTAGATATGCAAATGAAATGGAGATGTTATGAAATGCATATGAATGAAGATGATTGATTTTTTTCCTTTTTTGAATGAATGCAAGTGTAAATAAGAAGCCTCTTTTTAAGTTTTTTTGATTTTTTGATATACCTCCTATTTTACAATAAATTTTACAAAAAGTATTGTTTACAATAATTTTACAAATTTATACAAGTTCTATTATACAAATTTTTACAGCTTATATACAATATACATATTATACAAGTATACATGTATTTTACAAAGAGATTTTTTCTTTATCAATTTTACCCATCCCATAATTATTGCATAATATATATAAAAATACATGAAAGTACGAGCTATGGGTAAAGTATATATATATGTGATATATACACACCCCCTATACTTAGCACGTGTTATGTCCTCAGAGCACAAGAAGCAAGGAGAAGACATAGCTCGTGCTAAGTGTTGGAGAGTGAAAAGAACAAAAAGTATAAAAGTCGACTCGACCCCCTATACTTAGGCTCTGGGCAACCTAAGTATAGAAGAAGAGCAAAAAAGGGGCGATCGAGGTCAAGAGGAGAAATGGATGAACTTATAGACACGGCATGAGAAGAGCAAAAAAGGGGCGATCGAGGTCAAGAGGAGAAATGGATGAACTTATAGACACGACAGGCATCGACCCCACTTATACTTAGGCTATGGTCTGCCAAAGTATAGGACATGAGTAAGTATGAGAATTGATGGAATTGGGGATTATATAGAGGGAAAATAAAAAAGAATAGAAGGAGTGACTCAGAATAGAGACAAGAATATACAAGCAAGAACAGAGGTTCCCCCTATGATTAGGCTTTGAATAGCCTACGTATGGAGTTAGTATCTACAAAAGAAGGAACCTAAGCTCTAAAAGAATGAATAAATCAGATGTACAAGAGTGAGTGAATCTTCTAAGCTGCTGAATCTTCTAAGTTGCTGAATCTAAATGTTGCATCTTCATGAAGAGTAATATGATGTATCTACTATGTGCTCACTCTCCATGAATTTGATGACCTCAACTTGGACTAACTGCTCCTTAGAATATACAAAGTGCTTCAACGGTTGTCTATTCACCACATGGGATTGTGCACCATCTGTGAGATCATCTATCTCTATACTTCCATTCCCTTGCACTTTCTTAACAACGAAGGGACCCGTCCACTTAGATTTGAGCTTCCCATGGATCTTTAACCTGACATTAAACAACCATACCTTTTACTCAAGGACAAATCTTTGCACCTAATGTGCTGATCATGCCATCTCTTCACTTTGTCTTTATAAATCAAATTATTGTCATATACCCTATTTCGGATTTCCACGAGCTCGTTCAAGTTCAAGTCACGACAAAGCTTCCCTAGGTGACAACTCCAATTAATTTGTTTAATTACCCATTTTAATTTGTGAATCAGCTCTACGGGTAAATGTCATGGCTTGCCGTAGATCATTCTAAATGGTGAAGTTCCCAAAGGTATCTTATAAGTTGTCCTATAGTCCCATAGAGCTTAGTCCAAAAGCTGGGATCGGTTCTTCCTATTGGGACAAAACAACTTCTGCAAAATACTCTTCACATCTCTGTTCGAAACCTCTGCCATACCATTGGACTGTGGGTGGTAGGGACTAGTAACTCTGTGCTCAAATCCGTAGTCCTCGGCTAAAGATCTCACATCTCGGTTCACAAAGTGGCTACCTCCATCAGAAACCAGAACTTTTGTTATTCTGAACCTGGTAATAATATGGTCTCTCACAAACTTACAGGCAGTCTTGCTGTCTACGGTTCGGGTTGGGATAGCCTCCACCTACCTAGACAAATATCAACCACCAACAAGATGTACTCATGTCCTTGGTTGTTGGGAAAGGGACCCATGAAATCTATACCCCATACATCAAAAACATCACAAATGATCACATGCTGCATGTACATCTCATCTCTCTATACAATTGTCCCTCCCATCCTTTGACAAACCGGGAACGATCATACAAAATCAATAGCATCTCTGAACAGGGTCGGTCAGTACAATCCGCATTGGAGCACTTTGTGAGAAATTATCTTCCCCAAATGGTGTCCTCTAGCCTCAAGAGAATGAAAATACGTGAGGCCACTCTGTGATTCCTCTTGAGGAATAAACCTTCTTCAAAATAATCCGGCCCTTCAAAGAAAAGGAACGGATCATCCTAGTGGTATCTCCTCAAATCCGACTTCAATCGATCAATGCTACTTCTAGTCCAACCTTGAAAAACTTGCTTGGAGACAAGAAAGTTCAATATGTTGGCATACCACAGGAGTGAGTCAATAGTACAAATTGACTCGTCTAGGAAGGCCTCTCTAATATGCTCATAATCAGGAGAGTCCTTAAGCTCGATTCAGGAAAGGTGATCAGGCACGACATTCTTCACTCCAGGTTTATCTTCTGTCTCCAAATCAAACTCCTAGAGGAGTAAAATACTCCTAAGAAGACACACTCTTTTCCATTAGGTACAGAATAATTGTCTAATCAATGTAGATTGTCACCTTAGAGCCCAAAATATATGACCTAAACTTCTCGAGAGCCCATACTACATCGAGCATTTCTTTTTCAGTCACAGTGTATTTCTTCTATGTAGGGTCTAATACTTTGCTCGCGTAGTGGATTGCAAACGAGATCCCCTCTCATCGTTGCCCTAACATAGATCCTATAACAAAATCCGAAGCGTCAGTCATGATCTCAAAGGGGAGAGACCAGTCAGGAGCTTGTAGGATAGGGGAGGCACAAATCTTCGTCTTCAAGAGCTCAAAGGTCTCCAGACACCTGTGATCTACAACAAACTCTGTGTCTTTCCCTAAGAGCTCAGTCAGTGACTGGGCAGTCTTCGAAAAATCCTGAATGAATCTCTTGTAGAATCCAACATGCTATAAAAATGACCTTACTAACTTCACGTTGGTAGGTGGATCGAGTTTCTTGATCACCTCTATATTGGCAGGGTCAACCTCCATTCCCCTTTTGGAGATGACATACCCCAACACGATACCCTCCATCACCATAAAGTGACTCTTCTCCTGGGAGAGTACAAGATTCACCTCCCTACGCCACTTGAGGACTGGGTCCAAGTACGATAAACATGTATCAAAGGAATCACTCTACACCGAGAAGTCATTCATGAACACTTCCAGGAAATCTCTCACCATCTCGACAAATACATCGATCATGCACCTCTGAAAAGTACCCGGGACATTGTAAAGTACGAATGGCATGCGCCTGAACGCGTAAGTACCGAATGGACATGTGAATGTAGTCTTTTCCTGGTCCTCATGGGCTATAGCTACCTGGTTGTAGCCTAAGTACCTGTCAAGAAAATAGAAGAATGCTTTCCGTGCGAGTATCTCCAAGATCTGATCAATGAATGGTAAGGGAAAGTGATATTTCTTGGTCATGGCATTCAAGCGCCTATAGTCGACACAGGCGCACCATGACGTGGATACTTGTGTCGCGATCTCTACCCCCTCCTCGTTGGTGATTATCTGAATTCTTGACTTCTTCGGAACAATATGAAGTAGGGCCACTCACTTGGAGTTAGAAATAAGGTATATAAACCCTGCTTTGCACCATTTCTCAATATTGTTCTTCACTACTTATAGCAGATTGGGGTTAAGTCTCCTCTGGAACTCACGCGAAGGTCTCACATTATCCTTAGTAAAAATGTGGTGCAAGCAGAGAGCGGGGTTAATCCCCACAAGATCCGACATTGTCCAGCCTATTGCTTTGTGGTTCCTCTCCAAGACCCCTAACAACCTAAACTCTTGTTCTAAAGTCAAGTCCAAGCTAATGATAACATGATATCTCTCTTTCGATCCTGCAAGAATGGCATGCTTCGGTGTAGGAGGCAGTGATTTTAGTTCTAGCATTATGGTGTCATCAAGAAAATCTGGCTGAACTGAATCTGAATATGGCTGCATCCTGCATGAAGTTGGGCTCAACTATGTAGTACTCGCCACCAACTGAGAGGTATCAGGAGTCGATTGCCAAAGAGACACAGTAATTCGTCCAAAGCTGCGTCTGACTCATCATCTATGTCCCATGATTGTTCCGAAGGGGGTGGAACTGACAGATCCTGATGGATCTAAGTCATCAAGGGAGTAGGTAGATGCATCTCTCACAAGATCAGGGAACACCTGGAATATTTCATCATGCACTATGTCCTTTCCAGATGAAAGGGTCTCGCTCTGTCCTGAAGGAACCTTTCTCCAAATCTCAACAGTGGCAATCATTCTGTAATCTGCCTATGAAGATGAGTACTCTATGATACTCTCTGAATCGGGTCGTTTCCATTTTTTTTGATTGATATCAAGGTTCACCTCTCCGCCTGTAGAACGGAACTTCATCATTCTTGTACCATAGTCGAAAGCTGCCCTGCGGTCCTAAGGAAGGGCTGATCGAGAATGATATGAGATTCTCTCCAACGATTGGCGGTCTCCATGTCTAAGACTGTGAGGTCAACTTGATAGTCCTGCCCCTCAATCGAGATAATGATGTTCTTCACTTCTCCATTTGGCCTCTTCACGATCTGTGAGTTGGAGTTAAGCTCTAGATCTTCGTGATTGTCCCAGCTTTAATTTTTGATGTAATGCTAAGGGAAGTAAGTTGTTTGAAGAACCGTTATCCAAGAGAGTGTGTGCAAACGCAATGTCGTCGATACGACTCTCCACGTAGTGAGCACCAATGTCTCTCTTTTTTGGTAGTTGCTGATTCTTGAGATAATATGTTATGGCCACTTACAAGACATGAGTCTCCACATATTGGTTCGGTTTCTTCCTGCTAATCCTAGTAGGTGTGCATCTCACCTTAAGGTATTATGGAATGCAGGATGATTAGTCACATACTCATCAAATGGCACTTTAACTATGATATTCTCTTTACAAAATCATGCCATATCAGGGTCATGTTTCTGAATATTTTTGATGTGCTTCCCTGCCGTAAGAGCATGGGGGAAAGGGATTGGAGCTAGAGAAACACAAGATGTAGAATCTGAATCATGAATTGAAATATCATTCTTTTGCATTAATGGAAATAGAGTTCGCGTACATGAATCTTTTTGATGCAACATGGGATCAAAATCAAAACTATCTACTACAGGTTGTGAAAAAGAAGCTACAGTGGTATCTGCCACAACCGGAGGTGCAAGGTCCTCCATAGAATCAGATCTGTCTCCATGCTGCTGATTATGCAATCGCGCTCTCCTTATCTTCTCAGCTACCTGAGAAAAGATCCTTGAATGGTGCTGATGGGGCTCCTGAATATGATGCCTCTCCTCCTCATCCTCTGAAGACTCCCCAGATAGAGCTCTAGAGAGGCCCCTCCTCATATCCCTCGCCCGATCAGGTACAGTCATGGTCCTTCCGCTCATGAGTGACATATGGTTAGCCTCCTCACACGAAAAAAATCTCATATTCAATCTAAGAGATGCTGAATAGTATACCTGACCAAGGTGATGCTGAGAACCATATCGGTTAGGCGATTGGAGTTAGCTTGAACTTGGGCTGGGATTGAGGTAGAGGGTACAGACTACTCGTCTTGCCATTTGGACATGCAGTTGACATCCACCCATAAGTCGTGAATTTCATTCTGGTAGGAACGAAGTGTGTCGAGTATCTGTTGTTGCAAGTCCACAGGGCCAGACGAAGAAGGAAGTGAAAAAGACTGAGAAGAAGAAGAACGTAAAGACTGGTCCTGCTGGCTAGGGTACTGCCTATGCTACTGTTGGTGCTGGGGTATCTGCTGAAATTGCAGGCCCTGCTGGCCCGCCTGGTAATGACCCTGTCGGCCATACTGCTGGTACTGCTGTCGCTGCTGCTGGGGTGGTTCAAATCCAGGGTGCTGCTTTAAAGGAGTTGGTGCGGAGGCGAATGCGATGTTGTGAAAGGCCGGGGGACACTGGTAAACCTATTGGTTCCTCGTACTTCCCTGCATGGCAGGGTCCTGAGTATGCCATACTCTATTAACCTCCCAAACCGGTGGAGGCTCCTCCTGAATTGTCTCTATGGATGGAGGATGCTGCTGGAAATATGGGTGTAGGACTGATCCTGCTCCCACGGCTGCGGTTGCCCTGGCACCAACTGTTCCTGAACATGGTGAACTCAGTATACAATAACATCGGGTGCAATCACGACATGTATCTTTATCTTAGATAATTTCTCAGTCAACTCCTCCATCTGTCTGGGTATCTTAGAGACGTTCCTGTCTAACTCATCAATCCTTCAGTTGATCCTCTCTACTACTATAAGCTTGTCCGCGAGGAGACCCATGCTGAGGATCACGTCCTGAGAGAGATCGACTACAACTGACTTTCTCCCTCCATATGAGAGTCAACTGGGGGACTGTGCGTATGCCCTACTTGCGGTTTGTGATGGGATAGTCTTAGCCATCTACTCAAATTCCTTCCAGACGGTATCCGCTCCACGTGATGGATAACTGTCTCCACAAACAATGCTCACTAAACCCCGCATCTCAGGGTTGAGACTGTTGAAGAATGACTGGACCAAGATGTTGTCATCTAGACCATAACATGGATATTTCTACAGGATGTCATTATACCTTTCCCAGGCGTCACATAAGGCTTCATGGGGTAGCTGGGAAAAGCTAGTGATGAGTGTCCTCACCATGTTAGTCCTACTCACGGGGTAGAACTTCTTCAAAAAATGATCCTTGAATTGGGCATGTGTAGTGACTGTAACTCCAAGGCTCTTTACCCAGTAGTCAACTTTGCCACCCAAGGAAAATGGAAGGGTTGTGAACCTGATATAATCCTGGCTAACCCTAGGATGTCTAAGGTTAGCGCAAATATGCTCGAAATCCATTAGGAATGCGTATGGCTCCTTAGAAGCATTCCCATGAAAATACGACAACAAGTTCAACAATTGCGGTTTCAACTCAAAATCCATCTCAGGTTTCGCCCGAACTCAAAGAATTTTGAATTCTATATTGTCTGGGATTGTACGTCGCATCCATTGGTGGTTCAACCTCAACATTGAGTTGTCCTACTTGAGCTCGGAGTATGGCATATTGCTTCTCAGATACAGATAATCTGGCTAGTACCATCCTCATGGGGTCCTCAAGGTGTTCTTCTTCTTCATCTTTCATTTTTGGAGGTATTTTACTTGAATCTTCTTTGAGATCTGAGTCAACAATGTGATCTTGATTAGAATAGGATTCTGAAATCAAGATAGTCTCACTGAGGCGAAGGTCTTCCTCAGTGAAGTGGGAGGAGAGAAAGGGAATGGTTTGTGAGTGACCGTCCTAAGAGTGAGTGATCCTGAACTCAAGAGGGTCATGGCTCCAGGTTGGTCCAGGTTGTGAATGGACCTTTGAAGACGTACTTTGTGGAGGGTTCAATGAGAGATTCACAAAGTCCAAATAAATATCCTTTAATTAGTCACCTTCGATGTCAAAAGAACCATTTAGAGCATAAAGTTCAATGAGGCGCTAGTTCTACAGTGCAATTGAATGTGTAGAGAATACTGACACAATACAAACCCCTTTTGAAAGTTCACCAACTTCACATGTGGGGGACGTAAAGGTTCGACCAAATTATCTGGTAAGTTTTAATTGGTGGTAAAATAATCGTTTAATCCATTACTCACAAGTATAGTCACCTAAGGTAGTTCATGTTCAAGTCGGTGGAACACACCAAATTAAAGCATGACTATTTCTTCTAAGGGTCGGAGGCAAGTGCTTGCAGCAATAACATGACCGTAAGAGTGAGTACAAGCGCTCAGGGCACAAGTCTAGAGATTTGGCTCTAAAACTTAGGGGCTACGTCCTTACCCACTCTTGTCTGGAGGTAAGTACATGCGATCCAAATGAGGGCTTTATGCACCCGTAAAATAAGGTTCTTTTTATTCTAATTTTTTAAAAATCTGCTCAATTCAGTCCCAATTTTAGAGTTTGGTTATCACTTGAAAATTTATGTGATCACCACAATGCATATCTACCATCCAATCCCAATATCCTTTTTAATCCTAAGTTGTAAAACAAGGGAGGAATCAGAAATCAGAATGCAAACAAGAAACGATGATGCATACTTAGAAGAAGGTGTGCTTATAGTAACTCCCAACACTCTCCATGTGTTATGCAGAACTGGATTTTAAATTTACACTAAATGCGTGCAGATCGAGAAAATCACACCTAAACAGTATACTATCAGTATGGAAGAAATATATTTCAATTTGGCTAAGTAGTACGTGTTTATGTGCGTCTCATTATGATTCTTATAAGATACGTGGCATAAATTATGAAGGGCACATGCAACTTTGAATTTATACTACCATGTACCTATCCTAATTTTTCCACTCAAGTCGAGCCCCATCCTTACCAGAGAGTGAAACATGTCTGGACATACCACAAGATAAAGTCGAATGTCTAGGTACACACGTGAGATCCCAAACGGAATTCACAGGAAATATGCAGTTACCTAATTCATTACAAATTACAAAAAATAAAATAATTGTAGAAAATAAAATCTTAAGACTATATAGTCTCTCACAACTCGACTCAATCTTAAATTTAACGCATTCCTTCAGTTGGCTTATCACTAGAAAAAGCCGACTTCCAATGCTCCTGAGGTACTCGACCACCTAAGTGGTCGATTCGTCGCATCGGGTCCTTCGCACAAAAAACAAGATAGTTTTCCGAGAGATAGACACAAAAAAAAGAAAATAAAGCACACAAAAAATGCTGAAAAATAAATAGAGAAATAATCACAAGAAAAACCGAGGGTCAGATTACCCGGGATGGAAAACTTGAAAACTAGATTTTCTAAAAGTCAACTTAAGCTGTGTCTCCCCAGCAACGATGCCATTTGATGAACCCAAAAATGCCCTAGTTAATAGCGTCGAATTGTTGTAATATTCAAGCAATTAGGATTTATAAAAAAAAGATCACTTAATTAATCTATCGGTTAATGCGAGCGGTCAATTTATATTTTACTTAATTAAGTCCAAGGTCAAACTCAGGGAGGCAGCTGTCTCCTTAAGTTGATAAATAGGCAATCTAGAAGGTAGATTTTCAAAGAGGCATTTTTTTATAATTTTTATGCAATTAAGAACGTCATGCATTTTCAGGCTAGTTTAGAGACTAAAAAGCAAATCTCAATCAAACAATGTCAAAGAATCCTCAAACTTGGCAAAAAGATGAAATATGACGAAATTAATGATCTATATTTTTTTGGAATTTTTAGATGGAAAATAAATTAATAAATACATATAGGGTGATTTTTAGCAAATTAATTTTAATAAATAGCAAACCAATTTATTTCTTAGAAATAAAATTACCCTAGACGAGTCTTTGTGAGTGCTATCCACAAAATATTAGATCCTAAAACAATGGGTGTGCGGTTTATCAAAAATTAATTAATAAAATCACCGTTTAATTTATTACGACATCGATATGCATGGGAATGTCAAAAAATTTGGGCACATTATAGAACACACTAAAAACTAATTTCTAAAAGTTTTTGGTAATTTTTGAAAGATGATTAATTTAATATGGAATTTAATAGCACGAAGTGGGTAAAATATGCAATTTTCTATGAAAATAATCGTATTAAATAAACCATGCCTCATGAAAATCTAATCAAGCATCCGTAATATTAAGCACAAGCAATTATAAAATATATCATTTTTGGAATGATAAAATGATGATAAAATGTGACTCAAAACAAAGCTAGAACACGTGGTTCTCAATGCAATTTAAAAAATAGAATTGAAATAAAAAATATCATGATAAAGGTGCTTCTTTAATTATTTAATCCAACACATGGTTTTGCGAAAAATAACCCAGGAGGGTGGGTGCACGGCACGTGAGGGGTCCTTCTTGCATTAGTTGATTATCTGGAGGGTCTTTGTGCAGTATTTCTACTTGGCACGTGCATCACACGTGCCTTGACTATCGGGGGATTCCTTGCGAATAGCTGGAGCTCTAGAGGCACGGGAACAATTGTTCCTCCCCCACGTGCTTCTCACATGCAAGGGGGGTAGGGCTCGCGCTCCACCTGATGCGTCAAGGGGAGCTGACATTGGAGGTAAAGGCTGAGGCAACCGAGAGGCAGAGCGGGCTGGCTGGGCAGTTGAGGGCGAGTGACTGTCACTTAAAGGGGCGATGACGACTCAGCCTGCAGATGCAGATGACAAGCGACGAAGTGGAAACAGGGATGGGCAAATGGTGGAGTCGATGGTGAAAGAGTTGAAGCGGATGTTGTCATACGCGCCCGAGGTGGAGTTGTGGTTACTGGCACGTCTGCGTGAGAGCCGCTCTGATTGAGAATGAAGGGGCACGCACGACGGTGGTGTCGTTTGCGATTGATGTCCAAAAGGGTCGAGGCAACCAATTGTAGAGGGTTGCTGTCGTGTCAGTGGTGATGGCTTGTGACAGAGGGAGCAAGGTTGATCGAACGGAATAGGGGATTTGAATGTCGATTTAGGTGAAGAAGGAGAAAGATGCAGGGCGGTGGAGATGTAAGGTGGATGGTGCTAATCAGTTTGAGGTGAAAGAACAAAGGATAGAGACGAAGGGTGATGGTTTGATTTGGGGAAGATGAAGAAGAAAGAGGGGGAGAAGTAGAAGAAGAAAAGGAGGGAAAAGAATGATAAGAGGGCTCTACCTGGAAGTGGGTCGATGTATGCCTGGGGTGCGGGAGCTCAAGCTCCGGCAGGTCCTTGCTCGAGTCGTTCGGTGGGACGACGAGCTTGAGCAGCGACTGAGTAACTGCAACAAGGACAGGAGCCCTTGGATCTCGCCTCGAGTTCGGGTCGTCATTGTACGACCTGCGGTCCTTCGTCTGTCACTAGAAGTCCACATGTGTTGGGTTGGAGCTCGATCGAATGGAGGATACCGATGGGTAGAGGCAGAGGAGGGATCTTATGGTCTGTTGGCTGGAGCAAAATTGAGGGAAGGGTAGTAGCCGAGCGGGGCGACCAGGTCCTGCGGAGGTCATGGCCCGAGAGGATGTCGACGCAGGGGCGTAGGTTCAAGCGAACGAGTGAGATTGAGATGGAAGTGGGCATGCGGTTACGGGTCAGCTGCGAGGGTTGCATGCAACCGTGCGGTTGCGGGTCAGCCGCGAGGGTGGGATGTGGCCGTACGCCGTAAGGCATAAGAGTTAGTTGCAGGTCGAGTGGAGAGAGGGGGAAATCGAGACGGTTTACGGATCAGGCGGAAGTGGAGGGAGGACCAAGACAGGAGGCCGATGGTTGCGGGCAGGCGGCGGGGCGCAGGTCACGAGAGGAAAGACATGGCAAAGTTGGGGAGAGAGGGAGTTGGCCACGTGGCACGTGGGGGTGCGGCCACATGGTAGGGAAGTAAGAAAAAGATAATAATAATAAAATTAAATAAATTGAAATAAGAGTAAATAAAATTAAATTAAGAAAATAAAATAACTAATAATAGATAAATGAATAAATAATCAATTAATTAAATAAGTTCATAAAATAAATAAATTAATAAAATAAAAATTTAATGGAAGTAAATAAATATAAAAAGTAATATAATAATAATTAAATAAAATTAAAAGAAAATAATAAAGAAAATGTGGGTGGCACGTGGTGGCTCTAGGAGCGGCCACGTGTTGCTCCCAAAAAAATCAAAATTAAATAAAAAAGGAAAATAGAAAAGAAATAATAAAAAAGTCAAACCAAAAGCGGTCAACTGGAAAGTTGCTCATCTCGACGAGATCTACAAATTTTGTGAATGACTGAAAATAAAAAAAATCATCTGTACAAAAAGTGTTTTTGGTGTTATACTATAGATATAGAATACCGTATTATGTCTTTTGCATTTTTTGTCATTTTTAGATAAGATAAAAATCAAAATAAAATCAAAGAAAATATAAAATAAATATTTAAAACTTGATTTATTTTTTAGATTTTTAATATTTAAGGAAATAAAAAGATATAAAAAATAAAGGGACATATACAATATACAATAGGGACCAAAAACCCAAGTTTCATTTATGAATTCCGATTCTTTCGAATCTGATCTTGTTTTTAAGGTAATTGAATGTACATTAATTCAAAAGTGAGTAGGGGTCCATAGGAGACTGCATGAAAGAGATATTCACATTTTAAGGCTCTTGGCCTCAAACTACGGTTTGGGTTTTATTAGTCAATTTCACAAGTTAGTATTTTTTAGTATTTTTTATTTATTATATTAGTAATATGTACACTATAGAGTTGATTTTATTCAATTCTGAGTTAGGAAAAACAGATAAAAAAGGAAAAAATATGGTATAATACAAGTAGTATTTACAAGGAAATTTGACTTCTTATTTAATGCAAATATGGATACTAAAATGTATATATTAATTCTAAATGCATGAATGAGAATAATGCAAAATAAGTGGAGAAATGCAACTAATTACTCAAGAACAAAGCTCAATTTTCAACTTTTAGAGTGATGAATCACATATTCATCAGTTACACAAATTTAGCAGTAAGTGGCATATTGTATAGTACTCATCGAGACCTTTCCAACAATACCAAGAACGTCCAAATCTGACAAAG
This sequence comes from Ottelia alismoides, assembly GCA_037367405.1. Classification (NCBI taxonomy): domain Eukaryota; kingdom Viridiplantae; phylum Streptophyta; class Magnoliopsida; order Alismatales; family Hydrocharitaceae; genus Ottelia; species Ottelia alismoides. The sequence goes on from JAZKJV010001282.1 coordinate 1,084,747, forward strand.
GACGAGAGAGATATGATCGTTTTACAATAGCGGCTCGGTAACCGAACCCAGATCCGATTAACCTAACCCGGGTATAAAATGGAGCTTGGCTAGGGCTACACAACCATACCTTATTCTCCACCCCTTAGTCGCCGGTGATGAATCCACATTTCATCATCTTTATTCTATCATTTTGGCCTAAAAAACCCCGGCAAATGCATGTAAATACCTCTAAATCCTGCATTTTAGCATTCATGCATGCGTATGTAAATAGTGTGTAAAATACTGTTTTTAAAAGATAAAATAATAGAATGAAGAAAAGAAAAGAAAAATAATAAAATATTGTAAATATTTTGTGACATGAAACCCCGAGACCTAGGCATCTCGATGACTAGGTCGACAAGGAATAAAGTACGGGAAGATAAGGGCCAGTATACAATAAAAACACCTTTTATTTCATTCATTCTTTTTTCATTTTGAGACCTATTTTTGGTTCTACTTTTTATACCTCAAATAAAGAAACTTTGTACATGAAAGTTATAGATAATTAAATATAGAAAAATACAAAATTGATTTCACTCAAAAATAATGTACATATAAAAAGTTATGATCTCAATAAGATTCCAAAATCCCAACTTCCCAGACATGTATCTCTCAAATAAAAATAGAAATGCATCAAAATCACCTTTAATTGTATATAATTTTCAATAAACTATTTAATGAAGGTGGTTTCGCATTTTGCGGAGCTACGGTTTGAAAGTTGAGTTTTGGACCCCTATTGTATACTTGCACAGATTAAAATATTCATTTTATTTATTATTATTTATTTTTATAATTTCTTAATTTTATAATTTTTTAAATATTATTTATAATATATGTATACATTAAAATCATAATAAAAACCTAAAGAAGATACAAAAATAAAATACATGTATATAGTGCAGAGGTACAATACCAATACACAAACCTATATAATTAATACTTCTATTTTATTAAGTACACAAAACACATCAGAAAAATAAAATAAAAATATATTCAAGTGTATAAAAATGTTTTAAAAATTTATAAAATAATAAACCAAAATAAATAAATTATATACACAAAATAAAAATAAAATAATAAAATATATAGATGAATATACTTGAATATAAGCCTAAAAAGGTAACTTGTAAATTAATACTCTAAAAAATAAATAAAAATCACAATAAAATAATTTATAAAAAATAAACATTTTTTATTTTATAACTAAAAATTAACTTAAATCATTTATTATTTTTAAGCGAATTTATAAACCTTTTTGCCAAGGATTTTTCTGGTTGGTCCACGTGGACCAACCAGAATCATCTGCCGGTTGACCTCGGTCAACTCTCTGATTGAGGTTTGTACAGTGTCAGAAATGGGTTTTGACCTATTTTTGCGGATTTATCGAGGCTCATCCTTTCACTATTTCGTGTCGCTTCCTTGACACTTTTTGCTCCTCGATCATCCGTTATACACGCCGGATGTAATCTTGGGCTTTGGATCATGAATCTGACCTATACGCCTCGATTTTGGAGCCCTGTTAACTACCCATTCAAAAAGACCCCCCGTCACCTCCTTCCTCTTGGAACCACTTCCCGATCGTGCTTAGACATCCGAGAGCTTCGAGGTTTGACTCCAGTGACAGGGGAGTATCTACCCCGGTCGTTGAGGTACGACAAGGCCCAGGAGGTCGGCTTCCACCCCCATCTCCGGCTCCGGCCATCGAGGTCTTATCTCAGGCATTGGTGCCTTTGAGTTTCGTTTTTATTCTGTTTCTTGCATGTTTTTATTCCATTTAGTAGTAGGATTCATTTGCCACCTTCCATTCCGATCATCGCACCATCATTCGTCATCTTCACCACCTCACCGGAGCAAGCTCCGACGAGCCCCCTGTGTGCCATTTTCCGCCTCCATCCACATCCAGGAGGGGCGAGGCACTTTGCCCTCGCCCTCCTTAACCGTTTTTGCAGGTACCTTGAACGAGAAAGGCGTTGGAAGGAGCTTTTGCGAGAGGCCAGAGCTTCCTGGGGCCCCCATCGTCTCTGACATCGCGGTGGTCCTATGGCGCTCTTCCGCTCATTTTGCCTCCTCCAGCTGACAGAGAATCCCCACAGGAGCGTTTCTGGACAGTCTGTGCTCCAACGGCTGACGGAGGAGGGAGTTCTTCGCGGAGGAAGCTCGCTCCGGCGAGGAATCCTCCGCGTTCTTCCAGCGTTGCCCTCCGCCGTCCGATCGACCAGAGGCTCCAGATCTCGCGACTACAGTTGGATCTGGCGCGCCCGGGCCGTCCATCGTCCGAAGATCATTTAATCCTGGGCGTTGAAGTTGAACCATCATCGCCGGGTCCCAAGTTGACGCGTGGCAAGTGATTGTGGCTCTGCCGTCCGATCCGCTTGGGCGAGGGTATTTTGCACTATTACCCCCGCAAGTTTTTGTAATATTTTATCAGTATTCAATCTTTCCTTGGCCGTTCATTAATTATTGTAAAATTTGCATAGCAGCCCAAACTTTTAGACTATTTGCGAGTCGGTCCCTGGCCACGTCACCTCACGCGGGCGACTACGTGAGGGACATTTTGCAGGGCCAACCTTGAACTTTATTCTATTTATATTCAGTACATAAACATTTTTATGTAGTTCTAAGTTTCTGGTATTTTTGCATTGTAGGCCCCCCAGGTTTTTGTGAATTACATATTCACCCCTGTCAGGCGCGCGTGCTCATGCACGTATGTCCTAGGGATTTTGCTAGGAAGCCCTTGCGGGTTTTAATTTTTGTTTCTGGTCCGTAAAGTTTATTATTCAGTTGAATATTCTTGCAAAAATTGCACTCCACTCCTTCAACTTTTCGCATATTACAAAAATACCACTGCTAGAATGCAATTTCTTTTTGTTTCCTCTATTTATTTCATGCATCTATAAATACCTAAAAAATCCACCAAAATTATCATAATTTCCTATTCCATTGTAGTTTCATGTCATATTTTTATTTTGCATTTTAATACTTATAAAAATTCAAAAACAAGTATTTTCTCTACTGTTTGCATTATAAAATCTATAAAAATTATAAAAATACTTAAAAAATTTCCAAAAAAATACATTTTGCCTATTTTCATGTGTTTTAACTTCAGACCAAAAATCATTAAAAAATTATAAAAGAAAACTCCTAAAAATTATAAAACTCCAAAAATCTCCATAAAAATATTAAAAATCCAGAAAAAATCATAAAATATACAATTCCTATTTCTTAATTTTCTTTATTTTATTATCTTTGTTTTAAAATTAATTTGGAGAATTTTTGTTACTGTTTTATATTTTATTTCTCCATTTTAGTTTCAGATATTTTTTTATTCACCGGTTTCAGTGTTTTTGACTTTAAAAATACCAAAAAATTAGGAAAAATCTAGAAAAATCACAAAATATTATAAAAATATAAAAGCCTAAAAATATTTTATTTCCTGAATTTCCTTTATTTTACCTATTTTTTATAAATATCTCTCCTTCTCCTTTCTTATAATATATATATTTAATTATTGAATACGAAAATAAAAATATAACATATAAAAAGAAAAATATAACATTAGAAATTAAAAATCAAAATACAAAAATAGAAAATTAAAAATAAAAAATATATAAAATTAAAAACCCACAAAAAATAGTATTTATAGGCAAATCATCACATTCACATTTTTGTTCATTATTGCCATGTTCTACCTGTCTGCTCCCTGTGTTCGACCTCTAAACTGCTTGCACACTATACACATCCGTTGTAGAGTTATAATAAATTTTCACTCCACATTTGCTTTTCATTGTTTGATTGTTGTTGTGGGTTAATTGTTGATTTAGCCAGGGTTTATCGAGGGTCGCCACAACGACTTTGTCTCCGCCTTGTGTGAGACATTTAGACCCTGATATCTTCTAGTTAATCAGCTGACGAGATCCGTCCCAATTGTAAAACCTCAAGAATCCGGTACATATTAAGATACCATAATATAGTTTATGTACCGAATTCTCATTCGAATCTAGTCCCGATACACATCGAGATACAAATTTTGGTCAAATTCGCAAATACTTCCATTCTCTTCTTTTTGGATTTTAGTCCTGCTATATTATCTAACTTTAGTATTAGCCTATTGTGTAGTACTCGTCGAGGCTTTCCAATGGTACCAACAACGTCAAAATCATACATCGGATAAGGGAGATATGATCATTTTACGATCGTGGGTCAATAATCATACCCGGATCTGATTAACCAAATCCGGGTATAAAACGAGTCTTGGTTAGGGCTATTAAACTAGACCTCATTCTCCACCCCCTAGCCATCGATGAGCTCTACCCTAACTGTAAGTCCTCAAGACTTTGGTACCAACCAAAATACCATAATACGATTTTGGTACCAAATTTTTATTAGAATCCGGTCTCGATACACATCGAGATACAGATTTCGATCAAATTTAAATATACTTTCATCCTCTTCTTTTTAGATTTCAAACCTTCTATGTTTATCCAAATTTAGTATTAACTAGTTGAATGCATGCGCTTCGCTGCAGGTGTCTAGTAACATGATTTTTTTCTTGGATTCTATACTAAAACTACCAACATATTTTTTTCCTAGATTTTATATTTAAAACTATATCTTATTCTAACACATTGATCAAAATAGAGTCAATATGCAATTCATACTAAAATTATTTAATGAATAAATAATTAAAAGTGTAGTGTAGTGTTGCATTTGAAAATAGAATAGTTTAAGAGATTGCATATATGCATATCTCCTTTTTAAAATAGATAGGGAAACACAAATACCCACGATTATTTTTTAAATTATAATTGAACAAAAAATTATTGAATTCTTATCGTAACATATTTCTTGTTAATAACACATGTATGCATATTGTAAAGAAGTAATTTTTACTCATTTAAAAGTTAGGCCATAATAATTTACATTGTTGTTCATTGCATGCTTATAATGTGTTCCACAGTCGTTACATGAAGCATCTTCTTCAAATAGTTATACTGATTAATTAAATTATGGACATACATCTATAATTGGTAAACTAAATTCTATTGGTTTGAAATACTAATAATGAGATTGTGGAGGATATCCGTAATTTCGCATATTATTAAACTTGAAGAACACAATCCAGTGTTGATTGTTTGATAAATTCAAACGTTGTTTCGAGATACATGTAATTTAAATTTGCTTTTGCATACACCAATTTTAGGTGTATACTATTACAACGCTATTTTAAAAGATACATATGTAACAGAATTCCTTAAAATATTCTTCAATGTAAGCACACACCATATAATTTACATAAATACAGTCAAAACATGTGATTTAGTGTAAAATATACAGAAAATGATTTTTTTGGGTTTCTATGAGTTGCGTCCCTATGAGATATCGCAATATAAGTTATGCCCCTTCCTTTTTTAGAATATTAGTTGTGCCCCTATCTTCTTGTAAATTTACAATCTTACCCTTTTGTTAAAGTAAAGCAGGGACATAAATGTTATCACAAAAGGGCAGAAATATGAATTTTGCAAGAAGGTAGTGACACAACTGATATTCCAAAAGGAAGATGTATAATAAATATTGTAATATCTCACAGGGGCAGAAATGATAAAACCCCTATTTTTTCATTATATTTAGATAAAAACCACAAAAAATATTCTTCTACTTTTGAACAAATGCAACAAAACTAATAATTATAATATTTATTAATGAAGTGACTTAAAATAAAGTATTTAATGAAATTTTTGACAAATGAATTGTTTTTTTGAGTTTATTTTGCACTTGAATGTTTTTGTGAAATAAATATAGATATAAATATATAATGGTCAACAATAATTATAAACCAATATTGTTTTACATAAAGGAATATGAAGAGAGATTCTGTGAATATGTTGTGTGGGTTATATATTGCATTTACATATTTTTATGTGATAAATATATGTAAATATATAATATTGAAATAACATTATTTACAAATATTACTTTAATTGTAGGGAGAGAATTTTCAATGAGTGTGTTAATTGTAGGGAGTTTGTATATGTGTATTATTAGATGATATACATCTAAATATAGAAACATGATAGAGAGGGAAATTCAAGAGAGAGAAATGCAAGAGATGGACCATGACGTATAGAATGGGAGAAGAAAAGAAAGTGGATGGAGAGAGAAGGCCATGAGACGTTTGAGGATAAGAGGGAAGGAGAGAGAAAAGAGAGGGGAGAGGAGGGAGGAATCGAGAGAAAATATGAGAAATATTTGTAAGGGTTCCACGTGTCAATTTGAGAGACAAAGCTGGGTAAAATCCAGCTATAGTATAGGTTATAGATTAGCATATTGTTTAGTATTCATCTAGACCTTTTCAACTATACCAAGAACGTACAAATCCGACATTGGATGAGGGAGATATAAATGTTTTAAGATCGTGGGTCGGTATCTGGACCCGATTAAATACACCCAGGTATAAAAATTTAATGATACCCTATTGTGTAATACTCATCGAGACCTTTTCACCGATACCAAGAACATCCAAATCCGACATTAGATGAGGGAGAAATGATCGTTTTATGATCATGGGTCGGTAACCAGATTCGAACCTGAATCCAATTAACCAAACCCAAACCGTCAGCGAGTTCCGCCCCAATTGTAAGGCTTTAAGATTCCAATATATACTAAGATACCATGATACAATTTGGTATCAAATTCTCAGTCGAATCCGTTCGGATACGCATCAAGATACATATTTCGGTCAAATTCACATCTACTTTCATTCTTTTCTTTTTAGATTTCAGACCTGATACATTATCTAAGTTTAATGTAAGTAGTCTATTGTGTAGGACTCATCGAGACGTTTCTAACGGTACCAAAAATGTCAAAATCTGACATTGGATGAGGGACATATGATCGTTCTATAATTGTGGGTCGGTAATCGAAATCGGATCTGATCTCATATCTGATTAACCAAAACCAAGTATAAAATGGGGCTTGGGTAGGGCTACTCAACCAGATATCATTCTCTACCCCTAGCAGCCGGCGAGCTCTATGCCAATTGTAAGGCCTTAAGATTCTGGTACATAATAAGATAGCATAATATGATTTTGATACCAAATTCTCATTCGAATTTAGTCCCGATACGCATCGAGATATGGATTTCGGTCAAATTCTCAAATACTTTCCTTATCTTTTTTTTTGAATTTCAGACCTACTACATTATCTAAATTTAGCATTAAGTAGCCTATTGTTTAATACTAGTCGAGACCTTTCCAGCGATACCAAGAACGTCCAAATTCGACATAATGAGGAAGATATAACCGTTTTACAATCGTTCGTCGATAACCGAACTCGGATTCGAATAACCAAACCTGGGTATAAAATGGGGCTTGGCTAGAGCTACTCGACCAGAGCTCATTCTCCACCACCTAGCTGCCGACAAGCTATGCATCAATTGTAAGACCTTAAGACTCCGGTACATACTAAGATACCATAATACAATTTTGATACCAAATTCTCATTCGAATCCAGTCCTGATACGCATCGAGATACTGATTTCGGTCATATTCACATGTACTTTCATTCTCTTCTTTTTAGATTTCATACCTTTTTCATTATCTAAATCCAGCATTAAGTAGCTTATTGTGTATTACTTATCGAGACCTTATCTAACAGTACCAAGAATGTCCAAATCCGACATCGGATGAAGGAGATATGATCATTTTACAATTGTGTGTCGGTAATAAGACCCAGATCGAACCTGGATCTGATTAACCAAACTCAGGTATAAAATGGATCTTGGTTAGGGATACTCGATCAGACCTCATTCTATACCTCCCTAACCATCGGCAAGCTCCACCCCAGTTGTAAGATCTCATGACTCTGGTATATATCAAGATACCATAATACGATTTTGTTATCAAATTCTCATTCGAATTCGGTCCTGATACGCTTTGAGATACATGTTTTGGTCAAATTGACAAATACTTTTGTTCTCTTCTTTTTAGATTTTAGACATACTATGTTATCCAAATTTAGCATTACCTATTGTATAGTACTCATCGAAACCTTTTCAATAGTAACAAGAACCTCCAAATCTGACATCGGATGAGAGAGATATATTTTATGGTCATGGGTCTATAATTAGACTCGGATCCGAATCCGGATCCAATTAAACAAACTCAGGTATAAAATGAGGCTTGAGTGTGACCACTCGACCATACCTCATTCTCCACCCCCAACCGCCGACGAGCTCCGCCCAATTGTAAGACCTTAAGACCCTGATACATACTAAGATACCATAATACATTTTGGTTTAAATTTTATTCGAATCCAGTCCCAATATGAATTGAGATACACTTTCAAATATACTTTTTCTTTTCTTTTTAGATTTCTGACCTTCTACATTATCCAAATTTAATAATAAGTAGCCTATTGTGTAGTACTCATCGAGACTTTTTAACGGTACCGAGAATGTCAAAATCTAACATCAGATGAGGGAGATATAATCGTTTTACGATCGTGGTTCGGCAACCGAGATTTGCAAGGGCTACTCGACCAGACGTCATTATCTACCCCTGTAGTTGTCGACGAGCCCCACTCAAATTGTAAGATCTTAATACTCCGATACATACTAAGATATCATAATACGGTATTGGTACCAAATTTTCATTCGAATTTGGTCCCATATGCATCGAGATACGGATTCAGTCAAATTCGCAAAGACTTTCGTTTTCTTCCTTTTAGATTTAAGACCTGCTACGTCATCTAAATTTAGCGTTCAGTAATCTATTGTGTAGTACTTATCGAAACCTTTCCAAAAATATCAAAAACGTTCAAATCTGACATCCGATGAGGGAGATATGACTGTTTTACGATCTTGAATCGGTAAACGAACCAGGATACAAACCCAAATCTGATTAACCAAACCCAAGTATAAAATGAGGCTTGGCTAGGGCTACTCGATCAGAACCCATTCTTCACCCCCTAGCCATCGACAAGCTCTACCCAATTGTAAGACCTCAAGAGTCTGGTATATACTAAGATAAAAATATGATTTTGATACCAAATTCTTATTTGAATCCGATCCCGATACGCATCGAGAGAATTTCGAACAAATTCATAAATACTTTCGTTCTTTTCTTTTTAGATTTCAGACCTGCTACATTATTCAAATTTAGCATTAAATAGCCTATTGTGTAGTACTTGTCGAGACCTTTCCAACGGTATTAAGAACGTCCAAATCTGATATTGGATGAGGGCGATATAAATCGTTTTACGATCGAGAGTCGGTAACCAGATCTGAATCAAAACTCGAATTTGATTAACCAAACCTGGGTATAAAATGGGGTTAGACTAGGGCTACTCGACCGAACCTTATTCTCCACTTCCTTAACCGTCGACGAGCTCTTTCCCAATTTAATGGGACATACTAAGATATCATAATACAGTTTTGGTAACAATCTCATTCGAATCCGATCCCGATACACAACAAGATACGGATTTCGGTTAAGATCACACATACTTCATTCTCTTCTTTTTAGATTTCAAACATACTACATTATCTTAATTTAACATTGACTAGCCTCTTGTAAAGTAGTCATCGAGACCTTTCCAATGGTACCAAGAACGTCCAAATCCGACATTAGATGAGAAAGATATGATCGTTTTACGATCATGGATCGGTAATCGAACTTGGATCCGAACCCGGATCCAATTAACCAAACATGAGTATAAAATGAGTCTTAGCTAGGACTATTCGACAATACCTCATTCTCAACCCCTAGGCGCCGATGAGTTCTGCCCGAATTATAAGATCTCAAGACTCCGATACATACTAAGATACCATAATATGATTTTGGTACCAAATTCTCATTCGAATCCGATCCCGATACGCAACGAGATACATATTTCGGTCAAATTCACATATAGTTTCATTCTTTTCTTTTTAGATTTCAGACCTGATACATTATCCAAATATATCATTAATTAGTCGATTATGAAGTATTTGTCGAGACATTTCTAACGGTACCAAGAACATCAAAATCTGACATCGGATATTGGACATATGATGGTGGGTTGATAATCAAAATCGGATGCAAACCCAGATCCGATTAACCAAACTCGATTATAATATAGGGTTTGGATAGGGATACTCGACCAGACCTTATTCTTTGTACCCTAGCTGCCAATGAACTCTGTTACAATTGAAAGACCTCAAAGTCCAATACACACTAAGACACCATAATATGGTTTTGGTACCAAATTCTCATTCGAAACACCATAATATGGTTTTGGTACCAAATTCTCATTCGAATCCGGTCCCGATACGCATCGAGATATAGATTTCACTCAAATTCACAAATACTTTCATTCTCTTCTGTTTTGATTTCAGACATGCTACCTTATCAAAATTTAGCATTAAGTAATCTATTATATAGTACTTGTCGAGACCTTTCCAAGATACCTAAAGCGTCCAAATCCGACATCGGATGAGGAAGATATGGTCGTTTTACAATCGTGGATCAGAAACCAGACCCGAATCCGAATCCGATTAAGCAAACCCGAGTATAAAATAAGGCTTGGTTAGAGCTACTTGACTAGATTTCGTTTTACACCTCCTAGCTGTCGGCGAGATATGCACCGATTGTAAGACTTTAAGACTCTGGGATACACTAAGATACTATAATACGATTTTGGTATCAAATTCTCATTCAAATCCGGTCCCGTTACGTATCGAGATACTGATTTCAGTCAAATTCACATATACTTTTGTTCTCTTCTTTTTAAATTTCAAACCTTCTCCATTATTCAAATCTAGCATTATTAAGCATGTTGTGTAGTACTCATCAAAATCTTTACAATAGTATCAAAAACGTTCAAATCTGACATTGGATAAGGAAGATATGATTGTTTTACGATCATGTGTTGATAACCAGAGTCGGATCCGATTAACCAAACCTAGGTATAAAATGCGTCTTGGATGGGGCCACTCGACAATACCTCATTCTCCACCCTCATAGCCATTGGCGAGTTCTGCCCTAATTGTATGACCTTAAGACTCTGATACGTACTAAGATACCATAATACAGTTTTGGTAGGAAATTCTCATTCGAATTAGGTCCCGATACACATCGAGATGCGAATTTCGATCCAATTCACATATACTTTTATTTTTTTAAATTTTAGACATGCTACGCTATCCAAATTTAAAAATAAGTAGCATATTGTGTAGTATTCATTGAAACCTTTTCCAATGGTAACAAGAACATCCAAATCCGACATCGAATGAGGGTGACATGATTGTTTTACGATCGTGGGTCGGTAATCGAACCTGCATCCAAACTCGGATCGGATTAAGCAAACTCAGGTATAAAATAGAGCTTGGTTAGAGATACTCGACCATACCTCATTCTCCACCCCAAACCACCGACGAGATCCACCCTGATTGTAAGACATCAAGACTCCGTAAATACTAAGATATGGTTTTGGTATCAAATTGTCATTTGAATCTAGTCCCGATACACATCGAGATACGAATTTATTGAAATTTACAAATACTTGCCTATTTGGCGACGAGATCTCATTCTCCACTGCCTAGCTGGCGATGAGCTTTGTCCCAATTGTAAGATCTAAAGACTCAGGTACATACTGAGATATTATAATACTATTTTGGTACCAAAAACTCATTCGAATCTGATCCCGATACGAATCGAGATAGGGATTTCGGTCAAATTCACATATACTTTCCTTTTCTTCTTTTTAGATTTCAGACCTGCTATATCCAAATTTGGCATCAAGTAACCTTTTATGTAGTACTCATCAAGATCTTTCTAAAGGTATCAAGAATGTCCTAATCCGACATCGGATGAACGCGATATGATCGTTTTACGATCATGTGTCGGTAACCGAACCTGGATCCGATTAACCAAACCCGACTATAAAATGAGTGTTGGTTAGGTCTACTCGACTAGAACTCATAGTTTGATATTGGTACCCAATTCTCATTCGAATCCGGTTCCGATATGTATTGTGATACGGATTTTGTCAAATCTACATATACTTTCATTCTATTCTTTTTAGATTTCAGATCTAATACGTTATCCAAATTTAAAATCAATTAGTCTATTATGTAGTACCCGCCGAGATATTTCCAACACTATCAAGAACATCAAAATTCGACATTGGATGAGAGATATATGATCGTTTTATTACCGTAAACCTGAGTATAAAATAGAGTTTGACTAGGGCTACTCAACGAGAACTTTTCTATATAACATAAATATCTGGACTTTCCAGTTGGGTATATATAAAGGGTAGTACGTTGGCGTCAAATGCATGACAGCGAATGAAGCTAATTAACAAGAACCCATCCTATTACTGATCTATATTATTAGCTCTAGGGAACTAACTAGTACAATGGATATGACCACGCAAGCAAGCAAAGTCAAGGTGAGAAGCAAACAGAAGCCATGTTTGACAGGCTGATTCTCCACTGCTTAGCCGCCAGCAAACTTTGTCCCAATTGTAAGATGTCAACACTTCGGTACATACTAAGATTATATAATACAATTTTGGTTCCGAATTCTATTTCAAATTTGATCCCGATACGCATCGAGATACACATTTCACTCAAATTTACAAATACTTTCGTTCTCTTCTTTTTTATTTTCAGACATGCTACGTTATTCAAATTTAGCATTAAGTAGCCTACTATGCAGTACTCATCGAGTCCTTTTCAAGATATCAAGAACATCCAAATCCGACATCAGATGAGGGAGATAATGCTTGTTTTACGATCGTGGGTCGGTAATCAGATCCATATTCGATTAACCAAACCCGAGTATAAAATGAGGCTTGGTTAAGACTACTCAATCATACCTCATTCTCCATCCCTAGCCATCGGTGGGCTTTGCACCAATTGTAAGATCTCAATGCTTCGATACATATTAAGATACTATAGTACGATTTTGATATCAAATTCTCATTCGAATTTCAGTCCCGATATTTATTGAAATACTGATTTCAATCAAATTCACATATACTTCCATTTTCTTCTTTTTGGATTTCAGATCTTCTTCGTTATCCAAATATGGAATTAAGTAACATGTTGTGTAATACTCATCGAAAACTTTCAACCGGTAACAAGAACGTCCAAATTAGATATTGGATTAGGAAGATATAATTGTTTTACAATCGTGGGTCGGTAACCGGACCCAGATCCGATTAACCAAACATAGATATAAGATGAGACTTGTCGGGGCTACTCGAAAAGACCTCATTTTCCACCCTCCTAGCTGTCGGCGAGCTCTGCCCTAATTGTATGACTTCAAGACTCCGATCATACTAATATTTCATAATAAGCTTTTGGTACAAAATTCTCATTCGAATCCGATCCCTATATGCATCATGATACATATTTCATTAAAATTCACATAATCTTTTGTTCTCTTCTTTTTACATTTTAGAAATGATACACTATCCAAATTTAACATTAAGTAGCCTATTGTATATACTCATAGAAGCCTTTTCCTATGGTACCAAGAACGTCCAAATCTGACATTGGATGGGGAAGATATGCTTGTTTTACAATCGTGGGTCGGTAATTAGAACAAGATTGGTTTAACTAAATCAGAATATTAAATGGAGCTTGATTCGAGATGTTCGACCAGACCTCATTCTCGACCCCCTAGCTGCTGCTGAGTTCCACCCCAATTATAAGACATCAAGACTCCGGTAACAAATAAGATACCATGATACAATTTTGGTATCAAATTCTCATCCCAATTCGGTCTCCATACGCATTAAGATACGAATTTTGGTCGAATTCACAAATACTTCTATTCTCTTCTTCTTAAATTTTAGACTTGATATGTTATCCAAATTTAATATTAAGAAGCCTATTGTGTAGTGCTCATTGAAATATTTCCAACGGTACCAATAACATCCAAATTTGACATCGAATGAGGCAGATATCATCATTTTACAATCGTGGGTTGGCAACCGAACTCGGATCCGAACCTATATCCGATTAACCAAAACCGAGTAAAAAATAGAGCTTGTCTATGTCCACTCCACTATACTTCCTTTACCCTCATAGTCATCGGCGAGCTTTGCCCCAATTGTAAGACCTCAAGACTCTGATAAATATTAAGATATCATAATACGGTTTTGGTACCAAATTTCCATTCAAATCCTGTCCCGATACACATCGAGGTACGATTTCAGTCAAACTCACATATACTTTTGTTATCTTCTTTTTAGATTTTAGATATGCTACATTATCAACATTAAGTAACCTATTGTTTAGTTTACATCGAGAACTTTTCAACGGTACCAAGAATGTCCAAATCAACATCGGATGATGGAAATATAATCCTTTTACGATCGTGATTTTGTAACCAGGCTTGTTTAGGACTACTCGACCAGAACTTATTCTCCAGCCCCTAGACACTGGTGAGATCTGCCCTAATTGTAAGACCTCAAGACTATGATACATACTAAGATATTATAATACGATTTTGGTACCAAATTCTAATTTGAATCTGGTTCCGATACACACTGAGATACATATTCAATCAAATTCACATATACTTTCTTTCTCTTTTTTTTTAAGATTTCAGATGTGCTACATTATCTAAATTTAACTTTAAATAGGTACTCATCGAGACCTTTCCAACGATAAGAAGAACGTCCAAATCCGTTATCGGATGGAGATATTATCGTTTTACGATCGTGAGTCAATAAGCAAATCCAGATCCAGTTAACCAAACCTGGGTATAAAATAGGGCTTATACAGGGCTACGAGACCAGACCTCATTCTCCATCCCACTAGCGCTGATTTGTTCTGCCCCAATTGTTAGACCTCAAGAATCTGATACATACTAAGGTACCATAATACAGTTTTTGTACTAAATTCTCATTCGAATCCGATCCTGATAAGCATCGAAATACGGATTTCGATCAAATTCACATATTCATTCTCTCTTTTTTTTAGATTTCATACTTGATACTTTATCTAAATTTAGTATTAAGTTGCTTATTGTGTAGTACTCATTGAGACATTTCCAACGGTACCAAGAACGTCCAAATCTGAAATCGAATGAGGGACATATAATCATTTTGCAATCGTGGTTCGATAACTGAAATCGAATCCAAATCAGATTAACCAAACTCGGGTATAAAATGATACTTGGCTAGGGCTACTCAACCAAAACTCATTCTCCACTCCCCTAACTATAGGTGAACTCTATCTCGATTGTAATACCTATAGATTCCGGTACATACTAAGATAACATAATACGATTTTAATACCAAATTCTCATTTGTACCCGGTCTCGATACGCATCGAGATATGGATTTAGGTTGAATTCATAAATACTTTCATTCTCTTCTTTTTATATTTCAAGCCTGCTATGTTATCTAAATTTAATATTAAGCATCTTATTGTGCGACCTTTCCAACGGTACCAATAACGTCCAAATCCGACATAGAATGAGGGAGATATGATCGTTTTACGATCGTGGGTCGATAACCGTACCTCGATCCGATTAACCAAACCTAGGTATAAAATAAGGCTTGGATAGATCTATTCGACCATACCTCATTCTCCACCCCTAACCGCCGGCAAGCTCTGCCTTAATTGTAAGACCTCAAGGCTCCGGTACATACTAAGATACCATAATACAGTTTTGGTACCAAATTCTTATTCGAATCCGGTCCTGATATACATCGAGATACAAATTTTGGTTAAATTCATAAATACTTTCGTTCTCTTCTTTTTGGATTTTAGACGTAATATGTAATCAAAATTTAGCATTAAGAACCTATTGTGTAGTACTCGTCAAGATCTTTCTAACGGTATTAAGAATATCAAAATCCGATATCAGATGAGGGAGATATGATCGTTTTACGATTGTGGGTCGTTACCATCCGATTAATCAAACTCTGGTATAAACTGATGCTTGGTTAGATCTACTAGACCATGCCTCATTCTCTACCCCCTATCCGTTGACGAGATCTGCCTTAATTGTAAAACTTCAAGACTCCGGTACATACTATGATATCATAATACGATTTTGGTATCAAACTCTCATTATAATCCGGTCCCGATACACATCGAGATACGGATTTCAGTCAAATTTAAATGTACTTTCATTTTCTTATTTTTAGATTTCTAACATGGTACATTATCCAAATTTAATATTAAGTAACCGATTGTGTAGTATTCGTCAAGACCTTTCCAACGACACAAAGAACATCCAAATACGACATCGGATGAGGGACATATGATCATTTTAAGATCGTGGGTCGGTAACCAGAGCCAGTTCGGATTAACCAAACCCGGGTATAAAAACGGGGCTTGGGTATGGCTACTCCATCAGATCTCATTCTCCACCCCTAGCTGCATGCAAGCTATGCCCCAATTGTAAGACCTTAAGACTCTGGTATATACTAAAATACTATAATACATTTTTGATATCAAATTCTCATCCGAATCATGTCCAGATATGCATCGAGATATGCATTTTGGTCAAATTCACATATACTTTCGTTCTTTTCTTTTTTGATTTCAGACCTGCTATGTTATCCAAATTTAACATTAAGTAGCATGTTATGTAGTACTTGTCGAGACCTTTCCGATGTTATCAAGAACGTCAAAATCCGACATTGAATGAGGGAGATATAATCATTTTACGATCGTAGGTCGGTAACCGGAGCCAGACCTGAATCCAGATCTGATTACCCAAATCTGGATATAAAATGGAGCTTGTCTAGGACTACTTGACCAGAACTCATTCTCCACCCCTAACCGCCAGCGAGCTCTGCTCCAATTGTAAGATCTCAAGACTCCAATACATACTAAAATACCATAATACGATTTCGGTATTAAATTCTCATTTGAATCCGATCCCGATACGAACCGAGATACGGATTTCGGTCAAATTCACATATACCATCGTTCTCTTCTTTTTAAATTTCAGACATGCTACGTTATCCAAATTTAATATTAAGTAGCCTATTGTGTTCGTCAAGATCTTTTCAACGGTACTAAGGGCGTCCAAATCCGACTCAGACGAGGGATATATGATCATTTTACAATCGTGGTTCGGTAACCGGACCCAGATCTGAACCCATATCCGATTAACTGAACCTGGGTATAAAATGGAGCTTGGGTAGGACTACTCGACCATACCTCATTCTCACCCCCATAGCAACCGTCGAGCTCCGCCCTAATTATTAGACCTCAAGACTCCGATACATATTAAGATAGCATAATACAATTTTAATATCAAATTCTCATTCGAATCCGGTCTCGATATGCATCGAGATAAGGATTCGGTAAAATTCACATATACTTTTGTTCTCTTATTTTTAGATTTCAGTTATGCTTCGTTATCCAAATTTAGCATTAAGTAACCTATTGTGTAGTACTCTTTAAGACCTTCAACGGTACTAAGAATGTCCAAATCCGATATCGGATGATGGGGATATGATCGTTTTATGACCGTGGGTCGGTAATTGGACCGAATTCGATTATCCAAACCTGTGTATAAAATGGAGCTTGGCGAGGGCTATTCGACCAGACCTCAATCTTCTACCCCCTTAACCGCCAGCATGCTCCGTCCCAACTGTAAGACCTCAGGACTCCGATATATACTAAGATACATAATACGCTTTTGGTACCAAATTCTTATTCGAATCCGGTGCTAATATACATCGAGATACGGATTTTGGTCAAATTCACATATACTTTCATTCTCTTCATTTTAGATTTCATACCTGCTACATTATCTAAATTTAGTATTAAGTAGTTTATTGTGTAGCGCTCGTCGAGACCTTCTCAACGGTACCAAATCTGACATCGGGTGAGGGAGATATGATCGTTTTACGATCGTGGGTCGCTAACCGGACCCGAATCCTATTAACCAACCTCGGGAATAAAATGGGACTTGGCTAGGGCTACTCGAGCAGACCGCATTCTTCACTCCCTACTCGCCGGAGTCATCGGATCACGAACCCGAGCACGCCGATGCGAAGATCTTATTGTCGGGGACTCGTTCCTCGCCTCCACAAGATACAAATCATCCCTCTTGTTGCCGTTTCCTTATTTTTTTCTATGGTTGGGTTTAGGATTCATCGTAGAGATCACGCATGCGAATTTGTTCATGCATATGACGGGAGTCGAGGACGTGACTGTGGTCGGGGTTGGTATATGAATGTGGCTAGGGTGGAGCATTGGGCCGGGTCGGCCCGGACCCGACCCTGACCCGACCCGCAAAAGCCCGAGCCCGACCCGAACCCGACGTACTAATGGATCGGGCCCGGGCCCTCATATTTTAAAAATATCACTCTCGGGCCGGGCCCAGCCCGAACCCGATGTACAATTGGGCCGGGCCCGAGCCCCCATATTTCAAAAACATCAGGCTTCAAAAGGTATGATTCTGCACTCTACGCTCTACACTTCTCCTCACATGTCCCTCTAGTTCTCATGCTCAACTCACTCCCCCCCTGTACAATCACTATTCGCCTTGGCAGTGCCTTCATGGCAAACTGCTACGTTCGAGAATACCTTCTACTCTCGCTTATGTTGCTCCGACGGTTCTTTATGCCGCAGCTCCCCGATGGTCGGAGGCCATTGACACGGGCCTTAAGCAGGTTGCACCTCAAACAGGCACCTCCCGCAACACAGGAGGCTGCCACGGGAGGGCTCCTGGGGAGGTTGCTTCCCTCGCATCTCTCCAGCTTCGACCTATGCATCATCCCCAATGTGAGGAATTCTTTTTTACAGTTATATAGAGTGAATCACATCCCTATGTAATTGAAAAATTAGCTCCCGTTTAGATTAGAAAAATATAATACATAGTTTGACATCTGTTGAATTATTTCATTCCATTGCAGTTGTGCGGATGCACCTGTCGGATTACCGTGTTAAGTGTTTCCATGGGATTGGATTCTTGTGTTTGGGACAAGATGCAATCTTCCATCTAATGCTCAGATGTAACTAATTTTGATGAGATTGCTTACATGTTTTTCCATAATCCCAAATTTGCATTTCGTTGCAATTAGGTTTCATTGGATGGCTTAACACTACGGTGTAATCCAGAGGGTCCTGAATTACACCAGAGGGCCCTGAATGAAGGAAGGATTCTATGGATCAGTGTACTTTTTGGTGTCCTTAGGGCCTGGAGTGGCATCCCTTTTTTACTATGTAATGCTTATTTATGTCTGAAAAACCGTGTTATATTTTTCTGTGTTAGCATAATGTAAATCCAGTTGCAGTAAGCATCTTTGCATTTTAGTCAGTAGTCCCCAGTTGAACACTGCCATAAAAGGTTATGATTAATTATCGAGAAAAATGTAGAAGGAAAGCACAAGCTAGTAACCCGAGTCCGGCCCGAACCCGAGCCCAACCCGAACCCGAGCCCGGCCCAAACCCGAGCCCGATCCCACGGGCCTTGGGTCGGGCCCGGGTCCTCAGTTTGTTAAAAAAATCGGGCCTCGACCCGGCCCAAGACCCACGGAAAATTGACGGGCTCGGGCCGGGCTTTTCTGGGTTGGGCCGGGTCGAGCCCAATGCTCCACCCTAAATGTGGCTGATGTTGGAATTGAAGATGTTTCAGAAGATGAGGTGAATCTGGAAGGTAGAGAGGAGCAAATGGTAGAAAACTAGGAGGAGCATACTGTAAATGAGCTGTAGGATGTGGAATGTACATGTAAGTTCAATGCTTTGTTGCAGGAAGAGTTTCGGAGAGGCAGAGATTGATAGGGGCTTGAAATGTATTTTTTTGTCGAAAAGAGTCAGTAAATGGTGATACTTCACTTTTTTGCATCATTAGGTAGGAGAGCTTGAAATGTATTTTCTTTCACAGCACTCAAGGGAGTTCTTCTGTGCACTTCTGGGAAATAAGATAGAACTAGTAATGGAGCTCTATTAATAGATGAAGTTTCGAATGTGGTAAGCTTCAAATAGTGATTGGGATGCTTTGGTTGTATAGAGTTGATGTGATGTCTAGAGTGGCAAATCTTTATGTCGAGATGCATTTCAATTTGTTTCTTATTATGATAGTCTTTAGGATGTAGATACTTAATGCAGCTTTCCATCTAGATTTGCATCAATTGTGTGGACAATTATCATTAGGCTTTCCATGATTACATTAGGCCCCTTAAACCTCATTATATAGAGAGAATTTAGGGTTAGGGTTTACAAAAGGGGGACACCATTTATGCTAAATACCATAACTACCCTTTGCCCTTTAACACTCCCCTTCAAGCTGGAGCATATAAGTCATACATGCTCAGCTTGTTACAACATTTCTCGAACTGGATCCTTGCTAATGGCTTTGTAAATATATCTGCAGTCTGCTCTGCCGATGTAACACCCTGTGTGCGTAAGTGTCCCTTTTGTATGAGATCTCTTGTGTAATGACAATCGATCTCTACATGTTTCGTGCGCTCGTGAAACATGGGATTATTTGCAATGTACACTGCTGCTTGGTTATCACACCTTAGTTCCATAATATCCTTAGTCTTGACATGAAGGTCAGTTAGCACAGACTTGACCCATACCAGTTCAGCTGCTGCTTGTGCCATGGCTCTATATTCGCTCTCAGCACTGGATCGTGACACTACTGCTTGCTTCTTGCTTTTCCATGTGACAAGGTTTCCTCCCAAATATGTGCAAAACCCTGTTGTAGATTTTCTGTCTTGCAAGCATCCTCCATAGTCTGCATCAGAGTAAGCCACAAGATTGAGGTTGCCGTCTTTGCGGAATAGTAGCCCTTTTCCAGGAGACTTCTTGATGTATCGAAGGACCATCATGCAGGCCTCAAAGTGATTGATATTTGGAGAGTCCATAAACTGGCTAAGTCTTCCAACCGCCATAGCGATGTCGGGACGAGTAATAGTGAGATAGAGCAATTTACCCACTAGGCGTCTATATCTGCTAGCATCTTCTGGTGCTGCTTCATCGAAGATCCGCCCTTTAGGATCCATAGGAATGTGTGCTGGCTTACAACCAAGCATTCCTGTTTCTGTCAATAGATCAGTGGCATATTTTTGTTGAGACATTACCAGCCCATGCCTTGATCTAGCTATCTCAATCCCCAAGAAATATCGTAATTTTCCCAAATCTTTAATCACAAACTGTTCTGCAAGATGCATTTTTACTCTGGCAATTTCTTCATAGTCATCGCCTGTAAGAATGATATCATCAACATATACCAGCATTGCTACTGTGCCCTTCGAACTTCTTTTCGTGAATAAGGAATGATCAGAAGATGATCTTTTGAACCCAATCACATGTAATGCTTCTGATAATTTGTGAAACTAGGCTCGAGGACTTTGTTTCAATCCGTAAATTGCTTTGCGGAGAAGACATACCTTCTGACACTCCCCTTGTCGCTCGAATCCAGGTGGTTGTTTCATATAAACCACTTCGTTGAGATCACCATATATGAAGGTATTTTTGACATCAAGTTGATGTAACGGCCAATCAAGTTGAACCGCGACAACAATAAGGATACGTACCGTTGACAGACGAGCTACTGGTGAGAAGGTGTCAAAGAAATCAATGCCATAGGTTTGGGTAAACCCTTTGGCTACCAAGCGAGCCTTGTAGCGTGCAATTGAACCGTCTGGGTTGTACTTGATAGTGAAGACCCACTTGGAGCCAACGATATGAATATTTGCCGGTGAATCCACTAATTCCCAGGTATTTCTGGACTCCAAAGCTGTCATTTCTTCTTGCATTGCTTGACGCCAATGAGAATCTTCTAGCGCATCAGTGTGATTCTTCGGAATAACAGTGTCTGAGACAGCCTGTGCAAACTTCTTATAGGTTGGAGTAAGTTTGGAGAGAGATACTGCAGCATTGATCGGGTGTTTAGTCCGGTAGACTGACAGACATTGTCGAACTTGACGACGTTGAGCTATCGGGAGCTCTATTTGGTTCCCTGTAACAACATTAGTCTCCAAATCTTGCGTTGGGGGACATACCTGAGGAGGTGGCACTGGCTCAGAAGGAGATGTGGGAGTTGGAACAGGTAATGGAAAGGTGAGGCTTTCGACGGAGGAATTTGAGGGACGGCAATTTGTGGAAGGTGAGAAATAAGGTATTGACTCAAAAAAGGTGACATCAACACTTACAAAGTGTTTATGTGAGCGGGTGACGAAACATCGGTATCCTTTCTGACTTACAGCATACCCTACAAAAATACATTTGACAGCATGTGCGGCAAGCTTGTCCCTACCTGGTGCATGAAGATGGACAAATGCAGTGCACCCAAAAACCCGCGGTTGGATAGGAAAGATGGGTTTTCCAGGAAAAAGGATCTCCACCGGTATCTGTTCTTTTAGAGTTGCAGACGACAGTCTATTGATAAGAAATGTCACTGTTAAGACGGCATCTCCCCAATAGAGTGATGGAACATGATAAGCAAGAAGTAATGTACGTGCGGTGTCTACGATATGATAGTGTTTACGTTCAGCAACACCGTTTTGTTGAGAGGTGTAGGGACAAGTGGTTTGGTGCGAAATTCCATGGTTAAGAAGCAGGCTTTGCAAGTCATGAGAGAGAAATTCTTGTCCATTATCGGAACAAAAGGTTTTAATAGTTCGTCCGAATTGTGTTTTTATATTTGCTATGTATCGAATAATGACGTTAGTAGCCTCCGATTTATTTTTCAATAGAAACACCCATGCTACTCGGGAGAAATCATCGATAAGGACAAGATAGTAACGATGGCTCAGTCGATCAGGATATCGACTGGGTCCCCAAATATCCATGTGAACAAGATCAAAAATTTCGGTGGAATGTTGGTTACCAGAAGAGGGAAATGTAGCTCGGTGATGTTTGCCAATTTGACAAGCCTCGCAGGTGATAGTGTTCATGGATGACATTTGTGGTAGAAGCCGACATAGTTTCTGTACGGATGGATGACCTAAGCGTTGATGCCAAAGAGTAGACTGGTTCATAGAATGGGTGGAATATGCGACCATGGCAGATGAGTTTTCAAGGTGGTAGACGCCTCCTTCTTCACGGCCCGTACCAATCGTCCTCCCAGTCAGTATGTCCTGAAAAACACAAGTAGAGGTGTCAAAGATTGCGCGGCAGCAAAGTTCTTTACATATCTGGCTGACCGAAAGTAAACTAAGTGGGAAGTCTGGGACTAAGAGAACATTATGCAGCTGAATTGTAGGGGTAAGGGGTACATCCCCAACTCCTGTAACTGGTGACGATCGTCCATCAACAACTTGAACAGTCTTTCCCTTCGGTGCTGATCTGAGCTTTCAGAAGAGTCGAGGGTTTCCACACAAGTGAGTGGAGGCACCCGTATCGATAAGCCATTGTAAGTGATTATGATGGCTGGCAGAAGCAAAAACAGTACCTGTCTGGGCGATTGCTGCAACATCTCCGGAAGTGGTTGCCTCATTATGATTCATCTGGGATAACCGCTGCATAAGATCTTTGATGAATCCACATTTCATCATCTTTATTCTATCATTTTGGCACCAAAAACCCTAGCAAATACCTGTAAATAGCCTTAAATCAAGCATCTTAGCATTCATGCATGTGCATCCAGACAGTGTATAAATTACTGTAATTAAGGCCAAAATTATAGAATAAATAAAGAAAAGAAAAAGAATAAAATATTGTAAATATTTTATGACCCAAAACCCCCGAGACCTAGACATCTTGATGAATAGGTCGACAAGGAATAAAGTAGCGGGAGATAAGGTCAGAAACACAGATATAATACCTATACTTCCTGTTCATTCTTTATTCATTTTGGGACCTATTTTTGGTTCCACTTTTTGTACATCAAATAAAGAAACTTTGTGCATGAAAGTTGTAGATAATTTCATAAAGAAAAATACAAAATTTATTTCACATAAAAATCATGTACAGACAAAAAGATATGGTCTGAATAAGAATCCAAAATCCCAACTTTCCAGACCCGTATCTCACAACTGACAACTCCAAATGTAGCAAACTCACCTTTAATTGTATATAGAATAAAATAATCTATCCAATGGCGGTGGTTTCGCATTTGGCGGAGCTACGGTTTGAAAGTTGACTTTTGGACCCTCATTGTATACTTGTACATATTAAAATATTCAATTTATTATTTATTTATTATTTTTATAATTTTATATTTTTATAATGTTGTAAATAATACTTATAATAATTATGTGCAGTTAAATCAGAAGAAAAACATAAATAAAATACAAATAAAAATACTTGTATACATACAATACATAGGTATATTACCTATATACATACCTATATAAACTACCTTTATATTTTATTTAATATACAAAATACATCAGAAAAATAAAATAAAAATATATTTACGCATATAAAAGTATTTTACAATTTTATAAAATAAGAATTAAAAATAAATAAATTAAAGATACACAAATAAAAATAAAATACTAAAATACATAGATATTATACCTATATAGGGTTAAAAAGGTAACTTGTAAAAATATAACTCCTTAAAATAATTAAAAATCAAAATAAAATACTACATAAAATTCTAAACATTTTTTATTTTATAATTTTTATTTAATTCGGCCATTTAGTATTTTAAATAGAATTAATAAAACTTTTTCGCAGGGTTTTCCTTGGTTGGTCCACGTGGACCAACCAGGAGGCAGTCAGCATTGACCCTAGGTCAACTGCCTGCCTTCCTCCGCCTGTGGCCTGTCAGACCTGGGTTTTCACCCATTTTTGTCGAGATTTTCCAGCCGTGCCTTGCATTTTTTCGTGGTGATTTCTTCACATCTTTTCTTCCTCGTTATGCGGTGAATCGCGTCCAAGTGAAACCTTGGACTTTGGATCACTGTGGCGATCAGGGCACCTTGATCTTTGGGGCTCCTCAGCCACTTAGTCAAACTGCATAAAATGGAGCCCCAACTTTGATGTCGATTTTGAACACCTTCGGTCCACCACCTCGCGCCTCTCCCGTGCTCCAGAGCCACCTGGAGGTGACAGCTCCGACGTGAGCTCTTCAGCCAAGGCCGCCGAGGTCGGAGGCGTCTCCACCACCTCCCGCGAAGTCGCCGGTCGAGGTACTCTTTTTCCTCTGGCTCCGGCCATCGAGGTCATCCCCCCGCTTATTTCCTTCTTCCATTTCGTTCCTGTTAGCTTAAGGATCAAAAACCCCAAAAAAAATCTCGAAGTTCCATCATCCATATCGCCCAATCGAGCACCTTGGCCGGAACGCAACTCCGGCCGTGCATCCACCTGTCGATTCGCACCCCCTCGCGACCATCTAAGGGTCCAGGTAGTTTGCCCTGGACCCTTTGACTATTTTTGCAGGTCAAAGTCCACTTGAAGTCGCCTGGAGGCGAGTTTTGACGCTCGCCGGAGCGTAGCCGGACTCCCCAGCTCCGCCACCTTCGCCTGAGCACCTCGGCCGCCGCCGAGGCTTTTTGCCGCCACCAGCCGATAGAGAAGGACCAGGGGACGCTTCACGGCCATTTTGAAGCCTAGACGCCACCGGAGCCGGACAGAGGAGCTCGAGGAGCTTCGCCCAGTCGGAGCTCCTCCGTGTTCTTCCACCGGCCTCCCCAGCCGTTGGATCCGGAAGCGCCCCCCAGATCGCACAGCCTCCGTTGGATCGTCCTTCGCCTCGACCGTCCGATCAACCAAGGAGGATCTAACCCAGACCGTGCATCGTCGAAGCGTCATCGACCGTTCATCGTGCGCCACGTGTATAAGTGGATCGCTTCCAGCCGCTGGATCGCACCCTGTCGCCCCGCCGTTGGATTCGCGCCACGCGTCGGCATCAGAACGCCCGAGCGAGGGTATTTTGCATCTACACCCTCGCCATTTTTGTATTTAATATTTAGTATGTGAACTTTTGTCTGTAGTGTAAAAGTTTTGTAATATTTGCAAAAAGACCCCCAGGCTTTATTTATTTGCATTTGGGTCCTTCGCCACGTCACCTCACGTGACCTGTACACGTGAGGGGGTGGGCATTTTGCAAGGATACCCTCGTTCGTTTGTTTATTTCGTTGTAGTCCTGAAACTTTCGCAGCACGTGTAATATTTTTGGATATTTTGCAAGTAGGCCCCCAGGTTTTTGTTATATTACATTTTGGTCCTTCCCAGGCGCGTGCAAGTCACGCGCCCTGGTGGGTAAATTTCTAGGAAGCCCAGGCGGCTTTTGTAATTGCTTTTTAGTGCTAGAAATTAAATATTCAGTGCAATATTTTGTGGAAAATTGCGTGAATGCCCCTGGATGTTTTATAAATTGCTTTTATACCCTTGCCAGGACTGTTTAATGTTGGGATTCTTGTTCTAATTGTTTAAAATATCATTTTAAGCCCAAAAATTCCACAAAATTAGATTTAAGTTCCTGTGTCCTTGTATTTTAAGCCACAAATTTAGTTTTTGATTTTACTTTATTTTTATATTTATTAAAAATCAAAAACTTCCTTTTTGTGTACTGTCTACCTTAGAAAATACCAAAAAAATATTAAAACACCTCTAAAAATTCCAAAAAAATCACCTAGTGTCTATTTTATCATATTTTAGTGTCAGTCCAAAAATCATTAAAAATCTCAAAAGAAAAACACTAAAAATTTAAAAACACTCAGAAACTTCAAAAAAATATATAAAACAGTAGAAAACTCCAAAAATTAAAAACTCAGTTTCTGTTTGTTCCTTATTTTGTCCTTTTTATTTGAAAAATAGTGTGAAAATTTTTAGCTACTGGTTGGTATTTTTAATTCCCATATTTATCACAGCCAGCATTATTTCCACTGTTTTGCTTTATTTCAATATTTAAAAATATCAAAAACACCTTGAAAAACCCCCAAAAATCACAAAAACAGTAGAAAATTATAAAAATACCAAAAACATTTTATTTCTGAATTTTTGAGTATTTTTGCACATTTTTATAAATATTTTAGCTTGCTTTTTATTATATTGTCTTTATTCTCCAATATTGAAAAAGAAATAAAAAAATATATATAAAATATAAAATATAAAAATCAGAAAATTAAAAATCAAAATACAAAATTAAAAATTAAAATAAAAAAAAGTAAAAATTAAAACCCACAAAAATTCATTTGCTTGTTTGCTTAGTGTAGACACTCCACACATCACACACACATTTAGCATTTTTCCTTGAACTACCCTGCTTGTTCCCTGTGTTCGAACTCTCTACATACTTGCACCTATACATCTTTTATGTAGAGTTAAAAATAAATTTTAACTCCGCATTAGTTCTAATTCATTGATCTTAGTGTGGGTTAATTGTTGATTAAATGCGGATTTTGATTGGTCGACACTTCGACTGAGTTCACGCTTTGTGTTGAACTTAAGACCATCGATTTCCGCGTTTATCAAATGGCGTCGTTGCCGGGGAGCAACAGCGAGTAGTTCATATTTTGTTTGATTGATTGTGTGATTGTTATCATAGCATTTTTCATCTCTTACATTTTGATATATCTTGTTGAGCTATCTGACCACTCTTCTTTGTCTTCTTGCGAGGGACCGCGGAGCGAGGCGGATCGCCTAGGTGACCCGACACATCCTTGGGAAGCGGAGCCGGCTGTTCTTTAGCCAAGCCGGCAGGAGAGAGCAAGGAGTGAGAGAGAGAGTGATTAGATTAGTTTTCATTTATTTTTGGTGAGAGAGTGATTCATTTAATTTGTAATAATACAGGTACACTTGGACTTGGACACTTAGACATTCGGGCCTAATTTCCGGGTGTTTGTTCACCCGGGGGCTCACCGCGGATTTTTATCGCGTTTTTATCGCCGTCATTTTTCGGTTTTGTTTTCATTTTTCACTTTCTTTTGTGGATTGAGCTCTTAGTTCTAGGTCTGCTTGACTCGATTAGAATAGGTCCAAACACCTAATTATATTTGCATGCTCCTATAGAATCGTATTTGGACTTAGACTAATTAAACAGTTAGCTAGTAGCTTCCAAATCCACGCGCCGCGAGCTCACACCCGAACAAGCGCTTTCTCCTACCCCAAATGTGTTGGGCAGAGGAGGGGTGAGCCTAGACCGGACACTCGGATTAGGAGTTATTAGTTAGCTTGTGGTTCTTCACGCTAGCAGCTGCCTGTTCTAGGACGATTTCCGCTTGCATTTCGCCATATAGCTTAGGTTTAAAAATTCTGCTTTGCATCCCGCATGGAGAGAGCTGGGATTCGCTGTAAGTCCTCTTACTTTGCACGCATCATTTAGGCACAAAGGTGAGATTTCCACCTTGGTGTCGACTTGCACGGCTTTTCCGACTCTATTCTCCCTCTGTTTTTGGAACAAAGTAGGATAAAGGAAAAATACAAAAACCGTTAGGCGCTTGTTTGAAGTTACTCAAAAGAAGCGATAACACCAAAAAAATTAAAAAAAGGGTCTGCTAAAGAAAACTTGACCAAAAATAAAATCGGTAATTGGATTCATTGCTTGAGGAGAGTAACACCCTCACTTGTCTTCAGGTTGCATAGGAAGGTTTCCTTCCAAGTGAGGTGAGCGCTTCGTAAGGATTAGAGCCAAAAACCCAACTTGTGGCTGCCTTGTGTATCGCCTGGACTTCCGAAGTATTGGCGCTACTATCGTACGTAGTCGAGTAGGACTTGGTCTCCATTGGTGACTCACTATTGTGTGAGCACCGACTTTGTCCGAAGTACCGAGCCTAGGCCACGCCTTCACGGGTGTGTCTGTCTCACCGGCTGCGTCCGAGTAGGATCTTGCACGCTCACGGGTGATTCTGTTGCGAGCGAGGTCCGAAGTATCGGTTTCGCCTATCGGCTTCCTCCCTCTATTTCTTTGGCTGAGTAGGGATCCAGGAAGGGTTACAAAGACCTCAAAAAGCGCAAGTTACAGGTTACACAGGAGGAGGACAAGTACGGGGACACTTTCCTGGCAGTACTCTCGCTCCTATAGGCGTAGCGCTCTAAGGACTCGTGAAAAGATAATTGCCTGAAAAACAAGCTAAAATTGACAAGATAAAAGCCGAACCTTCACGGCTTCACGAGTTGAGTTGGTGAACTTACCCTTGCTTTGTGTTTGATTGTTAGATTTATTAAGGTCAAGATCAAAAACACCGCACGATTGTGCACAATTTTGTTGCATTTCATTTTCTTCTTACCTTGCATTTTCCCTACTCCTCTCGAATAATCAAGATGATGGGACAGAGATCTCTTAGGCCGACCTTGTCGGCACCACTATCTAGCACTCCTCCTTACTCATCTAGGAATGCCTCGGAGAGTCCGCTCTCCGAGCCCGAGTTTACATCCACCCTGTTCCCCCTCGACCACCCTTCCCATACTCCTTCCCTCAGTCCAATCATTTTAGAGTTCAGTGAATCACAGGATTCAGCTCATTCAACAGCACCTGAAATGGCCTCTTTTGCATTTTCAGAGAATCCAGTAATGGCAGACAGAGGCGAGCACCCAGATGACCACGACCATCCTCCGTTCATTATTGACCAAGTGGCCATCAACAATTCCTTGCTAGCGTCCCTGGAGAATATGCAGAGGCAGATCCGAGACCATGGCACTTTCATGGGTGACCTTATGAGAGAAATCGCACAGCTGAGAGAGAACCGACCTGGAGGAGGCGGTGGCAGAGAAGGAGGAGGACCTGATGCAGGAGGAGGCGATCCAGACGGTGAGCGACCGCCACAGACCATCATGAGGGAACTGCACAACCCAGCTTCGTCCCTCACTCACTGGTGGATCAGACTCCCGCCAATCCACGGAGACTTCGAGCTTCGGCACCACACGATCCAGCTTCTTCCCAAGTTCCATGGGCTGCCGACCGAAGAGCCGCACCTCCATCTCCAAGAGTTCGAAATGATATGCAGCACTATCCACGATCGGTTGTTGACCGAGGACACTATCAGGATGATCGCCTTCCCGTTCTCATTGGTTGATCGAGCCGCATATTGGCTCAAGCATCTAGGGCGATTCGTCGATACTTGGGCAGATCTCCGGTCCGTATATTTTAAGAAATACTATCCCCTCGGCCGGACCAACGCAGCTCGAGCCATGATCAGCAACTTCGTCATGATCCCAAATGAACAGTTCCATGAAGCATGGGATCGATTCAGAGAGCTCATAGACCGGTGTCCACATCACGATATCTCCAAGCCCCACCTGGTGCAGAGTTTCTTCTGTGGGCTGACACCGGAGCTGCAGGGGCTTGTGAACGCCTCTTGCGGTGGATCATATTTCTCCAAGGGAGAAGACGACGTCTGGGCCATCTACGAAGGTATGGCAGAGAACTCCACAGTGATGACCCAGGCCAGAGTCTACAATCAGCAGAAGCCCCCGCAAGGAGCGGGATCATTTCAGAGGATCGCCCGCATCGATGCCGGTCCCAACACAACGTCGGTAGCCGCAACACAAGTCGAGTCAGCAGCAACCGACATGGGCATTATTAGCGAAAAGCTGGACCGCATGGAGATCCTCGAAAAGAAACAGAACCAAGGTCTAGCCCAGATGGACCTTCTCACCAAGACAATGAGTGACCTGAAAACTCAAATTCTCTGTATTCAGGAGGCACAGGCCCATTCACAACAGCCTCCCAGGTCACAGGTTGCTTCCAGCAGCAACAATCCCAACCAGGCCTCCACCTCATACCGCCAGGTGAACCATATCCAGGCGGAGCCGGTTCCATTGTTGTAGTACCATCCAGAGCAACCGCCATCTCAGGAGACGCAGATGGTGGTATATCAGCCGGAGCAGCCACTGGCAGTTCTTCCTCCACCTTCCTTCGAGCAGGAACCGTTGATGGAAGTCAACGGGATTTGGTATGATCGATACCCTCAGCCCGCAATTCGTAGGGATCACCCCGGATTCCGTTGGGGGAATGGTGGATCCTCGTCCCAGCAGCATCCTCCTGCCCAAGGACAGCAGAACAGCCAGTCGACACAACACCAGCAACCCCAGTATGCCCAGCCACAACAGTATCAGAGTGGTCCTCGTCCCGCCTATCAGGGACAGCAGTGGAGGCAGCGACAGCCGCCTCAGCATTCTTATGCCCAGCCTCCCCCCCAGTATCAGCAGCAACACCAGCAGCAGCAGCCCCATTTCCAGCAAGGACAGCCATCCGGTTTTCAGGGTCCAGCCTATGAGAACCCAGCCCTTGATGATCTTGCCCGCTTGCTATCTGAACAGCGAGCATCTTTCAGGCAAGAAATGGATGAGTTCCGGCAGGAAATGCGGGATATCATCAAAGGCAAAGCCGCCATACCTGCTCAGATCGAACCAAACCCTAATAATTTAAAAAGAAAATCTGAGCAGGTAGAGTTCATAGAGGATGCCTCTCCTAGTGACAATTTGAATGATATGTCTTCTTTTGTGAATGATGCTGATTTTGTGACTACTAGGAGCGGTAGGATGCCAGCCGGCGGCGCCTCTTCTGAGCGACAACCCGATGCCGAACCAGGAGCGCCAGAGGAGCAGAGGAGCGGTGCTGATGCCGCTACAGATGATGTTGAAGACGGTGGTGCTGATGCCACCAATGATGGAGACCAGGACGACGGTGTTGATGCCGTCGTGATACCAGATGCAGACGGTGGTGCTGATGCCACCATTTTGGATGCTGAACCAGAGCGCGGTGCTGATGCCGCGAAGACAGGTGCTAGTGGCGGTACTGAGGCCACCACATCCACTTTTGTTGAGCCATCTGTGATGTTGCCACATTTTGTATCTAGAGACTGTGGGAAGAAAAACAAAAGCAAAAATAGGAATAAAGGAAAGGCTTCTGTTCAAATTACGGATCCATATGTGTTGAATGATGATGATTGTATGGATTCTCCATCTTCACAGGCACAGGGACCGATTCCTAGCCCTCCATCTAAGGAGGCCCCTACAATCCCCTTCCCTGAGGCACTCCGCCGAGCGAAGGGGAGTAAAAAAGAAAATCCAAAAAAGAATCAGCAGGTAGAGTTCGGCAACGAAATGATTGACAGATTTCATATTCAGCTGACTCTACGAGAAGCATTTGAGCATATCCCCTTCTTCAAGAAGAATTTGAAAGAAACAACTATTGTCAGAAGGAAGAAGAGGCATAGAGATCAAATCCATATGCTCACTCATGACACTTGCTGCGCCATTCAGAAAACATTGCCAGCCAAGCGACCAGACGCAGGAGCTCCCTATGTCAGATGCGAGATTCAGGAGCAGCAGTTTGATCGTACTCTATTAGACAGCGGCTCTTCAATTAACCTCCTTCCGGCAGCCTTACTCAAGCAGTTCGAGTTTGGCCCTCTCCTTCGAAGCAGAACCGTCCTTCAGTTTGCTGATAGGTCGATTAAGAGGCCGAAGGGGTTATTGAGAGACGTGGTCGTTACCATTCAGGGCCTGCAATTCCCCGTGGACTTCGTTGTGTTGGACATGGAGATCCCTGAGTCGGTAACTGATGCCCCCATCATCCTCGGACGTCCATTCTTGGCCACAGCCAAGGCGGTGACCGACCATGATAGTGGGAAGGTATGCTTTCGCGTAGAGGGCGAAACTATACAAATAGAGACGATCGAAGAGATCAGAGCCAGAGAGGCAGAATGCTCAGAGCAGTCCAGCGAAGCCGAGCAGATGACAGAGGAGGAGCTAGACATCCACCAGGTTTGTGATTTCGAGATGACTGATGATGAATCCAACTGGAAAGATCCCATAGCACCGACCCTCGCCTTGCCTACAGATTCACTGTATCTCAAGCTCATGGCGGTCGAGAGCCGGGAGAGCACATCCCTGGATGAGGATATCTCTGAGGCTGACAGTGTTGTGATGAGTGGTGCTGAGGAATTTCAATCTTGCTCATCGTCTTCTGATCCCTCGGATTCAGACATAGACTGGGATGACTTTGACGAATATTTACCTTGTCTGATTCCTTCTGAGCCGACAGCCATGACAGAGTGCGAGCCAGTGCAGTTGATTGATGAACCATCGGGCCGCCCTTCGTCAGAAATTTATGTAGAGCGAGAGTTCTCACATGCAGACCTGGTCACCTTCACACAGACATATCAGAAGCCAGATCTGCCACCTCCCAGTTGTCCAGAACGGAAACCTCTGCCGCAGTCAATGAAGTACAGATTCCTTGCTGGAGAGCCAGAAATGCACCCAGTTATTATCTCAGCAGATTTGACTGGAGAGCAAGAATCTCGTTTGATGGAGGTTCTTGAAAGGAACTGCAAGGCAATCGGTTGGAGTATAGCTGATATCCAGGGGCTGAGCCCAAATCTTTGCTCTCACCACATCTATCTTGAAGATAATGCTAAACCGTGGCGTGAGTTCCAACGACGGCTGAACCCGAATCTTCGAGACGTAGTCATGAAAGAAATTTCCAAGTGGTGGAGCGCCGATTTCATCTATCCCATCTCCGACTCCAAATGGGTAAGTCCGTTACATGTGGTACCCAAGAAGACGGGTATCACTACAGTTGTCAATGAGTCTGGAGAGGAGATCGCTACCAGAGTACCAACTTCTTGGAGGGTCTGTGTGGACTACAGACGATTGAATGAGGCCACCAAGAAGGATCACTTCCCGCTACCATTCATTGATCAGATTATCGAGCGGCTAGCTGGGAAGAGTCACTATTGTTTCCTTGATGGGTACTCTGGATACAATCAGGTGGCCATTGCGCCCGAAGACCAGGAGAAAACGACATTCACCTGTCCGTTTGGGACTTATGCTTTCAGACGGATGCCCTTTGGTCTATGTAACGCTCCGGCGACATTCCAAAGGTGCATGTTGTCCATCTTCTCGGACATGGTGGGTGACTGTTTAGAGGTCTTCATGGATGACTTCTCGGTCTATGGCGACGGGTTCGAGGCTTGTCTTGACTGCCTAGACCGTGTGCTTAAGCGCTGCATTGAGGTCAATCTTGTCTTATCCTGGGAGAAGAGTCATTTCATGATGACTCAGGGGACGGTCCTTGGTCATATCGTCTCCAACAGGGGCATGGAGGTCGATCCGGCTAAGGTGGATATCATCAGAAAACTCAATCCGCCGTCCAATTTGCGTCAGTTACGGTCTTTTCTGGGGCATGTCGGTTTCTACCGACGGTTCATTCAGGACTTCAGCCGAATTGCCCGACCGCTCACTGACTTACTGACTAAAGACACCGAGTTTATTGTTAATGATAAGTGTCTTGAAGCATTTGAGACTCTCAAGAATATGGTTGTCTCAGCTCCTGTCCTTCAGCCACCCGATTGGTCTCTCCCATTCGAGATCATGACGGATGCTTCAGATTTTGCCGTTGGGGCTGTGCTTGGACAGAGGAGGGATGGATTACCTTTTGCCATTCACTACGCCTGCCGGACTTTGGATGCCGCGCAGCGGAATTACACTGTGACTGAGAAAGAGATGCTGGCCGTAGTCTTTGCCCTTGATAAGTATCGATTGTATATTCTCGGATCTAGAGTGACAATCTACACTGATCATACCGCCATCCGGTACTTAATGGCTAAGAAGGATGCCAAAACACGTCTCACCAGATGGATCCTTCTACTCCAGGAATTTGATATTGAAATTAAGGACAAGCCTGGAGTCAAGAATGTGGTGGCGGATCATCTCTCCAGATTGGAGAATCTTGAGGAATCTGAGCCCAGCGCACCTATCACTGAGACATTCCCAGATGAGGCGATCTTGGCTGTCACCTCACTCCCGTGGTATGCTGACTTTGTAAACTATCTTGTTGCCAAGACAGTCCCTCAGGGTTGGCCCAGGCAGAAACTTGAGACCTTCCTAGCTAAGGCCAAGTTTTACCATTGGGAGGATCCCGTCCTTTATCACGAAGGAGGGGATAGTATCTGGAGGAGGTGCATTCCTCAAGAAGAGCAACATAGCGTCCTCACATACTGCCACAAGCTTGAGGCAGGAGGACATCATTCTGGAAAAAGGACAACACAGAAGGTGCTTCAATCCGGCCTATGGTGGCCTACTCTCTTCAAGGATTCTGATGAGTTCGTGAAGAGATGTACTGATTGTCAGAAAATGGGAACCTGCGGACAGAGAGACATGATGCCCATGCAACCCATTCACTTCTGTGAGGTTTTTGATGCATGGGGAATTGATTTCATGGGCCCATTTCCTAAGAGTCAGGGATTCGAGCATATTTTGCTCGCTGTGGATTATGTCAGCCGATGGGTTGAGGCCATCCCCGCCCGAGCCGCAGATGCTAAAACCGTTTGCAAATTTTTGAGGAAAAATATCATTTCACGGTTCGGAGTACCTAGAGTCTTGATTTCAGACGGGGGGTCTCACTTCATCAATGACAAAGTCAGGGCCCTTGCAGACGAGTTCGGCATTAACCATCGGGTTGCCACTCCTTATCACCCTCAGACTAATGGTCTTGCCGAAGTATCGAATAGGGAGATAAAGACTATCTTGCAGAAAGTTGTCCGCCCAGACCGAAAGGATTGGTCACAGCTTTTGGACTCGGTCTTGTGGGCTTATCGGACTTCTTTCAAGAATCCATTGGGAACATCTCCCTTTCGTCTCGTCTATGGCAAGCCGTGCCATTTGCCAGTGGAGATCAAGCATAAATCTTTTTGGGCAGTTACTGAGTTGCTTTTAGATCCCGAGAGTATAGGAGACCAGAGAAGAGCAGAATTGGCAGCCCTGGAGGAATTGAGAGATACAGCCTTCTCCAACAGCCTACAGTACAAAGAGAAAGTGAAGACATGGCACGATTCGCATATCAGCCATAAACAGTTTGAGCCAGATCAGAGAGTATGGTTGTTTGATTCAAGGCTAAAGTTATTTCCAGGGAAGTTACAGAGCAAGTGGAAAGGACCGTATGTGGTCAGGAAGGTACATGACAATGGCAGCATCGACATATCTGAACCGTCATCTTCCTCTACCTTCCGCGTCAATGGTCAACGCTTGAAACTATATCTTGATCATGATCCGCCGACCATTGACGTTGCCCCCATTCTTCTGGTATGAGATGTGTCCCTTGACTCTCATCATCTGCATTTCATACATGGTGATCAACTCTATTCCCCGTTGTACAGATCCATCTGTTTATATCATTCTGTTGTCTGTCAATTTATTTTCTTATTTTCTTCTTTTCTTCTTTTCCTTTTCTATCTTCTTTATCTATCAAAAAGGTGTCGCCCTTGTTGACAGTTTTCCATACTTAGGACGTACTTTGTCCTAAGTATAGGGGGGTTGGAACCCCGAGTTTCTTCTATTCCTTTCGATCCTCTCCATTGTCTCCTCTTCTTGTCTATACTTAGGGATATCTTACCCTAAGTATAGGGGGAGACAGTTTGAGTACGATCTGTTCATTCCCACCCTTGACCCTCCCTGCGTTGTGTACAGTCTGCTATACTTAGGATTATTTGATCCTAAGTATAGGGGGGACGGTCAACTTCTCATTCATTTATTCATCTATTATTCCTTTATTCTTTAGACTTGTCTATACTTAGTACGAGTTATGTCTTCTCTTTTCTCTCCGATCTATGAGGACATAGCTCAAGCTAAGTATAGGGGGGTCGTATATACTACGTATATACTTTAGCCATAACTCGTACTTTCGTATTTTCTTAATAATATGGCTAAAAATTCTTTAAAATTCATTAAAAATTCTTAATAAAAAGATGTGATTATTCCTCAAATTCTTTTTGTATTTACTGATTAATAAATCAGGTGAAAATGTTTTTTGCAAAATGTTTGAAAAATAGTTTGAAAATCTTTGTGAACATCTATTGAAAACTATTTTGAAAATATTTTGTTTCATGTTTTCAACCTGTGTAAAAAATGTGTGGATTGTAAAATTTCTTTTCTTTGTGTGAAATAAAATGTTTGAAAAATGATTTGCAAATGGTTTGAAAAATGGTTGCAAAAATGATTTGAAAAACCTATATATACTGTTTTGAAAGCCTTTGCAAAATGATTTTCAAATGTGTGTAAAATGTTTGTAAAAACTATTTTGGACTATAGTTTTCAAAAATTGTGTGCAAATTGTTTTCAAATAAGTTTGAGGAATATACACATCACACCAAAATCCACTATGTATAATTGTATAAAATTGATCACTTACCCTGTAAATTCTTAAAATCCACTTCTTGTATATATAAGAAGCACTCCCGTGTACATATTTTCACCTTGTTTTCAGCCAAAATCTTTTTGTTTTCAAAAATTCCCAAAAACATTTGCAAAAATTAAAATCCAAAAACACTTGAAAAACCTTTTTGAAAAAAAATATATATAAAAAAATGCATCTGCATATGCATGCATCATATTCTCAAAACTCCATAAAAATTTCAAAATCTTTGAAAATTGCATCACAAAAATATTTTCTGCATTGCATTGCATAGCATTCGCATTTTTCGGATTGAGTTTGATAGTTGAATGAGTCTAAGTAAAATCCGGAGATTGGAGCTTGATTGGACCTTATAATCTACCTAATAACAGGAACCTTCTAGGAACTGGGTTTGAGGTACTTCAGGTCTAGTTGACTTAATTCTTTGAGGATCATGAGACTTGGTTCAATGGATTCTTGACTGCCTAAGTAGAGTATTTCGGAGCACACGTACGACTCTTGTTGATAATGACCTAACTTGGACACCTGCACCTTTCACATGGCTCAACTCAGTTGGAGTGGTGAGGGGATTGGATTTGCCGGTATGAGACGCACACAAGTGGAAACATTTGTCTTCCTCTAGGGAGGGAAGTGCACCCCAACCCGTCCAGTGATTAGGAAGTCTAAAGACAGGAGGCTGTGGGTTGCGATAAAGCTTCAAAAGAGGGATAGTCTACTGGCTCAAGAGGAAAAACTCCTTATGTAAATGCTGCTGTGAATAGTATTCAAAAAAAAAATGTTCAGGCATGTACAAAAATAAAAAGCCTGCAAAGTATGTACAAAGTCAACAAGCAAGCTTGAGTTCCAAAGTCATATCATGTGAGCCAGCAGCAGGATGACTTGACTACACTGGTCTTGCATCCAAGGATAGGTAGCTACACTGGCTACCGTCCATTCTTCTCTTCACCCCCTCCTCTTGAGCTGGTTGCCACTTGAACTTAGAAGGGAATACCCCGCTCCTCGAGGATGGAGTTGCTGGATTGGGGAATCACTGGGTTGTCGTACTGGAGAAGTCAGTTTCTTTGTCATTCTAGTTGGAGAGAGCCACCATCACTTACACTGTACAAGTCAGATTCATAGTCGTAAGAGTTTGCATATGAGTTGAGGTATTTCTGACCTGGCTATTGAGGAGACTTGGACAGAGTTTTGGGATTCTCAAGGACTGTTGGACTTCAAACACGGTTCTCACTAAGGTTCCGCCCGCACTAAAATTCCAAAGGTCCGACTTAAGCTCCAAACTTTGATTTTGCGAAGGCATGTTTGATCATCAAATTAAATCCAAGTTCTTCTTTTTCTTTTCTTTGTTTTTCTTTTTGCACTTATTGCATAAGTGTTTGCTAGGGACTAGCAAAGGTAAAGTATAGGGGGATGATGAATCCACATTTCATCATCTTTATTCTATCATTTTGGCACCAAAAACCCTAGCAAATACCTGTAAATAGCCTTAAATCAAGCATCTTAGCATTCATGCATGTGCATCCAGACAGTGTATAAATTACTGTAATTAAGGCCAAAATTATAGAATAAATAAAGAAAAGAAAAAGAATAAAATATTGTAAATATTTTATGACCCAAAACTCCCGAGACCTAGACATCTTGATGAATAGGTCGACAAGGAATAAAGTAGGGGGAGATAAGGTCAGAAACACAGATATAATACCTATACTTCCTGTTCATTCTTTATTCATTTTGGGACCTATTTTTGGTTCCACTTTTTGTACATCAAATAAAGAAACTTTGTGCATGAAAGTTGTAGATAATTTCATAAAGAAAAATACAAAATTTATTTCACATAAAAATCATGTACAGACAAAAAGATATGGTCTGAACAAGAATCCAAAATCCCAACTTTCCAGACCCGTATCTCACAACTGACAACTCCAAATGTAGCAAACTCACCTTTAATTGTATATAGAATAAAATAATCTATCCAATGGCGGTGGTTTCGCATTTGGCGGAGCTACGGTTTGAAAGTTGACTTTTGGACCCTCATTGTATACTTGTACATATTAAAATATTCAATTTATTATTTATTTATTATTTTTATAATTTTATATTTTTATAATGTTGTAAATAATACTTATAATAATTATGTGCAGTTAAATCAGAAGAAAAACATAAATAAAATACAAATAAAAATACTTGTATACATACAATACATAGGTACATTACCTATATACATACCTATATAAACTACCTTTATATTTTATTTAATATACAAAATACATCAGAAAAATAAAATAAAAATATATTTACGCATATAAAAGTATTTTACAATTTTATAAAATAAGAATTAAAAATAAATAAATTAAAGATACACAAATAAAAATAAAATACTAAAATACATAGATATTATACCTATATAGGGTTAAAAAGGTAACTTGTAAAAATATAACTCCTTAAAATAATTAAAAATCAAAATAAAATACTACATAAAATTCTAAACATTTTTTATTTTATAATTTTTATTTAATTCGGCCATTTAGTATTTTAAATAGAATTAATAAAACTTTTTCGCAGGGTTTTTCCTGGTTGGTCCACGTGGACCAACCAGGAGGCAGTCAGCATTGACCCTAGGTCAACTGCCTGCCTTCCCCCGCCTGTGGCCTGTCAGACCTGGGTTTTCACCCATTTTTGTCGAGATTTTCCAGCCGTGCCTTGCATTTTTTCGTGGTGATTTCTTCACATCTTTTCTTCCTCGTTATGCGGTGAATCGCGTCCAAGTGAAACCTTGGACTTTGGATCACTGTGGCGATCAGGGCACCTTGATCTTTGGGGCTCCTCAGCCACTTAGTCAAACTGCATAAAATGGAGCCCCAACTTTGAAGTCGATTTTGAACACCTTCGGTCCACCACCTCGCGCCTCTCCCGTGCTCCAGAGCCACCTGGAGGTGACAGCTCCGACGTGAGCTCTTCATCCAAGGCCGCCGAGGTCGGAGGCATCTCCACCACCTCCCGCGAAGTCGCCGGTCGAGGTACTCTTTTTCCTCTGGCTCCGGCCATCGAGGTCATCCCCCCGCTTATTTCCTTCTTCCATTTCGTTCTTGTTAGCTTAAGGATCAAAAACCCAAAAAAAAATCTCGAAGTTCCATCATCCATATCGCCCAATCAAGCACCTTGGCTGGAGCGCAACTCCGGCCATGCATCCAATTGTCGATTCGCACCCCCTCGCGACCATCTAAGGGTCCAGGTAGTTTGCCCTGGACCCTTTGACTATTTTTGCAGGTCAAAGTCCACTTGAAGTCGCCTGGAGGCGAGTTTTGACGCTCGCCGGAGCGTAGCCGGACTCCCCAGCTCCGCCACCTTCGCCTGAGCACCTCGGCCGCCGCCGAGGCTTTTTGCCGCCACCAGCCGATAGAGAAGGACCAGGGGACGCTTCACGGCCATTTTGAAGCCTAGACGCCACTGGAGCCGGACAGAGGAGCTCGAGGAGCTTCGCCCAGTCGGAGCTCCTCCGTGTTCTTCCACCGGCCTCCCCAACCGTTGGATTCGGAAGCGCCCCCCAGATCGCACAGCCTCCGTTGGATCGTCCTTCGCCTCGACCGTCCGATCAACCAAGGAGGATCTAATCCAGACCGTGCATCGTCGAAGCGTCATCGACCGTTCATCGTGCGCCACGTGTATAAGTGGATCGCTTCCAGCCGCTGGATCGCACCCTGTCGCCCCGCCGTTGGATTCGCGCCACGCGTCGGCATCAGAACGCCCGAGCGAGGGTATTTTGCATCTACACCCTCGCCATTTTTGTATTTAATATTTAGTATGTGAACTTTTGTCTGTAGTGTAAAAGTTTTGTAATATTTGCAAAAAGACCCCCAGGCTTTATTTATTTGCATTTGGGTCCTTCGCCACGTCACCTCACGTGTCCTGTACACGTGAGGGGGTGGGCATTTTGCAAGGATACCCTCGTTCATTTGTTTATTTCGTTGTAGTCCTGAAACTTTCGCAGCACGTGTAATATTTTTGGATATTTTGCAAGTAGGCCCCCAGGTTTTTGTTATATTACATTTTGGTCCTTCCCAGGCGCGTGCAAGTCACGCGCCCTGGTGGGTAAATTTCTAGGAAGCCCAGGCGGCTTTTGTAATTGCTTTTTAGTGCTAGAAATTAAATATTCAGTGCAATATTTTGTGGAAAATTGCGTGAATGCCCCTGGATGTTTTATAAATTGCTTTTATACCCTTGCCAGGACTGTTTAATGTTGGGATTCTTGTTCTAATTGTTTAAAATATCATTTTAAGCCCAAAAATTCCACAAAATTAGATTTAAGTTCCTGTGTCCTTGTATTTTAAGCCACAAATTTAGTTTTTGATTTTACTTTATTTTTATATTTATTAAAAATCAAAAACTTCCTTTTTGTGTACTGTCTACCTTAGAAAATACCAAAAAAATATTAAAACACCTCTACAAATTCCAAAAAAATCACCTAGTGTCTATTTTATCATATTTTAGTGTCAATCCAAAAATCATTAAAAATCTCAAAAGAAAAACACTAAAAATTTAAAAACACTCAAAAACTTCAAAAAAATATATAAAACAGTAGAAAACTCCAAAAATTAAAAACTCAGTTTCTGTTTGTTCCTTATTTTGTCCTTTTTATTTGAAAAATAGTGTGAAAATTTTTAGCTACTGGTTGGTATTTTTAATTCCCATATTTATCACAGCCAGCATTATTTCCACTGTTTTGCTTTATTTCAATATTTAAAAATATCAAAAACACCTTGAAAAACCCCCAAAAATCACAAAAACAGTAGAAAATTATAAAAATACCAAAAACATTTTATTTCTGAATTTTTGAGTATTTTTGCACATTTTTATAAATATTTTAGCTTGCTTTTTATTATATTGTCTTTATTCTCCAATATTGAAAAAGAAATAAAAAAATATATATAAAATATAAAATATAAAAATCAGAAAATTAAAAATCAAAATACAAAATTAAAAATTAAAATAAAAAAAAATTAAAAATTAAAAACCCACAAAAATTCATTTGCTTGTTTGCTTAGTGTAGACACTCCACACATCACACACACACTTAGCATTTTTCCTTGAACTACCCTGCTTGTTCCCTGTGTTCGAACTCTCTACATACTTGCACCTATACATCTTTTATGTAGAGTTAAAAATAAATTTTAACTCCGCATTAGTTCTAATTCATTGATCTTAGTGTGGGTTAATTGTTGATTAAATGCGGATTTTGATTGGTCGACACTTCGACTGAGTTCACGCTTTGTGTTGAACTTAAGACCATCGATTTCTGCGTTTATCAATCTTCGAAATCCTTTCGCAGGATTTTGATCGAACCTCCTTCGACGTTAGTAGTCGCAACCCGAGCTGATGGTCCTGGACGTCCATGTTTGCTGTAGCATACATCTTCGGTGTGTCCTAATTTGTGACAGAAGTTGCATTGTATGTGAGAGCGCCCTCGTCCTTGCAAGTGACGACCGCGTCCTCTTCCCCTGTAGCTGCCTCTGAAACTCCGTCCGGATGCCGCTAGAGCCGTCGTTTAATTCATAGTATCGGTGCTAGGGGCTGAAGCAGTCAGGAGACGACACAATGTGTTGTTTTCCTCCATTGTTGGAAGAGTAGAAGAAGTGATCATCTGATCCCGAGGGGCTGCAAAGACTGGATCTAATCCACCAAGGAAGATCATTGTCGCCATATTCTGTCGATGTAGCCGTTGTGTGGGGCATGTGCAGAGAGGGGCACATACATTGTAACTGGCAACTAGAGACTTGAGTGCGGAAAAAATACTCCGATAAAGGGCGGCTATTCTGACGCATATGCATCAAATCGTGAAAAGATTGATACATTTTGGTAGAATTTTTATCTTGTCCATAGGTGGCCAGCAGTGATGTCCACATATCGTGTGCACTTTCATAGTAGACTAACTCCTGAGCAATCCTGTCGATTACACTAACCATAATCCATGAACTTACCATGGCGTTGTCTTTCACCCAAGTTGCGTATTTTCCATCCTTGTTGGTTGGTTCTTCTTCGAGGAGGATATGTTCTTTATCATATCCTCGAACAATCATCAAGAAAAGACGAGACCACATGGAGTAGTTCGTGGCATCGAATTTTGGTATGGATCCAAAGGATGGCATTTTTGAATGTCCACCTTCGTCCATTTCTGATGGAGGTACCTCGGATGCCATGTGAGCGTCTTCCCTAGCACTTGCCACCAATGTTTTAATATGGTGGTTATGCGGCCCTCTCTCGCTCTCTCTCCCTTTATATATTTCTTTTTATTTCATGTCAATACATATGCAAAGTACGTATTACATATGACAAGAAAAAAAAATACGCGGACGAAAGAGGCGCGGGAAGAAGCTTCTGGAAATGTATGCTAGGAAGCCTTGGCGTGAGCACACCCGTTCTAGCGTGGAGTGGCGTGAACGAGGGCAGGCGGGCCTGTTGATGGCGTCTGGTCGTGAGTCACTGAGGGGCCGGGTAGGAACGAGGCATTCTGGTCGTTCGGGGCGATCTGTAGGGCGATCTGGAGGGCGTCCTGGGCTCGCACCGGTGGCGGCGCAGATCTGACAAGGAGCGGCGGAGTCGGGGCCACAACGGCTTGAGCAGGGGGCAGGAGGCGCGAGGCGCAACGATCTGGTCGGAGGCTGGCGCAGCGATCTGGTCGCAGCCAAGGGAGGGGGCCCGCACGAAGCGATCTGGTATGGGGCTGGCGATGAGGGAGGGAGGGAGGGCGGCGTCGACAGCAGGGTGCGATGGTCTGGGTCTGGCGGGTGATGGCGATTGGAAGCCAAGGGAGGGGGGGCCCGCACGAAGCGATCTGGGTTGGTGATGAGGGAGGGAGGGCTGGCGGGCGATGGCGGTGGGAGGGCTGGTGGCGCGATGGGGAAGGGGGGGGGCGGCAGTGCGAGATGGGAGAGGGCAGGGGCGGCGCGAGATGGGGGCGGCAGCGCGATGGGGGAAGGGGGGGCCGATGGGAAGGGGAGAGGGAGAGGGCTGGTGGCGCGATGGGTAGGGGGGGGGCGGCGTCGTGATGGGGAAGGGAAAGAGGAGAGGCAGCGCGAGATGGGAGAGGGCAGGGGTTGGCACAGATCCCTAGGGAAAACCTAGGGCTCTGATACCATGTGGACAATTATCATTAGGCTTTCCATGATTACATTAGGCCCCTTAACCCTCATTATATAGAGAGAATTTAGGGTTAGGGTTTACAAAAGGGGGGACACCATTTATGCTAAATACCATAACTACCCTTTGTCCTTTAACAAATTGTTTGTTGTGGTAGACTGGGTTTTCCTTGAGCACTTTGTTGGTTAAACTATCAAAAATGTTGTTTCATGTTTTATCATGTTTGGTTGACACGATGCACTTATGTCAATGATGGTAGCAAATCAACATTTTGCTTGAAAATTTCCATCTGAATGTCTATGGATAATGGTAAATGTTTCCTAAACTGCGAGATAGTTTTAGACCTCTAATAGTTTTATGCATATGTAATTTATTGTCCAACTTCTTGTGGATGTCAAAGGAGGTTGGACAATGCCATAAGT
Organism: Ottelia alismoides; assembly: GCA_037367405.1. Classification (NCBI taxonomy): domain Eukaryota; kingdom Viridiplantae; phylum Streptophyta; class Magnoliopsida; order Alismatales; family Hydrocharitaceae; genus Ottelia; species Ottelia alismoides. Next base: position 1,129,322 of record JAZKJV010001282.1, read on the forward strand.
TGTTATCCCATAAGCTAGTTATTTGTTGCAAAGAGAGCATTGTGTTTTAGTTTTGTTGTTAGCGGCAGTGTTTTAGTTTTGTTGTTAGCGGCAAGATTTTTTCTTTTGGAGGTCTTTTTTTTGATATTCACAGCTATGTATCTTTGATATATAGCTGAACTAACTGTCCCTGTATAGATCAGGGGATTAGAAGTCAAATTCTAGGGCTTGAAAACATTGGTTCCCGTTCTTTCATGTTTTTTTTGTACATGTACTTATTTTTGGAGAGACAAGACTATGTATCTATCCATGTTGCTGTATCTCTGAAACATGGATATAATTTTTGGTGGACTTGATGTATGCTTTGAAAGAAAATGGAATGAAAAAAATGTAGTTCTTCTTTCTTTACTGTTGTCCTGTAAGTTTGGTACGACTTGGTATTTCGAATGTAGAATCATATGTGTGGATGTGTATTGCTGAGTATATGGATCCTTGGGGGCATCGCAGTTTGGTATCAGATTCCTATGAGGTATTCTCCCGTGGTTTCATCCCGCTCCTTAGGGAGTAGGGTTCCACGTAAAAATCTTGATCTTACATGTTTCATATTTCTAGTTCAAGCTCTATTTCCGCTTCCGCATTCCTATTTTCTAACAAAAGGGGATGTTTTTGCTAGTGTTTATGAATCTGATTAGCATCGTCGAGGAGAACAAATCTAATATCTGGGGAATATAAGAGACATGGTGGGTCCGGATCTCCATATATTTTCCCTACTGATGTTGGACAGAATAAGATGCCCAGAACGTATTATGTTTAGAATATTCCTTATAATCAAGATATAGATGGCCCTTTACAAGAGAATATTGCCATATCTGTAGTATTTTCTACTCTTAATTTAGGATTGTTCGAGAGAAAAAGTATGATTAAGATTAGGAATAGAATGTTTATATGATTTTGGTTCTCCTGTAACCATGGAAATAGAAACTTGCAAGATTTAGGAAAAAAGTTGGTGGTCCTTTCAGTTTAAATGCATAGTTTTTTCTCTGTCTCTCTTCAAAGCCCTTTCGGTTGATTGCAGGATAGCCTCCTCTTATTTGAAAATAAGGGGAGCTTACCCAGGAATAAGCTATAAGTGGTTACCATATGAAAATAGTTAAAGCTGATTACATTAGCAGGAGTCTAGTCTACACTCATCTTTTTTTTTGGATGATGTAACACAGTTGGTGGTACGTTGATGGTTGGTAGTTGATCAAGCAAATATGCAATGCATGTTAAATCCTTGGTTGAATTGTAATGCATGAGAGAAGGTGCCAATCAAGTCCGGTGAGCTGAGCCCTCTTGCTTGAGCTTGAGCTTGAGCTTGACAGTGATTTCAGTGTGGAGTAGGCTTGTTTATGATAAAAAAAATAAAGATGACTTGAGCCTAGGAGCGTTGAATTTGAGCCAACCAGTTGACATTCCAATCAATGTTTATGCATGTTAAAGTAATCTTGTGTGTGTGTAAAGGACCGATCCTGTGAGATGTGATTTTGTGAGACGGTGAGATGATAAATTTTGGACCACTAATTTCAACCATGAGAGATAAAATCAGGAGAGAGAAGACAAAATCTAGTGGTCCAGAATTTCCCATCTCACCATCTCACAAAAATCCCATCTCACATGACCGACCCTCTCTCTCTCTATATAACTAAAGTGAGATGGGATTTTGTGAGATGGTGAGATGAGAAATTCTGGACCACTAGTTTCAACCAGGAGAGAGAAGACATAATCTACTGGTCCAGAATTTCCCATCTCACAATCTCACAAAAATCCCATCTCACAGGATCGACCCTCATATATATATAAACTTAGTGGCTCAATGGATATGCCTACGTTATGAAATAGTAAATAGCCATGAGGTACGTCTATTTGACTCATGTTGGCTTAGTACGTAAATGACCTTATACGAATCAATTTGGTGATTAAATCTAATGATAAAAAGAAGTATCCTCCATGGAGAAGCACGCCTCCTTGGAAAGTCAGATAGAGACTTGGACAATCGTAAATAATCCGACCAAGAGATTAATGCTGCTTTAGCTCACCGTGTGCTGTGTGTACTACTTAGCGCTCCTCTTGGCACCTTAGTGATTTTTCAGCCATGACGTCAAGCAGCTTTATGCCTGAGGTTATGCACCCTTGTGCTTTATGCTGCACGCTGTGTCTTTGTGTTCTTCGCCTGACGATGAGGCCTACATGCTCTATGTGAATCCTCTTGAAAATGTGTGTTATTAAAATGGGGTGTGAGTGGTGATCGTAAGCAGTATTAAACTACAGTCTAAGCTCATTTTTTCTTACTGACGTGACTTCTAGGTACTTATAGTTGTTGGCCCCATGTATAAGTATCCGGATTCGCCCTTGTGAGAAAGACATCGAGATTATTAAATAAAAAACTGTAAAACTATGATTAGTAATGATTATCCATGATCAAATGTATTGAATCAGATCATGCCCTTCTCAGGTAACTCTATTGATGGAATGTGGACTTTTGTGGTTTGCAATGATCCATGGGTTGAAATCTGAATTAGGAATTAGAACTACATTTTGTTAAGTGAAGCTAGTAGTCGTGTTGGGAACTTAGTTAGGATTCACTGTACCCCACTGCATGCCTACTAAGGCACCCCAACCTTAAGGCCTTCTTTTTGCCTTAGAGTCATAGTGTGACGTCTCTCTCGGACCAAGACCACAGACTATCCACAAAGCTTGAGATATATTTTTATTGTGATCCTACTCTCTTATAATTAGAATTGGTGTACAATAAATATTCATATTTGGATTGGAACTATAAGTCAAGTTGTTGGAAGCAACTTTGCGTGGGATGATTGTTCTTTGTGAGGTGCCGTTTCTTAATGCCTGTTGGGAACATGGAAGTTGGTTATACTTGTGGCTTTTCACAACTGAATACTTTCTGTTTACCTTTTTAGTTGTTATTTTATATCCGTACTGGGTGCTTGCTCATAAACCTATTTGCGTGAATTCAGCAAGTTCGCATGAACAACAACAACAACAACAGTAGGCAACGTACAGTTAACTTTGTTGCAGCTTTCTTTTGTGGTACATGGGGTTCTTGTTCTTTTGAGTTTTAGTTGTACCTGTACTTTTTGGGAGACAAGATGTATATGTGCATGTTGCTATATTTGTATGGAATGTACGGAATTTTTTGGTGGAAATGATATTATGAATGAAAATTAAAAGAATATTTACGATTCTTCTTGCTTTACTATTCTCCTACACTTTTAAGACAGCTTGGAATTTTAGATGTAGAATTGTATCTTGTGGATGTGTATTGCTGAGTATCTGGACCCTGATGGAGTCACAACAACCGCTTCTATCTTGGCGGGGTCAACTGACACTTTTGCCAATGAAATCACATGGCTCATGAATGCCACCTCAGAAAGTCAGAACTTTCTCTTGATGTATTAGCTATACAACCAATGCTGTCGGAATATCTTTAACATAATGTGAAGATGGGATTCATGCTCATGCTCATCATGGAAGTAGACTAAAACATCGTCAATGAACACGATCACGAACCGATCCAAGTACAAACGAAAGACTCAGTTCATCAAGTTCATGAATATGGCAGGTGCATTCGTAAGTCCAAAAGGCATCACCACAAACTCATAGTGACCGTATCTCGTACAAAATGCAGTCTTCATCATGTCTACGTCCTTAATCCTCAGCTGGTAGCATCTAGATTGTAGATCGATCTTGAAGAACATTACTACTCCATGTAATTGATCGAACAAATAATCAAATTGTGGGAGAGGATAATGATTATTGACCATTCACTTGTTCAGCTATCTGTAGTTTATGCATAGCCTCAAAGATCTATCCTTCTTCTTCACTAAGAGAACTGATGCTTTCCATGGTGATGTATTGGGGTAGATGAATCCCTTCTCCAATAACTCATGTAGCTGCACTTTGAGCTCCTTGAGCTCAGCAAGTGCCAACTTATATGGAGGGATAGAGATAGGTTGTGTGTCTGGCAATAACGTGATCTCAAGCTCTATCTCCCTCACTAGTGGTAGACCAAGTAAGACATCTAGAAACACGTCAGGAAACTTGCGCACGACCCTAACATACTCAATCATCTAATCCTGCATAGTTGAGTCTATCACGCAGGCAATGTAGCCTATGCAACCATGGCTGAGAAATTGGCGTGCCCTCAAGGTGAAGATGCAATCGATCCCACAATCAAATATACTCCCGTCAAACTGAAATATCGACACTACAAGTAAATGGAAGGCCACCATCTTTCCCAAGATAGTCCAGACACGTGTGGTGCCTCTCCAGCCAGTCCATGCCTAATATGATGTCAAAATCCTATAACTGAATAAACATGAGAAATTCAAACATCATGTACCCTCCTATATGTACATCTACATCCTCAACTGGCTGGTGGATGATAAATAACCGCCCCTTGGGCCCTTGATATAAAACATGGATGAAACCCTCATCACAGACTTCCCCAATATGGTACCATACGATGTCAAAGGAATGGATGCGTAGTCCATGAATCAAACAGTGCATGCAAAGAAATCACATGGGCTGAAATTATACCTCTGACAACTGACCTAGAAGCATGAGCTTGCTCCTGCATCACTGTATTCAACCGCCCATGTCATGGTGGACTAGATCCCGCATCACTGAATGCATGTTGTGGGGCTTGCTGAAAGTCACGGTCTCCACACTGGGATCTCGAGCCCTGAAACTGTCCGGAAGACCTATCTAGTCTTCCACTTTGCTGCTGCTGCGTACTCGAACTGCTGGCACACAATGGGCACTAGGCCTTGAAGTGGCCTGACTGTCTGCAAAGGTAACACACACGGTTGCCTTACTGAGACAAGCTCCCTCTAGAATAAAGATATCACCCCCAGACCTATGACTTTGTGTCTGCGTGGGGAGGACGAGAAGAAAATGAACCACATCCTACCAAGACCTGCCCCCAATGTAGAGGATGGTGTGAACCTGCTAGCTGTTGGTGCTGTTGCAGTGGGGCTGTGGCGATGATCTCTGCAGAATCTAGAGAAGTCTCGATGTGCTGTTCTGTTAGGTTGGGGTGGAGACAACCGCGACTGACCTCCATGAAACCAACTCTATGTGACCTCCCACTTTGTCTCCTTCACTGTGACCTCCTTGATGGAGGTTAAGTTCAAAGTGGAGAGTCTGTCCTGGACCTCCTCACGTATCCCTCGGATGAACTTATGCAAGTTCTCATCAGGATAGGGTATAATAGCGGGGGAATGTTGGGACACCTCTGTGTAACATATCAATTGCTCCTGGGTCATCATCGACCCCTGGGTTTACTTAAGAGAGACATATGCACATGGATATAAATTATGATATTCTCCTTAGGACTCGTGTTGAGTTAGGAAACTCTCAAACACTATCTTGTATTTCAAATACCATTGAGGAAATATATATGCGTAGAATGGAATAGAGTACCATGGCTCTGTTTCCAAACTATGACGACCCCGTTTCCAAGGATCCGGGTACACAACAAGACGATTCGACACACATATATTTCCATATTCGAAATACACAACTATACATGTAAGTAGGAGAAAATAACACAAAAGTTTGGAATTTAAATTTCATTTGCATTTCCATTTCATGTAATACCCTTCAAAACATGACATTGTTTGTTCATAAAATATTACATGTATGCATCAAAAAGTGTGTTCATACATATATTGTACTTCTTACATATCTGAAAATGCTACAAGTAAAGTAAAACGATAAAAGTTACAAGTACTGTACCACAAAGGAACTGTAGCTGCACAAAAAGAGTGTCTCCTAGCTGCTCACTGTTGCGGCTTCTCCTGACAAAGTTGCCCAATACGGATGCTAAAACTACAATAAGCAAGGCGCTAAGAGAGTGTGCAAAAGAAAGAAACTGGGTAAACCATCCTCACTAAGAAGACAATACTCTGATCATTATTATCAACCTTAAGTAACCCAAGCTTCGTAGATAGTCTGTGGTCTTGGTCCACGTGGGACCTCACACTATGACTCTAAGGCATTTAGAAAACCTTAAGATTTAGGTGTCTCTGTAGGCATGCGATGGGGTACAATGCATCCTAACTAAGTTTTCAATATGTCCACTTAGCTTCATTTACCGAATTGTGGATTCATGTTAAAACCCTAAGTATTCCACTTGATTCATCACATTCCCAAATCACTTAACCAAGTTCCAACCAGCGGATCATTGTAAACCATGTTGAATGGCAAAAAAATCAAGTATTCCTGGGTCATCATCGACCCTAGGTCAGGTCCGTGAACTCTCTCCTCTGATCCTCTACCCAATGGTCCATATAGAACTATGTACGGAACTCGTCAAAGAAGACAATCCAAGTGATGGTCCCGGTCATGTGCTCCTTGGTGGCATTCCACCACCTCTCTATGTACCATGCTAGCGGGTATTCTGCAAAAGATATCCGTGTATCCTCATGTGCATGGATCGTCCTCAAAACCTTTACCACTTGTACTATCCACATCTCTGCATCATCAGGAGTGGTGGTAAGGAAGAACTCTGTTACGAGATCCCTCTGATATGCTACATAGGTGTTGTGATGCTTCTATAAAGCATATGCATCCTCCATCTTCTCAAGCTCCAGAGACACTAACAAGTTGTCACTCTCCTCCCCGTCATGAGAGGGACGGTAGGAGGAGTTGTCCTGCTGCTGGAATCGCTGCTCAGTCATCTCGTGGCGTTGATGGATGCCCTGCACCGCCTGCACAAGGAAGGCCATCTGTTGCGTCATATCAGGATCCATACGAGGCAACATGGTTCTGCATAAAGAACTAATGCATTAATACTTGCTTTACTTAAGAGAGACATATAGACATAAATATAATTATCATATTCTCCTTATGACTCGTGTTGGGTCAGAAGACTCTCAAACACTATCCTGTATTTCGAATACCATTAAGGAAATATATGTGCGTAGAATGGAGTAGAGTACCGTGGCTCTGATATCAAACTGTGACGATCGCGTCCCCGAGGATCCGGGTAGTCAGCAAACCAATTCCACGCACATATATTTTCATATTCGAAATACACAACTATACATGTAAGTAGGAGAAAATAACACAAAAGACTAGAATTTAAAATTTCATTTGTATTTCATTTCATGTAATACCCTTCAATACATTGTAGTATATGTCCATAAAATATTATCTGTATGCATCAAAAAGTGTGTTCATACATACACTGTACATCTTATATATCTAAAAGTAATATAAGCAAAAGTAAAACAATAAAAGATACAAGTAATGTACCACAAAGGAAATGTAGCTGCACGAAAAGAGTCTCCAACTCCTAGCCGCTCACTGTTGCAGCTTCTCTTGATAACCTGCGGATCCAATGCATTGTTACGCTATAAGCAAAATTGCCCAGTACGGATGCTAGAACTACAATAAGCAAGGTGCTAAGAAAGTGTGCAAAAGAAAGAAAATGGGTAAACCGTCTTAACTAAGAAGACAATACTCTGATCATTGTCATTAACCTTAAATAACCCAAGCTTCGTGGATAGTATATGGTCTTGGTCCACGTAGGACCTTACACTATGACTCTAAGGCACTTAGAAAACCTTAAAGTTTGGGTGCTTCTGTAGGCATGAAGTGGGGTATAATGCATCCTAACTAAGTTTTCAACATATCCACTTAGCTTCACTTACCAAATTGTAGCTCCATGTTAAAACCCCAAGTATTCCACTTGATTCATCATGTTCCTAAATCACTTAACCAAGTTCCAACTCGCAGATCATCGCAAACCGCCCAAGTTTACTACCCACATGTAAGAATCCACAATGACGTAGGGCTCGAGTCAAGGTACCAATCACTAAGATCAACCAAACCTTAATAGAAATCACAACGATTATCCGAGTGCTCCTTATACACATGAGACTTGTGTTTCGATTCCAACTTCAATAACCACATTCCTCAGAATTCCCCTCTTAGTGCTCCCACTCAGAATACCAACCAATTTGGCCTACACCAACTAGTACACGAGTATTAACCCTAAGTGAAAAAGCGAAGCAATAGACCACCAATCATGACTACTGGGTGTGCATTTGAAGGCACTAGGCTGAAGGCAAGCCGGTACTGAGGCCGGAACACCATCAAATTGGCATGTTGGTGTACCAAGCAACATGTCCCCCAACCAATGCAACTATTGGGTTCGTGACATCTAAGCATCTACCTGGAGACCCAAGGGTGCATGCACCTCCCTTGGCGGCAACTACTTCACTACTTACATGCCACTTAAGATAATCACCGCAGAATGGGCAAGAAACCTAGTAGGAAAATGACATCCGCTGAACACAGATGTAAATAATATAAAGATATGTATATCCCCACAATTATTCGATTCGATGTTCAAAATGCTTTCAACTCACCGAGGCTCACCGCATCACTTGTAGGTCAATTTAACTCACAATTGACCCATATCAATCATTTATCAACTTATTCCATTAATCCAGACATCTATCATATATTATAATGTCTAAACGATTCTACATATTTTTAGAGTCACCTTGCATCAATTTTTAAGTCTATATGGTCCACAGTTCTAGAATGATTGATCAACCAAACATGCATGATCGATCATTTTGTGATGGCATGATCTATCAGACATGATCGATCAACCCTATGGCATGATAGGTCATCTTCGTAGATAGTAGCCGAATTCATTTCGGATGACGTCCACAAAGTTCCTCCGATTGTGAAACAAATTATACCATCTTGATCTTGTTGTTACCCACATCACAACAATATTTTTATCATCTCTATGTATTCATCCATTCGACGGGAAATCACGAAAAGGTGCTGAGATAAAAACTGACTTTTGATGTAAAACTCACCAATCTCAAAACTGATATCGCCTACGCGTGTTATACACTATACACGACTCCTGGCGCAAAAATCGCACAGATCCGACAACAAGAGGGGTAAAATCCGTACATATGAGAATGTTCTCCCATGACTTTCCTTCGCCTGGAATGAGAGTTCCGCAGCGTTTCATGGAACATGGTTGTGTATACAACGATCCTCATGTCAAGCTCTTCGAAATGACGTACTCGGACGTCCGATCAGGTGGCGGGCCCAAGTATATGGCAAGGGGGCACGTGCCCTCCTAATTTCTTGGGTTTCTTCTAATTACCCCATGCATGTGCCCCCTCCCAATTATTTGTTCATATAAACTATCTTCGATGATCCCTCTTAGTTTGGTCTAAATAGAAATTTGAGTTTTCAATTCATGTACGTATATCTCGTTGAAATAATCTTCCTTTCAATTTATATATCCATTAAACAACTTGTCCCCTTTCATTTTAGTTATTGATTGAAACATTCCACTAAATTTCTCACATCTCAAGAGTATGTATACCTTGTACCTTGACTTTTCGCGTTTGGCAATCCTCATATATCTCTATCTCGGTATCTCGATAAACTCGACATTGGCTACTCTTTCTCTTAGTTGTGAGAATTTTAGTTAAATAAAATACTTTGATCTACTTTGGTCTTATTTTTATATGACGTCATATGTTCGGTTTAAGTTTTAATATATCAGTTATTCCTTATAAATGTTTCTTTTATTTTTACAACTTGTAATTTCATTCTCTAATCTTTCCAATCATATATTTTTTTAGTTAGCATCTTGAAATCTAGTTAAGCAATTAACAATTGATGTCCAAATATTATATGGATTTGTATTTTGATTAGTGACATTTATAGTTTATAAATTATAGATATTTTATGTGATATAGTGTGAATTATAAGAGTATTTTTTAGTAAAATAATCATTATAAAAATAACGAGAATGTTGATGTACTTGTATGATATGTCACTAAATATATTATTCATTTAGAATTTTTTAAATATATTACTCGTTCGAAAAATTAACTTTTTGTTGTAGTTAGCAACGAATGTCATAATCATTGCTAAAGGTTTACATAAAAAGTTCCTTGTTGTCTTATCCTATAATTTATATTAACCATTGTTGTATTTAAGTTAACAATGATTAGAAGAAAAAGCCAATAGATAACCATTGTTATATGGCTCGTTGTCAATAATACAACGAATATTATATTCATTGTAGATTTAAAGAATCAGGTAATGAATTATATTTGTTGTTATACATTTATTTATGGATGATATGGTAACAAATATCAACTTATTCTTTGGTCAATCCTATTTTGTTGTAGGACTACTTTATCATTATATGAGCGATGACGATATTATGAATTATTTCCATACTATAAAACTAGACGAGGCCAACTGTAACGATTATTTAGTTCGTTTTATATGTTTTTTATATGTACATACAATACATATAATTTTCCACTTCTATAGATGTCATAATCTTCTATATTATAGTGCCTTACCTAATATAAAATCCTAGGTCCACTGGTTCGATCTATGGTTAGAAATTCGCTTCGATGGCGGAGCTCTGACGAGGTGGTAGTGGCTCAGATGAAGTTGCTAAGTGGTTTGATCACTTAGCCTACCCCTCCCCTTATATAGGGACTCACCCTTAAACGGATCTGATTCAGATCCAGATCCATATAATCGCAGTCTGCATGTATTTTGCACGTATCTCCCTCATACAGACTCTGATTTCGACGTTCTTGGACTTGTTGGAAATGTCTCGATGAGCAATACAAGACGATGCAGTCAAATTCTAATTTGGTTGCAGGATCAGAGCAGAAGTTGGAGAAAAGTTTGTGTCTTAATATAAGGGGTCTCACATCGGTGATAATAAAAGTGTTATATTTCTTGCAAACAAGCCCATCTTTCGTGAATGATGAAGCACATTGAAGTATATTGTCATTTTATTTAGGAAGCTATCATCTTTGGGATAATCTTCATTACCCTATATTTCTACTCCAAAGGGCAACTAGCTGATGTTTTTTCTCTCTGAGGCTTGTACTCTCACTATATGGGGACTTTGCCCTCATTAAAGAAGTGAATATCTTCTTGGAACACTTTCATTTTCTGAAGATATAATTTATTTTTTTGAGAATGAAAATATAATTGACATAGTAAGCCATTATTAATGACGATCACTCATACGTGGTTGGTGGCAGCATAAAGCTGCCATACTCCATGGAGAATTAACTCGGTGATCTGGTATATTTATGATGGTTCTCCTCAAGTGAAAATAGTAGTGTGATGGTTCTTGCACAGGGAAATAATCCCCAGCAAGTACTTTAGCACTAGACACAATCCCAATTAAGTACATAGGCAAGTATTTATTGTCTTAGGGATCTAACTACCCATCTAAATTTAGTGCATTATACTTAATGATAATGCAAACAATCTTGTTAATACCTCTGGTTAGATGTGTCTAAAATCAATACATATGTCGTTTTGGATGACCATAACAATAAGTGGCATAGCTGACATAATGGTATTTATTGCATTAGATCCACTTAAATCACTGCTAGAAAGGGCCATATATTTGTTTTGTGTGCACGTTGGGTGTTTGTTTTGGTGGGGGGTTGGGGAATGAGATAGGGTTAGGGGTACCAATGATATGCCAACTGATCCCTCTTCCTTTCCCTTTGATTTTGAAATCACTTGTTCATGAATGTGGTATGGAAGTTTATGTAAGAAACTGAGTCTGGCAGTCCATTGCACTTGGTTGCCAACTTGCAATTTTCAAGCAATAAAAAAGTTCCTTTTGTTCAAACATAATTATGAATTGGATCTTGTGTGACAGATGCCAAGAAGCAGTTCCAGCAATTTGCTGCACATACCATCGCATCTCGATTCACTTCATCAGTACAATCAGCCTTCAGTTTTGTGTGATATGATATGCGGGAATAAGGTTTGAAATGAGTCTTCATTGTGCATTATTGTTTGATTTGATTTTGGAATGTTCTTTCTTTCTTTTTCCCATTTATAGGCTCATGTTTCTAAGAGAAAAAAACTGTAACAGTTATTTTTGTTGCTTAATGTTATCAAAAATCAACCCAGTTTGTTTACAGTGATTAATTAATTCTTTGGATGGACCTCTATTGGAGGTTCATCCCACCATTTCTCAAAAAAAATAACCCAGTTGCAAGTAATGGCACAATTTTAGGAGCATTTGGCATCTCACTCAACTAATGTATTTGTAAATAAATCATTAGCTATTTGGTTTCTCTGATCTTTTCTTCTACTCAATGCTGGGTTTTGCTTCATCTGTAGAATTATAACCAAAGAATATGCATCGATGCAAGAAATCAAGGAAACAAATTAAACCAATTTAAATGTATTGTGTTGTATTAAAATTGTTAATATAGGTTTTAATTGGAAAACCTATTAAGTACAATTTGGTATTCATTTGGTTTCAATTAGGAAACCAAATGGTTTGGAGGGAAAGTGGGAATTCCCAAATTTGAAACATGGTTGAGTTTGGGTGGAAGTTTAGTACCATACCTTGGAGATCTAAACTTTTGGTGGACTTATATATGAGTCCACACCCCAAGCTCTTGTAGCAATAGTAGAGAGGAGGAATGGAGGACCACACACGCGCGCGCGCGCGCTCCGTCTCCGTCTCCGGCTCCGGCTCCGGCTCCGGCTCGGGAGAGTTAATTTGGTAAGTCGACTTAAATGGGAATTCAACTCACCATTATGGGCGCATTTTTTGGGATCCGAAAGGATGCGTTTTCGGGGCGCATTTTTGGAAACCAAAGGTCGCGTTTTTAGGACGTGAGCCCCTCTATTTATATCCCTCACTCGACTCGGTTTTTCTTTACTCGCAAGAAAAACCTCTCACGTCGTTTCTCACTGGTTCTTCCTCTCACGGACGAACGTTTTCTTCTTCCTCTCTCGGCTGCAGTTCTCTGAGGTACAATCGAGGACGATCCCGTTGGTGTGCGCCGACAACGATCGTGAGTCGTCGTATCCTGGGAGCAGATCGCCAGTACCCTACGCACCGGTATTGTGGGGGCGATATCTTCTCTAAGGACAGTCCATTACATGGACGCTTCGGTGACTTCTAAACTGATCTTTGTTTTATTTTGCTTGCCGCAATACGTTTATTGCTTTACCCTTTCTGGATCATGCCCGTGTTTATGTTTCTGTTCTTTTAATCGGTTCCTGTTTGCACATTATAATCGGATAATGATTGGGAAACATACGATGGATATAATCTTATTCGGTTTTGTTTCTCTGTTAATTCATTTGGATCCGATATTATACTGTTTAATGTATGCACTGGTAATCTTATTTTCAACAATCTTAGAGAAGATATCTGGAACCGATTCTAAAATGTCGGAAACAATGTTTAAATCGAGGGTAGATATGACGGGTATGCCTGAAAAATTCGGTGGACAGAATTTTAAGCGTTGGCAACAACGCATGAGGATCTGGTTAACCACCATAGGGTTAATCTCGATGCTTGAAACCGACTGTCCTACGGTGGAGGCGGAAAACCCCTCACCCGATAGCCATAAGGCGCAATCTGCGTGGAAAGAACGCGATCTATATGTCATGGTTGCATCTTGTTGGCTCTGTCCAACACTTTGTTTGACGTATATTGTTCGTCCACGCAGACTGCGAAGGGGCTATGGGAAGACTTGGATCGGAAGTATAACACCGAAGATCTCGGTATTGAGAAATACTCCGTAGCCAAATTCTTGAAGTTTTCCATGGCCGAAGGGAAGTCTGTTTCTGAACAGGCACACGAGTTTTTACTCCTGCTCCATGGTTTAGAGGATGCCGAAATGAAACTTCCAGAGAAGTTTCAGGTCATGTGCATCATAGAAAAATTCCCAAAGTCGTGGGAAGACTTCGGTATGACCCTGAAACACAGAAAGGGGAAATTTTCTATGGATGACTTGATGGTGGCTATTGCCATAGAGGAGGAACACAGGAAACAAAAACCTGTGCTTCCTGTTGATATTCAGGCTAAGGTCAATCTTATGACCTCGAAGGGCAAGGATAAGAAGGGAAAGGATTCCAATAACAATAAAATGAAACCAAAGGGCAAGATCCAGAAAAAGGCAAAGAATAAACCCTGCTGGCACTGTAATCAGGTTGGCCATTGGAAGAAGGACTGTCCGTCCTTGAAGGCTCAACCTAAGGCTACAGACGGGAGTCCACAAGTGAACATGATCACTATGGGACTCAGGGCTAGCGAGGGGTATGTCTCTGTAAAACCTGAACTATACCATATCCATGATCCAAATGAGTGGCTCGTGGATACGGGAGCCAATGTAAATATATGTTCTGACAGAACATTATTTTCTTCTTATCAGACCTGCAGCGGTGGGACTGTGAAGATGGGGAACGACTCTGCGGCCAGGGTGCTAGGGTCGGGACAAGTCAACTTGAGGTTCTCCTCTGGACGTGTCTGGACATTGCACAAGGTGCTGCATGTTCCTGACATCAAGAAGAATGTGTTATCTGGCTCTATCTTAGTTAGAAATGGTTTTGAATTAAACTTTAAATGTAATAAAGTTGTTATTCTGAGACATGGTGTCTTTTATGGTAAAGGCTATTTGGCTGACTTTGATTTGTTATTTAGAATTAGATGTGATTCAGTAAACATTAATGAATTGAATGTTTTGAATGCTGAATGCTCTAGTTCTGTGTCTCAAGTTGTAAATAATCTTGAATCTTGTGATCTGTGGCATGGTAGATTGGGACATGTAAACCTAAATTCGATTAAAAGGATGATGAATTTAGAATTGATCCCTAAACACACAATTGATAAAACTCAAAAATGTGAGATATGTGTGCAAGCAAAGACACCTAGGAAGTCTTTTCAGTCTGTCTCTAGAGATAGTGAGATCTTGGATCTAGTGCACACGGATATATGTGAGTTTAATGGTGTGTTGACCCGAGACAATAAGAAATACTTTATCACCTTTATAGATGATGGCAGTAGATACTGCTATGTACATCTAATGAAAACCAAGGATGAAGCATTAGAGAAATTTCTTATCTTTAAGAATGAGGCTGAGACACAAACAGGAAAAGTGCTTAAACGCCTTAGGTCAGATAGAGGAGGTGAATATACCTCTAACTTATTTGATGAACAATGCAAATCTTTGGGCATAGTTAATGAAGTTACGGCCCCATATTCACCGCAATCAAATGGGATAGCAGAACGGAAAAATAGAACCTTAACTGACATGATCAATGCTCTCCTACAGAGTTCTGGACTTCCACCCTATATGTGGGGAGAAGCCTTGAATACGGCTTGCCATATTCTGAATAGGGTGCCTCCAAGACATATGGAAAAGTGTCCCTTTGAACTTTGGAGAAATAGGAAACCGAGTTTAAGATATCTCAAAGTGTGGGGCTGTCTCGCTAAGGTTTTAGTCCCAGAACACAAGAGAAAGAAACTTGGTCCTAAAACTGTTGATGCGGTCTTCTTAGGTTATCTAGAAAATAGCTATGCATATAGGTTCTTGGTAATTCGGTCTGAGATACCGGGCATAGATGTCAACACTATTGTTGAACTCCGTGATGCCACCTTCTTTGAGGATGTCTTCCCATTGAAGACTGGGATTCCTCAGAATCTGACCATTGAGGGCGCCTCCATATCTGGATCTATTCCAGATCAAGTGGAAAGGATATCGAATGTGGGGGTTGAGACTCAACCTGAACCCAATGATCTTTCTGAAGAGATTGAGCCAAGGAGGAGTAAAAGACCTCGGATAGCCAAGGATCTGAGTAGCGACTTCGTTGTCTACCAGATCGAGGGTGATCCTCCAAGTTACAAGGAAGCCATAGCTTCATCTGAAGCAAAGCAATGGAAGGAAGCCATCAAATCTGAGATGGATTCCATTATGGCTAATGGAACTTGGGAGTTGGTTGATTTACCCAAAGGGTGCTCTACTATTGGGTGCAAGTGGGTGTTTAAGAGAAAGCTTAGACCTGGCGGATCAATTGAAAAGTACAAAGCCAGATTAGTTGCCAAGGGCTTTAGGCAAAAGGAAGGTATCGATTATTTTGATACCTATTCCCCTGTGACTAGGATGACCACAATCCGGATGCTCATAGCATTGGCATCTGTATATGATCTCTCTATCCACCAGATGGATGTGAAGACCGCCTTCTTGCATGGCGATCTTGAGGAAGAGATCTATATGGATCAACCTGATGGGCTTGTGACTCCTGGGAATGAGGGAAAGGTTTGCAAGCTTGTGAAATCCCTTTACGGATTGAAACAAGCACAAAAGCAGTGGCATGAAAAATTTGACAAAACCATTTTGTCATGTGGCTTTAAGGTTCATGAATCCGACAAGTGTGTCTATTCCAAGGTGAAAGGTGATGAGTGTATTGTCTTGTGCCTATATGTTGATGACATATTGTTGTTTGGATCACATATGAGGATTATTAATGAGACTAAGGCTTTCTTGAGTAGCAAGTTTGAGATGAAGGACATGGGTGTTGCTAATGTGATATTGGGTCTCAAACTGACAAGGTCAGTTGATGGGATTGTAATTTCTCAATCTCACTATGTTGAGAAGGTACTTGAGAAATTTGGATATAAAGATTGCAAAGCTGTAAGCACTCCTTTTGATTCATCCAAGACGCTATTTAAGAATAAAAGTGGAGTACCTGTAGCCCAGCTAAGGTATTCACAAGTAATAGGAAGTTTAATATATCTTGCAAATTGCATGAGACCTGATATTTCATTCTCGGTTGCAAAGCTGGGTAGATACACTAGCTGTCCTGACCGTACTCACTGGGAGGCTCTGGATCGAGTACTTAAGTACTTGAAGGGAACTATTTCCCTTAGTTTGCATTATGGTAGGCATCTATCTGTACTAGAAGGATATAGTGATGCAAGCTGGATAGGGAAAATAGAGGAGTCTGGGAGTAATGGTGTTACAGGGTATGTATTTACCCTTGGAGGCGGTGCAGTCTCCTGGAAGTCTGTGAAGCAGACCATTCTAGCTCGATCCACTTTTGAGGCCGAGCTGTGTGCTTTGGACACCACTGGAATAGAGGCTGAATGGCTAAGGGAACTTCTGTCTGAAATTCCCATGGTAGGTCAGCCTGTTCCTGCGATCTCGATACATTGTGATAATATGACCACAATTACCAAGATCAAGAGTTCAAAGTTCAATCAGAAAACAAGGAGACACATACAAATCAGACTTAAGACGTTAAGGGAATTGGTGTCTCGAGGAGTGTTGGCTGTGGATTTTGTTGGATCCAAAGACAACACGGCAGATCCGTTGACTAAGGGACTTGATAGATCTTTAGTCCTAAAGTCTAGGCTTGGGATGGGACTGAGACCCATTGGGAGTTCCTCTACAGTAGCAACCCAACCTAACTGAGTGGAGATCCCACAAAGTAGGTTCAATGTGGTAATAACAAGCTGTTTGGAGAACTGGTTGGCACTCTAAGTTTAATGCGTAAGCATGAGTGTCTTATCCCTGGAAGCCTGAGTGTCATTTAAGCTGCAAGTTTAGGAAGAGCATAGGCTCTGAATGGGTTCAAGCCCTTGGGCAGGATGTTAGCAGTGCATCCTTGGAGAACGCCACCTATGTGAGTGTTACTGTGGGCCACAGTTAAAGGAAGAGGGTCTTTCCTGAACACACTCATTAAACAGGATAAGGGTGCATGGCCTTTAAGAGCACCAACCCTGAAGATTGTACCAAGAACAACGCTTTGTTGTTTCTACCGTATACTTTAACACTAAGGTCTGAAGTTCAAGACTTAGTTCACTTCGTTCCTGTTAAAGTGAAAGTAGTAAACTCAGGTTGAGGTTCAAACCGGAAGGTACCTTTACTGAAAGCAAAGTGTGGGCAGCCGAAAGAAGTCTCTTGAATCTTTTTTAATCTCTTTTTCAAATTGGTGAATTCGTGGGGGATTATTGTATTAAAATTGTTAATATAGGTTTTAATTGGAAAACCTATTAAGTACAATTTGGTATTCATTTGGTTTCAATTAGGAAACCAAATGGTTTGGAGGGAAAGTGGGAATTCCTAAATTTGAAACATGGTTGAGTTTGGGTGGAAGTTTAGTACCATACCTTGGAGATCTAAACTTTTGGTGGACTTATATATGAGTCCACACCCCAAGCTCTTGTAGCAATAGTAGAGAGGAGGAATGGAGGACCACACACGCGCGCGCGCGCGCTCCGCTCCGCTCCGTCTCGGGCTCGGGCTCGGGCTCGGGCTCGGGCTCGGGCTCGGGAGAGTCAATTCGGATCTCGATACTTTTGCTGTGGGTTTCATTTGGTAAGTCGATTAAATTAATCACACGATTAATTTGGTAAGTCGACTTAAATGGGAATTCAACTCGCCATTATGGGCGCGTTTTTTGGGATCCGAAAGGATGCGTTTTCGGGGCGCATTTTTGGAAACCAAAGGTCGCGTTTTTAGGACGTGAGCCCCTCTATTTATATCCCTCACTCGACTCGGTTTTTCTTTACTCGCAAGAAAAACCTCTCACGCCGTTTCTCACTGGTTCTTCCTCTCACGGACGAACATTTTCTTCTTCCTCTCTCGGCTGCAGTTCTCTGAGGTACAATCGAGGACGATCCCGTTGGTGTGCGCCGACGACGATCGTGAGCCGTCGTATCCTGGGAGCAGATCGCCAATACCCTACGCACCGGTATTGTGGGGGCGATATCTTCTCTAAGGACAGTCCATTACATGGACGCTTCGGTGGTCTAAACTGATCTTTGTTTTATTTTGCTTGCCGCAATACGTTTATTGCTTTACCCTTTCTGGATCATGCCCGTGTTTATGTTTCTGTTCTTTTAATCGGTTCCTGTTTGCACATTATAATCGGATAATGATTGGGAAACATACGGTGGATATAATCTTATTCGATTTTGTTTCTCTGTTAATTCATTTGGATCCGATATTATACTGTTTAATGTATGCACTGGTAATCTTATTTTCAACATATTGATCTGATATGGAGTTGGATGGGGAAGGGAAAAGAGAAGCAGAGGAACATACCATCTTTTGCAGGACTCACAGGTGTAGGACGCAACAGTCCGAGGATGAATGCACTATTTTTTAGAAAGAAAATTGTCCAGTGAAAATCTCTTACGAAGATTAGTTAAATCCTAATAAAATGTACAAAATTTGTCGAATTCTCAAATACAAGGATGAGTTGTATGTATGCACCCATCACACATATCAAATGATCAGAATCTTTGCAGATCTGATTTTGACAGAAATAAGTTGCAAGTTGTTTAACGTGATGCAGATCAACACTTTAGCTCCACTATTTCTTTTGGCATCAAGTCAACATTTCCCATCACGGTAATTGCTGCGTGTAGAATTGTTCTTTTGCCTACGATCAATAATGTAAGAGAAGATCAAAATTAAAAGATCATACTTTAAAGCTATGTCTAAGAAAAGAACAGATGAAACTATCACAAACTACAAAATAGCGAAGAAGTAAGCAAAGAAAGTGGTAAGCAAAGCTAAGTCAAAAGCTTGTGAAGTTTTGTACACAAATCTTGACTTTAAGGAGGGTCAAAAGGATATATTCAGGTTGGTTAAAGTAAGAGAAAGAAAGATCAAAGATCTTTCTCAAGTGAGATGCATTAAGGATGAGGAAGGTCAATGCTTGTTACTCAGAAGAATATAGAGACTAGATGGAAGCAATACTTCCATAAGGTTTTCATTGGGGAAGGAAATAAAGAGATCACATTGAGAGATCTAGCTAGTAGTGAAAGTTACTTGAATCATGCAAGCTATAGATGAATACAATAGAAGGAAGTAGAGGAAGCTTTGAAGGTTATGAGACATGGGAAAGGTGTAGGACCAGATGACATTCGTATAGAAGTTCGGAGAGTTTCAGGTGAGCATGGTTTGACTTGACTTACAAATTTATTCAATGCTATTTGACGAAGCAAGAAAATGCCTGAAGATTGGAGTAGAAGCATGGTATACCTTTTTATAAGAACAAAGGAGACATTCAAAATTATTCAAATTACAGAGGTGTCAAGCTGATGAGTCACACTATGAAAATTTGAGAACGTATGATCGAAAGAAGGTTGATGCAAGTTTTCAAAGTAAAAGAAAACCAATTCGGATTCATGCCAGGTCACTCAACTATTGAAACCATCCACTTGTTGAGGAGAACAATGGAGATTTATAGAGATAAAAGGAAGAATCTCCATATGATTTTTATTGATTCGGAGAAGGCTTATGATTTAGTCCTGCATGAGATATTGTGGAGAGTTTTGGAGAAGAGACAAGTACATGTCCTATAATTAACCTCATAAACGATATGCGTGATAATGCTTCATCCTGTGTAAGGATACAATTTGGGAAGACTGACTATTTTGACATCAACATTGGTCTGCATCAAGGTTCAACTTTGAGTCCATTCCTTTTTACTTTAATTATGGATGAGTTGACAAGTAAATTCAGGATGAGATACCTTGGTGTATGTTATTCTCTGATGATATTGTGTTGATTGATGAGACTAGAGATGGAGTAAATGAGAAGCTTGAGATCTAGAGACATGCATTGGGGACTAAAGTATTTCATATAAGTAGGTCTAAGACTGAATATATAGAGTACACTTTTGATGGAAGCAGTGGTGAAGGAATCGAGCTGAAGATTGGTCACGATGACATTTAGAAGAGAGATTCTTTTAGTACTTGGGATCAAGTTTGCAACATGATGGGGGAATTGATGGAGATGTTACAAACAGAATAAATGCAGATTGGCTAATGTAGAGAGGAGCCTCTACTATTCTCTGTGATAAGAAAATTCCTTTAAAAATCAAAGGAAAATTTTACAAAGCAACTGTGAGACTTGCTATGCTCTATGGATCTGAATGTTGGCATGTGAACCATAGATACGTGCAAAGAATGGTAGTAGCCGAAATGAAAATACCGAGGTGGATGTGTGGACACACGCACATACACATAAAGATCGGATTCAGAATGACGTCATCAGAAGAAAAGTTAGTGCAACTCCGATCGAGGATAATATGCGAGAAAATCAGTTAATGTGATTTGGCCATTTGCAAAGGAGGTCAACTGATGCACCGGTGAGGAGATGCAAGTTTTGAGATGTTGAGCCGGCTAAGAGAGGGCGAGGAAGGCCCAAGAAATGTTGGAATAAGATTATACAAAGGGATCTTAATTTTTTGGATCTAAGCCCGATAATAACCCAAGATAGATCTGAATGGAGGCAAAGAATCTATGTAGCTGACCCTACTTAATGTGGGAAAAGGCTCGATTGTTGTTGTTGTAAGCTTGTGCGTGTTTTATGTCAACAATCTTGCACTGTGGAGAACGATGGGGTTTAGCAATTTTTTTCGTGCAATTGATATGATGGATGGTAGGCACTTCCCATTACATATTATTGACACAATGAAGGATTCTTGCAGGCCGAGCTTGGATTTTCCCATTTTAGGAAAAATCACAGATAGGCAATGTGATAGGATGCTAGGTAGCATGGATGAAAAATGATCCTCAGTGGAGATGTTTTACGCCCAAATCTGTCTAAGTACAAGCTTGCGTGTAACCTAGCAATCTCGTGCCACTTCCTGCATCTTCACCTAAGCATGGGTCTTGCAAAAGTGACAACACATCATATCTTGAGCAAAATCCTTCACCATAGAGTATATTTGACTACAGTGGACCCTACATTTTCATGTAACTTGTCTAAATCCATCTTAATATTGTTAGTTGTTTGAAAATTTTCCTTTAGCTTCTTGTCATAATGGAGGTCTCCATCAGAAGGAGAAAAGAGACATCATCACACATGAATCCCTTGACCATGTCATTAGATACATGGATCAAGAGGAGAGAGAGAGAGCATATAATGGATGATGAGAGGGATTGGTTTCCTTCTGTTCTCTTGGTTTTGCTATTTCTCTTCTTAACCAATGACTAATTAGACCCTTCAAAGCAATGGAAACTATTTTATCCAAAGAGCTAATCATGGTCATTGCCTAGTGGTGCCCCAACAATCCCCATTAAAGAAGCATATTTTAATTGGAGGGATGATTGAAATAGCTTGGCTTACGTGAGGAGACCAACATACCAAGATTTCTTTATTTGGAAAAAGCAGATGACAATAAGGAAAGTCTTAGACAGGCATGGTAATTTCCATATTCTTTATGCGGTTCAAGGTTCTTGGATTTTTTTTATTATTATTGTAAAAAACCCAAAAGTTTGTGCATGTCACTATTTTATGCTGCTTGGTTATGACAATTTCCAAATGGAGTTTCAAATGTATATCATTGTGGAAAACTGTTTTGTGATATAAGTCCTTATAAAAACATACATCCATATGTAGCCTTAAAAATATTTACTCATATATTTGATATATATCATAATGAAATTTACCATCTTTAGACTGAAAACACAGGGAAACAACATTCAGTCTAACAGTTCTATGCTTCCATATATGTATGTTCTGGTCAAAGGGAGTTTCTTTTGCTCCATCTTTACTCCTTAGTTTTTGCAACCATCTTGCTGCTTCATTATAGGCATAGGATTCCTTCCTCCATAACTATTTTCCAGTTATTCCTTATATAGTACACCAGATCACATGATCCCTATGAGTGAAGTTTCTCCTGGACAGAACTCCATGCAATTCTTCTATAGTATCGTATCATAATTATGTATCCTTTAAATTTTGGATTTTTTTTACAGTTATGCCCTCTTCTGTTCAAGACAGGCTACCTACTAATCATCCTGATTATGTTCTGTCCATCACAGCACTTGACTATATGTGAATGAGTATATCAAGTAGGCAACTAACATGGAAGGCTATGCAAGTCAAGTGGTAAACATGGAATGAACTCAGGAAGGAACCATGTGGAAGTTGCATCTGCACGGCATGTTTGGATCAGAGAAGTTTCTTATACTTGTAAAATCAGAGGACTGCAACTTAGGTTTGAAAGAATGGATGACTATTCTGTATGCAAGTGAATGCTGAAGAGGTGTATACTGGTCATATTCCTTCCCCTCCTAAGAACCCTAGAAACAGGGGCATCCTGTGAAACTGTTGTCCCCTTTATCAATCTCCCATCAATTTTCCCAATATTTTAATTGTGATGACCAAGAGGAACCAATGATGGTGCCAAGGTGTTCTTGTCATGCAAGCAATAGAGGAATCTCTACTTTATTTTACAAACACATGAAAACAAGGGGGATGCACTTGTCAAACTTTGAGGCATGGGATATTGGTGCCCTTTTTCACTTTGTTTTGTAATGTCCTGCCTTCCAAGATCTTCTGCTCCCTCTTATGGGGAAAATACCACTTGGCTTTTTATCTTCCCCAAAATTATTGATTTTTCTTTGAAGAAACTTCTTTTAGATCAAAGGGGGAAAAGGAAAATATGGGATCTCATATGTATAGGATGAGAATCCATATATTTCAGTAGTTGACAAACTTAAACCCAACTATTCAAAGGTCCAAGAAGAATGCTTTGTGTTCCAAGTCCTAAAAGAGAGAAGCCCTTTTTTGAATCTAATGATCATTTATCCATATTATTAAACACGTCGAAAGGTGTGCCACACTCTCAAACTTGGTTAATTAACTCCTATTGCTCGAGCGATGCGCAATGGCCACGTCGACATATGCTTCTCAACATACGAGTACGTCATTTCGGCCACATGTTTTTCATACTAACTTTGAAGATAAAGAGAGAAAGGTAGTCATTGTCGTCATCGTCATCATTATCACCAAGAAACACTGATTCACGTTATCACCTAATTTGAATCCATCACTAATAAACAAAAGGCCCGCAGCCATTGTTGGAGACAAAGAGCATTATTATGCCCTAATCCATTTCCTACCATCAAGCTATTTGTTTAATGTGATGCCGCCAATCTTTAAGTTTGAAATTCAAGTCAGGCCATCACCTCTTGTTTGCCCTATTTTTGCTTCTAGAAGATCAAATGGCACGTGCATCAAATGACTATCACTATTAGATTGATCTTCCATGTCATGTATATGCATAGTTAACTCATGAACCTTTACTTCCATAACCTTCTGAGCTAGAACCCCTCTAATGGTATGGTGGTAGAAGGAGTGGCTTCCACTTTAAAAAGAATAGGGTTTGAATCCTTCCCAACCCTCCCTTCTGCTAGTAAAAAATTACCTTCTGAGCCAAGTAAAAACATTTTACGTATCGATGTTGATGTGATTTTTCTAATAGTCAATGCACATAATCGCGCAGAATTTGGTTTCTTATCCATCAACAATTAGGCAGTATATCGATTTCAAAGGTGTAATTACAAGATGAGGAGTCGGGAACCAAATGCTGTGATGCTAGATGTTCACAAGGTGGATACCTAACCTGTTTGATTCGAGGAAGAATGTAATTCCATACTTATGGAAGTGAAGTTATTAATCGTTTTCTTTGTAATAGACGGATTTGAGTTTGCAAAGATGGAATAGTAAACATCAATCTACCAATTTGTTTTGGAAACAAGAAATTTATACAACTAATCTCACTTAATGAGGCTTGGTTTAAAGTTGAAGTAGAATTCACACATCAATGATGCATGTGCTTATTGATGTTATTGAGGAGATGGGGGGATAATGAAATTGTCTTATTGTTATTGACTTAATCCCCATTTGGTTAAAAGTTGGATGTATTTCCAAGGATATGCATTTTCCAAACAAGTTCTATTCTGGAACCTCTTTACACAAGATAATTCTATCCTCTTCTTTCCATTGAAGACAAAAGTGTTCCAATGAAATTACAAGAATGCCTTAAAGAGAAACTTTGCTATTTTAATAGATGTACGGGACAATTCTATCATCTTGTTTCCCGACAGGGCATCCCATGTAATTACAAGACGACCATAAAAAAAGAGATTTCTATTATTGTTCAAGAGAATATGTTTTCTTGTATAATTTTAATTATATGTACCAAAGAACTAACTGTCATTATAAAAAGGAATTGTCTTACCTTATGTTGCACCAACAGAAGAAAGGGTAAAGTTGACATATTATATTCACATCAAATCATTTCTATATTCCACTTATCTTCTCCAACCCATATGGTTCGTCTGGCTGCCACGTTCAGAAGAAAGGGTAACGTTGACATACCTCTTGCTCTATCCCAGCAATCCTGGATTGGAATTAGTTGTATAGACCGCACAATTTCTTTGTTATAATATTTTTTAACTACATTCAAATAAAAAATTAACATAAAAAACATATTATAATCATTAAAAAGTTATTATAACACGTAATCAATGTCGCATTGCATCACATTTATCATTCCAATCCTTTCAACCATCCAAACAACTGCTATTCACAAGAGGATACTCCAACCCAACCCAACCCAACCCAACCCACTTACCAAACAAGCCCATAGAGTTCTTAAAACTCGTAATTTTTCGTAATATCATATTCTCCTATACAAAGTGGAAAATCAAGAGCCACCAAGATTTTGAAAAAAGAAGAAGTTTTACTTGTCTTGTACAATACCGAACGAAACACATTACTAAATCTTGATCCAAAGTAGATACACCAAAAAAGACCTTTAGTCATGGACCGTCTTAGAAGTCTTGTCTGTGTAATGTTCGAAGCTCAAATCCTTGGACTGTTATCGGAGAAAACTGGCATTAACTTATTGGATTTGGATGACAACCACCAAATGCTTAAGCTTACATTGTCAAGTAGTATTACAAACTACCACTTATAACCCACTCTCACACTTTGTGAGTATTTGATGTAGGACTATCATGAAATGTTACAACCCCTCCATATATTTACAAATTATATTGCCCATCACTTATTCCACTAATAGTGAGGGTTGCGTGTTCTTGGGTGGTGGACTGATCTTGAAGGTGGATCGAGGTCAAGAGGAGGTTTGACTCCGATCAACTAGGGAGTGAAGTAGCTGAGTGAGTAGGAGCGAACTAATGGGAGTGCACCACCTGGCGCTATTGATCCAAAGGAAGACTTACTTCTGTCAACTAAGGAAAATAAAAAAAAGAGAAAAAACAACAAATAAGAATGAATTCAAAATTTAAAAAGAAAAGAAAAGCTCGCATTAAAATGTTTTCTGCATAAAAGTGATATCATTTGAGATTCACAACACTTATGGACTCAAAGTCAAAAGAAATTATATCTACAAAGATTTTTTGAGTTATTTTATAAGTGTAAAATACCCAATATTTAGTATTTTATATTCTTTTTCTTATGTATTATCTTAAAAATATATACATGATAAATTTTTATTAGATTTCTACTATATTACTTACAGCTTGCTCTGATTTTTTCAGGTTTTTAGTTTTTGTAAAAAGTGAAAATAAAATACAGAAGGGTTTTATGTACAAGTTTATAGATCAATATATACAGACTTCTTTTTTATCTTTTCGATTGATTTTATGAATTTTTGAGTGTTAATTTCTTTATAGTTAGTTAAAACATGACGCAAGGAATTAAAATGATAAAAAAATAAAAAAAATAAAACATGGACATGAAATAATCAGTCAAAGTATGCACAATTACATAAACTACAATAATATTGTCACAAATTCAAATTTCACACATGAAATCTGATTTCTTTGAATTCGATCTTATTTTGTAGATAATTGAATGTATATAATTCGAAGGTGAATAGAGTTTTATAGGAAGTTGTATGAAGGAGAGAATCAACTTTACATTTTCAGTCTTCTCAAATCAGGGTTGGATATAGAGCATTATGCAATAAAGTTGGCTCTACATGAATTGGCTGGTAATTTATTGATGGAGAGTCCTTATGTCCTTAATGATTTGATGTTCAAAGAAGATCACATTCCTACTTCTCAGCAACTTCTTCTCAACTGGATCATACAATCTGTAATCAAGCTAATCTTGACCATTTCCCAAGAAGATGTACCATAGGGTTTTTATATCTGACTTGGATCTTTCATCCTTTTAGAGTGTACAAAGGCATGCATCCAAATATGCACAAATTTTTGTGTGACACATACTTGCCTTAATAGGCCTATCGGGAACATCATCATCTAAAGCACATGTGGAAAGAGATTAATAACATGAACTACAGTATAAAGTGCTTCACGCGAAAAGGAGTTAGGCAACTTAGCATCCAATAGGTTTGACTCTCTCAATGAGGGTCCTATTTATTCTCTCTGCTACATTATTCAACTAATGAGTCTTTGGTGGAATCTTTTGGTGCATAATGCCATGAGAAATGCAATACTCATCAAATGGATCAATGCACTAACCACCTTTGTCAATGAGGATGCAATGTAGTTTAGTTTCAGTTTATAGCTCCATTAGTATGTGGGAGTCCTTGAAAACTTGAAGAACTTGGTCATTCCTCTTCAAGGCATAGACACAACCCTTTCTAGAAAAATCATCAATGAATGTAACAAAGTAAAGAGCATCACCAAGATAGCTTACTTTCAATGGATCACAAATACTAGTGTGAACAAACTATAGTGCATGCAATTATCTTAAAGGTGGATGACTTGCGAAAGAGACTCTCATTTGCTTCCCAATAATGCAACACATACATCTTTCCAATTTCCTTTCTTCATCTAACAAGAAGATTGTTCTTCACCCGGCATTGTAACCTCTTTTTCGCTCATGACCCAATTTTCGATGCCATGACTCAACAGATTTTACATTTTGAGCAACTTGTACAACATCTTTAGAAATTGATGCATGCATGATGTGAAGATTGTTGTTACATTTCTTACCTTGAGTAACAATCAAGGATGCATAGTACGCTTACATTACCCGCCACCAAAAGTATTATGGGATCCTTTATCATCAAGCATCCCTGTAGAAATGAGGTTCAGTTGCATATATGGTGATTATCTCATATTTTTGAGTGTCAACAACACTTCATTGGTATTCTTCAATGTAACATTGTCAATGCCTACTATAGGAGAGACAAGATCATTTCTCATTCTTAATGTGTTAAAAATTATCATATGTGTATGAAGAAAAGAAATCCTTAAGAGAAGAATGGGGAGAGTTAAGTCATTGTTAACAAATCACAAAGTATCATAATGGGCATCATTCTCCATCTCTTTATCATAGACAATGAGGAGTTTATGCTGAGGAACCGCAACAACATTTTTACCTTTCTTCTCATGCTTTTTGCCTCATTTTCTATTTTTCCTCTTGAATTGGAAATAATACTTCTTTATGTACCCTTTCTTTTTGCAATAGTGGCATTCATTGTTCTTATATTTGGACTTGGACTTGCTTTTATTATCATATCCGCCTTTCTCATCCTTGAACTTACTCCCCATCTTATTCTTTGTAATAAAAACCTTAAGAGCTAAATCGTACCACTTTGTTCTTTTTATTTTTTACTTTTACAGTTCTTTTTTATAATTTTTGTTATAATGTTTACATAATAGTACTATCTTTCACATAGTGTTAATATTTATTTATTTTCTTTATTTTGTGTACTACAAATTTAAAAAAATATTCACTACAAATTAAATCTCTTGTGGCTACGAAATGCCTAGCTTTCGACAACGAAACTTCTATAAAATAAATTGAATATAGATTAAATCAGTTTAAAATATGAGTACAAGTAGTTTGATCTAAGATAATATTATCTACCAATAAATAAAAAAAGTCATAATATAATTACATATTAAATTATATGAATGTTTCACAAAAAATATAATGCTGATGATTTGCGTCACCATATTCTATATTTGCAATTTTTTTTGACATACAAAATATGTTGCCCGTTTGTAGTTAAAAGATATCTCGTGATAAACAAAAGTTCATCGTCAAAGAAACAATTCGTAATTAATTTTTCCGGTGCCACAATTTGTCGCTACTATATAATTTGTTGTAGTGATAGTTCTTTTCCCAAAAATCCGTAAAAATGTTAGAAATATCATAAACATCCTGAAAAATAGGCAATTATTTCCCATGCATTAGACCAACCATACAAGCCTCCCTGTTAGTCGATCTATACTCACCTTAAACTTCACCTTTATGTATGGTTTTACAAATAATTGGTTTGCGTATCATTGGTTCCAATGACAATTTAAACCATTTATTTACATTTATCAACACATCTAGTTCTAACCTTTTCCTAACGAGTGAACACATCCATCAATTTTTACTCGTCAGGAAATGACGGATTTGTATTAATATTGCGTTTGAAATCAACAAGCTGTGAGTAGGGGTGTCAAAAAAACCTTTGGTTCCATATTCGTTCAATTTCGATTCGTTAAAGATCGATTCGGATTCGGTTCGAAAATAAACAAGCCGAACCTTGATGAATATGTTTGGACCCGTTTATTTAAATGAACCGAATCTTGAAATGGTAGGTTCGCTCAGGCTCGATTCCTAAAAGTTCGATACACTATATATATACATATATTATGTATTCCCTCAAAAAAGTATATGAGGAATGAGGAATTTGCACCATGATGCAAATAAGATATATACATAAAAGCTCACGGCCCTTGATCACGACATATCGAATGGTTGTGATCATTCCACAATCTCAAAATACTTAAATTTCAAAGAGTTCCACTGCTAATCGAAACCTTAAACGAATCAAATCAAACCTTCACGAATCAGGGTTGAGCCGAACCGAACCTGAACACTATGTTGTTAACAGGATCGTTATCGAATATAATAAACATTAATTACACGGATCCAAATGGATTGACAGAAAAGCATTACAGATTATCAATATTAATAACATGCAGTTCCAATCCATTATCCGATTACAGAATGCAAACATGAACCGATTAAACAAGCGAAAACATAAATCAGGGCGAGATCTAGAAAGAGTAAAGCAATAAACGAATTACGGCAAACAAAATAAGAGAGAGAGAGAGATTAGATTAGATTAGAAATCACCGAAGCGTCCATGAAATGGACTGTCCTTAGAGAGGATATTGCCCCCACAATTCCGGTGCGTAGGGTACTGGCGATCCGCTCCCAGGATACGACGGCACATGATCTTCGTCTGTGCACACTGACGAGATCGTCGTCGAATGTACCTCAGAGAACTGCAGCCGAGAGAAAGAGAGGCAGGTTCGTCCGTGAGAGGAAGAACCAGAACAGAGCCAAGACGACGTGAGAGATTTTCTTGCGAGTGTAGAAAGCAACATGGGGGAAGGGATATATAAAGACGGTCGCGTGCCCTAGCGCGGCACCCTTCGATTTCCGAAAACGCCCCTCAATGGGCACGTTATTTCGGATCCCGAAATCGCGGCCAGAATCGCGTCCATAACGGCGAGTTGAATTCCCATTTGAGTCGACTTACCAAATTAATCGTGTGATTAATTTAATCGACTTACCAAATGAAACCCATCAAAAGTATCGAGATCCGAATTGACTCTTCCGAGCTGGAGCCGGAGCGCGCGCGCGTGCGTGTGTGGTCATCCATTCCTCCTCTCTACTATTGCTACAAGAGCTTGGGGTGTGAGCTCATATATTAGCCCACCAAAAGTTTAGAGCTCCAAGGTATGGTACTAAACTTCCACCGAAACTTTTTCATGTTTCAAATTTGAGAATTCTCAACTTTCCTTCCAAGCCATTTGGTTTCTTAATTGAAACCAAATTAACTTCAATTGTAATTACATAGATTTTCCAATTAAAATCTAATTACAATTCTTACTACAACACACTATATTCATCTTATCGAACCGAACCTGAACATCTAAAAATGCTAAATGAACTAAATCAAACCTGAGCAGGTTCGCTCAAGTTCGGTTCGTTTACACCCCTAAACGTGAGAGCCGATTTTTTTCTAATAACACATTTGGGTCTAGATTCAGTGACATTACAATTTTCTTCACTTTTCTTGCTGTCAAATGAAAATCATTCTCAACAACCATATGCATAAATACAAATGGCATCTTACTTACTTGTTAGCTCTTCTAATAAGAGATCAAATACATGAGATTTTCATTATGTTTTTGCTTCTTAATTGCTATAAGTACAACCAACAAAGAACCCAAACAACATTTCGCTTCTTTCCTTTTATTAAAGGGAGCGCATACAAAGGGGGCATGATTTTAAGCCATGTAATGCGAACTATTGCAAGTAGTGGAAACAAGCAAGCAGACGTACACATAAGTTTATGAGGTTCACTTTTAACTGAGCTACGTCCTCAAGCGATGGTGACCTGTTTCATTGTATGTAGACAAGAGAAATTGCGAAGGATAGTGAAAATTATAATCTTAAGAAGTTTATATAGTACTCTCACTGCAAACAAGCAAATCCTAAATACAAATGGGATCAATGACTCAAATAGAAAAAAAACGTTTATTCACTTTGGTTTCAGAGCGTCACACACAATCATTTGTAGGGGCTTTTGCATATGAGATCTATATTGGATTAATGCTTATGGATTAGAAAAACCAGAAGCCAATTCTCCCACCATTCACATTGCTTTGATGAAGGGAAAACTCTCAATCAGAAAGCAACTTTTAATAATTGCAATCCCTATTTAATCACACTGGTTGCACTTGAGACTCAAACCCATTGCTACACTACATATATTGACTAGTTGTCTCACCTTATCTACAACTTGGAATTCCTAATTTCCTTTAATGGGGAAAGCTTTATGCATTTTTAACATTAGAAGGAACACCCACTCTTTCTCTCCTCTTTTTAGACGCTAACATCAAATGATTTATGGTAAATTTTTTAAAAAAAGATATTAACTATGCGCCGATGCCCAATTAAGGTCCCCATTATTAAAATGTAATAAAGGACATTGTTATTTTTGTCTCAAGTACAAACTTCTATATAAACTCCTATAGCAGTGTGTAATACTAAGTTGAGACCAATTATTTGTTATATTTGAAATATAAAGTCCTTAATTGAGAATCGGCGCATAACTGAGTCTCTTTTTTGTAATTTACTTATTACTTAATTAATTAACGTCAAATATTTATGATTTTTTCTGTGATTTTTAAAGTGCGTTGAACCATATGGTTGACTAATAAGGATCCATGACAAGAGTTGTCTGATGTTGAGACCTATGGATTCATTGTTTGGAATTTCTTAGAAAAATCTAACCATTTTTTAGTTTGCTCGACGCCCACTTTGGACCTTTGACTAATCCAGAAATCAAGCAATTTTATTTGTTTAAATGGTGTTATTGAAAACGAACTCTGATCTAAAATTTTCTGTCAAGTTTACTCCTCCCTCAAGTGTTATTAAGAGATCTTGATCTTGTTTAGAGAGGAGGTCATCGAGGATGATTGTCCGCTGCAATAAAATGGCGCTATAACAACAAATAATTTAAAGATTCATTGATATATCTTCTGATGTTAACGATAAATAATTTTCACTATGAAGTTATCTTTGATTCTTAAATCGATAGTTGTATTCGTTACACGTAATGGTAATAATGAATAATGTAACACTGGTAATTCATTGACTATCGAATAAAATTTTTCCTCCGGTTTCCATTTTATATATTATTTTTGATCACATTTAAAAAAATCAACAAATAATTGTTGTTATTAATTTTTTTAGAAAAAGGTCAAATTTCATTTATCTTAGTAAAGGAGAGATTTCGTCCAAGTACAAAAAAGACTATTATAGGCAGATCATAAGTGCATTACAGAACAATAATAAGATCGCCAACACCATATAAAGTGATAGTTCTCCCACAAAACAAAGTCGGCCAAAGCAATATCAAAATAACATCAAAATAACAGCCGAGCGAGCACGACAACATCGTCGGTTATCATCGTCACATCTTGTGAGGGTGAGAGTTGGGCGCTATCCCCCTGCGGAACCGATTGTAGAAGTCCGCATAAAGATATTTCGAGAAGTAGAAGTCCCACCAATCTCCAACGTCTCTGGAAAGTGAAAAATATAAGATATGATGGATATATGACTAGATAAAGAGGAGACAAATCGCTATCGAAGATCCTGCCCATTTTGTACAACCATTTCATAACGGGTCTCACAAATTTTTGAAGCTTCGGATATCAGAGAGTCCACCTGTAGCAATTTCCCATCAAAAGCAATTGCACAACGAGCTTTCCAAATAAGCCATAGAATGGTAGCATGATGTGCCAAGACCTTCCCATTTACATCCGCAGAGTCAAAATTAAAGTTATTTGAGAGAAGGTGGAAGATATTTATATAATTCAAGAACCAATCACTTTTTTGAAGAATCACAATTGTAATTTCGCATTCGCTAAATAGGTGAAAGTAATTTTCACAATCTTTTTTGCATAGGTAACAACGATTCGTTGAGGTGATATTGAAACTTCCCAATAGGTCTTGGGTAATTAGTTTTCTATGGACCATCATCCAAATAAAGTATGTGACTCTTGGCTCAAAATGGGGGTGCCAGAATCTTGGGTGAATTTTAGTTCTAATTCCACCATCGATCAATAAGTTGTAGATGAATTTATTTGAAAAGCCATTGAAGAAGGACCCCATTGTTGAGAAACGTAATCACTTTCCCCATATGACAGGGATGAGTGCAAGTAATCGAGTTTGTCATTAACATTTTTAACTACATTCATAAGACTTGATGGCACCCTGTTAGCCATGGATTTAAACCAATTGAATTTTGCTTGCCATGTTTTTAGCCCTTTCTCAACCAAAATATTTTTATGACGAACAAAGGGCCATAATTCCGGAAATAGAGACCTTAAAGAAGCATTACCATTTAACAGATCCTCCCAAAGAGAAGAAGACGGCCCATTGCCAATTGATTTGGAGAGAATAGGAATCAGTTGCTTCGCCCCACACAAGCAACTCTTCCATGAAGGCAAAGTCGAGGTACATCGTTTAGCCAAGCAGATAACCCCCCTGTAATTAGAATCCCTAATAATTGAGGAAATCCAAGGTTTTTAGTTTTCCAACAGTTGAATAGTTGATTTAGT
Organism: Ottelia alismoides; assembly: GCA_037367405.1. Lineage (NCBI taxonomy): Eukaryota > Viridiplantae > Streptophyta > Magnoliopsida > Alismatales > Hydrocharitaceae > Ottelia > Ottelia alismoides. The sequence continues at coordinate 1,163,097 of JAZKJV010001282.1, forward strand.
TAGGGTTGAGTTGTTAAAACACCGGAGATCAAGAATTTCCCGACCATCATTTAGCTTAGGTCTAGTCATTTTTGACCAAGCCACTTTAGCCTCACTCGTTCAGTGGTGTTCCCTGACCACAGGAATTTCCTTCCGATCTTATCAATTTTGGACAATACACAAGTCGAAATCCTTAGGCAGGAAAGGATGTGAATTATAACCGGCGTGAGTGAAGAGTTTAAGAGCGCCACTCTCGCCGGAAGAGGTAAAATTTTGGCTTTCCAGCCTTGGAGTTTTGCAGAAAACTTAGCAATAACTTCCGACCAATCAGCCATCGATAACCTTCTAATAGATAGAGGGAAACTCATATATTTAAAATGGAAAGAGCCCTTGTTGAAGCTAGATAATATACTCACTTTATTTTTCTCATTGTCAGAGAGATTGATTCCATAGAAGGTTGATTTATGTTTATTTATAACTAGGCCCGAGATTGAACTGAATATGTCAAGGGTAGAGATAACATATGGAAGTTGATCTTCATTAAATTCAATGAAAATGAGCAAATCATCCGCAAACTGGATATTTGTGACCATGGCTGCCATACCCTTCTTCCAAAAACCCCTACAAAGACCTGTATCCGCAAACTTAGCTAGCATGGCGTCAAGAACCGCCATTGACTGGATGAAGAGAAAAGGGGACAAAGGATCTCCTTTCCTAACTACCCTCTCCGGTCTAATGAACCCCACTGAACTTCCCATAATTTTAAAGGAAAGCCTTGAGGTTTCAAGCAAAGCCCGCACCCAACAAATAAAACGTGGGGGATACTCAGCCCTCTCCAGAATGACCATGATAAAGGACCATCGAAGCATGTCAAAAGATTTTTGAAAGTCAATTTTTAGTACTACCCCTTTGGTCCCCGACCGAACCCAATCATTAATTATCGAGGAAGCTACCATGAAAGCATCGGCCGCTGAGCGATTTTTGATATAAACGCATTGAGATGGAGGTATGGTGTCTTTCAGAATGGGGGCCCATCGATTTGCAAGAACTTTTGAAATGATGCGTATTGGAAGATTTATCAGACTGATCGGACGATAGTTTTCGATTTCACAAGGATCTCCCTGTTTGTAAATCAGAGATATCAGGGTATTATTTAAGTGTCTGAAGTTTCTTCCATTAAAGCTGTCCTCTAACATATTGTGAAACAATCCCCTAAAATCATCTTTAATGACCGACCAACATTTTAGTATGAATTCCACAATAATCCCATCCGGGCCAGGCGCCTTATTTTTTTTAAAACTTACGACAATCTTAAAAATCTCTTATTCTGAAAACAGGGCAACAAGAATGGAGGCCTCCGGAACACGAATTACGAAGTCATTGGGAATGGATAGATTACGTCCCACTGGACAAGTATCCTGAAAAATCTTCTCATAGAAAGAAGTGATTATACTCCCGATTTCATTCACATTAGTAACCAGAGAACCCTCCTCATTTTTTAGAGCTACAGGCGGTTATTTGAGGCCCTTGAGGAGGCCAGTATTTTCAGAAGCTTTGTATTCGCATTCCCCTCCTTAATATATCGCACTTTTGCCCTCTGCGCCCACATCAAAAATTCGTCTGTCCTTAAGGTTTCCAAGTCCTTATGCAGCTTCTCAAGATCTCACCATTTCCATTTAGAGAAGGACTATCCTTTTCTAAAACATTTATGATGTTTTCCAACCTATCGAATTCCTTGTTTACATCCGGAATTGCCTGTCTCCTCAAAGATTTGATTGATTTCTTTAGCTTAGCCATTTTGGACTTCCAGGTATGAAACTGGTTATGCGAAAGGACTGGTTCATCCCAAGAAAGATTTACCAAATCGAAGAAGGTTGGTTTGTTTATCCAGAAGGTTTCCATTTGGAACACACAACCACCAAGAGCAAAGTCCCCAGCTTTGATATGCAAGGGTGAGTGATCCGAGAAAGTCTTGGAAAGGAGTATAGTTTTGGAATTTGGGAAGAGGGACATAAATTCCACATTTACCAGGGCCCTATCGAGAATTGCCCAAGAATTAGCAGAGCTCGAGCCTGACCAAGTAAATTTAGCACCCTTCTCCTTAAGGTCCATGAGAGCGCTGGAGTTAATCCAACAATCAAATCTATTATCATGGCATTTAATCAGAACTTTTGAAATTCGATCTTCTCTGCATCTAAAATATTGAAATCCCCCAAAACCATTGATGGTACATTGTCAACAAGAATATTTTCAAGATCATCCAAAATTTTTTTTGAGATCGTCCCCTGACGGCCCATAGATATTTATCACTTGTAATCTTGATGTACCATCTTTTCTCTTGTACAAAAATACGGAGAAGAAGTCGCAATCCGTCATTTGTGTCAAAGTTAAAAAATTTCTATCCCAACCCGTTAGCAAACCCCAAGTATTGACCTTTTCATTTGAGTGCCAACAGAAATCATCCCAAAGCAACGGACCAAAATGCCTCACATTGACACGAGAATGAGTTTTCTGAAGACAATTTAACCGCAATGAACCCCGTAAATTTTTCAGTCTATTCCATTTTAGGGAACTTTTGGCCCCTCGAATATTCCAAGAGAGAACGTTTAAATCCATTTGAGTAACAAATATGGATTGCTCAGTAAAACTCCAGATAACTCCCGTTTAATGTTTGATTTGATGTCTAAAAATTGGTAAGGAAGATGTATTCTTTCTGAATTCCAAGAATGAAATATGATTTTACAAGGAATAATATTATTTTAATATAGTTAGTATATAAAAAAACGATTGTTGGGCTCCAAAGAGAGTTCCTCTTCGGTTAAGGATTTATATATCTATTTTTATATTTATTTGTGTCGTCAATTACATAGTTTCATTCATCATTGACTCCTCGCAATTTTTGCATTTGCTTTATATTTTCCTTTAATATATTTGATAACAAAACTTGGATATTTATACTTAATCCAGATTTAGGATATAACAAATACAATTGAAAATGAATTTATATTATCCGCGTCGAATTTATATTATCCGCGTCGATTTATTATATTGAGCTTAATTTGAACATAATTTACACCCGTTGGCATTTGTTTCTTATGCATAAACAAACAAGATCTTAATTTCGTAACGAAATTAAATATGTACTCCAACGGGAAATTTATATCTAATACTTATACAATATTCATCTCCAACATGCTACAAAAATATAATTAAATGCATGTTCGGTATATTTTAATTGTTATATGATTCTTTCGTTATGGCAAAGTAGCGGCATAAATGAAATAATAAAAGGGAAGAATAGTTAATTTTGTAAGAATATTAGGGGTAGAATTGATATTACAAAAAGGAGGGATGTATACTACAACAAAATTGAGTTATAGTGACGTCTTTTTCAAAATCCGTCACTAAATTAACCGTTGCTAAATATATAATGATGATACTATTCATTGCGAAATGAGTTTTCGTACTCGAAATTAGCAACAGATATCATATCAGTCGTTATATCATTAGCAACGGTCTATATAGCGGCGCTTATATCCGTTGCTATTTTTCAAAATATCAATAAATCGTCGGTAACTTTTTAGTTCAAAATTTAATGACGATTAATTAGATCTTTGAAAAATAGCAATGGATAGGTGTCGCTATGTGGACCGTTGCTAATGATATAACAACATATATAATATTCGTCGCTAATTTCAGTACGAAAAATCATTTCGCAACGAATAATATCGTTGTTATACATTTAATAACGGTTAATTTAGTAACAGATTTTGAAAAAACCACTGTAGCTCAAATTTTTTGTAGTGGTAACTGATATTGTTAAGAAGTGCACTGCTGATAAAGATCCTTAATTTTAAATTAATATTATTTGGATTACATATAATCAAAAATTTTGGAATTACTTTCAACCTAGTTCCTAATTCATGTTTACATTTATTCATGTTAATTGTATTTATTGTGAGTAAAATGCAACCATACATACAAACACCATAACTAAATGTGTCTACAGTATATATAAAATAATGAGAAAATGGATCCTACTTCATGGAGTAGGTAACTTACCTACTCCATTTTCTTTTTTCAAAATTTTTTATTTTTTTGAAAAATGCTTCCATGGATTTTCATAACTATATCCCTCTAATATATCATTCAAATTTCGTCAGAAACAGAGACTCCTACGGCCTCTATCCAGACTGTCATTTTATAACGGTCACAGATTTGCTGTATTTTTTATGTTCTGGATAGAGGCCGTAGGAGTCTCTGTTTCTGACGAAATTTGAATGACATATTAGAGGGATATAGTTATGAAAATCCATGAAAGCATTTTCCAAAAAAATAAAAAAAATGGAAAAAAAAGTGGAGTAGGTAAGTTACCTACTCCATGGAGTAGGATCCCTTTCCTCTAAAATAACATATGTTGTTATAAATACAATTTTGTACTTAATTAAATTAACGATGAGTTGTATATACACTGATATATGGCTAATGACATTCATATAAAAGCCATTATCCATGGTTTCCGTAATCCTAATTGTTGCTAAAAAAGTAAAAATTATATAAATTTTGATAACAATGACACCGGATAATTAGTGTTACATGGAAATATAGATCCGTTCTATAGCAGTAAAGTTATCATACTTGAAGATGTGAGATATTTGTAAACCCAAAATTATAAAATTATATATTTGTGTATATGTATCAGAATAGATTGCTTATAGTGATATGCAATTATCCGTATATATGACAACAAAACTTATGATGGATTAAATGAATATTCCTGTCAAGGAATAAGAACAAAATCTTCCTTTCTTTTTTTTCTCCACAACCATTCCGATTCCAATTGGACCGATTTTCCATTTTCTACGACATTAATAGTTGTTTTATTTTCAAAATATTAATTTGATGTCCTTTTTATCGTTAATGCTGATTAAGGAGTGGTCTTGATTCTATTTGATTTGATCTCATCATTGTCGCATTTTGGATTCCGACTGTCGTGTACTCGTAGAGTTGAATGATGTTGACATGGCATTATATCATAATATATAATAGTGATAATCCTATGAAATTATAGGTATGATTTTTCTCTTTGGAATAATCAAACCCCTCTTTTGCTCGACGGTCACTTTGGGCCTTCTTCTAGAATCTCAAATATAAGCAAAATGGAATACTAACATTCTACGAGGGTAATACTTAGAGATGTAACTGGATATGAATGTGGATATATTCTTAACCGATTTATTACCATATTAGTTTTATGTTAGACTCTGACAATTGTATTCTTATCTGATATATATTTCACTTTGATAATTCCAAGTATATGTATCAATATATTCTATTTTATTTGAAGATTTATTTATGATTATTGTATATAAATTGTCATACATTTTTTCGAAGAAAAAATGCGATGTTGTAAAAACATGCATCCGAAAAAACTTTATATTCACAAGTTAAAAATTGTAGTGAAAAAGATCGAGATTCATGAAGAATCCTGGCATGAGCTAGCAGCTACATTCTCACTATAACACACTACCATGGGAGTGACAAATTGTGGTGATGAAAATTTTCAGTTACATGTTTCTTTTGCAACAAATATTTGGTTGCCACAAAATAGGAGCTATATCTACAAATTCTTAGACATGCAACAAATTTTCAACTACAAAAGTATTGACGACGAATACATTGTTGCTACAATTCTTTAGTTGCCCTATTATTTTTGATGTCAAAGTTTTTATCGTCACGATTACAAAATTTGATGACATGGATAATTGTTGCAATCCTTTTTAAAATATTCATATAACTTCATATTTAACTCTATTGTAGCTTTCTTTACTTATTGATGATATTATCTTAAATGAAAGTTATTTATGAAGGTGAGGGTTTTTGCCTCGTGCATCATGGAAGCGCGGAGATCGCATCTTATATGATCTATGCCGACTAGTTGCACTACTCATAAGGGGCAGCAGAAATTAAATTTTTTTGATAAAATCACATGACGTGGGGACTGTTCCCATGTCGTTTCATCTTGATCACAAACAAATATTAGGGTT